>CM076577.1:3113674-3778245 GCA_034641835.2 Pinus albicaulis
TGACAAATGCTTGCTCAAAAATGAAATTCAAGATATATTGACAATAATCCCACAAAGGAAGTGTTAGACCAAGATCAATATATGCAATTAAATTTGCAACACCAAATAAGGATATTTGCCAATGAAACGAGATATATCAATCATCCATAAGCATAATGATCATTAAAATGACAACATGCAACGAAGTTGCATCTAGAAGCAAATTTCCAAGTACTATAGAATTAAACTTGTTGCAAAATTTAAGGAATTAAAATGCTTGCATCCAAAGTGCTTCTTGAGATAATATTTGCATGTGAATCTTTAAACCGTAAAGATAGCAAAAAATTTGGGAACTTTGCAAGTAAATGTGATGAGATAGTGCTCTTGGTTTATTTTATTAATTAGTTCTAAAGCAAGGTTACAATTGACCTCTAATCCTCAGACCTCACCCTCGCCCAAATATTTGGATCTCACAGTGAGGAGTCCATAGAGGTAGAGGGTCCCTAAAACGTCTATTCAACCAACTTAAGTTGGAGGTAAATTTTAGAGATGCAAGTTTAGTATGAAAAGTGAAATGCCTAAATGATATGAAAGTGAGTTTGCAAGTGCTATGTAAAAGATGGAGATGATTCAATTAAATATGTTTCATAGTTAGAACAATAACTCAAGTTGCCATAAATTGAAAGTGCTATGCTTCTTTACTTGTAGTATATTGTGAAACTTATCCAAATGAGAAATAGATCACAAAACATAAATAAGTGATGGCAAATGAGATTGCAAATTAAGAAATTAAAGGACTATGCGATTTGTGTTACTTCTCAATTAGAGCATGCATATGTGATGTGAAAGAAAACGGAAATGTCAAAACCACTAAGTCAATCCATCTACAAATTCTCTCTTTTGAAATGGACAGATAAGAATGCCAATGGGTAAAACCCACGCTCCCACAACAAAAACAAAAATTTTATTAATTTTACAAGAATAAAATGACCATGAGGCCTTTTCTAAACCAAGGAAAGTCTTTACAAATATTGAGACCATAGACTTTTTATCGATGAGAATTTCTAAAAAAAAATACTCAAAAGAATTCAGACTTTACAATAGGAGAAGAGAAGCTAAGCCTCTTCAATTCCCACAACCAAATAAGAGAGAGTTATCTTCCTCATTTGAAATTCAGAGTCCAAAGGTCCTGCAACAACTTGTTAGTAATTTCTTATAGTTGTCCACTCAAGTTGTCACAAGAAAAAGTTCGAAAAGAGGGCTACAAAACCAATCAAATATTAGATAGATAAAATTACAAAATATTGCAACAATTTACAAAGGGCTAAGCCAAAGAGTTCGAGTAAACTCTCATCTTTGCTTAGTCATCTTCAAGCTCTTAAATAGCAAATGAAAGCAATGAAGTATAATTTTTTAAAAGATATTCAAATTTAGAAGTATTCGGCTTGTATACAAGCTATGTCCGAAAAAACCTGCAAACCACTTTGTAAGATAAGACTATGAAGGTTCAAAGAACAAATGAGAGCTCCTTGAGAATGTATCGAGTGGGTTGGTCTCTCCAAAGACTTCTCCCAACACTTGATTCTTTGATCCCAACAAGATGTTCCCTCTACAAAACTTCAATCAAGAATTACTTCCATATAGATCTAGCAATAAACAATGATAAGAAACTCTAGAGATTTATTTGAAGCCAACTAGAGCATTATATACCTAAAGCATACTCCTAAATCAAATGTCAATGTAAGATAGCTCTACATTAACAAATCTACAAGAGCATATGGAAACAAATTAGATCAAAGCATGAGTAAAAGGAATTATACCAATGATCAACAATTCATCACACTCCAAAAAGAAGAACACCTCATGAATGAAACCCCAAAGTCTTTATTGATATTTCTGAAAGTGTACAAGGCAGCAGCGCTTCCGCAAGCACAATAGCTAGTAAACAATAATTACAATATGAAAGCCCATGGCTCCATTATATAGAAAGCTGGGAGCAAATCCCAATGAAGAACCATATGCCAAGTGGTGAGAGGGAGGAGATCTCAAGGCAAATTCGAATTTGGTAAGTGGAGCTCCAATGCCAAGTGTAAAAATCGAATTCTGGCCAGTGGACATCATTTTCTTCTTCCCTTATGTGCGAAATTCGAATTTTATGATGGAATGACATGTGTATATGGTTGGTAACCCATAGGGGGACAATTTCCCACAAAAAATTCCACCAAATATTCTCTCAAATATGCACTAACTTCACAAATTCGAATTTCCAAATAAGCAACTCTCATTTAATGCCAGAAATTCAATTTTATTTGAGCGCATGTCTTTTCCTTGATTTTAGGAGTCCATATCACATTGGGACTTCACTTTAACTCCTCCATAATTTTCCACCTCATTTCCATCTCATTTAGCATGTGTGGATATTTATTTTTCTCCATTTATTTAATTTCTGGCTTAATTAATTGCCAAATTTCCCACTAAACTTAGGATAAGTGGGTTTTGAGGGTTCAAAACACATTTTTTAACCCCTCAAAGTGTGTCATAGTAGAAAGTTGAGCGTGAGAGGTGTAATTTTGATTACTCATACCCCATACAACTTCTCTAGACAACACTTATTACAATTCAATTACAATTTTTATTGCAATTTTCGACTTGCGGGAACTCTAGAAAATTAAAAAATCACTACCTAGACCTAACCAAATTTCACGAATTTTTTTGTGTGATCTAGTATGGTAATATACATTGACTCTAGACACTAGGAGTCACCCAAGGCCTCACCATCAAGCCGTACTCCAGCTTTGGGGTAAAATTAAAGTAAGTATGAGTACTTCTGACACAAGCTGAGGCTTGTATATTCTCCCTGTTTGACACTGACATATGACAGTGATGAATATGATAGTGATGTGTGTGATAATATTATGGCAATGCTGTAATCAACAATATGACAGCGATGACAGTTCATAGTGTATTTCTGTAATTGCAAATTTGAGGAGCTAAGAAAGTAATCTGTGATTCTATGTCACTGTCATTATGACAAGACACCTTTTGTGTACGAAATTCATAATAGCTGTAAGCTTTTGACAGTATCAGTCTTACATTGGAGCGTAATGATAAACTTGCAAGTGTGAACTGAGAAGTTTTTTTGCAGCCTTCAGTCACGTTGTAGGAGTCTTGAACCATGATCAGCAAAGCCTGTGAAGTTTTGAACAAATATTGTATATGATATATGCATGATAGCTATATATGGCTATGAGTCTTGGATGGCTTTGACTGTGGGAGAATAAGACTCCTTTCCAAGTTGGTGTCTGAGATGCTCTCATTTAAAATAGATGTCTTCTCTCACAAGAGAAGCTGGCATTAAGAGGGAGAATACAACTGTATATACTCCTGAGCTAATATCATTGCTGAAAGAAAGAAGACCCTCATGGCTCAAGGGTATATGGCTTCAAGGGGGAAATTCTGGTAGAAAAACAAGAAGCCATATAAATATCAGAGGTATCTAACTGCCATGAGTACAATATGAGCCTGGATTATTTGGGAAAGCATCAAGTCTGGAAGGATGTGATGCACATAATGAAGAATGATGTCTGGGATGTGGTTCCAAGACCGGAGGACAAAGCAGTTGTCACCTCGAAATGGCTCTACAAGATCAAGCATGGATCTGGTGTTGAAAAGTTCAAGGCAAGATTCGTTGCCCGTGGCCTCTCTCAAAAGGAAGGCATAGACTATGACGACATATTTGCACATGTGGCCCGATATACCACCATTTGATCTATCATAGCCCTTGCTGCTACGCAAGGATGGAGTCTTCATCAGATGGATGTGAAGACCGCATTTCTGCATGGTGCAATAAAGGAAGAGACGTATGTAGAGCAACCTTTGGGGTTTGAAGTCTAGGATCAGGACACCCATGTCTACAGGTTGAAGAAAGCCCTCTATGGGCTAAAGCAAAGCACCCAGAGCTTGGTATGAGAGGATAGATAGCTACCTGATGAAGTTGGGCTTCACTCGTAGTAAGGCTGATCCGAACCTTTACTTCAAGGTTGATAGAGAGAAGCCTCTCATTCTGGTGTTGTATGTGGACGATCTCTTCCTGACAGATGCTGACCCTCTCATTCATCAGTGTAAGAGGGAGCTCACTTCTGAGTTCGAGATGAAGGACCTAGGACTGATACATTACTTCTTAGGTCTAGAGGCCTGGCAGAGACCTGGCGAGATTTTCCTTTCTTAAGGAAAATACATTGTGAAGCTTCTGGAAAGATTTGGTATAGTAGACTGTAAGTTCGTATCGACACCGATGGAGCTCAACTTTAAGAAGTTGAGTGGCAGCGCTGTTGGGCCCGTGCTAGCAGATACTACTGAATATCGTTAACTCGTAGGGGCCCTGATGTTCTTAGGGAACATCCATTCGGACGTATGTTGTGCAGTGAACACTTTGAGTCAACACATGGTTGATCCTCATAACATTCACTGGGTTGGTGCCATGAAACTCTTGAGATATCTCTAAGGCACGATAGACCATGGGCTGAGATACACTGCCGAGAGTATGACACTCCATGGATATACCAATGTCGATTGGATTGGCAGTGTGGTGGATCGCAAGAGAACATCTGGATGCTACTTCACACGTAGATCTGCTTCGGGTAGGAAACGGAAGTCGGTAGCCTTGAGCACCGCTGAGGTCGAATACATTGCAGCATGTATGGCCCGTTGTGAAGTCACTTGGTTGCGAAAGCTTTTCAGTAAGTTGTTCGAGCATGTGCTAGATGCCAACATTATCCTTTGTGATAACCAGAGGGGGATTCGTTTGTCAAAGAATTCCGTGTTCCATAATTGATCCAAGTATGTTGATGGCTGGTACCACTTTATTTGGGATATGGTACAGTGAGGCGCCGTAAGGCTCGATCATATAGGAACTGATGAGTAGGTCGCGAATATTCTCACAGTGCCCTTGGGGAAGGTCATGTTCCCAACCTTCCGTGAGAATCTTGGAATCATGGAACGATCCTATTTGGAGGGTCCTGTTGGATGATGAGCTCTGGGACCTCCAAGGGGGTTTGGGGATAGCTTTGGTGCTATAAGCAACCACAGGGCTAGGCTTGTTGAACCTAGTTGGTGTGCTTCCGCCCCACCGTGATGATATTGAGTTGGTTTACCTCTCTTTGATCTGTGCCCCGTATGCATCCTACCCATGGAGTTTCGGACTCATGGGAAGTACCTCTCATTTGGCCAATGAGGTGGGAAATGAGAATAGAGACCATAGCAAGACCGATGGATGCATCGGAGATTGCCGTACTCTCCATGTCTAGGATGGCATGTGTCCAACCACTTGATCTGGGATCAAGTTTAGTGAGGTTTCGGACCTCCAACTGACTTCGGGTTAGTATATGACTCTCTTGAGTCCTAGTGAGGTTTCAGACCTCCAACTGACTTCGGATTAGGTAAACCAACTTTGGGTTGGTATGAGACTCTTTGTGAGTCATATAGAGGTTTCAGACCTTTGGGCTAAATCTGTCAGCCGAGAATGATGTCTTTGTGACTGACCCACTTCTGTTTGAAAATAAAGAAGCCAGTAAATCAAGTTACAACGAGATGAAGCGCGATGTTTGGATTGCACTAGTGGATGGAGTTTTCCCTAGTTGAGAGGGAGTGTTAAATTTGGACAACTAGGTCCAAACTCCGGGTTGTGCTGTTCAGATGACGATCCCAATATTTTTATTGGATTCCTCTTTCGGAGAGGTGTAAGATTGATCTAAAGATCATCTTGATCGGATGAGCAGAACATGTACTTTGAATTTATTCCACTTGTGTGCTAGGTCGGCCTGGAATATAATATAGACTTAAATGTCTTAAAGGATGTGTCACACACCCCCAAAGATGCCTATATATTGGAGAGACTTGGAGTTCATTATACACACAATGTGTGGAGGATTTTCTTCTCTTTTGATGGCGATGGAGTTGTGTTCTTGGTGCTGCATATTTGTGGAGTATTCTTTGTCTGAGTTGTCTTGGGGTTGTGTGACACACTTGGCTGAATGACCTATTGGAGACTTTGCTGGTAGAAGCATCCTGCTAATCGCCGTAACGCCACCATTCATTATCTCTGTTTTGGCTTGTCTTCCATCGATCTGTTGGTATGTTTTATCTGCTTCAGTATTTTGTGCCCTAATCTGAAAAGGCATAGAACATGTTCTCAAATTAACACAAGTGGAATGAAATAAGTTCTCATTAAAAAGTGCTTCAATGGTTTCTTAAAATGTATAACATGCATGAATTAAATAGTGAAGGATAAACATTAACTTAATGGAAACTTGCCAACCATGTGAATTGCTGACACATGAAAACAGATTTGCTCAAGTTTGTAGCCTTTGGTGCTCATGCATGTAAGTTTAATTAAAACCAAAATTTAGTGAGATGGATGTAGAGTGCATTAGTTGTTAATTCTTTAGCATGCATGAAAATGAAAATCAGAAAAATGAGTCAATCTACCCAAGAATTTCCTTCCTCTTCAACCAAGGAAGAGGGATACCATGTGAAAAATATCCCAAGCTCCCTGAAGCAAAAAAGGTAATTTTATTAGCAGTTACAAATGAGAAAAAGAGCCTTTAAGAAGGCTTCCCAAAAGGAGATCCTTTTATGAAGATAGAGCTTGGAAAAAGCTAGATCTCCTCCTTAAATATGACAACAAAAACGCATGGGGAAAACCTTCAAAACATAAATTTTACAAGGCTCCAAGGCCCACGGCAAAGATAATGTTGCTGCTGCCCTAAAGGTGCTTACAGCTCTCTAAAATCCGATTTTGAGGTAATGGAAGGCATTGCATGCAAGGAGGATCAAGAGTTTTTCGCCATCTTTTCCTCAAGCTCCTCATTGTTCATGCTCAAGCTTATTGGCTGCGAAAGAAAATCAAATGTTAGATTGAAATAAACAAGATCTAAAGTACAAATCAATATACAAAGACACTAGCGCAAGAAATGGGAGCGAACCCCCATTCTTGCCTAGTCTAGAAAACGCTCTTGAAGTAGTAATATGACTTTAAAACGCTTTACAAAGGGAAATTTTTAGATTTTAAAATTTTAAGTAGATGATCAAGTTGCTAGAGAAGGAGAAAAAGTCCCTCTTGGTCTTCCTTTGATGAAGGCTTGGGGTTAAAAACAACTGAGTCTTGGATCACTTTGAATCTAGGAGTAATGTGGTCTATGTGAGACTTCTCCCACGCCCGGATGGATTTCCTACACACAATACAAATAGATCTTCCCTACACACTTTGAACAAATATCAGTTTGCAAGAGGATTAGAGCATCATAATGAATAAGATAAACCAAACATTCCTCCGAAAATGATTTGGCAAGCTTATGTCTAGAATACTCCTCTGAATCAATGATGCATGCAAGATAGCTTGCATGCATCAATCCAAGCTAGATGGAAAATATAAACTAATATTGATCAAACATGTAAACGAATTCAAACACAATAGAAATAGTATGGAAATAAATCACCTCATAACGCCAAGAGAACATCCGCTAAATAGCCCCAAAATCTTGATTTTATTGATATGCAAAAATGACAGAGTTTCCTCGAGCCCAATAGTTCATAACATGTGTAATATTCCCAATTAGCAATAGCTAATTGGAAATAGTAATTTTTGACTACTTTATTTTAATAAAGTTAAGTTAGAAATAAAGTGGGTGAAGAGGGACACTTAACTCACACTTAGGATAAAAGCATTTCCTAAAGTCACTTGAGAGACATGATTAATTGGCAGCATGGGGCCTCGAGGTCGAAGTGGCAGCGTGGGGAAAAGGACAAAATAGGCAGTGTGGGCCCAAGCCAACGTAGAGAGAGAGGGACAACGTGGCTCAAGGAGACAACGCAGTTGATGGTGGGGCCTAGGTGAGAGCAACGCTCTCCAAACATAAAAAGGGAGAGGGTCTCCTCATTTGGATCATTCTAATATTGCATCTATGTTATTTGTCTTTTGACATTGAGAACGCTTGCTGTTGAGCAAAGTCTGCACGTACTGTTCAGTACATCGGGTGTCTCCGTGCGGAGATCCCAACCTCAGCCCCAGGGGATTTCGAGTGCCTGCTCGGGTGAGGAGTTCCATCTTTGTTTTGCCGGAGAGAGTTGTAGCAACCACAGTTGGGAGCATTCACTGGAAGAGATAGCGTAGTCAGTGAGAGGGAGGACGCAGTCTTGGAAGGAGGTGATTCCGGATTGAGGGTCTATCAGGGGATTTAGCTCGGGAGAGTTGGAAAGGGGTCAACCCTTCCCTATTCCATCATTTTGGTAGAGTCGGAGGCCATTATTTGTAGTAGATCATTCAGGGCCAATGTTTCTCACTGGGATAGCGTAGTGCCTAAAGGGAGGTCATTTTCGGAGGTCAGCCATTTCCGGAAAGCTCTCTGGGCTTTTCTGGGTATTGGGTGGAGAGGCCATTCCCAAAGTTTCACAATTTTCCGAGGAGGGGAGCAACCCCAAATAGCCATTTCATTCCAGCAGCGCTGGAGATTACGCAGTCATTGAGAGAGCAACCATTCCGGGATATATTCTGAGAGTATTTCTATGCTTGCCCAGTGCAAGCCAAGGTGCTATCATTCTAATCACCTTTGTACTCATTTCATCTTTCAGTATTAATAAAATGGCTCAGTGTTCTCCATATTGTCTATTGTTCATGTGATATCTCTCTAGTTGTTGTAGTTCTTTGTTTATGTGCTTTATATTGCTGTCTATTTCTATTCGAAATATTATAGTGGTATCAAAGCTCGTAGACTTGCCTCAGCCTGTGGAGCAGATTGTCTATGACACCAACAGGTAAACCATACATTTATTACCGAGGTTGGAAGTACAGAGACCAAGAGCGGAGGTTAGAGATCACTTTCGGGGAAGGTGATGGTGTTCCAGTAGTGGACATAGAGGAGGAACCAATGGCAGAGGAAAGAGATGCCGGGAAGGAGTTCGGGGAACTTCTCCTCAAATCAGTGCAGGATTTGTCGAGACGGATAGAAGAGAAGGGGAAAAGGTTCACGGCAGAATCTAGACAGCGTGAGACCCAAAGGGGTTTCCATATCGGAGAGGGCTCAGGCAAATCCCATCATTTGCAGGAGCACATCACAGCGCAATAGATGGCATCACACACAGCCCCACGTTCCACGATGCCCACATTTCTTGCCGCAGACGCTGGGACAGGAGCAGAACAGGAGCAGGAATCGACCCACATGGGAGATTACTTTGTTGAGTATCAGTCCTACGGTCAGGAGTTCAGAGATGCCCTCACATTCCATGACTTCTTTCAGCTCAAGCGGGACAACAGACCTCGCAACCATCACAGGGGGAACCAGCATTCACATGACGGGGATGTACAATGCACTGTAGGCAGATTCTATCTACCGACATTTGATGGATCAACCAAGTGTTCAGCAAAGGCTTGGGTGGAGAAGTTGGACATATATTTCCAGCTTAACCAGATGGCAAAGACCGAAGCCATCAAGGTCGCTTCACTACACTTTGAGGGCGAGGCCCATGATTGGTGGTTTCATGGGATGACTACACTAGGACACTCGGCAGTGACCACTTATGCTAAGTTCACACAGAGAGTAGTGGAGAGATTCGATCGGAGGGATCCGGAAGGGAGGCACTAATCTACCTTGACTAAGCTCGAAAGACAATGAGTCCAGGACACATACATTTCGAGTTCTTGGACTTAATCTAGTGATGGTGCAGTTGCTACACGGGCGGATGATCTATGCTGCTCGACCGGGTTGGCGAGCCTCTCGAGGGTTAGTTAGATCGACGAGGCCGGCTTCATTTAATGGCAGTTTGGAGGACTGCGGGATTTACGGGATGCTACCGGACCCAGGGCTCCCTTTTCCCCCGAGAGGCAGAGCATTCAGGCGAAGAGGGCATGTCTTGGAAATAGAGAATGATTGAGAGGCAGTTCGAGGTAGGGGACTTGGTCTACCTATGATTGTAGCGATATCGGCAATCCAAGCTGAAGCAGAAAGGGGCTGAGAAGCTCAAGCCTCGCTTCTATGGACCTTACAAGGTGACACGCAAGATTGGGGAGGTTGCATATGAGTTGGAGCTGCCCACTGGTAGCAGGATTCATAACATTTTTCATGTGTCATGCCCGAAGAAGGCACTGGGATAGCAGGTGACTGCAATTGAGGAGCTCCCACCCACAGATGATGAGGGGCAACTGGTGCTATAGCTGGAGGCCATTATCGACACTAGGGAGAGGCAGCTGCGGAGCAGGACCAATGTTGCACGATCCTTCCCCCCCCCCCCCAAGGATCCAAGGTCGGAACTGCGTCCCATACTGATCCTTGGGCGATCCTTCGATGGAACCGTGGATCTGAAAATCAGATCTGCGGTTCCATCGTTTTGAGGCGATTCCTGGAAATTTGGAACCACACAAGGCTGATCCACGGTTCCAGATTCCTGATCCGCGAATCTAGAAAACAAATCCGTTGGGGATACATGGAGGTTTGGGCACGGATCCACGCGGATTGCCAGTGGATCCAGAGGGAGATGGGCAGTTTCGCAGGGTTCTAAATTTTTTTAACTTAAGTTGGGTTGGGGCTCCCTAGACACTCCCAAGGTGCTCCCTTGATGCTCCTTAGATGCTTCCTAGATGCCCCGTCTTGGTAATGTTTATCTTTCATTTTCATCCTTTTACTTAAATTTTTAACATTACCATGAAATGACTCAGGATGTTTGAGAGTGGTTCCAGCCCCATCGGGCTTCATATGGAGAAAATAGAATTTCATATCCTATTCAAAATTCAACAGATTTAACAGTTTTAAGAAATTTAGGATCAATGAGATTGTGGCTTTTCATTAGATTATATCATGTATGAGGGTATGTGATTGGCATTTAATCAAGAGCACCAAGCGCTCTATGTGCTCATGTACCCTAGTGTTGAAGGTGTTAATTGTTGAACTCCTTTGTCATGGCCTTAGCAAAAAGTTACCTTTCAATCAAGTCAAAATGATTGTCAAGCATGTTAAGCTTATTCCACCATATTTTAAGGCTTGGATTAGGTAGTTTGATTAAAATTGGGAAATGTTGACTAATATCCCTAGAAAATCGAGGTAGAGGCAAAGGCGAGACAAGAGTAGAAGAATATAGATTCTAGATGGTTGATGCTCGAATAATTAACCATTGATGTACAATGGATGCCATATCTATCTTGATTTGTATACAAATATGCATGTTTTCATATCTTCAATAACTAGTTTGGTATTTTGGATGCTTTTTTAATATAAATGCAAATATATATATATATATATATATATATATATATATATATATATATGTTAGACAGTTCCGAGACGCTTCGCTTCTTAGATTTTTGGGAAATGACGCTTCTGCGTATCCACTTCCAAAAAACGTCCCCGCTTCGTCCCTGCTTTGTGTAACATTGAGCAGGACAGTCAGAGAGTACCTGGTGAGATGGAGGAACCTACCGGATGAGGATGCCACCTGGGAGAGAGAAGATTTTGCCGCATCCATCATTGCAGTTGCTTGAGGACAAGCAACGTTTTTTCGCGGAGGACTATAATATTCCCAATTAGCAATAGCTAATTGGAAATATTAATTTTTGACTACTTTACTTTAATAAAGCTAAGTTAGAAATAAAGTGGGTGAAGAGGGACACTTAACTCACACTTAGGATAAAAGCATTTCCTAAAGTCACTTGAGAGACATGATTAATTGGCAGCGTGGGGCCTAGAGGTCGAAGTGGCAGTGTGGGGAAAAGGACAGTGTAGGCAGTGTGGGCCCAAGCCAGTGCAGAGAGAGAGGGACAACGTGGCTCAAGGAGACAACGCAGTTGATGGTGGGGCCTAGGTGAGAGCAAGGCTCTTCAAACATAAAAAGGGAGAGGGTCTCCTCATTTGGATCATTCTGATTATGCATCTATGTTATTTGTCTTTTGACATTGAGCACGCTTGCTGTTGAGCAAAGTCTGCACGTATTGTTCAGTACATCGGGTGTCTTTGTGCAGAGATCCCAACCTCAGCCCCGGGGGACTTCGAGTGCCTGCTCGGGTGAGGAGTTCCATCTTTGTTTTGTCGGAGAGAGTTGCAACAACCACAGTTGGGAGAATTCACTGAAAGAGACAGCGCAGTCAGTGAGAGGGAGGATGCAGTCTTGGAAGGAGGTGATTCTGGATTGAGGTTCTATCAAGGGATTCAGCTCGGGAGAGTTGGAAAGGGGTCAACCCTTCCCTATTCCATCATTTTGGTAGAGTCGGAGGCCATTATTTGCAGCAGATCATTCAGGGCCAACGTTTCTCATTAGGATAGCATAGTGCCTCAAGGGAGGTCATTTTCGGAGGTCAGCCATTTCTGGAAAGCTCTCTGGGCTTTTCTGGGTATTGGGTGGAGAGGCCATTCCAAAAGTTTCACAATTTTCCGAGGAGGGGAGCAGCCCCAAGTAGCCATTTCATTCCCGCAGTAGCACGGCACAGCAGCAGCACCAATAGCACTGGAGATTATGCAGTCATTGAGAGAGCAGCCATTCTGTAATATTCCAAATTAAGAATAGCTACACTATTGGGAATATCTCAAGATATTACCAATGTGGAGAGCAATACATAAACATGAGCTGGAAAATAGCAGTGAGTGTATTAATACTGAAAATGCCGGAAGATCCACATAACCATTACATTAGATTATAGTAGCGATAATGTATACAATATCTTGAAAGAAATGATCTCTCAAGCTAGGCAATGCAGCCTCAATAAAACATATACATGAAATATGGAGAAATACTTCTATGTAAAAGAGGCCCTGGCTATGACTGCGCAATCCATGACGTAGAAATGCTGTAAATGATGTCAATACATGGATACAACAATATGTGGCTTAAATAAAGAAGGGGGAGCAAGATCTCAACCCCTGGAAACATACAATACACAATCCTTGAGAGGATTGGCTGAAATAAGTACAAAATGGCAAATCTGCAGAAATGCCGGAGTTGCTGGGCTGCAGCTGCAACTCAAAACTGGAAATGGATGTAGATAGTTGATGATGCTGCAATAGATGGCTGAATCTCATCCAAAGGATCTCTAGAGTGAAAGGCTGATCCTCTCACCTAAGATCTCACCCTCCAAACATGTGGAGCAAGTCCCCACTGCAAATACACTCAGAACTAACACAATCTAGAGAAGGGACTGCACTGTTGGTGAAGAGAAATGCTTGGCGTGATGCCAATGATCTGCAATATGCTCCTGGATCTCCCTCACTAACCTCCCAGAGGAATAGAAACTCCCTCCTCTGACAGATGAGCCAAGGAAATGGTATATGGTGTTCTCCACTGCAACACCCCAGCAACACTGTGTTATACTTGAGTAGAAATAACACAGTAACTGAAAGGAGAAGCTTTGGCCTTGAGCCAAGAGATATGGAGAATGAAGAACAATCCTTCAAGAGGCCTCTCAAGAAGGTGAGGAAATCCTATTTAGGAATTCCCCGACAATTCTTGCTAAATAGCAAAAGAATGCACAATGTCTGAATAGACATGAAATGAATAATCCAAAGCATGAGTAACAATGGCTGCCTTGCCCTCCTTTTAAACAAGTGAAAGCTCTCTCTCCATGGGCCCCATCCATTAGGGTTTCCTCCACCAAATATCCTCTTTCTCATTCACACCGCGCTGTCTCATAAAGTGATCCACTCCTCCTATGGCAGCGCTGTTGACTTGGTCAAACATGACCTTGTCTTCATGCATTTGCCCCCTTTCACACTTGAGGGTGCAAAATGAAGCTACTTTGATGATCCCTTTCACCTAAGTCATCGGATACCCCTAAAATGCCCTCGAATCCCCGAATCCCCGTACCAGATACCTGCACGTACCGGATTCGGTCCCAATTCAAAGGATACGACATATCCGTACGGGGTACGGTGTATCCCGACCGTATCCCGTTCGGATACGCCGTATCCCATAAAACCGGATACGGTCGGGCCCGTGGGTTCAAAAAAGCGTTGTTTTTTTTTATAAAGGGGGCTTTTGCTCATTGTTTTTCACCAATTGAGGAGGATTTTTCAGGAGAGGGCGTCAAGCCTATGGCCCTAGTATTTATATGTGATTCATGGTAATGTTAAATTCTTAAATGGTAATCTTCATTTTCATCCTTTTACTTAAATTTTTAACATTACCACGAAATGACTGTAATATCCCCAACGGGAAATAGACAGTAATACACAGCAATACAAACATGCAACTATATAGGAAAAATGCCGGAACTAGAATATAGAGCAAGTACACATAAAAATACCAGAACGCTAAGCCATTTTATTAATCTGAGAACATATATATGGATACAATAGATAATCAGAATAAGTGCACCTATCCTTGCACAAGGCAAGTGAAGAACCCTCTCAGAATAGGAAATGGCTGCTATAGAGACTGCGTCCCAGCTGCTGGAGAAATCTGCCGTAGAATGCTGCTGCTGCAATGAACTGGAACTAGGGGCTGATCCCCTCACCGGAATGGGCTGAAAATCGGTAGACTACCTGTACTCACTGCTCCGGACCAAACCCAGAAACCATGAAGCAAATGGACCACCTCCGAGAAACACCCCAGAAGCCCTGCTCAAGGAAAACGCTGTCTCTCCCAAGCACAGCGCAGATGCCAAGGGAAGAATGCGGGAAAAGGGCCACAAATCCCTCTGCAAACTCTCCAACTGAAAAGACTAACCCTCCAAGCTGAAACACACTGAAAACTCCACGAAAATCCCCACAACCGAGCTGCTCCAACTCCAACTGCGTCCTCCCTCCAGGACTGCGCAGTCACTCAATGAGGCCCAGCTCCTCTGCAAAACGTCCACCCAAATCACCTGCAAATCAACTGCTAAAACTGAAGGAATACCTTGCCCGAGCAGGCACTCGAAGTCCCCCGGGACCAAGGGCGAGATCTCCGACCGGAGACACTCAGTCGCACTAAACAGTGCTGCAGACCGACTAAACAACCGGCGTGCTCAAGTAGACAGAAGTCTAGCTCACAATATCATCAACATATCAATAATGCCCAAATGAGATAGCTCTCCCTCCTTTTATAACGTTGGCCCTCCTCAAAACCCTACGTGGTCCCTCTCTCTCCCACGTGCTCCTCATGGGCCTGCGCAGAAGCTTCTAGAGGCTACGTGAGCCTCCTCTCATACGTGGTGTGGACCCCCAAGGATCCCCCTTAAGTTATAACGTTGCATCTACTAGGGAAACACTTTATTTTATTTAAGTGAGTTAGCCCCCCTTTTCTCACTTTTATTTATTAATTAACTATAGGCGGCAAAACTATACAAAAATCAAATATTCCAATTAGCGGTGCTAATTATGAATATTACAGTCTCCCCCGGCAAAATGTTGCTTGTCCTCAAGCAACTGAAGTAATGGATGCTGTAAAATCTGCTCGCTCTCCCAAGTGGCATCCTCATCCAGCAAAAATTGCTTGTCCTCAAGCAACGCTTGAACAAGCCTACTCTCTAGCTGATGCTCCCCACCGATACTGCAAAATGTGCCTGGGTCCCACTGAAACCTCTCTGTCTCCTGCATCACCTTGATACGAAGGGATATCTCAATGCCAGGATCCCAAACTGGCCTCTCACAGTACCAGTCAACCAATAATCCCCCCGGATCCCATCGCCACCATGGCCAATAATCGCCCAAGTCCCACGGCTCGGACCGTGCACTGCCTCTGGCTATGACTAATGCTCTTAGAGGTGAAGACCACCAATAAGCATCAATGCTCCTGGGCTCCTGCTGCGTTGTACCTGTAGCTACATATGCTACCTCTCCAACTGCATACCAACTCATCACCTCTCTCCAATCCACGTCATGACTCAATCCCATGTTGATCCTGCTCTCCTGAAATTGGGAAGGAGTCCTGAAGTAACGACAACTGGTGCCCTCCTGCCGACTGGGATCTGTAACATCTACTATGTCCAAGGGCCCCTGCTCCACTGTGCTCCCTATGAAGAATACCGTACCATCAAGAGGGTACCAACTCGTGATCTCCCGCCAGTCCATCTTGGAGGAAGCATCTGATGTAGCAACAATAAATGCATGTGGAACATGCCTGGAAGGTTGCCGCCAACCCGTAATCATCTCCCACTGCCAAACTATCACATCTACCTCCAACATCTCCAGAGGATATGGATCTGTAGCTGCTGTCACGGTACTCGGTGTCTGCGCATCTGACTGCTCCACCTCAAAGGATGGCCCCAATGCTAGCCACATATCCATCATAGGCTCAATGTGGGCACCCATCTGGACCTCACCCAAGGAAATGTCATGCCTAATGTCCATAGTATCCTCCTCTGCTAACTCAGGCTCCCTCATGTGCTGCTCTAGCTGAAGCGTCACAAGTGACTCATCACCCAGAGTATCTCCTGTACAGTCCCCTGACTGCTCACCCTGCACACTGTAATACGGCTGCAACCTACTGTCATCATACCTGCATGACTGCTCTTGCTCCACAGAAGCAACCTCAACTGATCCTATGGACTCATATGAAAGAGAGTCCTCACCCTGGCATACAGAAGGAATGCCCTCCTGTTCTACCTCCGCCACCTCATCTACATTGAATATGCCATCCATCCTCTCGATGAAGTGTCGATACAATGTCTGGAGTCCAGACGCATGCTGGAATGCTATCTCTACTGAACCCAGTATCCTCTGCCCATGCATGATCTCAACATGCCCTGAGGGAAGAATGATGCATGTCTCCCTCATGACTCGCTCCCCAAGCGTAGGCTTAGCAATGACTAATGTGCCACCACTGCAGAGGATCATCTCATCCCCTAAACTGTGGCTGTCAACTAGCGTACTGACCCAGTGCCACTGCTGAGAAGTCTCTCGCCTAGTGTGCTGAGGGCCATCCAAATATCTTGGGTGTGCCTCACGAACCCTGTTGCTCATGCCCAAAGTGCCAAAGGACAACAACAAAATCAGTTGTGCCCATGAGTGATGTAGAAGAGTGTCGGATGTGTGAGTCCCCACAAATACTGCCAAGTATCGCTCCTTTGTCTCTCCATCGATCCTAGGTGAACTACTCCCAAAGGTAAGCCCGGTGTCCCTATCCATGAGTCTCCCTGGAAGCAATGCTCTAAGACCCTGCTGTGCAACACCATATGCCCTCGCATACCACCGATCATCCATGTACTCCTCGCCATGCCACTGCACACTGAGGTATACCCCTGTATACTGCTGGATACCATGTGCTATTGCTGTAGCACCCTGTACCATCTCGTGCCCTAACTGTGTCCAAGCATCGGTCACTCTCCGCATGCTCTCAATGTGATGTAGGATACTCCTACTCCACAATGCAGTCCCACACACTATGGTACACCACCATGCTACTCCATGTCCACCGCCAATCCACCGCTCAATGCTAGAGGCTCCCACACATCCCTGGATGTGATGACCTAGAGCTGTGCCCCTACATGTCGGACTACCACCAATCGGTAACATCGTCTCCACCGTCGTATCACTATACCTGCCGACGAAAGGATCATCACTCCAAATCCTCCTCAAGGGGTCCGAGATGTGAATCTCCCTGTGTGTCAGTAGTGTTACCACCACTGCTCGGCTCCGCTGCGTCCTCTGTGCCCCACATAAAGGTGAAGAATCCTTGGCCCCATACAAGGTGCCATCTGGTGGCCTGCCAATGCCACCTCCTCCGACAAGCTCCTGCCAAGGTGTGCTGACCACCCCGTGATCCCGTGTATGAATGTCATGCCAAAACAACCTAGGGAGTCTGCCCATAAACTGGTTGGCCACTGGAGCTGACCGAAACTGCACATGCTCTACTACTAGGCCAACTGTACTCTCCAAGACATAGTCAGCCGACCTGCCTGGGAAACGATAGGTGATCCCACCTGGATCCCAATGCCAATCTGGGGTTCCTGTATTCCCCATGCATAGAAACTCCTGCTGAGCTACACTCGGATCCATCACTATCTCCATAGCCCACTCCACCGAGTACCAACTCAAAATCTCTCGCCATCCAACCTCAACATGTGGATGCTGTACCCTGTGCAACTCTGATCGTCTCATATCGCTATCCAAGTCAACATATGAGATCTGACTAGGTGGCTCTGCCTCTCTCTCTCCAACGGGAAGAGATGACCCAACAACACTGCTAGTCCCATCCATGCATGCCTGAAGGGGAATGATCTGACGCTCCAACGTGCCCTTTGATTGTACCATCAGGGAATCCAGTCGTTCCCCAATGCGGACCAACTTGGCCGCCGACTTGGCACAAGTCACTCTCATACCCTCCAGCTCCTGGTCCTGCAACAAAATGACACTCCAAATGCTTGGGCATTACTCTTAAACTAGAGGTCAGTCGGGCGGAGTGATGCCCGTATGCGTGACCATCATGGTATCTATACACATAGTGCCTCGAAGGTGGATACATCTCCTGACACTGCACCCATCTGTGTGCTGCTACCACCCGAAGACTCAGACGCGACTCCGGTCATCACCTCAATGGATGGCTCTACTGGGGTAGGCTCTACCTTCTCCACTACCACATCAACCGACACGGCCGAGGAGGTCTCCAGTGAGGGTGAATCCTGTGTCACACTAGGTGTAACCTCGAACTCCCTGCAACCCTGTGTTCCCTCATCCTCCAAGTGCGAGGTAACCATTTTAATGGTTTCCCTCTCCGATACTCGGTCAAGCTGGAAAGAGGTATCGAACTTGTCCACCCAAGCTTTTTTTGAGCGCTTGGATGACTCGTCAAATGTCGGTAGATGGAATCTGTCCACTGTGCGCTGTAAGCCCCCATCATGTGACAGCCTGTTCCCTCTGTGAAAGTTATGAGGTCTACTATCACGCTGGAGCTGAACATAATCTCTGAATGAGATAAGATCTGCGATCGTAGGCCCACGTGCGGATCTTTCTGTGATATGGCGTCCATCACAGCGGAGGAGTTAGTCTCGGCCCCGTATCTGCCCTAATATTATCAGGAAGAGTGGGCATGGTGGATCGCGTGGGTGCATGCGATGCCATGATGGGGATAGCATCACGCACCGGCACATGATGGGACGTACCCGACCCCTCACCGATCTGAAAACTAACCTCCAACGCAGTGAGTCTCTGTGACACATCCTGCATGTGTTGGAGGAGCGTATCTCTAAATCTCCTCGCATCATCACCATCTGCCATTGGCACTTCCTGCTATGTGTCTACAGGCTCCTCAGAAACTGTACGGCTGCTGCAAAACCATACTACTGCTTGATTTCGACCTCCGATTTACCCACTGAAAACTACTCAGAAAATTCTAGGAATTTGGGAAGGTGATCCTTGCCCAAAACCCAGAAAAACCCAGAAAACGTTTCTTCTAATTCCAACCTTCAAAATTCGACCCTTTATATTTTGGCCCTTTTTCCAATTTCGTTTTTGGTACTGCGACTGCTAGTGCTCCAAAATTCCAGAAAACCTCTGTACGATCTCTTTCCCGATTCCAGATGTAGAGTCACTGAAAATGAGCAGGATCTACTCAGATACCATTTGTGATATCCCCAGCAGAGAGCTAGACGTTGTGCAATAATACAAACATGCAACTATATAGGAAAAATGCTGGAAATAGAATATAGAGCAAGTACACATAAAAATACCAGAACGCTAAGCCATTTTATTAATTCTGAGAATATATATATGGGTACAATATATAATCAGAATGAGTGCACCTATCCCTGCACAAGGCAAGTGAAGAACCCTCTCAGAACAGGAAATGGCTGCTATAGAGACTGTGTCCCAGCTGCTGGAGAAATCTGCCGTAGGATGCTGCTGCTGCAATGAACTGGAACTAGGGGCTGATCCCCTCACTAGAATGAGCTGAAAATTGGTAGACTGCCTGTACTCACTGCTCCAGAAAAAACCCAGAAACCATGAAGCAAATGGTCCACCTCCGAAAAACACCCCAGAAGCCCTCCTTAAGGAAAACGCTGTCTCTCCCAAGCACATCGCAGATGCCAAAGGAAGAATGCTGGAAAAGGGCCACAAATCCCTCTGAAAACTCTCCAATTGAGAAGACTGACCCTCCAAGCTGAAACACGCTGAAAACTCCACGAAAATCCCCCACAACTGAGCTGCTCCAACACCAACTGCGTCCTCCCTCCAGGACTGCACAGTCACTCAAAGAGGTCCAGCTCCTCTGCAAAACGTCCACCCAAATCTCCTGCAAATCAATTGCTAAAACTGAAGGAATACCTTGCCCGAGCAGGCACTCGAAGTCCCCTGGGGCCAAGGGCGAGATCTCCGAATGGAGACACTCAGTCGCACTAAACAGTGCTGCAGACCGACTAAACAGCCAACGTGCTCAAGTAGACAAAGTCTAGCTCAATATCATCAACAATATCAATAATGCCCAAATGAGATAGCTCTCCCCCCTTTTATAACGCTGGCCCTCCTCAAAACCCTACGTGGTCCCTCTCTCTCCCACGTGCTCCTCATGGGCCTGCGCTGAAGCTTCTAGTGGCTATGTGAGCCTCCTCTCATACGTGGTGTGGACCCCCAAGGCTCCCCCTTAAGTTATAACGTTGCATCTACTAGGGAAACACTTTATTTTATTTAAGTGAGTTAGCCCCCCCCTTTTCTCACTTTTATTTATTAATTAACTATAGGCGGCAAAACTATACAAAATCAAATATTCCAATTAGCGGTGCTAATTAGGAATATTACAATGACTCAGGATGTTTGAGAGTGGTTCCGACCTCATTGGATTTCATATGGAGAAAGTAGAATTTTAGATCTCATTCAAAATCCAGCAGACTTATCAGTTTTTCAGGATTTCAAGATTGGGTTATTGCAATGTTTCCATCGAATTTTGTCATGTATTAGGGTATGGAACTCATATTTAATCAAGAGCACCAATCCCTCTATGTACCTTGATGTTAGTGACATTGGTTGTCAAACTCCTCTATCATGACCCTACTAAAAATGTACTCATCACTCAAACAAAACCTTGACTATCTAAGATGATAGATAAATCTATGTTTAAATCAATGAATTAAGTATGAATTTGTGTAAAAAATACATAATTTTTAATATATTAATACATATATATTTTTAAAATATATATATATTTTAATAAAATAATATATAACGTATCGTACCCAAAAGTATCCTGTTCCGGGGTCACCGTACCCGTATCCGATTCTTCGAATCCCGGTATCCCCGTATCCCTGTCTCAGGTGACTTAGCCTTTCACATTATGAGGGATTTTATTCATGTCTTCAATAAGAATGGGTTCCTTTACCCATTTATTTAGCTGCAAGGTGATAAAAGCAAAATTTTAATATTCCATTTAGCTATGTGCTACAACGGGAATATTACAGTCCTCCCCTCCCAAATGTTGCTTGTCCTCAAGCAACTGCAAGGATAGAACTGAAGAATCTCCACCCAAGGCATGGAGTCTGAAATATGTTGAGGAACATCTTCCTCGTGTAGATCCTCCATCCCCCAAGTAATCATCCATACAAAGTGAGTTACCTCCCAACATGGAAACTCCTGACAATCATCTTCCACCTTTGGCTCCTGCAATATAGGTGGGCTGAAAATATGATCTTGGTAGAAAAAATAGCCTACCCCACACTGTCCTCCTCTCCACTTGGGATAAGTGTAGAGTATATGCTAATCTTGGGCTGCAATAAAGTTGCCCTCCAATGGCAAGATGAAGACTAGACCTCCAAGGATCTCTTCCCCAGTGTTATGAAACATTTTGTCCCAAATCACCTCATATGTGATGAGTTGGAAGTCACCATCATATGGCATCCAATCAATCATATGGCTCACCTCAAATGGAAACAAATGTTTTGCTGTAGTGGCCACATGTCCTCTCATGCTCCCATTAGAACATGCAATGCAAATAATGTGGGAGATCTTTCCTCCAAGGGACACATCCAACCAATGTGCCATTCCCCCAATCATGCTCTCAACAAACATAAAGACAACAGCAACATAATGAACCATAATGAGAACCATGCTTGCTGTCATGTGTTGCAAGGAAGAAGGACAATGGTCCCTCAATTGTAACCAATGCAGTTTTACCCTCAACGGCAAAAGAGTGTGATAAAAAGTGTGGCCTCTCAACCACTTGCTTGTTGTCCCACCCTCCTCAAATGTATGGAGAAAGTGAATGAAGTATAGTACAAGGTGAGTATGTCCTCCACAATACATTTCCTCCCCAAGTCCTCCTAGGGAGTGGTCACCAATAGTGCTCATGGCCTCAAGTAGACCATGGGGTCTAGAAAAAAGAATGCTCCTCCTTGGAGCAACATCCTATACATATATGGTTAAGGGATGAATGTACAAATCATCATGCAAATAATCAATACCCTCACCATAAGTCTTGCTTATGCAAATGAAATGGCTCAAAAGTGAGTCTCCTCTCATCCTCAAAGAGAAAAGAGGTGGCTGTGCTAACTCCTCCATCTGCACATGATCTATACATCTCCTCATATGCTGATCTGTCGATATCATGCAAGTAAAATGATCCTGGGAATACTCCACCAACAAGCTACAACTCCTCGACAAAATGTCTCCTGCCATGAGACATCATCATCAAGAGATGACTGAATAAATGAATGAACAAATCTATCCATGCTTCCATTGCGCAATCCAATCACCTTCTTAGGTGCATCAACCTCATAAAATAGACAGGAATGTGTGTTCCTCATCACATCATGATGGTCATCCTCTCTATCTCCTCCTTGTGTCTCCATGGTTTCACACCTCCTCAACAATGGCACATGAATTGTGCCTTGACCTCCATACATGAGATCCTAGGGACTTCCTTGCAAAGATGCAAGAATCCCTCTACCTAGAGCAAGAGCTCCTCCTTCCTCTGCATGAGGCACTAGATAATCTCTAGATGGCACAACGCTGTTGCCCTCAGCTTCCTCAACATAGATGGGCAATCCTCCAATAATGTTGCTGCACATATGGAATCTCTCCCAAGGTGGAAGTAATTCTTGATCATCAAAGGTCAATGAGTATCCCCTTTGCACCATGATAGTGCCATCTCCTACTCCTGCAACATCATACAAGAAGTGAGAGCAAATCTGCCCTTGCTTTCCGAAGAATGACCCCAGCAACAAATTTCTTTGCTACTTCCTCATGCTCTCATCATGCAAGATATGCGATGAAGACATAGTGAATGACATGAATGTTGCATCATCACTATGCACCCATACTCTTTGCTGCTCCATGATGCCATCATCCTGCCACATCTTCTCCATCCTCATACCCTTGGAAAGAGTGTATGCCAAGTGATGGCCAAACTCCTTCAAGAGTAACCAGCGCAGCCAAGCCTCCTGTTGCCCGGTATCATAGACCTACAAGTAGCTCACCAGCTTCTTGCTCACCATCCACATCCACTCAACCAATTGTGGATGCCTTCTTCCACCCTTTATCTTGGTACTCCTCCCATGAGGGCTACCATCATCCCAAATCAGCTTCCTATATTTCATGGGACCTTGAAATGCAATCTTCCCGAGGATCAATTTGACCCTATAAGGATCCAAATAGGTGGTAGGAAAAAACCTCCCATCATGATGTGCATGGCTCAAGGAATGTCCAACACAGTCATGAGAGATGTTATCCATCCGAAGATGTCCTCCATCTACTATCTGCTCCTGAGAGAAGGGAAGAACCTCCTCAAACTGATAAAGAATCTTGCACTCCATGATGTGTGGGAGTGCACCTCCATTGAAATCTCTCCTTGAGATCTCCTCTGCGTCACTGCTCTTGTATAGCGCAGTGCTAATTTGCTACTCTAGGTCAACTGCATGCAATGATGTAGACCCATTCAAAGTGTTTGCTGAAATGACAAGAGATGGATTTTCAATCATACCTCTGTGAAATTTGGAAGCTCCTTGCAGGGCTGCAAGAGTTTCCTCCTCATAAGTGTTGGCCTCCCAAACTGTTGAAGATGAAGGCTGCTCCTCCATGGACTCAACAACGCTGGTACATGCTTATTAGCTAGTGGTGAGGGCTCCTCCCTCCTTTTGCCAAACCTTCTGATCAATCTTTGAGAAAACTCAACAAGAGTAGAAACCCTTGTATAGCTTAGATGGCTGATCAACCAATTCTTTGCTTCACCTTGAAGGTGCAGCGCTGTAACTTCTACAACCTCTCTGTCTACTACAGGATGTAGTAGGAAGAAAGCCTCTAGTTTCTTCTCCCAATCTTCTGCTGCACATGTGAGTGATCCATCAAATGTGGACAATAGAAATCTATTACCTCTCATCATCCCATAGCTGTGGGGTCTTCTTTCTTATTTCTGTTGAATAAATTGTGGAAAAGCTAGAGTCTCTTGGAAGGCTCTAGGTTTTGCTCGGTATTCAGCAAGGTACTCACTTAGAATTTCGAATTCCAAGTGTTCTTCATGCTTCGGGTCTTCTTCTTGGTGAGAGTAGGAAGTGCATGGTCCTTCCTCTTCCCTTTCTTCAATCTTCTTGACCTCTTTGGAGAGGTCTCCTCTAGATCTGAAAATAGATTAGAGTAAACTCATCTTCTTCATCATCTTGATCTTCTTTGGCTGAGACTCACAGGTTGAGCCAGAGATCATGCTTTGATACCACTGTAATATTCCAAATTAGGAACAGCTACACTATTGGGCATATCTCAAGATATTACCAATTTGGAGATCAGCAATACATAAACATGAGCTAGAAAATAGTAGCGAGTGCATTAATACTGAAAATGCCAGAAGATCCACATAACCATTACATTAGATTATAGCAACAATAATGTATACAATATCTTGAAAGAAACGATCTCTCAAGCTAGGCAATGCAGCCTCAATGAAACATATACATGAAATATGGAGAAATATTGCTATGTAAAAGAGGCCCTGGCTATGACTGCGCAATCCATGAGGCAGAAATGCTGCAAATGATGTCAATACATGGATACAACAATATGTGGCTCAAATAAAGAAGGGGGAGCAAGATCTCAACCCCTGTAAACATACAATACACAATCCTTGAGAGGATTGGTTGAAATAAGTACAAAATGGCAAATCTGCAGAAATGCCGGAGTTGCTGGGCAGCGGTTGCAACTCAAAACTGGAAATGGATGTAGATAGATGATGATGCTGCAATAGATGGCTGAATCTCATCCAAAGGATCTCTAGAGTGAAAGGTTGATCCTTTCACCTAAGATCTTACCCTCCAAACATGTGGAGCAAGTCCCCACTGCAAATACACTCAGAAATAACGCAGTCTAGAGAAGGGACTGCACTGTTGGTGAAGAGAAATGCTTGGCCTGATGCCAATGATTTGCAATATGCTCCTCGATCTCCCTCACTAACCTCCCAGAGGAATAGAAGCTCCCTCCTCTAACAGATGAGCCAAAGAAATGGTATATGGTGTCCTCCACTGCAACACCCTAGCAACACTGCGTTATACTTGAGCAGAAATAATGCAGTAACTGAAAGGAGAAGCTTTGGCCTTGAGCCAAGAGATATGGAGAATGAAGAACAATCCTTCAAGAGGCCTCTCAAGAAGGTGAGGAAATCCTAAACAGGAATTCCCCGGCAATTCTTGCTAAACAACAAAAGAATACACAATGTCTGAATAGACATGAAATGAATAATCCAAAGCATGAGTAACAATGGCTGCTTTGCCCTCCTTTTAAACAAGTGAAAGCTCTCTCTCCATGGGTCCCATCCATTAGGGTTTCCTCCACCAAATATCCTCTTCCTCATTCACACTGCGCTGTCTCATAAAGTGATCCACTCCTCCTATGGCAGCGCTGTTGACTTGGTCAAACATGACCTTGTCTTCATGCATTTGCCCCCTTTCACACTTGAGGGTGCAAAATGAAGCTACTCTAATGATCCCTTTCACATTATGAGGTATTTTATTCATGTCTTCAATAAGAATGGGTTCCTTCACCCATTTATTTAGCTGCAAGGTGATAAAAGAAAAATTTTAATATTCCATTTAGCTATGTGCTAAAACGGGAATATTACACATTCCGGGATATATTCTGAGAGTATTTCTATGCTTTCCCAGTGCAAGCCAAGGTGCTATTATTTTGATCAACTTTGTACTCATTTCATCTTTCAGTATTAATAAAATGGCTCAACGTTCTCCATATTGTCTATTGTTCATGTGATATCTCTCTAGTTGCTGTAGTTCTTTGTTTATGTGCTTTATATTGCTATCTATTTCTATTCGGAATATTACAGTGGTATCAGAGCTCATAGACTTGGCTCAGCCTGTGGAGCAGATTGTCTATGACACCAACAGGTAAACCATACATCTGTTACCGAGGGAGGAAGTACAGAGACCAAGAGTGGAGGTTAGAGACTAAGTCCCAACCACTACACCAAAAGACCAGCCTATTAGTGAGGGCGGCATCCCAGGGTGTTAATGGTCGGGTCTTAAGGCCCACCGAGCATATGACGGCGGGGACCGTTGCGCAGTACCCCTCATTACGCAAACCTCGGACACGTGGCTGCGGGCCCTACTCGCACACAGGACATTACAGCCCACCACGCTCCGCGAGTCTCGACCTCGAGACCTCGACTATGATACCACTAAGTCCCAACCACTACACCAAAAGACCGACCTATTAGTGACAGCGTCATCCCAGGGTGTTAAGGGTGAGGTCTTAAGGTCTACCGGAGCATCTGAGGGCGGGAACCCTTGCGCAATACCCCTCATTACACAAACCCCAGACACATGGCTGCGGGCCCTACTCGCACATGGGACATTACGACATGATATAATACAATAACCCAC
This sequence comes from Pinus albicaulis, assembly GCA_034641835.2. Lineage (NCBI taxonomy): Eukaryota > Viridiplantae > Streptophyta > Pinopsida > Pinales > Pinaceae > Pinus > Pinus albicaulis. The sequence continues at coordinate 3,140,412 of CM076577.1, forward strand.
GACTTTGTTATATAGAGATTTGAGAGAAATTCCCAAGCACGAATGCATGTGAGAAGTGAACTTGGAGCAAATCCCAAGTAAAGGTAAGCCAAGTTCCATATGGAGAAGACTGAGAAACCTAGAGAAAAATCGAATTTCTTTGTGCAAACCAAGTGAAATTGAATTCCCATATGATCCAGTGATCTCATCCATAATCCAGACGAAGTACCGTGCTACACCAAGTCCACCACAGCAAACTCGAATCAACTCAAACCGTACCTGTAGTTGACCCCAGTGATCTTCTGCATAGGTCCCTGAGAACTGCATGTTTCCTCTGAGTGACTGCGTAGTCTAAGCTCAAGGAATAGCGTAAATCCTCTGAGTGAAGTGTTGAGTGTTGTCGTACTCCAGATAGCTCGTGAGAAGAGGTCCCCAATTGGTCTTCAATCAATTGATCCTGTAGAATATTCCTTTTATGCTCAACTACCTTTAATAAATTCGATTTTCCTTGTGTGTAACTGCCGCTTTATCTCTGGAAAATCTGATTTTAAATAAATAAATGATGAATTAATGATGTAGTGTGTTGAGTCATCCTCCACATGTCTGTTGACATTTTGTGTATTTGGTGTAGCATCAGTTGTGCTCTAGCTCCCAAAGGTTGTGGAGGGACTAGAGTTCACCTGATCTACAAGACCCAAAAATGGATTTTGGAAATTTCATCTGGTGTAGGAGATAGTAAATTAACTAATTATTTGAAGTCTATTTCCTAAGTTAAAACTTAGGGAACTTAAATAATTAAAGTGAATTTAATTAAACATGTGATGAAATTGTCTTAAGTCACACAGATCAAGCTTTCTTTTAATCTTAGCCATTGATTCAAGATTCGATTATGGCCGTTGATTTGTCAACGAGAAAAGTATAAAGGAAAGGATTGTGGTCATTTGTAAAGACACACAGAGGCAGAGCATTGAAGCTAAGTTGAGATTCTAGGGCAGGGTTTGCTAAGAATACTCGGAAGTGTTTCAGTTGTAGAAAGGGGAATTTAGGCCAAGGGGATGATATGATCCCGGGGTCTAGAATACACAAGAGGCAGAGAAGAGATCAGCTCAAGGATAGCGCAGAGAAAGGCAGTAGCAGTAGCAGCAGCAGGGACAACGTAATTTTCCGGAAACCCTTCAGGGGTTACGCAGAGTCCCTTAGGGGCAGTGTAGTGACTACGTCACCCATTCTAGGGTAACGCATTCCCTTCCGGAGCAGCGCTGAGTGTTTGGAGGCCATCCAAGGCTGATGCAGAGGCTTTCAGGGGCTTTAGAGGCTGACGCAGAGGCTTTTAGGGGCTTCAGAGGCTGACGCAAAGCCTTTCATTGGCAGCGCTGGCGTTTTTAGGCCTAGATTTGGCTGAGTTTTGTAAATCCCGTTTGAGGGTGTGGATCAGTCATTATTTTGGCCCTAGATCATCCTGAGATCTGCACATCTAGTGTTTTCTTTGTCGGGTTTCCAGATCTGGAACCCAGAGTTGTGTATTCAGAAATATTCTTAATAATAGAACCCTCCAGCAGCCAGAGACTGGTTTTCCCACCTTGGGTTTTTCCGGGAACTATTTGTCCAGAAATAAATGTCACTTTGTCAATGTGTGCATGTGCTTATTCTAGATCTGAATTGGTAGAGATCTGTTATGTGTTTTGCTTCGATTTTAACTTGAATTTATTCAGTTAATAACTTGTATAAGTAGGAGGAGCTTAATCAGATTAACAGTAACAATTTCTGCATAAGATTTAAAATTCTAAAATTTCTACAATGTCCGTTGACTCAACTCTTTGAATTAGAATAATTTCCAAGTCATTTCCACGTCATTTTGTCACATGGAATAATTTATTTCTCTCTATTTTATTTAATTCTAGCCTAATTAAATGCCACAACTTCCACTAAACTTAGGAAATGTGGGTTTTGAGGGTCCAAAACTCATTATTAACCCCTCAAAGTGTGTCATCGTAGAAAGTTGAGGGTGAGAGGTGTAATTTTGATTACTCATACCCTATACAACTTCTCTAGACCACACTTATGACAATCCAATTACAATTTTTATTGCAATTTTTGACCTACGGGAAATCTAAAAAATTAAAAAATCACTACCTAGACCTAACCAAATTCCATGAAAATTTTTGTGTGATCTAGTATGGTAATATACATTGACTCTAGAAACTAAGATGCGTTAGGGGCTCAACCTTCAAGCCGTCACCCCGGCTTTGGGGCAATGCAATGAGTGAAAAAACCTAGAAAATTATTCGCTGCTAAAAAGAAGGAATAATTAACCAAGTAAAAAAAACACTCCAAGGTGTTCTCTGAAGCGAACAAAGTTCCTTCTCAAGTTAAATATTCCAGAAGACTTGAAATATGAAAATATCCATGAGGATACAAATATTATTCTATAAAATGTATAAAGAATGAGATAGATAGATGATAAAATGTTACAATGAGGCCCTGCTTATATACCTACGCAGGTGACCTTTCATGACTGGGCATGTATCTTAGACATGCCCTTTCACTAACTTAATGTCTATCTACATAATCTTTAATTGACTATTTAATAATTATATTTGTTATATTCGTTATGAATTATATTCATCACATTGCCCCTTCCTTCAAAAGCTTTGTCCTCAAAGCTTATAGCTGACACTTTTCTTTAGTTCAATCACGCACCGTTTTCTTCATTTACTTTCGTCATTTGTTTTCGTCACAATTTAATATATCAACTTTTATTTATTTATTTGTTATGAATTGGCCCTTCCTTCAGAATTTTGTCCTCAAAGTTTTATGGATAATAATTTCTTCATCTTGTATTTGTTAAAATACTATAATTTTCAGGAAATCTTCTATCTTTCCTTTCCGAATTGGATTTAATTTCCTTTTCATCAAATGATTGATTTCATTTTGTCTGTTGAATTGAGTTTTTAGGGTTTTTAAGGTAACCCTTCCTAACTTTCTCTTCTTCTTTTTAATGAGGTCATTATTCCTTCAAATTTATTTTTTTTAAAATAATTTAATTAATTAAATTAATATATATATATATTCTTTTAACAATTGATTTTTTTTTTAACTCTTTTTTTTTGTTGAAAGGTTACAAACCTAGTGAAACGTGGCTATTCACATATATTCACCTATAAAATATATGTCCACTTATGTGTATTTCTCCACGTAAAAGTAAACTTACAATTCACAAGAGATTTTTTATACCTTTACTTCTTATTTTACCTTGCAAATACCATGAGCAATTACCATGGGCTTCCAAAACCACGAGCTTGTAAACCACTGAAAGAATAATCAAAATAACCTTACCTACTCTTCCTTGTTTCTTTTTCCTTTTTAATTTTTATTTGTCTTGGTATGTACGTATATGTAATTATTTATATATATCTCTTTTTTTTCTTTTCTTTTTATTTCTTTTGGAACTATTTTCTTTTAAATATTTTTTTTTTCCTTTTAATTTATTTCCCGCTTTATGTTAACTTTCCTTCTCTCTTTTATTTTTTTATTAATATATATATATATATATATATATATATATATATATATATTTCTTCCTTTTTTTCTCAATTTTTTATTATGGCCAAAGGCCTCTGACAATTCAGCAATGGAGAAACTCCAAAATTTGTAGCGAATGCTTCAGTCACGACGACAACAAGGTTGACGATTTTTATGGTCAAAGACCTGGATCGAAGAGCGTGGCTCTGTGCAACATAAGCGGCCAGAAGATCGACTGCTCTGATACTAAATGAAGCGAACAAAGTTCCTTCTCAAGTTAAATATTCCAGAAGACTTGAAATATGAAAATATCCATGAGGATACAAATATTATTATATAAAATGTATGAAGATGAGATAGATAGATGATAAAATGTTACAATGAGGCCCTGCTTATATACCTACGCAGGTGACCTTTTATGACTGGGCCCTGCTTACTTAATGACTACTTACATAATCCTTAATTAACTATTTAATAATTATATTTGTTATATTCGTTATGAATTATATTCATAACAAATGAAGCGAACAAAGTTCCTTCTCAAGTTAAATATTCCAGAAGACTTGAAATATGAAAATATCCATGAGGATACAAATATTATTATATGAAATGTATGAAGAATGAGATAGATAGATGATAAAATGTTACAATGAGGCCCTGCTTATATACCTACGCAGGTGACCTTTCATGACTGGGCATGTCTCTTAGACATGCCCTTTCACTAACTTAATGACTACTTACATAATCCTTAATTGACTATTTAATAATTATATTTGTTATATTCGTTATGAATTATATTCATAACATTCTCGCTTGCTGATCGAGTCCCAAATTCCTAGGCCTGTTACAAACTCAATACTGACTCAAATTCATCATTACTAGCATCCTTATTACAATTCCCCGTAGGACGTGGAATCTGGGTACAAGAGAAAGATGATGAGAAATAGAAGTAGAGTTCAAAAACTCTATTGAATTGATGATATCTGATGGTACAAATGCCTTCTAGTTCATCCTTGGGCATGAAGTCTTCTCATTATCTTCAGGTGTCACTCCCTTGGTCAACATGTCTATCAACCACTGCACTGCTAATGCAACTGTACTGCTGCCCATGACACTACCATTGCCACTGTTGCATCTGTACTACTGCTCCATCTCAAGTGTTGCATCTGCTATGATGCTAACACTTCCACTGCTAACGTTGTATCTACACTGCAACTCAGCTGCTGAGAGAAACACCTGAAATCACCCAAGACTGAACAAGTATTCAGGGGATGCACTGCTAGCCACTGCATCTATCACTCCATCACTCCTTGGCTCCCACTGAAGATTCCTCAATCCCGCTACTGCAAATATGGGCTCCTGTAGCAAGGTACTGACCCATGAGGTGGGCTCCTCAAGGAACCTGCCCAACTGAAGTTCAAGTTGAACTACAGTTCTATGTCACCCCACTTCTCTCCTCGAGAAGTGTGGGCACTCATAGCGAACTCATCATGCTTGATCTTTGTGGATGCAACCTTCGGATCATGCTTCTCATCCTTGTCCTTTTTCTTCAAAGGACACTGTGATGCAAAGTGGCCCATCTCACCACATTTGAAGCATTTCACCTTCGAGACATCTCTCTTTTGTCTCGGTTGCCCTTGCTACCCCTTCGATGCTAGGGATGGATTCTCCTCCTCCTCTGGACTCTTAGACCCGCTCCCACTACTACCATCAAGCTTGCACTTGACTAGACCTCTCCTCAACTCTTCCTCCTGAAGTGCTGACCACATTTGCCCTACCCAAAATGCTTTGGAAACAAATTTTCCACTCCTCCGTGACTGCGTAAAGGGCTAGCCTCACCATAGTTGCCGAAGATGGGGTGGATCCCATGACTGCCAACTGATCTCGAATCTCTTGAAGCTCGTAAGGAATGGGGCAATGCACTCCCCCCTTTGCATTTGGACCAACTGGAGCTTCTGCTCCAAGTACATCTTCCGCTACTTGGAAGTTCCTTCGTACAACAAGGACAAGGCCTCACACATCTCCCTGGTGGTGTTCCTGCAAGCTACATGAGAGACTATGTGATCCTTGGCACCATCAAGGATCATCCTATTGGCCTTTGCCATATCGGACCGATACTTCTTAAGTTGATCCGGATTTGAAGGTACTACAACCACATTCGCCACGAACGTCATGAGATCGTATTCATCCAGAAGGAATTGAATCCTTTCCTTCCAGATTACATAGTTGGAAGAACCCTCCAACTGGTCTTGATCTCTAAGACCATGAGCTGCCATCTTAGCCGAACAACTGTCGAATTGCTTCCCCTTTCTCCCCCTCTCCGCATCCTAGGCAGACTTGCCCACTCCTTGTGGAGCTCGTAGATCTGCTGCTTATATCCTAGAAAAATGTTGAATTCCTCGGCTAGGAACTCACTGAGGAAGAATTCCCTGCTATGTGCTCTTCTCTTTCTTTTAACGCTTTTCTGCCCGGCAACTACCTACAGAAAAACTGCGCCCCTCTAGCTCTGCGTGAAGGCTCTATGCTGCTCCCTCTCCCTCGGCAAAATATCGAACTATAAGTCCTACCTCTTTGTCGACTCAAAGACAGACAACCTCGAAAAATCAACCCTTCTGGCTAGAACTGTGCAATCCCCTTGGGGATTCCATCTGCTGCTACTGCAACAATTTGGCCTTCTCTTTAGAGTCAGATCTACTCTTCCTGTTTCACATCAAACGCTCTGATACCATGTGAAAATTCCTAGATCTGACAATCTAAGGAATCCTACTGCAACTATGTGAGTTACTTCTTCTATTATGTAAATTGCATTTACAAAAGTAATTCAAATAGGAATTATTGAAGTAACTATTGAAGCAGCCTACACCTAATTAAATTGATTCCGAAACAAGGAAACTAAGCAAGAAATAAATCACACCTAGGACACCTTTAATTTGGACTAGGTCCTCGGAAAAACCTAATGCAAGAAAACCAGTGCAGCAGATCTGAGGGTTTGTATTATTAAGCAATAGCAATTTCTGAATACATCCCTAAACACCTCAAGGGTTATTCAGTTACAAAGAGAAATACTGGCAGAAAAAAATTGTGAGAATACTTCACTCACTGGAAAATCCGGCTGATTCGGACACTGGAGAAGCTGCCCTTGTAGGTCATTGCGCAACCTCTGCATAGGCGCTGTGTCACCTCCATTAAGCACTGCGTCACCCCAACTGTGGCTCGATCTGACTCCTGGAATCACAGATTTGAGCCTCCTGGTCTCACATCCCGGCTTTCGGCTTCTGGATTAGTTCCAACAGTGAAATCTTAGAAACCCTTTAGCCACTGCGTAGCCTCTACGTAGCCCTGCGTGGCTCTGCACGACCTCTGCGTCACCCTGACTGGATCTGCGCTGGCTTTGTTGGATGTCTCTGTGCCTCTCTTTGTTGATGATTCTTCGGCTGACAAAATCTCTATCTCCAGATGCTATCTTTGCCTCTCACTGCACTAAATCACTTAGATCTGATCTTTGTCCAAGCACTTGCTTTGTTAGAAGAATTTGATCTCAAGATTCACTCCGTGTGTGTCTTTCCAAATGACCCTCAAGCCGTCTTTTATAGTCTTCTCGTTGAGAAATCAATGACCGAGATTAGATCTCTAATCAATGGCTAAGACTATATTAGACTTGATCTTTGCTTTTTCTAGATCATTCATACTCTATTTTATTAATGCCCTTTAATTATTTAATTTCCTTAAGTTAGACTTAGGTTCTCCATTAAAATAATTAATTATTTTAATAAAACATGGTCTGAGTGGAATTTTCACAAATACTTTCTAGGTTCTTTGGAATACCAATGTCTAAGCTTCTCCACCAAATTTCAGGCTTAGAGCACTTCTGATGCTAGCAAAAATCAACACTTAGGTCATTGAAAATCACTTCTAGCCATCCCATCCTGTAGATCTTCTCGTTTCGGTTCCAACCAGTTATTACACTAAGGTGTTCTTGTAATATCTCGTTTCAGGGATATCTCTCAAACACAACAAACTCCAACCAGAGATGGACTGGGAGGGCGTTTACCAGATATGTCACCTTTGAAAAGAGGGTGAGATCTGGAGGCTACCTGGCCCTTTCTAGACTCGGGCCTATGAGTATGGGGTAAACACACCAAGTGGTATAGTAACAGTAATGCTCAAATAGATAAAAATAACAATAGTGCAAGAATATAATAGAAATGTAGACATAAACAGATACTAAAGAAATATGGATAGAATGCCAAGCCATTTTATTATACTGAGAATAGAAATGAGTACAATAGGTGATCAGAGTGATGCCACCTAGACTTGCACTAGGTAAGTGAAGAAAATCTCTCAGAATGATAGAGAAATGGCTGCAAACTGATCTGCGTCCAAACTGCTAGAGAACTGTTGTGCTCCTGCTACTGTTGGGATCATATGAATATTTGGGGCTGCTCCCCACCTCAGAAAATGTTGAAACTCTGGAATTAGCCTCTACTCATCAAACCCAGAAAAGCCCAGAAATATTTTCGTAAATAGCCGACCCCCGGAAAAACACCTCCTTGGGGATCTACGCTATCCCTCCAGGCTCTGCGCTGCCCCTGAAGAGAACACTCCAAAACACAGCCTCAAACTCCACCAAAAATCTCCAATGGGCAAGGGTTGGCTCCTTGCTCAATCTCAAAGCCTGAATCCTCCGAACAAGATCAAACCAAACTCCCCACCAAGTGAACTGCGTCCTCCCTCTCAGGACTACGCAGTCTCTAGAAGAGAAGCTCCACCACACAAAAAAACTTGATCCTCTCACAAAAATACTGAAGAGAAAACCTCACCTGAGCAGGCACTCGAAGTCCCCTGGGGCTGAGGGTGAGATCTCTGAATGGAGACACTCGTTGCATTAAACAGTGCAGCAGATAGGCTAAACAGCCAGCATGCTCAAGAAGTCGAATGAACAACTCAATATCATAACATCTGATGCTCCAAATGAGGAGGCTCTCCTCCTTATATAAAGTTGGCCTCTCCTTCTCAAACCCTAGGCCTCTCATCCAACGTAGCCTCCTTGGCCCCCACGCTGCCAACTCAACCTGTGTTGTCTCTCCAACTGTTCACATGGGCCCCTTCCCTACGTGGTCCTTTTGCCCCCCTTGGTTCACTTAAGTTACAACGTTGTGTCTACTAGGGAGTGCACTTTATTCTTAGAGTGAGTTATGTCCCCCTCTACTCACCTTTATTTATAATTTAATTATATAAGGCAAAATTGATCAAAATTAATATTTCCAATTAGCTGCTGCTAATTGGGAATATTACAGTCCTCCCCGCAAAAAATTGCTTGTCCTCAAGCAATGCCTAAACAAGCCTCCTCTCTAGCTGGTGCTCCCCACCGACAATGCAAAAAGGTTCCTGGGTCCCAGATGTGCCACTGAATCTTCCTTGTCCTCTACATCACCCTAATATGAAGGGATCTCTCAATGCCAAGATCCCAAACTGATCTCTCACGGTACCAACCAACCAACAATCCTCCCGGATCCCATCGCCACCATGGCCAATAATCACCCAAGTCCCATGGCTCGGACTACGCACTGCCTCTGGCTATGACTGATGCTCTAAGAGGCGAAGACCATGGCCCCTACTGCGCTGTATCGGTGACTGTGTAAGCCGTCCCATCAACTATGTACCAACTCATCACCTCTCCCCAATCCAAGTCCTGACTCAATCCCACGCTGATCCTGCTCTTCTAAAATCGGGATGGAGTGCTAAAGAAACGACGACCTGTGCCCCCCTACCAGCTAGAATCTGTAACATCTGCTGTGTCCAAGGGCCCCTGCTCCGTTGTGCTCCCTACAAAGAATACCGTACCATCAAGAGGGTACCAACTCATGATCTCCCGCCAGTCCATCCTGGAAGAAGAATCTGATGTAGCAACAACAACTGCATATGGAACACGCCTGGAGTTTTGCCACCAACCCGTAATCAACTCCCACTGCTCTGCCCTATCTGCCAATGAAAGCTACCTGTAGAAGGAAGCCCCTCTCTCTATAATGGGCCATATTGGGCAAGATATGCTGCAAGCTCCATCGATGTACTCCTGGAGAGTGCTACCCACTAAAAACACTGCAGCTCTGCTGACTGCGTGTACATCTATATGCGCCTCATCCTTGTGTCGAACCAAAGATGGATGCTCCACCATATCTAACAGCTCCTCCCACTCATGATCAGGAATGTCATGCTCCTGCTATCTATTGGCCCCTTGCAGAACAATCCCATCAACCTCCAACACCTCCAGAGGATGTGGATCTGCAACTGCTGTCACCGTACTCGATGTCAGTGCATCTGACTGCCCCACCTCAATGGCTGACCCCAATGATAGCCGCATATCCCTCATCGGCTCAATGTGGGCACCCATTTGGCTCTCCCCCAAAGGAATATCATGCCTAATGTGAATAGTGTCCTCCTCTGTCGACTCAGGCTCCATCACCTGCTGCTCTAGCTGAATCGTGACAAGTGACTCTTCACCCAGAGTATCTCCCGGGCAGAGTCCCGTGATCGTTCACCTCCTAGAAGCATCCTCAATCGATCCCCATGGGATCATCCAAGAAGAGTCCTTACTTCCGCACACGGAAGGAATGCCCGCCGTTTTCCTCCGCCACCTCATCTGCATTGAATATGCCATCCACCCTCTCGATAATGTGTCGATACATTGTCTGGAGTCTAGACGCATGCTGGGATGCTACCTCTGCTGAACCCAGTATCGTCTCCTCATGCATGATCTCGGAGTGCTCTTAGAAAAGAGTGACACATGTCTCCCTCATGACCCGCTCCTTGGGTGTAGGCTCAGCGATGACCGATGTGCCACCCCTGCAGATGATCATCTCATCCCCTAACCTGTGGCCGTCAACTAGCGTACCGACCCAGTGCCATTGCCGAGAAGTCTCTCCCCTAGGGTGTTGGGTGTCATCCAAATGTCTTGGGTGAGCTTCGCGTACCCCGCTGCTCATGCCCAGAGTGCCAAAGGACAACAACAAAATCGACTGTGCTCATGAGTGATGTCGAAGCGGGTCAGGTGTGTGAGTCCCCACAGATACCACCAAGTATCGCTCATCTGTCTCTCCATCGATCCTGGGTGAACTACCCCCAAAGGTAAGCCCGGTGTCCTTGTTCGTGAGTCTCCCTAGAGGCAATACTCTAAGACCCTGCTGTGCAGCTCCATACGCCCTCGCATACCACCAATCATCCATGTACCCCTCGACATGCCACTGCACACTGAGGCATACCCCTGTACACTGCTGGGTACCCCCTACTACTGCTGTACCACCCTGTACCGTCTCGTGCCTTGTCTGTGTCAAGGCATAGGTCACTCCTCGTGTGTCCTCAATGCGATGTAGGACACTCCTACTCCCCAATGCAGTCCCACACACTACAGTACACCACCATGCAACTCCATGTCCACTAGTAGCCCACTGTTCAATGCTCGATGCTCCCACACATCCTTGGATGTGATGGCCTAGAGTTGTGTCTCTACATGTCGGACCACCCCCAATCGGTATCATCATCTCCATCGTCGCATCGCTATACCCGCCGACGAATGGATCATCACTCGAAACCCTCCCCGAGGGGTCCGAGAAGTGAATCTCCCTATGTGTCAGTAGTGATACCACCACTGCTCAGCTCCACTGCGTCCTCTGTGCCTCACACAAAGGTGAAGAATCCTTGGCCCCATACAAGGCGCCATTTGGTGGCCTGCCAATGCCACCTCCTCCGACAAGCTCCTGCCAAGGTATGTTGACCACCCCGTGATCCCGTGTAGAAGTGTCATACCAAGACAACCTAGGGAGCCTGTCCATAAACTAGTTGGCCATTGGAGCTGACCGAAACTCCCCTAGCAAATGCGCATGCTCAACTGCTAGGCCAACTGTACCCTCCAATACATAGTCAACCAACCTACCTAGGAAACGACAGGTAGTCCCACCTAGATCCCAATGCCAATCTGGGGTTCCTGTATTCCCAGCACCTGGAAACTCCTGCTGAACTACACCCGAGTCCACCACTATCTCCATAACCCACTCCACCGAGTACCAAGTCAAAATCTCTCGCCATCCAACCTCGACAAGTGGATGCTGCACACTGTGCAACTCCGATCGTCTCATCCTGCTAACCAAGTCAACGTATGAGGTCTGACTAGGTGACTTCGTCTCTCTCTCTCCAATGGGAAGAGGTGACCCAACAACGCTGCTAGTCCCGTCCATGCATGCTTGAAGGGGAATGATCTGACGCTCCAACGTGCCCTCTGGTTGTACCATCAGGGAATCCAGTCGTTCCCCAATGCGGGCCAACTTGGCACAAGCCACTCTCATGCCCTCCAGCTCCTTGTCCTGCAACAAAATGGCCTTCCGTACTAACGTGGCCTTCCCTTTCAAAACTAGAAGGTCTGCCCGAAGTCGATGATACCGCTGTCTGTGACCATCATCCAATACCTCTGTATCTCCTAATGCCTCATCGAAGGTAGATACATCTCCTGACACCTCACCCATCTGTCGTGTGCTGCTACCACCCGAAGACTCAGACACGACTCCGGTCATCACCTCAATGGATGGCTTTACTGGGGTAGGCTCTACCTTCTCCACTACGATATCAACTGACACGGTCAAGGAGGTCTCCAATGAGGGTGAGTCCTATGTCACATTAGGTGTATCCTCGAACTCCCCGCAATCCTATGTGCCCTCATCCTCCAAGTGCGAGGTAACCATTTTGATGGTTTCCCCCTCCGATACTCGGTCAAGCTGGAAAGAGGTATCCAACTTCTCCACCCAAGCTTTTCCCGAATGCTTGGATGACCCGTCAAATGTCGGTAAATGGAATCTGCCCATTGTGTGCTGCAAGCCCCCGTCATGTGAGTGCCTGTTCCCTCTGTGAAATTTGCAGGGTCTACTATCCCGCTGGAGCTGAACAAAATCTCTGAATGGAAGGGCATCCCTGAACTCCTGCCCATATGCCTGATACTCAGCGAAATAATCACCCATGTGGCCAAGCTCTGGCTCTTGCTGTGCTCCTGTCCCTGTGTCTACACCCAGAAAAGTGGGCATAGTGGAACGTGTGGGTGTATGTGATGCCATATGCTGAGTGGCATCATGCTTCGACAAATGGTGGGATGTGCCTGATCCCTCGCCAATCTGGAAACCCCTTGGGGTTTCACGCTGTCTAGCCTCCACAACGGTGAATCTCTGCCCCATCACCTAATCTGCCTCGACAGATCCTATACTGATTTGAGGAGCATCTCCCCAAATCTCTTCGCATCATCATCACTTGCCATCGGCTCCTCTTGCTCTGTGTCTACAGGCTCCTCCTGTTCTGCGTCTATCACAGGCTCCTCCTCTCCGTAGGTGTTCTCCAACCTATGCTCAATATCTCTGTACTTCCTACCTCTGTAGCGGATGTAGGGCTTCTCCCCCGGTGTCATAGACTACTAGCTCCATAGGCTTAGCTAGATCTATGCTTTGATACCACTGTAATATCTCGTTTCGGGGACATCTCTAAAACACGACAAGCTCCAACCAGAGATGGATTGGGAGGGCGTTTACCAGATATGTCGCCTCTGAAAAGAGGACGAAATCTGGAGGCCACCTGGCCCTTTCCAGACTCTGTCTAAGAGTATGTGCCCACACCAAGTGGTATACTACCGTAATGCTCGATAGATAAAATAACAGTAGTGCAAGCATATAATAGCAATGTAGACATAAACAGATACTCAAGAAATATGGATAGAATGCCAAGCCATTTTATTATACTGAGAATAGAAATGAGTACAATGGGTGATCAGAGTGATGGCACCTAGACTTGCACCTGGCAAGGGAAGAAAAGCTCTCAGAGTGATAGAGAAATGGCCGCAAACTAATCTGCATCCAAACTGCCGGAAAACTGCTGTGCTGCTGCTACTGCTGGGATCATATGAAGATTTGGGGCTGCTCCCCACCTCAGAAAATGCTGAAACTCTGGAATCAACCTCTACTCATCAAACCCAGAAAAGCCCATAAAGCTTTTCGCAAATGGCCGACCCCCAAAAAACACCTCCTTGGGGATCTACGCTATCCCTCAAGGCTCTACGCTGCCCCTGAAGAGAACACTCCCAAATACATCCTCAAACTCCACCAAAAATCTCCAATGGGCAAGGGCTGGCCCCTTGCTCAATCTCAACGCCTAAATCCTCAGAACACGATCAAACCAAACTCCCCACCAAGTGAACTGCGTCCTCCCTCTCAGGACTGCGTTGTCTCTAGAAGAGAAGCTCCACCACAAACAAAACTCGATCCTCCCACCAAAACACTGAAGAGAAAAACTCACCCGAGTAGGCACTCGAAGTCCCCCGGGCTGAGGGTGAGATCTCCGAACGGAGACACTCGTTGCACTAAACAGTGCTGCAGATAGGCTAAACAGCCAGCGTGCTCAAGAAGTCGAATGACCAGCTCAATATCATAACATCGAATGACCAAAATGAGGAGGCTCTCCTCTCTCTTATAGCGTTGGCCTCTCTCAAACCCTAAGGCCCACCTCCTCCAACATAGCCTCCCTTTGCCACGTGCTCAACCCAACCAGTGCAGTCCCTCCATGTGTCTACGTGGGTCCCCTCTCTACGTGGTCTCTTGGCCCCCCTTGGCTCACTTAAGTTACAACATTGTGTCTACTAGGGAGTGCACTTTATTTTTAGAGTGAGTTATGCCCCCCTCTACTCACTTTTATTTATAATTTAATTATATAAGGCAAAATTGATCAAAATTAATATTTCCAATTAGCTGCTGCTAATTGGGAATATTACAGTTCTGTCAAGCATTCCCCTTGAAATGCCACCTTAGGTGTAATCAATTGTGTTAGGCCCCTTAATAACTCAGTTTTTTTAATGTTGTCGGAATGCAACAGAATGAAAGACAAACTGTACGGATGATGGATCATACTAAGCGAATGCCATCGAACCTCATAAAAACTCCTCAAAACCCACATAAAACATCTCCAAATGCCCCTGGGCTCGTTGAGGAAGTAAACCTACTCTTGTGACCTGGTTGCCTCCAACCCTAAAAGCCCATCTATAAGGAACACCAAAAAAAATAACACCAAAAGCCCATCTATAAGGAACACCAAAAAAAATAACATCACATGTTGGTAAAGTCCCTTTTTTCGAGCATTGGGAACAAAGACCAACTCAATATCCTAGCCATTCCCATAGGCTACAAATTAAAAAGTGATGATGTAATATCTGGGAATTAATTAATTAAAAAGTGACTAAGGGAAAAGAATATTATAAGTCACTTTAATAAAAGAAGAAAAATACCCATGGTATTCAGATGACCCATGGTATTATGATAGTCCATGACTATTGAAGGAGATGAGAACTCACTTCTTAGGAATGCGTATTTGGATTATTGTTTGGGTTGAGCTCTAGGAGCTTGTTTGGGTGAGAGCTCATATAGAAGTGGGTTAGTTTCGGTGGTAAGTAATCCACCGTAGCTGATCTAGTAAAGGGGGCTTCTATATTGAGACCATATACCCTAGCCACTCGAAAAGGGGTTATCAAATAATATCCACTCGCTCGGTATTAACATGGATATCAAAAGAGGAGGTCCACAAGAAGCAGAATTTAGGAGGCCATTTTCCATGTTGCTGCATTCATCTTTGAGGCCACAACATCAATTTATTATCCAGCCAAGCATGCCATGTAGTAGGGGTCATTGACATATTTGTTCCAAGTTCTGAAATCAAAGCATTGGCATGTAATCCCATATTTATATTTAACAAAATAAGGTTGAGCATTTGCTGCTATTTCTTGTGTTTATTTTGAGTTGCAACATCTCTCTCTAATTTCTAGGTTTTTACATTCACAAGGTTTCGAAATCAAAGCATTGGCATGTAATCCCATATATATATATATATATATATATATATATATATATTTAATAAAATAAGGCAAAGTTTTTGCTGCTCTTTGTCATGTTTATTTTGAGTTGCAAAATCTCTCTCTATTTTATGCGTTTTTAGTATTTACATTCCCAATTTTTGTTGTCTTGGTAATTATATTGTGTGAAATTGTGCAATTTTATTTTTTCTTTGAGAAATAAATTCATGGTGTATTCTTCTAAAGAAAATTTCTGGAAAATTTAGTCAAATAATTTTTCGGGATATTAAAGTGGTATTAGAGTTGGTTTTCTTACCAGCAAGTGTAATATCCCCAAATGGGAAAGCAGCAGTAATACAAGCAAAATAGACTAAAAATTACAGCAACTAGGAAAACACCATTAAAACACAGAATTTGGAGCCAAAATCATTGTTGAGCCATTTTATTAATATGCTGGGAAAGAGTACAAATGAGGTGCTGAAAAGATTGCACTTGGGCATGCTCAAGGTAGGCTGAAGGACAACTCAAACCCAAACAAAACTCCTGCTGGAAACTGCTCTGCGTGGCTCAATGACTGTGCTGCCTAGCCCATAAAACGTTATTGCTGGTCCTAATGAAATGCTGCTAGGGACTGCTACGCTGCTCGGAAAATTTCAGGATTTTAACCATAGACTCTGCTCAAGAAACCCACAATAACATGCGAAGGAATTGGCCTGATATTGACTTTGGAATTTTAGCCCAATTTTCCCTTAGCTCCTCTAGCTGTTGGATGAGTTAGGATCTTTGTTTGACACCTCAAACCTCCCCATAAAATTTTGCCAAATTAATCTTGGCTTCTCCTCAATAAACCCAGAAAAACCCAGAAAGGGTTCGTCCTAGTTTTGATCTCGGAAATTGGTCCTCTTGGGCTTGGCTCACCCAACTGCTGGGAAATTCGACTCCTAGCTGGTAGATGTCTCCAAAATGTTGCCAAAATCCTTGGTAGGGTGTGGCTAGCCTCTACGCTGCCCTGAAGGGACTACGCACTCTTGTTGTTGCTGCTATGTCAAATCCTCACCAAAATTGCAGAACTACTCTCTTGAGCGGGCACTCGAAGTCCCCCGAGGTAGAGGTTGAGATCTCCACCAAAAGATCTCATGCTATGTCAAGATGATAATCAAAATAGAAGATGAATGAATGAGGAAATGAGCTGCCTTCACTTCCTTTTATCAATTGAGCCCTCAATGCTCCATTGGGCCCACCATGGACTGCGCATTCCCCTCATCCAACCACTCACTGTGCTGCCCCCACAGAGCCTCTCCCACGCTGCCACCTAGGGAGTTGCCTGCAAATCGAATGCTGGCCACATGGACCCCACTAAGGCCACAAATTTTCTTTGTGAACTATATGAGTAGGCTGTAGTTTTCCCCTTAATTATTAATTGTGGGTCCCGAACACCTTATTTCTGTTTGACATTAGAAACATCAAAATTTATCAAAAAATAGTATTCCAATTAGTATACTTGCTAATTGGGGATATTACAGTATTGCCTGCAAAAAATTGCTTGTCCTCAAGCAATGCCTGAACAATCATCCTCTCTAGCTGACGCTCCCTACTGTCACTGCAAAAATGTGCTAGGGTCCCAGATGCGGCATTGAATCATCCCTGGCCTCTGCATCTCCTTGATATGAAGGGATCCCTCAATACCTGGATCCCAAGCCATCCTGTTCAACATGAAGCTCCCCCTGCTCCACTCACCATCTTGCTAGGAACAAGTAGTAGAAGCCCTCTGAACACCATTAGTGAGTAGGGAATCATGATAATATGGCACTATACCCAACTCCTCATGAAGTTTCCCTACCAAGTAGTCCAGCCCATGCACTCCAAGAGTAAACCCTCGAAGATACCACCTAATCCCTGCAGAGATAGTGTCTCGCTCAAATGAGCCCCTCCTGCTATCATCCCGCTGATCGACTTGCCAAGCTAATGAAGTCCCCCACTCCATCAGTGACTCGCTAAATCCCAATGGAAGATCTACATGATCTCCCCATGCAGTATACAACTCATCCCTAAAGATTATCGAGCTATGTAGAGATGTAATGCTCGGGTCCCCTGCTAATATCGGAGAAGTGCCACCATGCTGACACTACGCCACTCTGATTATGAGATACTCCCCATTGTGCGCAAACTGTATCCCTCTCTCCTGGGGTCTTGTGGCAAAAAAACTGTGAAGGCCAAGGTCATCTTGCCCGAGCATCTCCATGATGCTGATATCTACCCCTTCATTGCCAATCATGACCCTGAGCAACAACATGATAAGTCTGCCTCGCCATGCAATGGAGGTCTTAGTGCTCCCCGACGTGTCAAGCCTAAGGTGGACTGGATCACCCTCCGCTATGTCCATGCTCATCACAAAGTGGAGTGATCCCCCTGCCCAACAGATCCCTGGATTCCCCAACCATATTAGGAGCTCACAACTCCCACTCCTCACAGGATGCCACTATGTAGTGCTGCTACATGCTAGAACCCATCTGGCCCTCATCTCTGACCCCTGTATGTATCCCCTAGGTGGACCCCAAGTATCAGGAGTCTGTCCCATGCATGCATACCAACCCTGCTCCTGCTAGATCACGTAGTGAAATCCACTATCCCAACTCCTGATGATACACCTGGACACCGGTCGAAGTCTGGGTATCCTCATATAGTCGAAGTCTACCATCCACTGTCCCTCAAATGTGAGCCCAGGGGTGGAACATATACTACCTTGGCAATCAACCACGCCATCCCTAAGCCTGTACCCGTCAACTCGTGCTCCTCCCAAGTGTCTCAACTAGAGAGTCTCCTCCTGGCTCATGACACGCAGTATCTCATCCAACTGCCTACGGTGAGTCTCCCATGGCCTTCTGCTTGAATGGAGAGTGTCAAGGGGCACCAAACAAACACTCCGCGACCGTAAGAAACACTAGAGGATGATGGGTGGGTATGATCACGAGTCTACCTGAATGCTCAAGAGTAATCCTACGGACGACACTCTCTCTACCTCAGATCTGCTGATAACACCCTCGTAGCCTTGTCTCCGCTAAAAGTGGTGTCTCCAGATGCTCAACAAGATCCTCATCGATCCTAGGTGAGTTGCATCCCATGGTACTCCTAATGCCCCCGTCCATAAGTCCCCTTAGAGGCAACACTCCAAGAACCCGCTGCGCCTTATCATGTGTCACTGCATACCACCAAGTTTATGTTGCAACCTATCCCTGTACACCACCGAATACCCTTGACTATGGCTATACCATCCTGTATTGTCATGTATCCCTCCTGTGTCACTGCACTTGTCACTCTCCACATGTATCTAATGTGATATGAGGCACTCCTACTCCCTAACGCTGTCCAACATACTACAACACATCCCCATGCATCTCCATGTTGTGGGCTACATCTCCCCATCTATTTGAAGGACCGAAGCGGCCCGACTCCTCACATGCCAACTAAAATGACACTAGTGCGCCTATCCTCCATAACTCAGGTGTCCCATATACCAATGAGAGAGCACCATCTCTATGTAATGCCCCTTTTGGTGGCTTGCTGATGCACCTCCTCCTTCTAGCTCCTGCCAAAGTAGGCTAATAACCCTGTGACTCCATGCACAGTCAATATGCTAAGATAACTCATGAAAAGTATAATCCCCCTTGTAGAAACTGTGAAATTTTCAATCTGAAAGCTATACAGTTGTAGTGATAGATTTATTCCTCCTACTTATTATTTCAATAAGTTATTTTTAGAAATCTTCTGGCAAATATTGAAATAAATACTACTGCAACATTCATAAATACATATGCAGAGAAATGAACAGTAAAGGACATAACCACAAGGATCATTTACATGTACACAGTTATTTTGGGACAATTGTCCCTGGAAAAATCCAATGCGGGAAAACCGGTGCAACAGATGAGGTTTTTATTAATTCTTTAGCAATTGATTTCTTTACAAGGATAAATACTGGCAGGTCAAATCTGAAACACCTGAGACAGGATTCCTGGCTCCTTTCGACAAATCTCTGACACCCTGATCACCCTCTGCTATCTCTTGTGCCTGTCTGCGTGTTCCTTTGTGCAGTCCCAGTGCTAGACTGCGTAAGTCTGCATAGGGTCTGCGTGGTTTCTCTGTGCTGCAGCATAGAGCTGCCTCCAGTGGCCGATTGCTTCCCTTTGTCCCTAACCTCAATCACTCGCTGACTCCCTCCTCTTTCTGCTTCTGCAAAATTCTCGCCCTGCAACCCTCCCACTGAAATCAAATTCTCTTGATTCAAAATCGATCTCCTTCGGGTACTCAGTGTATGCCCGACTTGTTTTCCAAATGACCTTCAAGCCTTCTTTTACAATCTTCTCGTTGGAGAACCAGCGACCCAGATTAGAATTTTAATCAATGGCTAAGATTAAAACTTGACTTGATCTTTGTTTTCTAAAAGATTCACACTCTGACTTATTAATATCCTTTAATTATTTCATTTCCCTAATTTTAGACTTAGGGTTTTCATTAAAATAATTAATTATTTTAATAAGTCATGAACTGAGTGGAATTTCCACAAACGGTTTCTGGGTTCTTTGGAATGCCGCTGTCCAAGCCTCCTTGCAAATTTTGAGACTTGGAACACTTTTGGATGCTACAAAAATCAACACTCCCTCTTAGCAATGAAGGTGTTCCTGTTGATATTTTGTGTATTTGGGGTAGCATCAGTTGTGCTCTAGCTCCCAAATTTTGTGGAGGGACTAGAGTACACTTGATCTACAATACCCAGAAAGGGATTTGGGAAATTTCATCTAGTTTAGGAGATATTAAATTAATTAATTATTTTAATGTATTTCCTAAGTTAAAACTTAGGGAACTTAAATAATTAAAGTGAATTTAATTAAACATGTGATGAAATTGTCTTAAGTCACACGGATCAAGCTTTTTTTTAATCTTAGCCATTGATTCAAGATCTGATCATGGCCGTTGGTTTCCCAACGAGAAAAGTATAGAGAAAAGGCTTGGGGTCATTTGTAAAGACACATAGAGGCAGAGCACTGAAGCTAAGCTGAGATTCTAGGGCGGGTTTGCTAAGAATTCTCAGAAGTTTTTCAGCTGCAGAGAGGGGAATTTAGGCCAAGGGGATGATCTGATCCCGGGGTCTAGAATCAACAAGAGGCAGAGATCAGCTCAGAGAGACAGCGCAGAAGCAGGAGAGCAGCAACAATAAGGACAACACAGTCCCTCAAGGACAGCGTGATTTTTAGCAAGAATCCCTTAGGGGTTAGGCAGAGAACCTAAGGGGAAGCGTGAGACCTGCGTCACCCAGTTTGAGGTAACGCAACCCTTTACGGTGCAGCGCTGAGGGACGCAGAGGCTTCAGAGGCTGACACAGAGGCTTTCTGGACAACGCTGGGGTTTCTAGGCCCTAATCTTGGCTGAGTTCTGTAAATCCTGTTTGAGGGTGTGGATCAGTCATTATTTTGGCCTTAGAAACAACCAGTGAGCTGTAGATCTATTATTTCTCTGTCGGGTTTTCCAGATCTAGAACCCATATTTGTTTTATTCAGAAAATTCTTAATAATAAAACCCTCCAGTAGCCAGAAGACTGACTTTCCCGCATTGGGTTTTTCCAGGGACTATTTGTTCAGAAAATATCTGTCACTTTGTCTATGTGTGCATGTACTTGTTCTAGATCTGAATTTGTGAAGATCTATTATGTGTTTTGCTTCGATTTTAACTTGAATTTATTCAGTTAATAACTTATCTAAGTAGAGGAGCATAACCAGATTAACAGTAAAGATTAACAATAAGTTTAGACTTAGGGTCTTCATTAAAATAATTAATTATTTTAATAAGTCATGAATCGAGTGGAATTTCGACAATCGGTTTTTGGGTTCTTTGGAATGCTGTTGTCCAAGCCTCCTTGCAAATTTTGAGTCATGGAGCACTTCCGGATGCTACAAAAATCAACATAACCATCTTGTCACTAGGGTTGTCCAGGGCTCTGATAGAGATCTGGAAATGTGTGTGTGCCCAAACATCAGGTCCATTGCGCAACTACTACCACCACCTACCGACTCTATGACGTGATGGGAAATCCCACTTAGATCCCAACAACAATTTGGGCCTCATGTCGCTCTAGCGATCCATGGACTCTGCTGAAATGTGGCCATGGATGTATCCAACTACCTAACTTGCTCCATGGGGTACCAGCTCAGTATCTCTTTCCATCCAATCCCAAAGGAGGCATCGAATGTGCAATCCTCTATGGAAGGAGCAAGCCCTCCAAGCTGGTGTGGTGCCATGCTCAGCACATGTTTCTCAGTCCTGCTAACCTGGCCATGCCCTCAGGTACGTCTAGACTCTAGATAACTCTGCCTCCCTCACTTCAATGTGTAAGGGTGGGCTAATAATTTTGTAGTCCCTGCCAGTGTGTCGTTGGGGCGAACTGCACTAGAAATCCAACGTGTGGCCTCTTTGTTGCCCCTCATCAATGGCTAGCCCAACGGATGGCTGCACATCCTCCTCCACCATGAACTCAACATGAGCCTCCCACTGCTCCAACAACCCAACATGCAAGACGTGATCATCAGTCAACTGTAGATGGTTGTCATTTTGAAGCTCTGTCATAGACCGATAGTCCTTGTCAATGGTTGTGTACTCCACTACCTCCTCCAGTCTGTCCATTGGGGCTACCAAATTGAACTCCATCAGAGGTGACTCCTGTGTCACACTAGGTGTATCTATGAGCTCCCCACAATCCTATGTGCCCTCATCCTCCGAGTGCGAGGTGGCCATTTTGATGGCTTCCCCCTCTGTTATTCGGTTAAGCTGGAAAAAAGTATCCAACTTTTCCACACGATCTCGAGCTGTGCACTCGGTGGATCCGTCATATGTGGGAAAAGGTATCCTCCCAATGGTACGCTGCAACTCTGATCTCTGCGTGCTAGACCCCCCACTGTTCCTGCCTTTTTCATCCTACTTGAGATGGCAATAATCTCTGAAGCACAAAGCTGCTCTGAAGTTTCCCCTCGTGGATTGCCATTCTCGGAAATAATCTCCAATGGGTATATGATCATGCCGCCTACCTTGCTCACTCGTTATTGAAGGTAAAAATGTAGGCATCGTGGTCCTGGTTGGCCTACTGAAGGCTGGCGGGTGAGTGGTTGGTAAAGGATGGTCACACTGTTGTGAGACCCCTGAAGTCTCCCCAAATAGGAACTCAAGATGGATGCTCTTATCACTTTTCTGTTGCTTGAGTCCTTCCAACCCCTTTTGTCCTTTGGCTAAATCATTTAGGGTCTTTAAGATGCTACCAAATGTTGCTTCCCCTTTGCTCCTTGACTCCCCCATAATTTGCCACCTCTACTGCCTTTTGTGGGTAATGTTCTGCCTACCCTCCTAGTTTATGGGAAAAGATCCCCACGGCTGAGCCAAGAACGAAGCTCTGATACAACTGTAATATCCTCAAATGGGAAAGCGACAGTAATACAAGCAAAATAAACTAAAAATTACAGCAACAAGGAAAACACCATTAAAACATAGTTCTTTTCCTCAAGCTCCTCGTTTTTCATGCTCAAGCTTGCGGGCTGCGAAAGAAAATCAAACGTTAGGCTGAAATAAAAAGGATTTAAAGTACAACTTAATATACAAAGGCACTAGCCCAAAGAATGGGAGCAAACCCCCATTCTTGCCTAGTCAATAAAAACGCTCTTGAAGTAGCAAATATGAGTTTAAGACACTCTACAAATGGAAACTTTTAGATTTTAGAATTGGAAATAGATGATCAAGTAGCTAGAGAACGAGAAACTCCCTCTTTGTCTTCCTTTGATGCAAAACTTGGAGTTGAAAGTAGCTGAGTCTTGGATCGCTTTGAATCTAGGAGTGAGTTGATCTATTTGAGACTTCTCACACGCCCAGATGGATTTCCCGCACACAATACGAATAGATCTTCCTTATACACTTAAACAAATATCAATCTTCAAAAAGATTAGAACATCATAATGAAATAGATAAACCAAACATTCCTCCGAAAATGACTTGGCAAGCTAATTTCTAGAATAATACTTTAAATCAATGATGCATGCAAGATAGCTTGCACGCATCAATCCAAGCTAGATGGCAAATGTAAACTAATATTGATCAAGCATGTAAACGAATTCTGTAATGAATAAAATAATGTAAATAGTGACTAAATTAGTTAATTAGTAATTAGGTTGAAAGGCCATGTCTGATAAGACATGACCTTTCGTGAAGAGGCATCTGCGTAGGTATATAAGCAGGACTCATTTGTAACATTCAATCATCTGTCTCATATCTCATTCATCATACTATCTAATATAACATATGTATCCTCATGGATATCTTTGTATTCCAAGTCTTTTGGAGCATTTAACTTGAGAAGGAATTTTGTTCACTTCATTTGGTATTGGAGCAGAGGATCTTCTGGCCGCTCATGCTACACAGAGCTATGCTCCTCGGTCTATGCCTTTGGCCATCAAAAATTCGTCAACATTGTTGTCGTCGAAGCGTTTCACTACCAGTCTTGGAGTTTCTCCAATTTCATCAGTAGGCCTTTGGCCAGAATTAAAAATTTGAAGAAATTTCACCAGTTGGCCCTTGGCTAGAATTAAAAAAAAAGGGACAAAATTTTGTGAAAAATAAAAAAGAAGAATTATATATTAAAAAAAAAAGAAAAGAAAAAGAAAGAAGTTAAAGTATAAAAAAAAAAAATACTATATAAAGAGAAAGGAAACGAAAATACCAAAATCGTTGAAAAAAGTCAAAAAAAAAAAAAAAAACATAAAACTTATCACTGTCGCGGCTGCCCCAGCGTAGCACCAAACCTGACTGACCACCACCATTGTCCACTCTTCGAGCACGAAAATAATAGAAGCTACCGCTGTGCGTAGCTGCTGGGACCACCAAACCACAACGACTCCTGTACACACTCACTCCCTGCACGCCATCGAACTTCCCGTTTGCATCAACACTTATCCACGACGTCGTCTAACCATTCTTCTCGAGCAGACGCAGTCATAGAATGCTCCGGTTTGTGTGATTCGTGGCTCCTCAACTGGTCCACATTGGCGCACTACCGTCTCTTCGACTAGTACTTGTCACTGTTGCTAGTACCCTGGACTCTCGACGCCGCAAACTATAAAACTACTTACACAGCCGACTTCGCTGGTACACACATCCACCTTGGCAATTCATAAAAATTTCCGATGTCGTCACACACCCAAACACCTCCACACATCCAACAAGCCGCCACATTCACCTCACCGCTACCGTCGGTCAAAACCTTCGAAAACACCGCGGACTTGCTGCGGAAGACCCCTGTTGTTGTCGGTCCACCCTATTGCAGTCAAATACACATGAAAAGAAAAAAAAACTAAAAAAGGGAAACGTTGCAGTGTCTTACTGTCAAGCAACGTGAAGGGTCAAGCGACGTACCAGTTCTGTCGAGTTGAGTTATATTGCGACTCTAAGTTTCATTAGCTACAATTAATGATTAAAAAAAAATTAAGAGTAAAAAAAGAAGGGAAAATAAAAGGTTGACGTAAAAGCATAAAGTTCTTTTAGTAGTAAAAAAAAAAAAGAATCGGAGAATATTCAAATTCACTTTAAAGTTACCTTATATATATAAAAAGATTGTTAAAAAAGAAAAAGAGTAATTAAAAAATATTATTCAAGAGAAGATTATCAAGAGAAATTTATTATAAAAAAGAAGGAAATACCAAGAAATTAAAGGGAATTGTCAAAGTGGACCTTAGATCGATCTCTTACTAAAGAAGGTTAAGCATAGGTGATTCAACTACCATTAATATAACCTTAAGATATTTTAAAATCCAAAAGTCTATAAACGATAAATTAAAAGAGAGCATTGTGGATAATAGTTATAAAGTGAAGGTACCATATATAAAAAGGAAGGGCACTAATTGTAGTAGCCTAAATCTATGTCACAGGGTTCGGCGAACCTGAAGCTTGAAATTCGAAATTCGGCGAACCTAATAAAAAATTTCGAATTCGATCAGGTTCGGCGAACCTAATGCCGAACCTGAAGCTGAACCTTAAGCGGAACCTGAAGACGAACATTATGCCGAACCTGAAGCCGAACCTGATCGAACCTGAAGGCGAATTTTATGATTTTTCCCATAAAGTTCGATTTTAAGAAATTTTATGATTTTTTTTTCCTTGAGCGGTTTTTGTGAGCAGTTTTTGTTAGCAGTTTTTGTAAATAATGGGCTATTCCTGCCAATTATTTTCCCGGTTTCCATTATTTAGAAGACTGGCCATTAATTCCACCTTTGCTAAGACAATGTGTGAAAATGGTTTATGACTTGTTTTCCTGTAAAATATCAGTTTTGTCATGGTTGGAACTTGCTGTAATAAAAATTTACTGTTGATTTTCATGAAGCATTGTAAGATGTTGCAATGGATGTTTATCTCTCTCTTGCTAGGCCATTAAAATTGTGCTTATTCAAATTTTCTATCATTCTTTTCATCAATTGTTGTTCTCCTATCTGTAGACTATATTATTTAGGCTAGGAACTATTGAAACCATATTCTTAATACATCAAAGCTGGTCTTGAAAGCTCAACATGTCAGTAGAAATGGGGTTTGGGAATAGATAAGAAATCTGCCTTTTTCTCTGGTCCTCAAGGCAAGAGAGTTGGTTCTAGGCTTGAAGCCATTAAAGCTGAAGCTTATGATGCATTAAAGCTAAAGCAGGTCTCAAAGCTTAAGACATTAGTTTGGGGATTTGAGCTTGTCTTGGGGATTTGACATGTGTTTTATGTTGAAATTTGGTACCGGAGGACAGGTGGTTCCCTAAGGCTTTGATCTTTGGCATAGGGAAAAGTGTCCAAAAGAATTTAATTTTTCTCCTAAAGTAACTTTATAATTTTTTATAAAGTTAAATCTAATTTAAAAGTGACTTAAGTGATAAAGTTACTAAAGTGATTTTATAAAGTTATAAAGTCAAATCTAATTTTAAAGTGACTTTAAGTGATAAAGTTACTAAAGTTAAAGTGACTTTAAATAAAGTCAATATAAAATTAGAAAGGAAAAAGTGACTTTGGAAATAAAAGACTAAGTGGGTCTTTATTAAAGTGGGGTGAATTAAAATATAGAAAGTGAGATTTAAATGAGCATTTAATCTCAGCCCTAGATCTCAATCTATCTCAACCATTGGATTTAGGGATTCCCCAAAAGTCACTTAGGGTTAGGTTAAAGGAGGAAAAAGAGGAAAAGATCATTCATTCTTTCATGAGCAGATTGAGAGAAGGAGAGCAAGAGAGCAAGGGAGATTTCTGGGCAGTGAGGAGAAGGAGGCAACAGTTTGGCACACCTTCCGAGGCAGCATTTCAGCAAGACCGTACAACTGAGTTAGCACAGTGAAAGGCAGAATTTTTGGGCACGGTTTTCTAGAAAAGGAGGCCGTACAGCAAGATTGGGCACAGAAATCGAGGTAGCAGAGGGCTGTTCCGTACAGCAAAGTTCTGCTGTGTTTTTGGCACAAAAATCGAGATTTTGGACAGCAGTATTTATTGCTGTTTGCATAGATTTTGAGGAGGCCATACAGCTGCATTTATTGCAGATTTCTGGGCACGAAAATCGAGGACGTACAACATTTATTGCTGTTATGTTTTTGCTGTTTGCACATTTTCCGAGGCGGTGGTTAAGCACGGAAAATGAGATAAGTTGTAAAGTCTGTTTGCTGATTTTTTTGCTGAATATTTCTCTCACTGTAAAAAGCATTTTCCAGAAATAAGAAGGAGCTTTCGAACTGGTTTTCCCCAAGAGTTGTAGGGGGTTTTTCCAAGGTCATGTTGACCAAAAATATATGTGTCAAAATGTGTGAATGACTGTTTTATGTGTGTTGATATTTATTTCTGCATTTACCAGCATTCTATAATTTTTCCAGAATTTGTGTTTTCAGCAAAATTTATTTTCCATCTTGTTAAATGTATGGATATGGGAAAGGGCATTTAACTATTTTGGAGTAATAAGGTGAAACTGAAAACCGGGGTGGGAAAACAGAAATTTCTACATTTTACTAATCAAAATTCCTACTCATAGTTTTATAATTTATTAATTGATTTTGATTTTTTTTATGCCATTTATATATTTATTGAAAAATATGTATAGTCGAACCTAATGTCGAACCTCATTACGAACCTCATCAGAAAATTCAAACCCGAATCGAACCTAATCGTTGCCGAACTCGAATTCGAACCCGAACCGTGTGACATAGGCCTAAAAATCAAGTTTATTTTTACAAGGATCCAAAGGTTGTAGAGAATATATTAATTAATTTAATTAATTAAATTAAAAATAATAATAATAATAATAATAAAAATTATTAAAAAGAATTTGAAGAAGTCATCTATAAGCAAAAATGACGTCTAAATCAGAATTGAAGGTTGGAAGATTTCCTGAAAATTATAGTATGTATGTTCGTGCGCTAATTATAATTAAAGGGTCACTTGCAGGAAAGGAAGTTCTCATATCTATCGATCTTAATCAAGAGAATAATTATGTTAGTACTGAATGTGCTAACCAATTAGTGATCCTCGAATCAAATATAATTGAAACAAATTCAATTCACGCAAATGAAAAACAATACGACATAGGGAATTTACACCTAAGTATTGGGGAGTATTCCCTTGTCTCGCAATTTACCGTTAAAACCTTATTTTTTAACGATAGTGATATAATTCTAGGTTCGCTCTAGATGGAATCACTAGGGTCATTCATCCTTAATACGAAAAAGAAGTTTTTGACATTTTCTTACAAAAAGAAAAACATAACGTTACAAGATGTCACGGTGAAGACATTATTAGATATCACAAGAGTAGTTCTTCCAGAAAGTAAAAAGGCAATACAATATTTGCAAAGAGAAGTTGACAAAATCACAACTAGCAAGAATGAAGAAGTTTCTCGCCTTAAGGACCACAATGAAAAATCGCTAGCACAAATTAAGAAACTGAAGAAGGATAAGAATTCGTTGGAAAACAAGGTGCAACAACTTGTCGAAAATGAAGCATCGAAATCTCCAAATATAAAAGTTCAAGTTGAAGACAAAATGAACATTGATACAGTAAATGTCACAACTCAAGAAGAAGACAAGCAAGTTGCAAAAGATACAAACTTCGATGTTGCAGTTCAGACGAGGAACATACTAAGTGAAGGTCTTGTCACTTACTCAATAACATCCTCGCTAAAAGAAAATCAAAGTCAAACCAAAAAAGTTCCCTATCGACGTCCAAATCACGGGAGCAGACAACTCAACCAAGCTATGTATTCAGAATAGAAACAAGTTGATATTCCGAAGGATACTAACGAGTCATCACAAGTTGCCAATCGTCGTAAGTTTCCGCAGAAGATTGATTTAAGATGGTCCGATCCATTCTTAGTGCGACAATTTTGTTTGTCACTTAGAGGATCATATCAACTTGTATTGATAAGGATGACTGCCCTGAAACGAGAAGATGTTCGTAGCAGGAAAAGAAATCGAGGTCTTTCATCGACAAGCTTTGAGGACAAAGCTTTTTGAGGGGAAGGCAATGTAATGAATAAAATAATGTAAATAGTGATTAAATTAGTTAATTAGTAATTAGGTTGAAAGGCCATGTCTGATAAGACATGACCTTTCGTGAAGAGGCACCTGCGTAGGTATATAAGCAGGATTCATTTGTAACATTCAATCATCTTCTCATATCTCACTCATCATACTATCTAATATAATATTTGTATGCTCATGGATATCTTTGTATTCCAAGTCTTTTGGAGCATTTAACTTGAGAAGGAACTTTGTTCGCTTCAAATTCAAATACAATAGCAATAGTATGAAAAGAAATCACCTCATAATGCCAAGAGAACATCTGCTAAATAGCCCCAAAGTCTTGATTTTATTGATATGCAAAAATGGCAGAGTTTCCTCAAGCCCAATAGCTCATAACATGATACAATACAATAGCCAATGGCTTTGTTATATAGAGATTCGGGAGCAATTCCCAAAGATGAATGCATGTGAGAAGTGAACTCGAAGCAAAACTGAGTAAAGGTAAGCCAAGTTCCATATGGAGAAGACCGGGACACCTAGAGAAAAATCGAATTTCTTTGTGCACACTTGAGGAAATTGAATTCCCATATGATCTAATGAACTTATCCATAAGCCAGAGGAAGTCCCGTGCTACACTGAGTCCGTGACTGCAAACTTGAACTGACTGAAACTGCACCTGTAGCTGACCCCAGTGATCTTCTGTGTAGGTCCCTGAGAACTGCGTGGTGGCTCTGAGTGACTGCGCAGTCTAAATAGCGTAAATCCTCTGAGTGCAATGTTGAGTGTTGTCACACACCAGATAGCTCGTGAGAAGAGGTCCCCACTTGGTCTTTAGTCATCCGATCCAATAGAATATTCCTTTTATGCTCAACTGCCTCTAGTAAATTCGATTTTTCTTGAGCGTAAGTGCTGCTTTGTCTCTGGAAAATTCGATTTTACATAAATAAATGATGAATTAATGATGCAGAGTGCCCAGTCATCCTCCACATATCCGTTGACTTAAATTTTGACTTAGGACAATTTCCAAGTCATTTCCACGTCATTTGTCACATGGAATAATTTATTTCTCTCTATTTTATTTAATTCTATTCTAATTAAATGCCACAATTTTTACTAAACTTTGGAAATGTGGGTTTTGAGGGTCCAAAACTCATTATTAACCCATCAAAGTGTGTCATAGTAGAAAGTTGAGGGGGAGAGGTGTAATTTTTATTATGTAGAGTCATACCCCATACAATTTCTCTAGACAACACTTATTACAATCCAATTACAATTTTAATTGCAATTTTTGACCTACTATGGGAAATCTAAAAAATAAAAAAATTACTACCTAGACCTAACCAAGTTCCACGAATTTTTTTTGTGTGATCTAGTATGGTAATATACATTGACTCTAGACTCTTTGATGCGTTAGGGGCTCAACCTTCATGTCATCACCTCGGCTTTGGGGCAATGCAATGAGTGAGAAAACCTAGAAAATTATTCGCCGCTAAAAAGAAGGAATAATTAACCAAGTAAAAAAAGCACTACAAGGTGTACTCACTTTCTGATCGAGTCCCAACATCCTAGGCCTGTTATAGACTCAATACTGACTCAAATTCATCATTACTAGCATCACTAATTACAATTCCCTGTAGGACCTGGAATCTGGGTACAAGAGAAAGATGATGAGAAATAGACGTAGAGTTCAAAAACTCTGTTGAACTGATGATATCTGACGGTATAAATGTCTTCTAGTTCATCCTTGGGCATGGAGTCTTCTCATTATCATCAGGTGCCACTCCAGTGGTCAACACTGCCTAACCCAAAAAATGTTGTTGTTGGTCCTAATGAAATGTTGCTAGGGCCTACTACGTTGCTCGGAAAATTGTGGGATTTTAACCATGGACTCTGCTCAAGAAACCCACAATAACCCGTGAAGGAATTAGCCTGATATTGACTTTGGAATTTTAGTCCAATTTTCCCTTAGCTCCTCTAGTTGCTGGTTGAGTTAGGATCTCTGTTTGACACCTCAAACCTACCCAGAAAATTCTGCCAAATTAATCTTGGCTCTCCTCAATAAACCTAGAAAGGGTACGTCCTAGTTTTGACCTCGGAAATTGGCCCTCTTGGGCTTGGCTCACCCAACTGCTAGGAAATTCGACTCTTGGTAGATGTCTCCAAAATGTTACCAAAATCCCTGGTAGGAGGTGGCTAGCGTCCCCTCCAAATCTTCCGGCTGAACTCCTCTTCTCTCCCACACTCCAGACACTTCCTCTAGATTGGACTGCTCAATCACTGCACAGTCTCTGCTGCCTCTACGCAATCCTGAAGGGACTAGGAAATCTTGTTGCTGCTGATATGTCAATTCCTCACCAAAATTGCGGAACTACTCTCTTGAGCGGGCACTCGAAGTCCCCCGAGGTAGAGGTTGAAACTTGAGATCTCCGCCTGAAGATCTCGTGTGCGAAACAACACGACAGACTTGGCTCCCGGCACAAGCGTGCTATGTCAAGATGACAATTAAAATAGAAGATGAATGAATGAGGAAATGAGCTGCCTTCACTTCCTTTTATCAATTGAGCCCCCAACGTTCCCTTGGGCCCACTATGGACTGCACAGTCCCCTCATCCAGCCACTCATTGCACTGCCCCCATAGAGCCTCTCCCACGCTGCCACCTAGGGAGCTGCCTCCAAATCGAATACTGGCCACATGGACCCCACTAAGGCCACAAATTTTCCTTGTGAACTATAGGAGTAGGATGTAGTTTTTCCCTTAATAATTAATTGTGGGTCCCGACCCACCTTATTTTTGCTTGACATTAGAAACATCAAAATCTATTAAAAAATAATATTCCAATTAGTAGAATTGCTAATTGCGGATATTACAGCAAGGCAGTATGGCAGAAACTCTTTTCGTGAGACTAGGAGTATTACACTTCTATGGATTGCTCCAAGACATGGCAGCATGTGGCAGTAGTACCAAGTTTAGCAGTGTTGAGATGATATCACAGTTATGCGTTGAAGCATTCTACATACTTGTTTGGGATCCTGGTCTAGGTGTATGAATTGCTTGAGGACAAGCAATTTCAGGAAGGGAGGACTGTAATGTCTCTTTTTCTAGACATTGGGGAAGGAGAGCATCTCAGTGGAATGGGATACAAATTAAAATTAATTACGGGCTATGAGAGAATTAATTAATAAAAGTGACTAAGTAAGAGAATATTAAAAAGTCACTTTATTTAATAAAGGAAAAGTAACCCATGGTATTCGAACGACCCATGGTATTGTCCATGGTATTCCAATAAGCCATCATAATAAAAAGAGAAGCATGAGCGCATAGGCGGTATGTGTGTAGATGATTTGGTGGGTTGTTTTTGTGCCTTTTTGAGCATTTGTGCGAGGGTTTGTAGCCCTAAGTGTGGATCATCTTCATGGGTGAGACTATCCTCCCTAGGGATCTAAATGTTCCCTAGTTTCGGTGGTTAAACACCCACCCTAGCTAGTGAAGAGGAAGAACCACATCAGGTTCTTCAGTGGTGCTTAGCGAGGAAAGACAAGGTTTTGGGGTGACTATTAGAATGTTGTAGCAGCATTCATTGTAGACTAGGGAGTCCATAGAAGGATTCTAAAGAAGAACGAGTTTCTCCATCTTGTCTATTGTTAGGGTCCTTACAAATGAATCTGATGTAATTTCCTTCTTAGTAACAAATAAATAAATAGATGGGATTTTTGCAGTGAAAATTGTATATAAGCTTTGTATTGGTTTTAATTCTGCCAAATCCTTGAAAATAATTATTATGTGCATTTTCTGAAGAAATTTCATAGACTAATTTATGAGAAATTAAATAATTAAAAAAAAGGGATATTACAGTGCTTCTGCATCTTGCTAGTATTCTCGAATGGAGTCTGAGTCTGTAGACATGCAATTGCTCAAATGCAGTTAATTCTTCTTAGGACATCATGTACTTCGTGGTCATTAAAAGTTATAATGCTGTACTTCCTTTATATCTTCAAAGAAATGCAATTTCTAAAATATTTATTATGCTTTTGGGCCTTAGCAACATATGAAAAAGGAAGATCAATTTCTGCCCACAGTTTTTCACTTTTAATTTTGACTATGGCAACTGTAAATAATCATTCAAGCATTTTCTTTTCTTTTGAGAATGATACTTCATGCTGTATAGAAAGAATCATGCACAGACTGCTTTTGGAGGGTGAACATGTCCACAAAAGGTGAAACACCAACTGGCCTGATTTCATAGGTAAAATGGCTCATGAATGGTGATACCATATACATGCCTCGAGGTGACTTGAACCTTGGCAGGTGGCTTGAGATGCCACCAACCTCCTCACTGATCCACAACCCAATTTCAAGCACGCACTTTTCTATGGCAATTGCAGAAAACAGGCATATTATACTCCTTTGAATCATATTATACAGTCTTTCGCATATCCTTTCTTGACATGTCTAGAATTACATATAGGTAAACTTTTGTTTCTATTCGCAGCAAAGATAGTTGACTTTGGTTCTTAAGTAAGATATCACAAGCTATGAAAAGTCATTGACATCAAAGAATTTAGTATTTACTATCTGCTAATCCTGATATTGTTTCTACATAATTCAACGAGGATGTTTGCACCTTCCCTTTCTCTATAGGCTATTCTTGATAGCGTGTCTCCAGTTAGGAACCAACAACAATTCTTGTTCTCTCGTGTCTGAGATTCATTTATTTATAGAATTCAGATGAAGATAAAAGGGGTTGACAACTTGTTTTTCTCACTAAAAGCTATGCTACTTATGGAGAAGATTAGACATTGTCTAAGTTATTTATGAAGATTTCCTGATTTTGGCTTCTAAGATATCTTTTTATTGGATTTTCTAGGTCTAGTCTTGCAGCTACCAAGTTAGAAGCAGCAGGATATCAAAATCTGTCCTCCATTACCTCTGGTCTTCAATCAGTGGAACCAGGTAGGGGATAGAATTATTTTGAATTGCAACAAGGGGTGGTAGGATGCATGTTTACATTAAATTATTAAAAGCTGGAGAAGTATGTGAAAATATACTGGTGCCACCTTCTTTTCTTACAGGGACTTTTGAGACAAATGGGTCAAAGGAATTGCAAGACGCAGGTAAAGCAGGTCTGATCACAATCCAGGGGAAGATCTCGGCTGTTCTAGGCACATTTCTTATAGGTGATAATCTTGCATTCAAAATATCCATTTATTCTGCCTGAAAAGGTGTTAAATAAATCTTACAGAACTGATAAACATGGAAAATTCCTTGGGCTTTCTTTCAAAGAGACATTTTTGACGATCACTCTTATATGTGTTTTTGCCATTTGGATCCTTACCAACTCTGGGAATGCTCTCACTAGTGACTGTTAGAGATAGAAGCAGCATTGTTTTGCTCACATGCAAGAACATTTGAACCCAGTTAAGGAAAAAACAACATAATCTTGAATTTGATTCACATGCATTGTTGTTTTTTTGAAAATGCTTAATGTATTACTTAAGGAAAAAATACATACATCAAATTCAAAGTGATTACACCATCTAGACAACAGGACTACCAGGAAACTCCTGGTCTACATAAGCTAAAATGGCTAGAAAATGAACCCAGGCCCCTACAGGGAGGAACTCAGTGTCACAAAAAACAACTCAAGTCCCCTAAAGTAAGGGGTGAGGAATTGATATGTGCACAGTACCAACAGTGCAAATGTTAAATCTCCTCAATTCTACTGAAGTAAGGGTTGAGGAATTGATATGAGAACAGTACCAACGATGCAAATGAATATATGGAGTACAAAAATGTGGGAGAGTGATCATGTTTGACCATGTCTCAAATAAAATACATTAAGTGGGTGAGTGATCAATTCAGACAGCAATTCCTTGACCTTGCGACATGCCCATGTGTGAATATTGGCCCTCCACTAAAATTTTCCATCGAACCATTTCTGGAAATAAGTGTCGTGAGACTCAATGCATGAATCTCCAACCAGAAAGTTTTAGTGAGGTTTAGAGCTTTAACCTGTTCTCAATAAGAAGATGCAAGAGTTTCCTCCGGTCCATTCATCAGTTTGAATTTTTCTGCATTTCAATTTTGGTCTCAAATCTTTCTTTTAAAGCATGTGGATAGAAAACAAATGAAGCTTTTTGGGTTATATACCTTCATTGGTTTTCCTCCACATATCGTGTTTTCTCTAATTAGGTTGATTTGGGATTCCTACAGATTATATGTCCTTCTTTGGACTATAATGCCCAATCGCTAGTCTTGTCAACACTTTATTTCTTCCTGTTTGGCTGTTGGAACAGTTTTGTACTTTGGGCATCTTGAGAAGCATTTGCTCATTCTCCATACTCATGGATTTGGGAAGTTAAGGTCTATTTAAATGGTCAATGGTCCTTGTCCTCGGAAGTTCCATCTATAGGTTCAACCAATTTGGTTGAAGGTGTTAAATATGACAACAAATTAATTAAAAGAAAATGTAAAAACCAAAAATTACTGAGGAAAATATTTAGTGCTTAGATTAATGGGAAACCAATGACAGTTTTTGAAACAGTTCCTACTTCATCTATATTAAACCCGAGAGTTGAAGAGGATGTAATCCTGATTGCAAATTTCTCTTAATTAATAAATTACCTTACCTTGCCTTGTGGAGATTTCCTTGATAAATTGTTAGGGTTTTACCACATAAATTTGTGTATGTAATATTCCCTTTTTTGGTGTCACCTATGACAGGGCTAGGACAGACTTCTAGAGTTAGGAGCAGATCGGTCACAGGTACAGGTTGGTGTCATCAGCGGGCCCAGGGGCCTTTTGGAGGAGTTTTGAGGAGTTTCTATGTGTTCGGGTGGCATTCGCTTGATATATTCCATCATCCGAGCAGTTTGGCTTTCATTCCGGTGCATTCCGACAACTTTCGGAAATTTGAGTTATTTATGGGCTTAATTCAGCTAATTATGTTCACGGTGGCATTCTGGGAGGAATACATGATAGAACACCTTAGTGTAATAGCTCATTGGAACCGGGATGAGGATACCTCCATGATGGGACAGTTGGACATGAGTTTCAGTGACCAGGGGAGACATGGTAGCCGATTTACTCTTTTCTGCATTTGAAAAGGAATATTTTAATAAGAGGGAAAAGTGTACCATGAATAAAATAATAATAAAATAATGCTCTAGAAGGCTCCAAGAGATCTATAAAAGAAAAGGAGGAGGCCATTGAGGGATATCTTTGGGATCATATCATTTTCTTGTATGAGAGGTTTGAGACGTGGTTCTCTATTTCATCCGTAGCCCCAGGACGGAAACCCTTGGGTGATTTGTGAGTGTTGGACGGAAACCCAACTCTCTTTGAGGAGAATTCATCCAGAAGTTTCGCAAAGCTTCAGAGACATTGGAGTGAGGATCATTCAGATTTTCAACAAGTGCTTCAGTGGGTTCAGTGATAGCTTTTGTCGTAGCCGCTTTGCAGCAGTCTTCTTGCCGAGCCATCTACATCATTGCCAGTGTCATTCATCAGTTGGGCCAGAGATCTTTCTGGGTTTTGCTTTGCTTGCTTGGCAAGCTCAGGTTCCGCTATTCCTTTATGTTGATGTACTTTTTACCATGGATTAATAAAATGGCTCAGTGATTTTATCGACATCCATTGTGTTATATTGGTGGTTGTGTGTTTATTTCCATTTATTTTTCTTCTCAAGTCTATTTTTGCATTTTTAATTAAAATATCCCATCCGAGATATTACAGTGGTATCAGAGCTTCAATCTTGGATCAGCCTGCGGGTTTCTAGTTTTCATTTGCAGCTATTTTGGTTAGAAGGGCCTATGCAGTCATTGGAGGGGGCTCATTTGTGGGAGCTGCATTGGTGGGATTTTAGAAGTGGGGTGTTGGGAAATTGATAGGAGAGCCATTTGAGGAGGTTGGCAGGAATTTTGGAGAGCAGTGATTGATAGTAGTAGCTGCAGTTCCAGAAAACGAAATTGGAAGAGGGCCAAACTACAAAGGGTCATATTTTGAAGGTTGGAATTAGAAGAAATCCTTTCTGGGTTTTTCTGGGTTTTGGGTAAGGATCACCTTCCCAAATTCCTAGAATTTTCTAAGCAGTTTTCAATGGGTAAATTAGAGGCTAAAGTCAGGCAAAAATGTAGTCTTGGAGCAGCAGTTGCAGAATTTCCAGAGTCGGCGCAGAGCTTGAGGAGAGATCATTTCCTTGCATCTGGGGCAACATTTTTCTCACCTGAGATTTTTTTAGATTGCTTTGCTAGGATGAATTCATATTGTTGTGAAAAAATGATTTTGCTAGAGCCCAATTTGTGCAAAAATATTAGAAAAAGCTTTAATGACTTAGAAAGAATTCAGTACCAGCTACAATTTGAAAAATCACTTGCACAAGGTGTTTGGAGCTGCAATGCTTCTTTGGATCAAAGAGAAAAATCAAACAACAAACCCTTTTCAAAGGTGATACATGCCATCCTACAGCTAGAGCAGATAAGGGATTTGCAAAAAGAGTTTGAGGTAGGGAATTGGCTCTTTGCACTTGGATCTGATTTGAAGGACCTAAAGATGACCGCAAAAACTTTCCTTAATTTGGAGAAGCTAGAATCATATCTTCCTAAAGTGAGCCAATTAGATTTGAGGGTCCTAAATTGGGCACTCAAACCAACAATGCTTGCTTTAATTCATCCAAGATTCTTGGAGCATCCTTGTGAAGGAGTCAGACTTATAGTAGCTTCTTGTCTCAGTGAGATTATCAGAATAACTTCATCTATGCTTCCTTATAATGATGACATTATGCGGAAATTTTTCCAACTAATAGAAGAGAATCTTCAGGATCTACATAACACCTGGGGTCTTGCCATTGAGAAGAGGATGAAGATCTTAGAAATCATGGCTGGAGTCATGGGTAACAATGATGACATTTGTAGGATGCTACAGACCAGGTTGTTGACCATTTGGAGGAGAGAACAATTGGCTTTACCTGTTGCTTATAAACTGGCTGAGAGTTTGGTTGAGAAAAACATTGGGTGTTTCAGGAGAGTGTTGACCAGGGAGGAGCTACTCCAATTTGGTGGATCAGGTAGCAAGAACGAGTTGAGGAGGAAGGGACTTTGCTTCATTTGCAAAGAACCTTGGGGGCCTGATCACTCATGCTTGAGTGATGCAGCTGATGTGGCAAAGGCAGAACAGAAGGGCATTCCTTCTGTATGCCAGGGTGAGGACTCTTCTTTAGATGAGTCCATGGGATCAGATGATGATGCTTCTGGGGAGCGAGAACAGTCATGTAGAGATGATGATAGTAGGCCGGAGCTGTATTTCAGTGTGCAGGGTGAGCAGTCAGGGGACTCTATGGGAGAGACTTTGGGTGATGAGTCACTTGTGACGATTCAGTTAGAGCAGCATATGATGGAGCCTGAGTCAGCAGAGGAGGATACTATGCACATCATGCATGATAGTCCCTTGGGGGAGAGCCAAATGGAGGCTCACATCAAGTGTATGATGGATATACGGCTAACCTTGGGGTCAGCCACTGAGGAGGAGCAGTCATATGCGCAGACACCAAGCACGGTGACAGCAGTTGCAGATCCATATCCTCTAGAGATGTTGGAGGTTGATGGGATAGTTCTGCAGGGGGCTAGTAGACAACAGGAGCATGACACTCCTGATCAGGAGTGGGAGGAACTGTTGGAGATGGTGGAGCATCCATCTGTGGGCCGACACATAGATGAGGTGCATATAGGTGCACATGCAGTCAGTAGAGCTGCGGTACCCTCAAGAAGTAGCACTCTCCAGGAGTACATCGATGGGGCTTGCAACATATCTTGCCCACTTTGGCCCATTATAGAGAGAGGGGCTTTCTTCTACAGGCATCTTTCGTTGGCAGATGGGACAGAGCAGCATGAGTTGATTATGAGCTGGCGACAACTCTCTAGGCTTGTTTCGTATGCTGTTGACACTACATTGGATTCTTCCTCCAGCAGTGAAGTTTAATTCAAGGAGTGAAGATCTTCATAAGACTTTAAGAACTAACAATTTGGTCATGAAATTGTTTCTTAAAGGCTAAAAGAGATTTAGCCACCATTTGATATGACAAATTTTTATAGATGGCTAACAGTGGCTCCACATGGGGATGGCATCTTCTTGAAGGTGTCAAAAACTTCAGCTATTGATCTTTAGCTTTTCAGTAAACCAGTGCCTTAATCCATTGGGCAGTAACCTTTCTTCTCTTTTGCTGATCTTCTTTTGATCTGAAAATCTTTGCAGCAATTTGAAACAATGGAATTTTATCAAAACAACATTTCTACCTACCCATTCCTAATGATTCTAACATTTTTTCTTCTTTCAGAGTGCATTTGGATTGGCAAAATTTTTTCATCAACATTTTATTCTTTTGAAAAAAGGAAACTAATCTATTTCTACTCTTATTTCTCCATGAACTCAGTTTAAACAGTTGAGTTCATAAATTTCTCTACCCAACTACTATCTGTCAGGATTAGATGGTCTAACAGTCTTTATTCTCTAAATTCTAAAACAGGAAATTTAAAAACAGTCAAGCGAAGATTAAGCAATTTGACTTGCTGCAGATCTATGGCATAAAAACAAGCTACATAGACTAAAATTGCAGAAAAGTAAAGCAAAATGGTGAAAGCTTAAGATCTGAAAATTAAAACATCCTTCATTATTTCTTCAACTTTGTTTTTAGGCATGCTTGAGCTGTTTTTCTTTCTCATTTGGTTCAAGTTTTGAGCATATTGGAACCAGTTCTTCATCAATCTCATAGGTTCAGGATTTGAGCTAGTTTGAACCTTTGTTTTTCTATCCTAATCTACCTTACTGATAAGCCAAGATTACGCTGTTTGGCTAATCTATTCACTAACCTATCAGCAGTAAATTGAAAAGCTAATTAGTCATGATTAGGCTATATGACTAACTAGAAGTGTGGTTTTAGGAGTGGCATTTGAGCTTGCACACTTTCAGATTTTGTTTCTCTTTTTGGCATGGGGCTGTACCTTTCTTGTTTTCATTTTTGCCCTCTTTTCTTTTATATTGTTTTTGTATTTTTCTTTTTCTAACTTTGAATGCAATGTTCAGACAATGATAATTTACAATGAGGAAAAAGAAAAGCTTCAAACTGATATGGTTAAGAAAAATAATGTTTGAGCATCTTGCCATTGACAGGACCTCCAAGAAGTTCAGTTCCATTCAATTCTTGCAAGAAATAAGCATTTTTACCAGCAGTAGAATGAATGAAATAAGGGCCAAGTCATAAATTATCAAATTTTCCATGTTTGCCCTTATCTTCTCTCCTAGAATCCCACTTTAAAACTGTCACCAATGCTGAAATCACTGGCCTTGGTTCTTTTATCAAACAACTTCTTGATGTTTTCTTGCTTGTGAAATGCTCTATTGTAGACTTCCTCTCTAGTTTGTTGAAGATGTATAGTCTGATTGATTCTTCTTGTCATATCATTTTCTTCAGACTGCACTTCTTGGATCAACTTCATGACTGGCACTCCTAGACTGGTTGGAAAAATTGCATCTGCTCCATAAACTAGCTAATAGGGTGACATTCCAATTGATTTCTTAAGTGTTAATATGTCAGCCCATAATGCATGTACTAGCTTTGTGTGCCATGATTTCTTATTGTCTTCTAGCAACTTCTTGATTATATTCACCAAACTCTTGTTCGAGGATTCTGCTAACCCATTACCTTGAGGGTAATAAGCAGTAGAATGACCCAATGTAATCTGATATTTGTGACAGAATTCAACCATCTTTTTAGATCCAAATGCAGCAGCATTATCAGTGATAATCTTTCTAGGACAGCCAAATCTAGAGAGGATATGATTTTCAAGGGATTTTATGATGACAGAGTCATTGGTTTGCCTAGAAGGAATGGCTTCTATCCATTTGGTAAAGTAGTCTGTTGCAGTGAGGATCCATCTATGTGGGCAGATGAGGGTGGATGGATTTCTCCTATGAAGTCTAGACCAACGTTGCACAAAGCGGGGACTTTTTTGGAAGCGGGGACGCGGAAACGTCATTTCCAAAAAATCTAGGAAGCGAAGTGTCTCAGAAGCGTCTACTATATATATATATATATATATTTATTTATTTTTATTTTTTTGCATTTATATTAAAAAATAATCCAAAATACCAAATTAATTGTAGAAGATATGGAAGCATGCATATTTGTACATAAATCAAGATAGATATGACATCCATTGTACATTAATGATTAATTATTTGAGCATCAACCATTTAGATGCATCAACCATCTATAATCTAG
The DNA here is from genome assembly GCA_034641835.2 of Pinus albicaulis. Classification (NCBI taxonomy): domain Eukaryota; kingdom Viridiplantae; phylum Streptophyta; class Pinopsida; order Pinales; family Pinaceae; genus Pinus; species Pinus albicaulis. The sequence goes on from CM076577.1 coordinate 3,181,609, forward strand.
ATTCTTCTTCTCTTGTCTAGCCTTTGCCTCTACCTTGATTATCTAGGGACATTAGTCAAAATTGCCCAATTTTGATCAAACCCTAATGCAAGCCTTAAAATATGGTAGAAAGAACTTAACATGCTTGATCAATTATTTTGGCTTGATTGAAATGTAATTTTTTTGCTAACGACATGACAAAGGAGTTCAACAATTAACACCACCAACACTAGGGTACATATAGAGATTGGTGCTCTTGATTAAATGCTAATCACATACCCTCATACATGATATAATCTAATGACAAGCCACCATACCATTGATCCTGAATTCCTGAAAACTGTTAAGTCTGCTGAATTTTGAATAGGATATGAAATTCTATTTTCTCCATATGAAGTCCGATCAAGCTGGAACCACTCTCAAACATCCTGGGTCATTTCATTTTCATCCTTTTACTTTAAGAATTTAACATTACCATGAGGGAGCATCTAAGAAACATCTAAGGAGGTAAACGAGAGCTTATATTTTTTCATCCTATCCCTAACTCAGCACTAACTCACCTACTAACACAACCAAAAAAAAAAAAAAAAAAACTGACCTACATTAGTCGGATCCGTATGGCGCTGTACGGATCCGCTGGTGATCCGTACGGATCCGTACAGGAATCGCGGCGCTTCCGTTCGGCGATCCGCCGTACGATCCACGGATCTGTTGTACGGAAACGCGGATCCGAATGTACGGATCCGGATTTTCTAGGAATCGCAATTTTTTTTGCGAACCGCGTTTCCGAAATTTGGATCCGCGGTTCAGGGTGCGGATCCCGTACGAATCCGTACGGGACGCATTTCGGGGCTTGGAGCCGGGAGGGGGGGGGACGTTTCCTGCAACATTGGTCTATACCCCACTGCTGAAAAGGAGCTTCAACAGTGATTGGATGCAAGGGTAAGGGAAGCAATTTTCTTTTGCCTTCAAAGAGTTGGCATTTGTGACAGGCAATAATCTTTTTGTGGACATCTTGAAAGAGGGTGGGCCAATAGTAACCAACTCTAAGGATTTTATTGGCAGTTGTCTTCTAATAGAGGTGGCCTCCACATTCTCCTTCATGGAACTCATGCTTGATCTTCTCTGCATCATTCTCAGGCAAACATTTAAGCAATAATCCACTAGCATTTTTCCAATATAGACATTTATCTAAAATGCAGTAATTAACAGCCTTCAACTTTAAAAATCTTGCCTTTGTTTTGGACAAACCAGGAGGTGTATTCAAATTAAACAAAACATACAAAATATTAGCATACCAAGATGAATTCAGAAAATGATCTTCAACAATGGGAGTTGACAATTCCTCCTGTTCATCTAATGCATCTATCATGTTTATATCAAAAGCTTCAAAATTAGACTCAGCCATTAATCTTGCTAGTCCTTGGCCTTTTATGAGCTTAGTGGGCTTGATTTCTAAATCATATTCAAGTATCATAGCTATCCAATTTCCTCTTTTGCCATCTAGATCTTGTGTTAAAATGTCCTTTACAACTGAATTTGGCACAAAGGCAATTATGTGGGAATATAAAATGTAAACTCTGAAGTCTTTTAAGGCTTTAACTAAGGCAAAGGCTTGTTTTTCCATGATATTGTACTTCAGAGGTGCATCTCTTAATGCCTTACTAAAGAATGCAATTGGCTGCTCTTGTCTCTTTAAATTCTTTTGTAATAAGACAACAGCTACTGTGTGTTCTGATGCAAATGAAAAAATGAAGAAATCCTTTGTAAAATCAGGACTAATGAGAACTGGTGTTTTGGTTAATGCTTGTTTTACCAGTTCAAATGATTTCTTTGCTTCTAAAGTCCATTTAACTCCTCCTTCTTTTTTGAGCATGTTTGTTATGTTTCTAAGGAGTTCAGCCAAATTGGGTATGAACCTTCTCAAGAACTTAATCTTCCCAATGAAAGATTGAAGTTCCTTGATGTTTCTAGGATGGTTGATTTGCAATATACCATCAATCCTCTTTGGGTCTATCTTTATCCCCTCTTCTGATATGATGTGTCCAAGTAGTTTACCTTCTTAGAGACCAAACATTGTTTTCTTTGGATTTAAAAATAACCCATACTTTCTGCATTTCTCAAAGACTTTTCTCAAGTATTCTAGGTGTTCTTCATCTGTTTTGGAAAAAAAATTGATATCATCAAGGTAAATAATGATGAAGTATCCTAATTCTTCTAAGAATGCAATATCCATGGCTCTCTGAAAAGTAGCTCCAACATTCATTAAACCAAAGGGCATTTTCACATACATGAAAGTACCCCAAGGTGTGGTAAAAACTGTTTTGAGTTGATCATTAGGATGTATTAATATTTGATTATAACCTGAGAAGCCATCTAGCAAAGAAATTCTTTTAGAACCAACTACCTTTTGTAATATGTGATACATTTTGGGTAAAGGGTAGTTATCTTTTAATGAAGCTTTTTTTAAGTTTCTAAAATCAATACAAAGCCTTATTTCTCCTGTTTTCTTCCTAACTGAGACAAGATTAGACACCCACTTTGAGTATCTAATACGAACAATAATTACAGCTTCATACATTTTCTTCATTTCTTTCTCAACCAAAGGTAATTGAACAGGGTTGATTCTGCGCAATTTTTGTTTAAAAGGTTTTGGGTTTTCTTTGAGAGGTATCTTATGCTAAATTATCTCTGTATCATAAGACTTTAGATCCTCATAACTCCATGCAAATACATCAGAAAATTCTCTAAAGAGCTCAATGTATTTCAGTTTAATGTGAGCTGGCAAGGTTTTAGACAGTTTAATCATTTTTTTCTTTTCTTCACTGCCTATATTACATTCTTCTACTTCAGTTTCAACAAGTTCTAGTTTTGGTTTTTTGGCAACATCATTGAAATCAAACAATTCTTCTAATGGGACCAGTCCTTGTGGCAAGCCTTGAGTGTTAGATTGCAGCATTTCTAGATCTTCTTTTTCTAAATCTGCACTAATCTCTGTGGTATGTACAAGTTCATTAGATAACAGATTTATATCAACAATCTCTGGAGAGTTTACTTCTTCATCAAGTGGGTTTTCTTCAATAAGACAGTCATTTTCATAATCTGAATCTGAACTTAATGGCTCAAATTCATTTCTAGACTGTAGGAAGTCTTCTATTTGTTTATCTCCATCAAACACTTGCCAATATTTTTCATTGTCTGGGACAGCTGGTCTAAATTTGATTTGGGTAGTGCATTGTTTGGTTTCATAAGGTGTTAGACAAGTTCTAGCAGCAAAGGCTAAATCATTAGCAAGGATATTTTGGTTTCTTGGGACAAAGATAAGTTGGGATTCATCAAATGTTTTCAATAAGTCAATGACATCATTTCTATAGGCTCTAAGTCTGGGGTGTTTGGCACTATATTCCCCATTCACTTGCCTAACAATCAACTCTGAATCCCCATGAACTTTTATCCTTTTGGCCCCTAATTTTTTCAATAAGTGTAGGCCTAAAAGTAGAGCTTCGTACTCAGCTATGTTATTTGAACATTGAAAATTTAACCTATATGAATGCCCTTCAGTATGATTGTTTTGAGTGTTGTGTATCCATATGCCTACACCTGCATTATTCTTAGTGCAAGACCCATCAAAATTCATACTCCAAAGAGGACTAGTTTCAGATTTACTAGCTTGACTTCTATCCTCTTTATCTTTTGTGCTTTTAGATTGCTCTTGTAAGTCAGCACTATGTTGAATTTGGTTTAGTTCCTCATGTTGTTCATCATGTTGAGGATTCTTCTCTTGATTCTCAAATTTTTCAAGAAATGGATGACTGTTTTGTGGCTCTAGACCTGTGATTAGTTTGCTGTGATTTTTTGTTTTGACAAACTGTTTTGATGTTTCTATCTTGTCTTCCTCCTTTTCTGTGTCTGCCACTATGTTACAGTGAGGGGTGTCCATTAAATCAATTAAGGTTTCTTGCTCATTTGATATTTCATGATTGAAGAGAATAATTGAGTCAAGGCCCGTGTGTACAGAATAAAGAGGAGAGTTTTCTGGTCTATCTTGGCTACTGACCATGTATTGCATATGAGATTCCCTATAAAGTCTTTTGGTTTGATTAAAAACAGGGATGGTAGCGTATGTCATATCCATTTGCATTGTTCCTTGTAACTTAGCTCACCAAGATCTTGATAACAACATACCATACTTGAGGGGTACATCAGCGACTACAATATCCATCACTAAGCACTTGGCTGAAATTTGAGCTAAGTTTACACAAAGGTCTTTGATCAAACCTAAACATTTCACTCTACTGGAGTCAAAGGAGTATAGATCTTTGTATGGTCTGGTAATTTCAAGGCCTAGACCCTCCATTACTGCTTTGGGCATTAAGTTATGAGATGCTCCTGAATCATGCATAGCATTGTGTAGAATTTTGTCATGAATTTTCAGACTAACATAAAAGGGAGGAACTGGCCTTTCTTGGTATCTTCCCTCAATCTTAGGACCAAATAAGAGCTCTGGTTGGTCATCATTGAGGTTAACAGTGTCATTATTTTCTGCTATGTTGAAAGCTTTCAAAATTTGTGCTCTATATACATCTTGGGTGACTAATTCGGTGAGGGGAACAAAACTTTTAATCTTGGCAATTTCTTGTTCCAAACTAAAAGGCAAGTGACTTTTGACAATGTTTGTTTCAGCCTTGTTAATCACTACTTTATCAGCAAAATCAGTTTGCTGATTTCCTCTATTTACATTGGTCAAAATTGTTTTAATAGGAGCACTAGCTGAGGTGCTAGCGCTGCTAAGATCTGCACTCTGTTTTTCATTAATTTGAGTGCCTTTCTCTTTGTTATGATCAGAATTTATAGCCACTGTTTTGTCCTTTTGTTTAATTCTTTTGGGTTTGCTCACAGGGCTGTTTTTGGCAGAATTTTCAGAGGTCTTAGTTTTGGGAGTTTCCTGATTCTTCTTACTCCTAAGGTCATATTCTTTTAGAGTTTCTATGATGACATTTTCCAGCTCTTGATAGTAATATTCATCCTCTACTCTTTTATCATCATAGGGTGTGTATAGACCTTATTTCTTATTAATAGGAACATCAAAATGATCACTACCTACTCCAAACTTGTTTATGTCATCTTCTTCTGTTTGTTCAATTGTTTCTTCAACCTCACTTACATAGTTTTGATGAAAAGGAGGTGTAATCTATTGATCATCCTCTCTTTGTCTGTTTTGAGGTTGGCTTCTCCTAAATTCTTATTTTGATTTTGATTTCTGTTTTGAGGAGCTGATTGGTTTTCTCTAACTTGTGCCCTCTCAAGTATGCTCATATTTTTCATCATTTCTTCTATCATTCTTTCCATTTTAGAGCTGGATGTGGAGGGTGCAGATTCTTCCCTAAATAATACTTTCTTCTCATTCCTCATTTTAGCTCTTTTCTCCATTAGATTCACTTCCACGGCTAAGGCTCCTTTCTGCATATCTTCTAAGGTCAAAGGATCTCTCTCTCTCAGTTGATAGGCCATTTCAGGATCAAATCCTTCAGGAAATTTGTTTAAAGCTGAGCCTTGTGGAGGTTTCAAATCTAGGGGCAGTGCATTATAAACACTATTGAACCTAGTGCAATAAGATTGGAGACTTTCCCCAAAGTTTCTTTTGAGATTGTTGTAGTCTGAAAGTATTTGGAGAGGGTTTTGCTTAACTTCCCACTTGTTTAAGAATAACTGATGAAGGGCTTGGAGATCATTAATACTGTTAGGGGTTAAGCTTTTAAACCATTTTCTTGCTTCTCCTCTTAAACTTTGAGCAAATAACCTAAGTTTGACAGTTTCATCATCAATCTCATTTCTATCAAAATAGTCATTCATCTTGTCCACATGTTGTGAAGCAGTAGTAGCACCACTGGCATCAAATAATGGTATCTTGGATTGATAGTCCTGTGGTAGATTGACTAAAGGTAAAGGAAGTACTAGGGGAGCATACCATGTTGCCATGATAGGAGGTTGTGGAAAATGTGGGGGGTTTACAAGTGGAGGAGGTTAATGGAATGGTGTAGTTTGAACAGTGGGTGTATGGAGAACAGATGTGGATGGACCAGCAAGAGATTGTTGAGCAAATCTAGGATGAGAGAAACCAAAATTATGAAGGAAATGTAAATCAGGTGGAGTAGTTTCTCTGCCACCAGGATGTTCACCTCTATCTTGGGATGAAAGTAGAAACTCTAAATCTATCTAATCTATATCATCAAGTGACCTAGTTCTGAATGGGTTTCTTAAGTCAACTTGTGAAGCCTGTAGAGCTACAAGGTTTTCAGGGACAGAATTAGCTTTATGGAGTGACCTAACAATAGTTGAAGCTTGGGCCTTAGGAGATTTCCTAAGAATTCTTTCAGGGTTATCAACTATCTCAGGAGGATTTGGGTCAGGATAGGCTCTAGTATGGATCCTTCTAGAAGCCACTATGCTATGTTTTCAGATCCAACAACAAGAAAAGTTTAACCAAATATGACAATCTTCAGTAGGCTAACTGATTTTTTAGCAAGAAAACTTTAATCTTCAAAGTCTTCTTAACTGAGTTTATATGATGTTATGATAGTAATGGGTTTCCCAGTGGAGTCTTTAGGTCTATTTAGGATTGTGGAGTCACCAGGTGGAAAATTTTTAGCTTTTTGTGAAGGTAAAATGTTTTATGGTTCCACCACCATGTTTATTATGAAACCAATCTGAAATATTTTTGGATTTTCTGAGTTTTTACAGTGCTATGGGTTATGAGAGTGTCCTAAATCTGTTTCAACACTTAGCTAGGGTGATGAGACAAACAGAGTTTACTCTTATGGCTTAGCTAGCTGATTCCTTCAAGGTTTGATAAGTCTCTATGAGAATCCTAAGGTTTGATTACCATTTGCTTTGGTAGTGCTTGAAGAGTGCTACTTATATTGCACTGAATGCTGAGTGTTTGGTCTACTAATATTCGTGGAGTCACCAGGTGAAGGATTTTTACTTGATTTTAGGGCTTGAAAGTTGTTCGCCATCAACAATCAAAACCACTCTAGGCAGACACTTGGTTCATTGTCAAAATGGGATTATCTGAGTTGTGAAGTTATCTATTACTTCAGAAATTCCCCAGTGTGGTCGCAAGAAATGTTAGGCCTTTGTAATTTAGTAGAGTGGCAAGACTAAAAGCTGCAGAGACTACATCAAAAACCACTTTGGGATTCTAGGATCTAGCCCTCTTGAATCCAGAGAGGAATCTCTCTATAAGTGCAAAGATTGATTTATCTTTAAGGCTTTTAGTATGATATTAGGCTAGTTATTAAGAACAAGGGTTTTTTGTTTGTTTGGTTGGTTAGGTATGATCTTTAATTCGATGGAATATCACAAAATGAAAGAGTTCAAAAGGTGTAGATGCAAGTATATTGAGAAGTGTTCAGCAAATAGGATTAGTGTGAAAACAACTTTAAACCATTGGGCAATGGAGTCACAAAAGGGTTTAATTGTGCAACAATTTCAAGGGCGATCCAAGGGGCAAGTCATCTATATCAAAAGATCCTTTAGATTAAATGATGGAATGGAACATTAAAAGTTTTGAGAAGGTGGAAAAAGTCAATAATTTCAACAAGGATTTATCAACTTTCCATACAAGAAAAGCCTTTTTAAGCAACTGTTTAAAACCAACCAAAGACAGGGCTAACCATAAACTTCTTTGGAAAAGCTTATATTAAAGCTAACTTATCAGACAAACAATCCAGTAATCCACATGACTACTTTTAGAAGGGATGAAAACAAATAAGAAAACAAAGTGCAGCTTAAGATCAAGTTAGATGCATTAAAATCTAGGCCTGCTTTCAGCATACTCTTAGGGAAACTTGCAAAACAACCTTTGGAGAAAGAACTAGGAGACAGGGCAAACCATAGACTTTCCTAGTCTAACTCTACTTAGCATGCATTGAATATATCGTTCAAGAACTTCCTTTCAAGTTTTGCACATCAAGACATGGTCTAACCAACATTCCTTGATAATGTTTACACTTAACTTAAGTCATTCTTAAATACACCATTGGAGGAAAACATAAAGATAAAGCTTATCAGCGAGAGTAGGGTACTTTTAACAGTAAATCCTAGTTCTATATTTGCTATTCTTTATTAGAGAAAAGTGAACAAAATGGCATACATGAAAGGAAAACAATAACAGTAAGAGGTACTTCACCAATGATATAGACCAAGATCCCAAAAATCATCTTGTGTATTGATTGTCAATCTAGTTACATACTTCAAGTCCAATGTTTCATCACAGCAACAACTTCTCTTCTCAACCTAACTTCTTCAATAACTTAACAGAGCTTCAGAGCTTCAGAATTTATTTACATTCAACAATGATTCAAATACAGCAACTATTACATCAGAAATACAATAACCAACCCTTTACAATGTGCTCCTCAAGGAGATTTTATAAGAAAATGAGGAGGTGGAAGAGTTTCTAGGGTTCAAGTATCATTAATTTTACACTTAATGCAATTATTAGCCTTGAAAACCATGCAAGGCATAAGGAAGGAATGCATTCTATCTATTACTCTGTCTCATAACTCTGTTTTCAATTTTTTAGGCTTAGTGGATGAGAAGATTGACTTTAAGGTTCTTTATTTATCCTTTCAATAACTTCGCTGACAGTTTGAAATAAGTTCTTTTGTCTGAAATAATTGTTCAGCTGTCTTTAGGCAAATATCTTCTAAATAGGCAATAACTATGCATTCTGTTGATTTATGGAAGCAGCAGGTGCCTCTTTGGTAGCTGTAGAGGATTCAATTAGCCTCTTTTATGAGGCTCTGAGGTGTCCTTTGGTTGATATTTCTTTGTTTTACCTTAAAACACCTTAATCTGTTCTTTATCTGTGTTTTAGGCTTAATCAGCCCCTGATCTTCCTCTTCAGGTCCTTATCCTTTAACACTGTTTTTACCTCTGTGGATTAGGCCTTTGATTTCTTGAGTTTGTGCCTTAATCCCTTTAAACTCTGTTTAAAATTATTAGTTCTCCATCTCTGCTTTGATTTTATCCTTTGACACTGATACTCTTTGTTTGATTGATGTCTTCTATGTTTTACTGTGTTGCAGGCGCGCAGAAGGTTTCAGGACATCACCAATGTTTATGAAACATGGGTAAAATCACAGTTTGAAACCTTGTAGATCCCTTTTCTTTGTGGATAAGTGCCTGTGGATTGTCATCCCTAGCATTTCATTTCTTTTTAAAACTGTGGGAAAAACCCTTTATAACCTGCAAAAAACACGCAAAGTTAAGAAAATCCCGTGAAAAATAGGTTAAGGCAGCTTTGGGCGATTTGGGAGTGAGATTAAATCGGAGCCGTCGATTTGGATTGATCAACGACTATGATCTCCTGATGAAATCATTTGGGAGGCTAGATTGTGGGGAAACGTGAATGGCAATAAAATTAAGTCCGGGCCGTCGGATTAAAAGGACGAACGATGGAGATTAGGCGATGAAATCTTTCAGAGAATTGATGGAGGGTAAATGAATTGGAGATGAAGTGTAATGAGAGCCGTCAGATTATAATATCCGATGGTTGGGATCAATCGATGGGATGTTTTGGAAGCAGAGGTGAGGGGTAATGGCTTGGGGTTGCAATGTGATATGGGCTGTCGGATTAAAATGATCGACGGTTAAGATCTTCCAATGAAGTCTTTTGGAGAAAAGACGGAGGGCGAATGAGTTGTGATCGGGATATAACGTGAGCCGTCCAATTAAAACAATCGATGGCCGAGATTATTTGATAAAGCGTTTGGGAGAAAAGGGGAAGGGCGAATGACTTGAGATTGGGACATAATCAGAGTCGTCGGATCTTAGCAATCAACGGCCCAGATTAAAAGCCGAAAAGTCAGTGATGCGGAGATAAGTGGTAAAGCGGAAAACCATAATGGTTTTCGCGCGGCGTTGAGGCGATTTCAAATTTTTTCCAAAAAAACGTGATACCACAAACCTGCTGACACGCGTCCCTTCAATACCGCCTATTTCGCGTTTTTTTGTTGTTGTTAAACTACATGCGCAAAAAAAACGGGAAACACAATTCTGGCCGTCGGATGAGGGGCAGCAGATCCAACAGTGCGGATCGCATGCGATGGAGAAGTTGCGGGGTTGGGGCAAAAGTGGAATACACGTGGCATCGCGTGAGTGGTGGCATCGCGTGAGTGGATAGGTGTTTTATGAGGCGAGAAGGCAGGTCCCAAAGGAGTTGGGCCTATCGGATTAAATCTCGACCGTAGGATCTTTTGAATAGACGGTCAAGATTAACAGATGGGGCGGGTTATTATGTAAAGGAGGAAAGGAGCAAGGGGTTGTCGTGTTTAATCCTGACCATTGGATTTTATAAATGGACGATCAAGATTACATAAGGAGGCAGATGCTTTCGAACGGGGAAAAGGTAAGGTGAAATGGTTGGAGAGCGAAGTAACTTGTTGGCCGTTGATCCATATAGATCAACGGTCCATATCTATCCAAAACCATATCGTCGGGAAAAATAATTTAAGCGGAGGAAAGGCTCTTAAACTCATGGGGGGTTGGTGTTTTAAGCGCCCGATTGCGGGGCTAAGGGCATATGAAGTGGGGGTTAAAGGAATTAAGCCCTTGGGGGCTTAAGACCTTTTATATTTCGGAAGAGTGTTTTTAACCCCAAAAACAGTGTTTTTTAAGGTAAAATGGAGATTTCGATAGGAAAATGAAGGCATTTTAAAACCAAATAACAGAGAAATATGAGGTTTAAAAGGGAGGTTTTGATGATTTGGAAGCCAAATGGAGGTTTTTAGAGGATTTTTATGAAAGAAATAAGGATGAAAATGGGGTTTATTTATGAGTGGAAGGAGTAAAATGAAGGGAAAATGGGGTTTTTGAGCAGTCTTTCTCTTGGCAAACAACAGGTTCTTTAGGATAAAGAGGGAAACAACAGTGAAGATTAATTCGAGTGAAGATCTTCATAAGACTTTAAGAACTAACAATTTGGTCATGAAATTGTTTCTTAAAGGCTAAAAGAGATTTAGCCACCATTTGATATGACAAATTTTTATAGGTGGCTAACAGAGTCCAAAATATGGTATTATAATTGGACTCAAGCACATTTCCAACAAGAACATAGTTTGAGGCATTATCTTTTATGACCTGCACAACATTCTGCTCCCCCACTTCTTGAATAATCTCATCCAAAAGCTCAAATAGAAGGGTTGCATCCTTCACCTTATCAGATGCATCAAATGATCTCAAAAACATTGTTCCTTGAGGGCAAGAAACAAGAAATTTAATGATAGTGCGGTTCTTTCCATCAGTCCATCCATCTGACATGATGGAACAACCTATTTTGAGTCATGACTCTTTATAGTCAGCCAAATACTCATCAATATTACAAATCTCTTGTTGCAAAAGAGATCCCCTCAAGTCATGCACAATAGGGCCTTTGAAGCCCTTTCCTGTAGCTAAAACAGAGCCCCACATAGCTTGGTAATAAGGTGAGCGAGCAACATTAAATGGGATATCTGCATCATACCACCATCTAGCAATGTACTGATAAGAAGTTTCTTTGCATTGTTTTTTCCAATGTTGATCCAAAGTGGGTTGACGACTTGGCTGGCAGGAAGTGGCTGTGGGATTAGCAGTGGATGAGAAATAACTCTGGATGTTGGGTCTCTTTGTTGGTTTTGATTTTTGGCCAACAGGAGGAAGATAGTGAAAGGGGTCATTGGTGGAAGGGATAGAAGTGGAGTTTTGAATCTCATAATCATCATACCCACTCTCTCTCATCATTTCTATTAGTTCCCTCTTCCTTGCAATTTCATCTTGGATAGCCTTCTCCCTAGCCTTAGTCTCCTCAAACTTTTCAAACTTGGCAAGGTATTCTGCCCTAACCGAACCTATCACTTCATTAGGTGCATCACATGGCTTTACTTGGCTTCTTATTCCAGCCAAGTGTTGTTTCAATCTAAGAATACCCCCACCTCCAATAATTTTTTCACAAAATTTGCATATCATCTTTCCATCAACCAAATCACAATGGGCCCATGCATTGTCCTTGGTTTTTGGAGCCATCTTGACTTGAAATAATTGAAATTTGGAAATAAATCTTCCATTTAAAAAAAAATGCAGCTAAGACAAATGGACAACCAAGGCTAAATTTACGAAACAAAATGCACATTCTAGCGTACAAAATTTGATAGCATAGGACTAGAGATTTGAGAGCAATAGCATAGCTAAACACATGAGAAAATAAATACATGAACAACAATGAAATGATGGATTTTTCAAGTGAAAATCCTTACCTGGAAATGAAAACTAGCTTCCTTAGCGTGCTCTTGAAGATGCCAGCTCTACTGAAAACTCCAAACTATCTCCAAGATAGCTCTAACTCCAACTCCAAGCCTCCAAGATCACTGCTCCAACAAACACTCAACACTCTCCAAGCTCTCAATCAAACTCACAAACTGCAAATGAGATGGTGTGAGACAAAGGAGAGACTGCCCCTGCTTATAGAGGATTGGGAAGGGTGTTTTTGGAGGGAAACAACCCTCCCCTTCCCTTCAAATCAGCCCTAAACTTCCTTGTTGGCCGTGTGTGGGTCCCTACAGCAAGTTAGGTGCTGACCGATCGGTTAAGGACGGAATCGGCCAATTTATCCATAAATCGGCCGGTTCCGTCCTTAACTGGCCGGTCAGCACCAGTTAACCGGAATTTTTAGGCGAGAGGCAGGGGTTGATCGGGTTTTTCAACCGATTTTGACCGGCCAGTTTGACCCGACCGTTTTTTAATACTATGACTGAGCATGGCATTCAATTGCAACATACTGTTCCATGTACTGCACAACAAAATGGTGTAGCTGAACGGAAGAATCACACTCTAAAAGAAATGGCTAGTTGTATGCTTCAATCTAAAGGACTTAGTCTTAATTTTTGGGTAGAAGCAATTAACTATGCAAATTACATAGTAAATCACACTCCTACTAAGGTTTTAAGGAATGTAACTCCAAAAGGAGCCTGGAGCTCAATCAAACCAGATGTAAGTCACTTTCATGTGTTTGGAAGTGAAGCTTGGGCCCATATTCCGGATGTGAAACATAAAGCCTTAGAACCTAAGAGTGAAAAATGCATTTTTGTTGGATATTTTGAAGTTGCCAACGGATATAGACTTCTTCAACCAAAATCCAAAAATGTAATCATTAGAAGAGATGTAAAATTTGATGAAAATATATCGGCCTAAAAATACAAAGACTAAAACTACAACAAACAGAAAATAGCCATTAAAAACAACATGATACAACCAAAAACATCTGAGCCATTTTATTAAATCTTTGATGGGAAAAGGTACAAGATGATTCTTAGAAAGATGGCACCTTGGCCTGCACAACGCAGGCTGAAATAACCCCTCAACCCTGCTATGAAATCTCTTCTACGTTGCTGCTTTGCGTGGCTCCTCCTCTATGTTGTCCTGGCTGAAACTACTGTTGCTGGCTAGAAAGGGACTGCGTGTTGAGGCTACTCTACTGCGCAGAAATTTCCGAGAATTAGACATCGGACTCTCCTCAAAAAACCCAGAAAACCCGCGAAGGGTTTCCAGAAATCCTGACCTTGGAAATTCACCCCCTTGGGCTTGGCACGTTGTTCTGTTGGGCTCTCTGGTTTTCTGGCTGAACTACTGGAAGAAGCTACTAAAAATCTGCCCAGGAACTTTGCTAGGAAGTGGCTAACCCCCTATCAAACTTCCCACTGTAATCTGCTCTTTCTCCTTCTCTCCCAAATGCTGCTCCTCACTGGACTGTGTAATTCTCCTGCTACTTGCGTGGCCTCTGTGCTATCCTGGAGGGACTGCGTATGCCTGAATGTGTGGTTGTGACTCCTCCCTCGAAACTGGATGTGATTCCTCTCCTGAGCGGGCACTCGAAGTCCCGCAAGGATGAGTTTGAGATCTCCGCTCGGAAATCTCTGTGCTAAACAACACTGCAAATTTGGCTAAACAGCTCAAGCATGCTTTCAGTCTATCCGGCAGAAAAATCAGTGGATGAATGAATGAGGACTGAGCTGCTCTCATCCTCGTTTACCTAGCTGAGCCCCAACGTTCCCTTGGGCCCCACTGGACTGCGTTGCCACCTTTGCCAACCAATCATTGCGCAGCCACTTCACTATTGCCTCTAACACGCTGTCATCATGCTGCCTACGCTGCTACCTCTCCTGCGCTCCCACTAGGACGCTGTCTTTGACATGTGGCTGGCCTCATGGGTCCCACTCCAGCTCTAATATTTGTCATAGTGACTTTAGGAAAGTAAGTTAGCCATATAGTTTATTTGTGGGCACCCTTACCCACTTTATTTCCTGCTCAACATTAGAAAAGCCAAAATTTGACAAAATTAATATTCCAATTAGCGGACTGCTAATTTGGAATATTACATTGCATCCAATCAATATGGCTCAACCATAACTCCCTCTGAATATAGGGAAAGTGACATTGTATAATCATCAAGCCACCTATAACCTTTCTCTTTTCTTGCTATAGACTCTTAGGTCCATGTTCCAAAATCATCAATCATAATCAGCTGGCATGACTTGCCTTCTTCAATAAACATCGGGCAAGAAGAGTCATCGAGACATACTACCAGGGATTCTCTAGCTCCCCCTGAAGCCTTGCATCAGTTGATCAGTATCTTGAAGATGAGGCTTTATTGAACAACAATTGCAAATCACTAAAGTGAAGAAATCATTCCATTAATTAACCAGTTGCATCATGACAACTATCAATCAATTATGCAGAGGTCCTAATCAACCAGGCATCTGAATACTACTATTCTTTATAAAATTTAGAGTTTACATGGAGACCTAATGACCCACTAGAATCAGGGTCCTCTCTATGTCTACCTTCAATACATTCTCTAAGAGCTGCTGCAAAGTTTGCTTCAAGAAGCCATTTATGAGCTCTCAATAGAAAGGGACATCATAGATCTATTCATCTTCTGATAGGACCTACTGATGTAGACTACAAATTTTGGATCAAATGCTGCAGAGAGATTGAGTGTTGTTTACGAAAGGATATGAAAATCTGATAACACTTGTAGTCTGGGATCAGAGACATGGTGTTCATTATATAGTGCTTTCAATGTTTCTTCTACAGGGCTTCAAGGTCAACTACTTTTGTCCTCTGTACTCAATGGGTAACATCCTCATCTAAGCAAACCTTTTCTGTCATTACATAAGCCAACCCCCTTTTTTTTTCTTTTAAGTACAAACCTTAACACTGCTCAACAACCTTATCAGATAACATCTTTTTGGTATAGTAGCAACAACAAATAGAGATTTCAGCTTTACCAATACACTTACCTTCTTAGCACTTCGAATTATTAACTGACAAAACATTGATCAGAAGTAAAATGACCCCTTGTAGCCACATCCTCTTTTAATAGCATTAAGACCTAGTTAATATCAATAAATCATGCTTTGAGTTGAATATTTGACAATAGGAGAATTTGTTGTTTTCCTCAATAGCCTGATTCTCAATAATAGAGCCGATCTGCCTTCAAATGTAAATGCATTAGAAAATACAGGACCCTAAGACAAACCACTCAGACCTTGATATGAAGATACGATACTCCAAAGATTATTCCATAGAATTTGTCAAGGAAGGAGCTTGGTCAGTCATCAATACAAGATCTGAAGGAACCAGGAGATCTTAGTAACTCGGCTGATTTTGAGCTATTGAGAATTGATTTGAAGTCTACTTCACATGCTCAACAGAACTTTTTGAGGTGAAACATCATGTGTAAGATTTATCAATCTAGAGGTAGGTTGTGCTGGGACCTCATGAATGTAAATGCGCCACCAACAGATAATCCAATTCCAGACATTACTCAAGTTCTGATAATAATTAAGAGAACATACCTCTGAAACATGCATGATCAATTTTTGGAGAACAATAAATGTTTGATGCTAGCGTTAATCAATAAATGCTGAATGTACAGATTTTCTCACAAAAGATGACCCTTAGAGATGGACGAAGAAAGTCTATATATATGCAAATAGATCTCTTTATTGGACATGAAAGACGTCCACACTTTTGAATCACAGATCTAAGAATGATGAAAACCAAATTTTCTTGATATATCTCAGATCAAGATTATGTCATCAGAATTTTGAGAAAGTTCCACAAGCATGTGCTGGAAGAATTTGGCATTATATGATTCAAACTAGCCTTAACATTTCCAGATCCAAAATTTGCATTTTGTCCTTCTTTCCAGAGTTCCGATTTTCAGAGAAACCACAGGACCAAAATTGTGTCTACTCCTCCATGCCTTATTTTGTTCCATTCATCACTGAACTCAGCCTGCTAGCCCGTATTTTCTCCAGGAACAGGAGCCCTTGACTTGGTCTTGTAGGATACTTAAAACAAAGACTCTAACCTCAACATCATTACAGCTGACTTCACAAGAATTCTGTAGATTTTCAAAAAGGAGGAAATCATGGAGGCTTGTCAACCAAACTTCTAAGTAATTGCTTTCTCTCTTACTTGGGCTTGTCCTGTCCTGAGCTCTGATACAATGTTAATTTTAGGTTAACATGTTCTTTGCTTAGGATAGTTACTTCAGCGATTCTTATTAGCCCAATTATCAATCAATTTCATTTCCATTAGCAATCAGTAACTGAAGAAAGAACATAAATGAAAAGTATGGAAGACAAGCCAAGACAAGAGAAGTTAGAACACAAGAATATGGCACAAGCCAGGGAAAAACCCTTGATCAATTCTTCTTATTATAATCAAATATTCAGCAGAGAGAGAGAGAGAGAGAGAGAGAGTACAATAATTCGAAGTCAAAATTCACTTGCCAATTAGTAGATCCAGTATCACAACCCTTAGATAAGTAGATAGTCCAATCATAATTGAAATTATGGAGCAGACAAGATGTTCCTGATGTCATACAGCGGAGGGGACTGTGTCTGGTTAGGGTTACTTGCAATTCATTAAGAAGCTACTGTAAGTTGTTCAATCTATCCAACAAGCATCCAATCACATCATTTCTGCCCAAGCAAATGCTGAAAATTACTGTTGATGATAGAAACTCCTGCTTAGGGTATGTGTCATACTGCAATAGCCCTCACAAACATATCCAAAACACCCTTATACTGCAGCGACCTCTCTTCATGATAAGCTGACCTCCCTCTGGTACAATCCTGCACTTAATTCAACCTTAAAATAGGCCTCCACGTCTACCAGTCTTAACAGAATTGGAGCTGCGACCCACCCGAGTAGATGCATACCCTTCTTGGCCTATTAATCAAGATGGTAAGGCCTGCGACCAGCTTGAGAAGAGCTCCAATAGGTGCGACCTGTTACCACTCAAACCAACAGGAGACCTAAAAAGGGGTTCCTATAAGGGCAACGATGGAGACTTAGTCTACTGTCACCATAGCTAAGGCTCCCTGCTCTTTACGGACTTTCACCAATGGGAGGAGTCCCGATGTTTTGGGAAGCCACTTATGAGGGATATGTCAATGAATGGGTACGAAGTGACCCTGGAAACCCTTTCCCTAGGATAGAATAAAGAGTGAGACTTGCTTGCCTTTTAAGAAAGGGACTTGATCTTCTAGGGGAAGAGGTGTGAGGATTGGAGGGTGAGGATGAAGGGTACAACTTGTAGAGGTACTTCCCGATCCCTAAAATCCTATAAGAACTTGGATTCCCAAATAGTCCTTGATGAATAATCTTTAACAAGAAATGGGACCACATAGAACCAAGTGGACCCAACCCAGGGTCGGGGATGGAATAGTAACCAATGATGCTCCTATCCTAGACAAGGTGAGGGGGAAGGATCAAACAAGAATTTTTACTTCAAAAGGTCAAATTGATCCTGCCATGTGCTAGCCTTGGGAAACATAGGGAAAAACTTGTTCTTAGAGCTAAGGCTTGAGTTACCGGGAGATTCCACTGTCGGAATTGGCCCAAATTCAAAAGAGATCAAGGGTACCTACCAGCGCAGTTACATCTAGGAGATTGAAGTTTTCCTGTGGTTAGATTCTTGAAAATTTGATGCCCTAGGAAACCTAATGGGGCTAGACTTGGGAAAAAGGTGAAAAAGTCTAAAAATAGGGGAAATTACCCACCCCTTTGTGAGGTACCAGTGCCTAATTCAATTATGGATATGGAGTCAAGGATGATAATGAATAAGAATTCGATTTCTTATTCAAGGAGGCCCAGAAAGTCAACTTTGTCAAATTTTGAGGGAAATATAAGAAAAATGACCTTCAAGCATTTATACTTCATACAAATGATGCAAGCTTATCGATAAAAAATGATCTCTAGGACATTTCATTCATCTAACAATGGCTCATACATAGAATAAGAAAATAGACACATAATTCCACATTTCCTTCATGCAGTAATTAGCCCTAATTTGTAATATCCCAAATTGGGAACAACCACTAATATAAAGCATACAAAGACTAAAACTACAACAAATAGAAAATAGCCATTAAAACATCATGATACAACCAAAAACATATAATTTTATTAAATCTTTGATGGGAAAGAGGTACAAGAAGGTGCTTAGGAAGATGGCACCTTGGCCTGCACAAGACAGGCTGAAACACTCCTCAACCCTACTTAGAAATATTTTTTACGCTGCTGCTCTACGTGGCTCCTCCTCTACGCAGTCTTGGCTAAAACTGTTGCTGCTGGCTGAAAAGGCACTGTGTGTTGAGGTTGTTCTACTGCTCAAAAAATTCTGGGAATTAGACACCGGACTCTCCTCAACAAACCCAGAAAAGCCCACGAAGGGTTTCCATAAATTTTGACCTTGAAAATTCACCTCATTGGGCTTGGCACATTATCCTGTTGGGCTCTCTGGTTTTCTGGCTGAACTGCTGGAAGACGCTGCTAGAAAATTGCTCAAGAACTCTGCTAGGAAGTGGCTAACTCCCTCATCAAACTCCTAGCTGCAATTTTCTCCTTTTCCTTCTCTCCCACGTGTTTCTCCTTACTGAACTTCGTAATCCTCCTGTACTTGCGTGGCCTTTGCGCTGTCTTGGAGGGACTGCATATTGCCTGGATGTGTGGCTGTGACTCCTCTTTCAAAACTGGGCATGACTCCTCTCTTGAGCGAGCACTCAAAGTCCCCTGAGGATGAGGTTGAGATCTCCGCTCGGAAATCTCTGTGTTAAACAACACTGCAAACTTGGCTAAACAACTCAAGCGTGCTTTCAGTCTTTTAGACAGAAAATTCAGTAGATGATGAATGAATGAGAAATGAGCTGCTCTCATCCTCTTTTACCTAGCTGAGCCCCCAACGTTACCTTGGGCCCCACCAGACTGCGTTGCCACCTCTACCAACCAATCACTGCGCAACCATTGCGCTGCTGTTGTCCCTACGTTTTCACTGCACTGCCTATGCTACTGCCTCTCCCGCGCTGCCACTAGGTTGTTGTCTTCTGCGTGAGACTGGCCCCATGGGCCCCACTACAACTCTAATGTTTGCCTTAATGACTTTAGGAAAGTGATCTAATCATAAAGTTTATTTGTGGGTCACCCTTACCCACTTTATTTTCTGTTAACATTAGAAAAGGCAAAATTTGACAAAATTAATATTCCAATTAGCTGGCTGCTAATTTGGAATATTACAGTCCTCCCCGCCAAAACGTTGCTTGTCCTCAAGCAACTGCAAGGATGGATGCTACAGGATCTTCTCCCCCTCCCAAGTGGCTTCCTCATCTGGAAGGTTTCTCCACTTGATCAAATATTATTTTACTATTCTGCTCCTCAAATGCCTCTCCCGAGTGTCCAAGATGGCCTTTGAATGTAGCACCAAGTGCCCCTTATCATCAGTAGGCGAAAGCTCCATAGTTGTTGTCACCTGTTTTCCCAAAGCCTACTTTAGGCATGAGACATGGAAAATGTTGTGAATCCTGCTCCCTGATGGCAGCTCTAGCTCATATGCTACTTCTCCAACCCTGTATGGTCTGTAGAAGCTTGGCTTGAGCTTCTTAGCCCCTTTCTGCTTTAGGGTTGACTGCTTGTATGGCTGAAGACAGAGGTATACCAAGTCATCCACCTCAAACTGAATCTCCACACGGCCCCTATTTGCGTAAAGATTTCGCTGGTTTTGAGCTGTGGCTAAGTTATTTTTGAGAGCCCAGAGCATGTTGTGGCTCTCTTGGATCCAGTCCTTGGCCCTAGGGGGCCTTGCTAGCTCCAAACATCACATCAACAAAGATCAAGGCATTATAACCATAAAAAGCATACAATGGGGACATACCAATTGACATGTGGAATGTCGTGTTGTAGCAGTACTCTCCCAATTGAAGCCAGTCCAACCAAGCATTATGTTGTCCCATGACGTAGTTCTTCAAGTAGCCCTCCAGCCACTTGTTCACGATCTCGGTCTGCCCATCTGTTTATGGGTAAAGCTAGTGCTGGGTGTTAACTATGTGCTCACCAAACGGAACAACTCCTGCGAAAAGCCTCCCATGAACCGGTTGTCCCTGTCACTGACTATGGCCTTTGGAAGACCATGAAGTATGAAGATATCTCAAAAAAATAGCTCACCCACCTGTGAAGCAGTGTACCGAGATGAAATGGCGAAGAAGTGAGCATACTTCGTCGACTGATCAACCACTACAAAAATGCAATCCTTTCCCTGCACCATGGGAAATTCGATGATGAAGTCCATGGAGATGCTCTCCCATTTCCCCTCCGGAATGGGAAGCGACTGTAACAAACCTGTCGGATGATTAAAATCTCCCTTATTCCGCTGGGAAACTACGCACTCTCGGACATGCCAGAGTACATCCTCCTTAAGGCCCTTCCAAGAGAACCTCTCCCTGATGGCCTTGTATGTCTTCGTGAACCCTTGGTGGCCTGAAAGCGGTGAGTCATGGGTTGCGTGAAAAATATTCTCCCTTAGTATGGAGTTGCCTGCCAAAAAGATCCGGTCGCGGTAGTAGATGACCTCATCCATCACCCTGTACTGGTCATCAATCACCTGCTGGAATACTCTACCAACAGTTGGGCCCTCCAATCTGCGCCATTTCTCATTAACGATAGCGTAGTAGATCTTCTAGACAATGCATTTGCAATCACGTTGTTCTTCCTCTTGACATACTCGATGTCAAAATCATATGCTTGGATCTTGCTGACCCATTTTTGTTGCCTTTCCTGCAGTTGTTTCTGCTCAAGGAAGAATCTAAGGCTGTTGTTGTCGATCCTCACCCAGAACCTGTTCCCCACAAGATACTGCTAGAATTTGGCTAATGCATGCACGATAGCCAGCATTTCCTTGTCATAGATGGGGTACAACCTCTCATGTGGCAGTAGCTGCCGGCTCTTGAAAGCTATGGGATGCCCCCCTTGCATCAATATTGCGGCTACCCCCTCTCCCGGAGCATCACACTCCAACAAAAAGGGCTGCGTGAAGTCGGGTAGTGCCAAAATTGGACCCCTGCTCATTACTTCCTTGAGCCTGTCAAAGGCCCTCTGTGTAGTCTTTGTCCAGTTGAAAGCCCCCTTTTTGGTGAGGTCTATGAGGGGTGTTGCCAGTTGTGAAAATCCCTTGACGAACTTCTAGTAGTAGGTGCAAATCGCCACAAGCCCCCAGAGTTCTGTCACATTCTTCGGTTTTGGCCAATCCCGGATGGCCCTGATCTTCTCCTCGTGGACTCTCACTCCATCCACCTCGATGATATGCCCCATGTAGAGCATCTATGTCAGCCAAACTCGCACTTGGACTGCTTGGCATATAAATGTTGCTCCTCTAAGAATTGCAGTACATCCTCTATGTGCTGCAAATTCTCTTCCCATGTGCGGCTATAAATGAGAATGTCGTCAAAGAACACCAACAAAAATTTTCTCAACTGACCACAAAACATGTGGTTCATGCAAGACTGGAATGTAGCCGGAGCGTTGGTCAGCCCATAGGGCATCGCCAAAAACTCAAAATGGCCATAGTGACAGCAGAACACAGTCTTGTGGACGTCTTGGTCCCTCACCCTGATTTGATTGTACCCCAATCTCAGATTGATCTTGGAGAAGAATTGTGCTCCCCTCAACTCATCGATCCTAGGGATAGGGTAACGGTTCTTCATGGTTTTTTCTTGTCCAGGGCCCTATAATCTATGCACATCCACAGGGTGTCATCCTCCTCCTTCACCAGTACCATTGAAGAAGAAAATGGGCTCGTGATGGGCCTGATGTGTCCTAATGCCAAGAGCTCATGTATGGCTCTCTCAATCTCATCCCTATAGGCCTTGGGGTGCCTGTAGGGAGTGGTGATCACTACCTGGATTCCCTTCAACTCAATGGTGTGCTCAAGCCCCCGATCGGGTGGTTGTCCTGGTGGGATGTCCCCAAAAACCGTGGAGTAACGGTCTAGGTTGGCTTGCACATCCGGGTGCGTAGGATAACCCGAGACACCTGCCTCCAAAATCCTTAGCTCCACTGCCCACTCTATGTCTCCCTTCTGGAAATCTGCCTCCATCCGATGCCCATAAACTGTCTGTGGAGGGTATGTGTGCATGCCCCTGAGCATCACGTGCTTCCCACTCTTCTTGTTTGTCCAATCCATCTTCAGTGTCTCCCAATCTATAGTGACCTTCCCAAGGGTGATAAGCCACTGAACACCCAACACTACGTTGGTTTCTGGAATATTGACTACGAAGAAGTGATCTGTCAATGTATATGTCCCCATGGTCAATGTTAGTTTCGGGACATAACACATGCATTGCATGGTCTTGGCCCCTGTAACCAACACAGGAAACCCATCAAAGTTTTATGCCTGTATGCCCCTCCTCTGCACTAGCTGGGCATCGATGAGGTTGTGGGTGGCCCCGCTGTCCACCATCACTGAGATACGATGCCCCTGGATTGTCCCTTGGATAGGTACTTGGGAACTCCCCGCAAAGATGCAAGGACCCCTCCTATAGGTGCAAACGCTAACCCCATTACTGCTGGGGGAGGTGGTGGTGGTTGATCCCCTCCTGGTGCTCTGGTGCCAACATCTCCTCCCAACTCCTCATATGCCTCCTCTTCTCCTTCACTGTCGGAGAAAACCTCAATGTAGTGTGCCTTCCCTCCGACACATTTGTGACCTGATGCCCATGGCTCCTGACAGGTGAAGCAAAGCTTCCTCTGTTTCAAATATCTCTGGGTATCATCATCCAAAGGCCCACAGCCCTGATTCCCTCTCAGTGGTGGGGCTCTCAAGTCCTTCCCCTTCTACTGGAATGCTGGTCTATTGGGCAAGGGAGCCCTCATCCTCGACAAAGCGTCCTGCAAATCTCTGGTTCCCTTACTGCGTCCCGAGCGTAGTGGGCCGAGTGGACATCACTAGCCTACACAAGGGTTCAGGCAGTTCGTCAATGAATATGTACACTCTCCTAGGCCTTAGAAACTTAGAAATGTAGGTTTCTGGGTTCCCCGTCTATTTGAGCTTGGTTATCTCAACAAAATGTTCCTCCGGGTCTTTTCAATCAAACCATTCTATCAACCTTTGGGTGAACTCATCATACGTTGTCACTGCTGAGTGACCTAGCGTAGCTATCCCATGGAACCACTAGTCATGGGCTTGTCCCTCAAGGTGCAGCGCTGCCACTTTGATGGCCTCCGCCTTCGCCATCTGGTTAAACTGGAAATAAATTTCCACCTTCTCCACCCAAGCCTTGGCTAAACATTTCGATGACCCATCAAATGTAGGCAAGAAAAATCTGCTTGTGGTACGCTGCAAGTCATTGCCCTGCGTGTACCCTCTTCCTCTGGTTTGGCGTCGTGGTCTGTTGTTGTTCTTCAACTAACATAACTCGTTGAAGGTGAGGGCATCTTTGAACTCCGGCCCATAAGACTGATACTCTGCAAAGTACTTTCTGTAGTGAGCCACCTCCGGCTCTTGTGGCCCTCCTACTCCTGCTGCCGAAGCCAAGAATGTGGGCATGGTAGAGCATGGTGGAGTGAGTGGCACCACCTGCTGTGGCTTCGGTGGGTGATGGGAAGTGCCAGATCCCTCTCTGATCTAAAATTCCCTTGGAATTTCCCGCTTCTTGTTATCTCCGACAATCTTTTGCCCCATCTCCTCTATCCTATTCGTGAGCTCCTACATCGACTTTAGAAGGAGGCTAGCAAACTCCTTTCCATATCTTTCCTCTGCCATTGGTGCTTTTCCCTTCTCTTCTTCCTCCGAAATGTTCTCTACTTGCTCTGGCGTGATTTCAAGCTCCCTTTCCTTGCTTCTATATCGTTGCCTTCAGTATGTGATTTTCTGCCTATCCTCCGGTGTCATAGACCACATGCTCCACAGGTTGAGCCAAGTCTATGAGCTCTGATACCACTGTAATATCCCAATTTGGGAAAAAATAGTAATATAAAGCATACAAAGAGTAAAACTACAACAAGGATAAAATAGCGATTAAAACATCATGACACAGCCAAAAACATCTTAGCCATTTTATTAAATCTTTGATGGGAAAGAGGTACAAGAAGGTGCTTAGAAAGATGGCACCTTGGCCTGCACAAGATAGGCTAAAACACTCCTCAACCCTACTCGGAAATGTCTGCTATGTTGCTGCTATGCGTGGCTCCTCCTCTTCGCACTATTGGCTGAAACTGCTGCTGCTCGCTGAAAACACACTGCATGGTGATGCTGTTTTATTGCTCAGAAAATTCGAGAAATTAGACGCCTGACTCTCCTCAACTAACCCAGAAAAACCCGCAAAGGGTTTCCAAAAATTCTGACCTCGAAAATTCACCCCCTTGGGCTTGGCACGCTGTTCTGCTGGGCTCTCTGGTTTTCTAGCTGAACTGCTAGAAGAAGCTACTCAAGAACTCTGCTACGAAGTGGCTAACTCCCTCATTAAACTCCCACCTGCAATCTGCTCCTTTTCCTTCTCTCCCACGTGCTTCTCCTTACTGAACTCCCTAATCCTCCTGTACCTGCGTGGCCTCTGCGCTGTCCTGGAGGGGCTACGTATTTCCTGGATGTGTGGCTGTGACTCCTCTCCTAAGCAAGCACTCAAAGTCTCTCGAGGATGAGGTTGAGATCTCTGCTCGGAAATCTCTGTGCTAAACAACATAGTAGACTCGGCTAAACAACTCAAGCGTGCTTTCAGTCTTTTAGACAAAGAATTCAGTAGATGATGAATGAATGAGAAATGAGCTCCTCTCATCCACTTTTACGTAGTTGAGCCCCCAACGTTCCCTTGGGACCCACTGGACTGCGCTGCCACCTCTGCCAACAAATCACTACGCAGCCACTGTGTTGCCGTTGTCCCCACATTGTCATTGCGCTGCTTATGTTGTTGTCTCTCTTGTGCTGCCACTAGGCTGCTATCTTTTGCGTGAGGCTGGCCCCATGGGCCCCACTCCAACTCTAATCTTTGCTTTAGTGACTTTAGGAAAGTGATCTAATCATAAATTTTATTTGTGGGTCACCCTTACCCACTTTATTTTCTGTTAACATTAGAAAAGACAAAATTTGACAAAATTAATATTCCAATTAGCTGACTGCTAATATAGAAAATTACACAATTATAGCAAAATCTAGTAGTATGCAGAAACAAGAAAAGTAGCATCAAATTTACACTTACAATGTTAGAGAGTGTATCCAACCGGCATCAATTTGCACATAAGGAGCTCCAAGATAGAAATAACTCAAATCCATACATCAAAATTCATCCATTATCCAAAAATCTCCACCAGGGAAAAAATGTGAGTTTCTCTTAAGAGAGAGAGATCCCAAAACATGTGATGATACAAATGAATGTAGTGAATTCCTATTTATACACCTTTTAGTTCGAATCAGGCTATGGGCCTACATTAGCCACTACCATAGTTTTAAAAACCGGAACCGGTGACTGGACCGGTGGACCTAATGAACCGGGTTTCTAACCGGAACCGGTCTAACCGGGAGCGGTCAGATCTCAATGAACCAGTTTTAAAAAAATACATTAAATAATTATTTTTTTAATAAAAAAAACTATTTTTAAGATTTGCAACCATGATTCCAAGCGAATAGAGACAAAATATGCAAAGTTTGCTCATTTATATACCATGCAAAGATGAATATATCAAAATGGCACCGAGTGCAATACATATCATCGAAAAATACATAGGAAATGAGGCTCCAAATGGCCCATAAAGTCCAAAAACAATGCTACAAGCTATGAGGCCATTGGCCTAATACAAGACTACATATTAGTGATTAACAACATAATCACTCCTGATCATGATCAAAATTATCACCACTACTAGACAAGGGATCATCAACATGAGCTACATAAATAATATGGCTCAAAGTTTGAGGACTCCTAAAACTCCTCTACAACTTTAGTAGTAGTAGTAGTAGCAAAAATAGACATCAAAACTACAAATCACTGAGCAACATGGTCTCTCATGAAACTCATCATTGATTCATCGCTATTAGAAATGGGATCATCAACAAGAGATACATAAACATCATCTAGCTCAAAGTCTTCAAACTTGGATTGCTCAACCTTATAACATGATAGAAATTGAAAAAGTTTAACATGCCTAACCAATGATTTTGGTTTGAGTGAAGAGTTCATCTCCTCAACCTTAAAATGCGGTAGAAAAAGATTAGCATGCCTAACCAGTTGTTTTCCTTTGATTGAAGGGTACATCAAGGTTCTTAAAGGACTTCATGCTCTTGATCAAATGCCAATATCATTCCCTTACACATGATATAATCAAATGGAAACATTGCAAATTCCCAAACCATGAAACCCTGAAAACCATTAAGTCTGCTGAATTTTGAGTGAAACCTAAAATTCTAGTTTCTCCATATGAAATCTAATGAGGTCGAAACCACTATTAAACATCCTGAGTCATTTCATGGTAATGTTAAAAATTTAAGTAAAAGGATTTTACTTTAAGAATTTAACATTACCATGGAATGTCAATGCTTCCCTTACCTCCACATTAGCCCTAAAACCCATTTCTGGCTGCGTGTGGGTCCGCATAGGGAAAGAGTAGCTAAATGAACCCCCCCTTATAAAAAAATCAGCCCTAAAACTCAACTGTCGTCGAAAATGTGGGTCCGCGGAGGAGGTAGCACCTAACCGGCCGGTTAGGAACGGAATCGGCCGGTTTATGCATAAACCGACCGGTTCCGTTACTAACCGGCCGGTTAGGTCCGGTTTTTCTGAAAAATGGGCGAAATGCCCTAGGTAGCCGGGTTGCCTGGCCGGTTTCGACCGGTGGGCTATCTAACCGGCCGGTTTGGCCGGTTATCGGTTCAAACCGGCCGGTTTTTAAAACTATGGCCACTACTAAAAAAATAATGTGCAAATAAAACCCCTATTGGTGACAAGCCCAGCAAAGTAGCGCATAAATGGAAAAATAAGCCTCCCAGGAGGTCAAGTAATAATAAGTACAGGTCGTGGGGCCCTCCAAAGGCCTTAATAATATCCTGAAGTGCCATAATTATGAATAAACTCCTCAAAATATGATGGGAAAGAGGGTGGTCACTTGGTCTCCATGTAATAGACCTGTGGTTGTACATCCTATGCAAGGGCTCGAATGACAGAATGAACACTGCCATGATATCGTACAAGTCCTGTGACACCTGCCAAGAGTGCGGGGCTCCTGTGGGGCCTGCTGGGTAGAGTGTACCAAGCATCATCATCCCAAAAGTGGATTGCTAGTAGTCTTTGAACATCGACAAGGATCCGTGGAGTGTTATTTGCTACTGTGGAGGACCATGGTTCTCTACACACACCCTATATGTGCCAATGTAGGCCTCTGGGGGTTACGAACCCGTATAGGGAGACCAAACCCAAATGGAAACCACCTACAATCATGTATAAGGTCCAATGCATCCCCTAGGCTTCTAGCACAACCAATAATTAGAGTAATTGTGTAAAAGATCTTACAAATCATGGATAACAACGTGGACGCTTCACAATGGGATTCCCTTCCATAGTGGGCTTTGGCATGTGCTAGTGTCTCCATGCTCGAAAGGGAGTTAGCCAAATACCTTATTAAGTGGTTTCAACCCTTAAAGGGTATAGTATGTCCAAGGCACATTCCTCCAATGGGGGTGGCAAGTGATAAATAAGAGAAATGGAGTAGGAAATGAGAGGGGAAATCCTGGGCCACATATTCGGGCATAGGGGCAACTAGATAAGGGGAAGCACACACCAGGGTATATAATGTGTAGGAGTGAGCAATAGTGGTACATGAGGTGTCTCGAGATTGATTTTTCCACCCTTATTTATATGCCTTTTATGATTTTTTTTAATTAACTACTCGGGGCTCAAGGATAAGAGCATGAAGTGTCAAATATAGCAGTGATTACCCCTTTAAGGTAGGGCAGTTTATTACACTCCAAGGGTTGGGACAATCATGGGTTCCTGAATGAAAAAGGTGGCTCATCTAGGGCCTATGGAACCAGGGTGATGGCCATGGGTTTGGGGCATAGCTTATTTATTGGCTTTTGCCCACATGCTAAATAATTTTGTCTCAACCATCTTTTGCATTTTGTGGTACAATTTCTTGTTAAGTGTGGCCAATGATGCTTTTTATTTTTCTTTAGCTGCTTCAACCTTCGGGACATCATTCTAGGCCTTAACCCAAGGTGGAGGCAAGGGGATGGGGGGGTTGACCCTATGTGGACCCATGGAAGCTATGTCGACCCATGTGGGAGAAATGATGAAAGGGGGTGTAATGAGTGGAAAGGGAGTAATATATGTGGATAAAGGAGCAGGACCACCCACCCAAAGTTAGGGTTTCCCAAGTAGTACCACCCTAGAACCAAATGGTTAATAAAGGAGATCCCATGGGTATAAGATGCAAGGGTAACACCCAAAAGAGATCAAGGGGATATGAGCACAAACTAAGCCCACTATTTCCACCAAATCCCCCCATCAATCCATGCCTAGGAGTATCCACAATAAGTAAACCTAATATGCAATTACCAAATGACACAACATACCTTTAGATTTGAGAGGACCACCTTCAAACATACGATCAATATCGATGAGTGAGGGACCAAATGACTAGCTCAGGTGGTGGAGAAATGGCACAATGAGCTAGAAGAAAGTTGCAAGGGGCTGCTTGTTACTGGCTGAGGTCCATCACAGAGAAAAAATTCTCCTAGGGATATCACCCACGAAGTGGTGGGTAACACAACCCACTTAGAAGAGGGATTTCTCATTATAATATTACACCCACACATTTCAATTTATCCTTATGCATGCGGTCAAACTTAGAT
Source organism: Pinus albicaulis (assembly GCA_034641835.2). Taxonomy (NCBI): domain Eukaryota; kingdom Viridiplantae; phylum Streptophyta; class Pinopsida; order Pinales; family Pinaceae; genus Pinus; species Pinus albicaulis. The sequence continues at coordinate 3,210,806 of CM076577.1, forward strand.
ACAACTCAGTCCTGCAATAGGAGATGGACAAGCCTAGAACAATCCACAAATGTGCCCAGACTTGACCCTAAGAAGCTCGACCTTCCTCCTAAGGGACTCGACCCATCAAACAACCCTGTCATGACACCAAACAAACCCTTCATCCTTTCGCTGGAGATACCTTCCTTCTGAGGCCATTTCAGAGAGAAAAACATGTGTGAGAGGTGCTCAAATGAGGTTTGAAGCACCTCAATATATACTAGTCGATGGGGTTGAAGAGACGTGACTATTGGGCTTATGGAGCCCACATCTAGGAGAGCCCGACCTTAATTTTACATGAGAGAAAAATAAATTCAAAATCACACTCCTCCTTAACCAAATTTGATTCTTTAGGTCGATTTTGGTCATTCCGAAAAGAGGAATTTAATGCCATAATTATCTTACCCAAAGGAGTTGTCCAAAGTGGAATTTGGCCCTAGTTTCCAATTTTAGCAGGGTATCTCCCCCTATCATTATTGGACTAGACAGAGTATACCCCAGTATGCATCCTACCTACAAGCTGGGATTGTTGGGATTTCCACCCATCTAGCGAATGGGGGAGGATACTTGAGATGGTTGTGATCCTTGCCTCTCATGGCAAGTGGTATCTCACTCAAGTGATGGGATGTCGGTGTTATACCACTTGACTCTTGAGGGCCAATGTGGAAAGATCAACAAACATTGGGATGGATGTGATCCTTACCTCTCATGGTAAGTTGTATCTAGCCCATTGTCACTAGACGATAGGATGGATGTGATATGTTGATTTTTGTAGCATCGGAAAGTGATCCAATTATCAAATTTCGTGAGGAGACTTAGACACTAGTATTCCAAAGAACCCAGAAATCGTTTGTGTAAATTTCACTCGGTTCATGTTTTATTAAAATAATTGATTATTTTAATGGAGATCTAAGTCTAAACTTAGGAAAATTAAATAATTAACAGGTATTAATAAAACAATTTGAATCTTCTAGAGAACTAAGATCAAGTCAAGTTTTCCTCTTAGCCATTGATTAAACTTCTAATCTGGACCGTTGATTCTTCAATGAGAAGATTATAAAAGAAGGCTTGAAGGTCATTTGAAAAGCAAGCCGGGCAAGCGTTTAGTAACCTGAGGGAAGTCGATTATGAAGGAATAGAATTATTATTCAGAGGGAGATTTGCAAGGGCGGAGGAAGCAAAGGGCATCAACAATGTCAAGGCACGATGGAAGGAAGAATCAGGAAAACAGAGAGGTAGCACTCAGGAGTAGTGCAGAGGCCTCATGTAGTAGTGACACAGGCTTATGCTGGCTCTGTGCAGAGAGCTACGCAGGAAGCACGCAGAGTGACGCAGGGAGGGTCAGGGAACCCCTCAGGTGTCAGAAATTTTTCGTCACCTTTATTGATGACCACTGCAGGAAGACTTGGATCTACTTTCTAAAGACCAAGGATGAAGTCTTTGATTGATTCAAGGTGTTTAAGGCTCTGGTTGATAATTTGACAGGAAAGAAGATAAAGACACTGCGATCAGACAGTATTGGAGAATACATAGATCAATAATTCACAGAGTTCTGCGCAAGGGAAGGCATCAGAAGAGAATGGACTACTCCATATAATCCAGAGCATAATGGAATCGCGGAAAGGAAAAATAGAACTATTGTCGAGGCTGCAAGGGCTATGTTGTATGATCAAGACACGCCTAAATTCCTATGGGCTGAAGCTTGTAATACAATTGTATATGTTTAGGAACATGGTTCCTCATAATGCATTGGGTAAGATCACTCTGGAAAATGTCTTTACTTGCAGGAAGCCAGAAGTAAGCCACTTCAGGATCTTTGGTAATGTGGCATACTGCCATGTACCCGAAGAAAAGAGGAAGAAGTTGGATAAGACTGCTGAAAAGGGGTATCTGGTGGGATACAATGAAAATTCTAAGGCTTACAGAATCTACATTCCTGGGAGCAGGAAGGTTGTAGTGCGGCAGCATGTAAAGTTCATGGAGGAAAGAGCTTTCAGAAAATCTCGAGAGATGCCTTCAACAACACAGTCTGAAGATGACCCACTGGTCCAGTCTCTACGACCAGCTGAGGTTTGCCCCAGTGCTTCTCCAAGGTAGAAAGGTCCAAGGGTTTCATCTCTAGAAGATTTGTAGGAGGGGGAGCAGGTAGAGCCACCCACTACGAGTGGTAGGACGAGCAGGGAATTACGAAAAATTCTGAAGGATGCGGGGAGTTTGTCTGGGCCCCCAGAAATGAGAAGAGGGAGCATAAGCAAACAGACAGATACCAAGCCTTGGTAGCCCAGGTTGGGAAACCCTCCCTTTTTCAGGAGGCAGCTCAGCATTAGGTACGGATCGATGCAATGGTGGAAGAGTACAGTTACATCATGACAAATGATGTCTGGGAGGTGGTTCCTAGTCCTCAGAACAAATCAATTGTGGGTTCAAGATGGATCTACAAGATGAAATATGTTACAGATGGAAGCGTAGAAAATTTCAAAGTCAGGTTTGTGGCAAAGGGGTAGGCTCAGAAGGAAGGGATAGGCTATGAAGAGACCTTCGCCCCAATCGCCAGATATACTTCTATTCGATCCGTGATATCCATTGTTGCGCAGATGGGATAGGAGATTCACAAGATGGATGTCAAGGCTGTGTTCTTGAATGGGGTGATCAAAGAAGAGGTATATATTGAACAAGCAGAGGACTTTGAGACGCATGATCAAAAGACTCGTGTGTAGGCTTAATAAAGCCTTGTATGGACTTAAGCAAGTCCCTAGAGCTTGGTATGGTCGAATTGATAGCTACTTGCAGAAGATGGGATTCGTCAAGAGTGACGCAGATCCCAATCTCTACTATCTGAAAGTAGGGGATGACTTTTGATATTGGTGTTGTACGTAGATGATCTATTCCTAACAGGATCATCTACGCTCGTCAAGGACTGCAAGGAGAATTTACCTGCAAAATTCGACATGAAGGATCTAGTGCTGATGTATTATTTTCTAGGGTTGGAAGTTTGGCAGCAGAAGGGTGACATCTTCCTTGGTCAAGGGAGATATGGTACAAAAATATTGAAGAGGTTCAATATGGAGGACTGTAGACCCATGGCTACACGAATGATCACCAACTGGAAGAAAATTGATACTTCTGAAAATGATGAGGCTGATCCTACCTTGTATAGGCAGCTCATAGGGTCCCTGATGTATCTGGTCAACACTAGGCCAGACATCTATTATACTATCACCACCCTCAGTCAGTTCATGCTAGAACCAAGGAGGGCACATTGGGCAACAACCAAGCATGTTCTCAAATATTTGCAGGGAACAATCGAGCTTAGATTGAGATACACCTGAGGCAATGACATCAGATTGGGTGGGTTCACTGACGCACATTGGGCTGGGAGCCCAATAGATCGGAAAAGTACCAGTGGGTACTGTTTCAATGTTGGATCGGGAATGACCTCCTGGTGCAGTAGGAAATAGAAGTCTGTGGCTCTGAGCTCAGATGGGGCGGAATATATTGCTGCAAGCACTACTTCGTGCGAGGCCATATGGCTTAGGAAGCTGCTTGTGAATCTACTCAAGGAAAAGATGGAACTGACCAACATTCTATTTGATAATCAGAGTTGCATCAAGCTCTTTGAAAGTCCTGTGTTTCATGATCGGTTGAAGCACATTGACATTAGGTGTCATTTCATTAGAGACTATGTCCGGGGTGCTATACAATTACAGTACATTTCGACAGAAGAACACGTGGCAGACATCCTCACTAAGGCTATGGGAAAGACAAAGTTTGTCTACTTGAGAGAGAAGATGGCGATGATCAAGAATCCATTTCAATAGCAGAAATGGATTGATGCAGAATTAAGAGGGAGCTGCAATACATATGAGGCAGTGGCAGTGGAAATGTCATGGGTAGCAATACATAAGGCAACAACGCAACAGATGAGGGGTAGCAACAACCAAGCATTAACAACGCAGAGGATGCTTCGGGGTCAGAGCAGTATGCAACAGGCATATTGCTAGAACACTTTCCTCGCTAAGAGGGAGTGTTGATTTTTGTAGCATCAGAAAGTGATCTAAGTCTCAAATTTGGTGAGGAGGCTTAGACACTAGTATTGCAAAGAACCCAGAAACAATTTGTGGAAATTTCACTCGGTTCATGTGTTATTAAAATGATTAATTATTTTAATGGAGACCCTAAGTCTAAGCTTAGGGAAATTAAATAATTAATGGGTATTAATAAAATAGAGTGTGAATCTTCTAGAGAATGAAGATCAAGAAGTTTTAATCTTAGCCATTGATTAAACTTCTAATCTGGGTCGTTGATTCTTCAATGAAAAGATTATAAAAGAAGGCTTGAGGGTCATTTGGAAAGCAAGCCAAACAAACGTTCAATAACCCAAGGGAAGTCGATTATGAAGGAATAGAATTCAATTTCAGAGGGAGATTTGCAAGGGTGGAGGAAGCAGAGGGCATCAACAATGTTTGGGCACGAGGGAAGAAGTAGGGAAGTAGAGAGGCAGTACTCAAGAGCAGTGCAGAGGCCTCACGCAGTAGTGACGTAGGCTTACGCTGGCTCTATGCAAAGAGCTACGCATGAGGCATGCAGAGTGATGCAGGGAGGGCTAGGGAACCCCTCAGGTGTCAGAAATTCTTCGGAGGACTGAAGAAGAATTATCTGAAGTGTATCTCGAGAAAATTTCTCAGTTATTTCTGCTAGAATTTCCTTGTAAAGATTTCATTGTTGAAGATTAATATATAAACTCTCATCCGCTGCACCGGTTTCCCACATTGGATTTTTCTCGAGACAATTGTCCAAAAATAACTATCTATGTGATTGATTCTTATATTTTTCATTTTTATGTTCTCTACATTTACTTGGGTGATTAATGTAGTAGTGTTTATTTCAAAATTTAGTGGAAGAATTCTGTAAATAACTTATTGGAAGAATAAGTAGGAGAAATAAATCTATCACTGCAGTAGTATTTAAGGATTGAAATTTTCACATGATCCTTAAATCTCATGGCAAGTAGTATCTCGCTTGTTGTTATTAGTCAACATGATGGTTGTGATCCTTTGCCGATAAGTTGTATCTCGCCTATTGCCATTAGATATAGGGTGGTAGCTTGAGCCCCCCTATAATGAATCTTCTTCTTTAGATTTGAGAATGTTCAACAAATGAGCAGATATGAGCAGAGACGAGATATGACTTGGTTCAATGATGACGATGACGAGACATTTGAGATGAAATTCATGATGCAATGGGAAATTTCTCCCTAGCTAATAGGGAGTGTTAATTTGGAAGCTCGAGGACAAATTCCATCCTTTGGACAACCTTCCTCATCAAGAAAGACCCCTCCTAGCCCTTGGAAAAATTTAATTTGGTCAAGGAAAAATTTAATTTTTAAGGTGAAACCCACATGTGCACAAAAGTACAAGTTGGCCTGAACAAGTTAATTCGACCTCCTAAGTCTCATATAAGTAGACCTTATGTCACATCACTTTAGAGAATCATCACATCTTCACATCTTCTCTCTCTTCTCTTGATTGGTTCGTACATGTCTGCAATTGGAGATTTGAATTCACACATGCGAAGGGAAGCAGGCTAGTTTTGATTTTCTATGTTGTCTTTTTTGTTTGGGTAGTTGTTGACTAGTTTTGACTTGGTTTGACTTGGAAAAATATAATTTTTGGAGGCCGAGTTGATTGGTGATGGAATTGAACTTTTCTAGGCAGGTTGACTTGGGTTCACTATAGGAATTTTGACTGAAGTTTGACCGCAAATTTTCTCTCTCCTTTGACCAAGCTTTTTGGGACTGTTTTTGACCGAGGTTTGACCAAACAAAAAAGACCGAGTTTTTTTTATTGTTGACTGAGCTCTTATGGATGATTGTTTACCATTGACTTATGGAATTGTTAGGGCATCATTTGCTATTGTTGATTGTTGTTGACTTTGACAAAAAATATAGATTTGAATTTTAGGCTCATCTCTTGAATATTGTTTACTGGATTGTTGGATAAGTTAAAGATTTAACTTTAACTCTTTATTGATGAATTGAAACATCATTTGATGACAATATTACTAAGTTGCTGGAAACGTCGATCCTCGTTTCAGATCCAGATCCGGAAACCTGTAAGATCCCCCATGAAGATGCAAAGGATCCGTATCAGTCTTGTTTCAGGATTTTGGAAACATGTTCTTTTTGGGGAGTGAGATCCTTGGAGTTTTTCGATTTTTTTAAAACGTTTTGGAAATTCCGGATCCGTATCACGGAAATCGTGATACAAATCATGAATTTCCAAAATGAACCACTTTTTGAATTCCTTCTAGGCATAAACGATATGTAGTTTTGACACCAAGAACAGGGAAATCACCGGTGGAAAAAACTTAAAATTAAAAAAACCTTACCCATTTCTCATTTTCCTTTGGAGTCCTGGCATAAAGCTTGAACCTAGAGCGTAAGTTTCTTGGAGCCTGGTTTGTTGGACAATTGAGACTCGAGCGACAAGCGACGGTGGAATTTGGAACTCGTAGCCTCACAGTCTGGACAGGGTTAGTATTTATAATTTACTTGCACTCTCAATCGTGACATTCACATTTTCATGAGAAACACATTTTCACGTGAAATGTTTTACCAGAGAAATTGACCCACAACTAGGAATGGTGCCATCATCCATGACTTCCTGTTAATAGGTGCGTTAACCTGTAAGCCACTTAGGAATTCGCTACATGAAAGGAGGGTGTTCCATTCCCTACACACCCTTCTATATGTAGGAAGGGAATCTACTGGCAACCGAGCCAAAACTTCCTCTTGCAAATATTGAGGCATTCCATTCCACCACTCAGCATCAGCAGAACCTAAGCTTCCCAATGTCATTTCCATTTGGATCAGACGAGTTTAGACAATGAGCGCAAGAGCCAGAGATATGAAAGGTGCGCATCATTTTAACTTTTAAATGATGCACATCATTCTCATGGAATTGTTGGTTCAAAGCAATCTAATTTGGAACCCGCTTGAAAGGAGTTTTAACAATGATGCTCGAGAGACAACAACTGCAGTTATAGGTCAATGCATTTATGCAAATAGACTTCCCTTTAACCTTGTGTGAGCTCTTTACTGGGAAAAGATGATAAATGCAGCGAATGAAGCCCCAAAAAAGTTCAAGCGCCCTGAATAGAGAAGGTTCGCACCACAATGTTGAATGCTGAAAAGTTAGATTTGGAGGCTAAATTAAGCCCCATTCATAATTCATGGTGCATTTCAAGGGTGCCCATCATTTTTGATGGATGGAGAGATCAAAGGAATGTGCCCTTGATCAATGTGATTGCTCAGAGCCCAAAGGGGGCAATGTTTTTGAAAGTAGTGGATTGTGAGGGGTAGATGGAAGATTCTCAATTCATTGCTGACATCTTGATTGAAACAATTGAATTGGTGGGGCCATAAAATGTTGTCCAGATAATAATCAACAATGCAACGAGTTGTAGAGTAGCATGCCTAATAATTAAAGGAAAATATCAGCACATCTTTCCGACTCCTTGTGCTGTACATTCATTGAACCTCGTGTTGAACAATATGGGGAAACAAATTGAATGGATTCGAGTTATTTTTGAAGAGGAAAAATAAATTTAAGCATTCATCACAAACCACCACAGTACCCAAGGCATCTACAAGGAATTTGCGAAGTTGGAGCTCCTTAAGATATCTAAACTTTAAAGTTTATTTCATAAATTCTAATTTCTATGACTCTAAATTCAAATATGTAAATTGGATTTTCAATGTCATGATTCGTGAACCATAATAATTATTCAATCAAATTATGATTTTTAATTTGTTGAAACATTGGCAATTTGACATCTGCAGGTTGTCGAGACTCATTTTGTTTCTCACATCATAGTCTTAATAAGGTTTATGTAGGTGAAAGATGAATTACAATCTATGGTATGCAATTCTCTTTGGAATCAATGGAGACAATCCCAATCTGATAGAGCACAAGCAGTGAAAAAGTTGGTTGTTGATGATGAATGATGGGATATGGTGGAGTAACTCTTAGTATTTACTAATAAACTCGTAGATTTTCTCTATATGTCTGACACATATATGCCTAATTTGGGAGAGGTGTATGAGCGCATTGATTCCATGATTGAGAAGATAAGGGTGATTATAAATGCCAAGGAGAATGACCCAGATGAATTATTTTACAGAGAAGTAAAAGATATATTGACCAAAAAGTAGAACAATATGACAACCCCATTGCACATTTTGGCCTATGCAGTGAATCCAAAATATTATGTTGGAGAGTTGCTAAGTGATCCAGAAAGAACCGCACTAAGCAAAGACCTAGAAGTCTCACAAGGATTTAAAAAGGCTTTTAGAAAGCTTTTTGTAGATACTGAAATTGGGCTTCATATTCGTGCAGAGTTTGCTCATTTTGTAGGATCAGAGGGTTGGGGTTCTGATATTGATTGTATGCGGGACAAGAGGGCAATGAGTCAAATTGATTGGTGGAACTAGTATGGTGGGGAACTTCCACATATCCAAACATTGGCCACCATGATCTTGTCACAGGTCGCTAGTTTCTCTTCAATAGAAAGAAACTAGAGTACATATGGCTTCATCCATTCAGTGAAGCAAAACAAATTGGGCTCTAAGAAGGCTGAGGAACTAGTGTATGTTCATTCAAACCTTCGCCTTCTGTCACACAAGAAAGACGAATACAAATTTGGGGCCGCCAAGTTATGGGATGTGGAACCAGAGTTGCATGACTTGGATATGACGTTGAATGCCAGGTTTCATATGACTTTGTTTGATGTGGAGTCACCAATAGGTGGATCTTCAAGTGGACATGGCAGTAATGCTCCCACTTCTGCAAAGGATGTGGAGCTCTGTAGTGATAGGAATGAAGACATATTTGATGATATCTACATGTAATTTAGGATGGTGTTTTAACTTTTAAACTTTTGAACAACCATATGAAATATAAATAATGATAGTAGTCTGCCAGTCATTGTTCATTTTGTACTTTGTACTATGTAGTGTGCATTATTAATTTTGGTGATGATGTTGTAACTTTTGATGTTGATGATTGAAATTTGTAACAAAAACTTGATGATATGTTGAATCATGAATGTTATAATAATAATTAATGACGATGACAATGTTTATGCTAAATTGATGATGATGATAGGTGATAATTGATTATGTTTTTTTAATATAGAATTTAGATTCTAAAAGATGAATGATAATACGAAATTCTTATATATATATATATATATATATATATATATATATATATATATATATAGTATATCTGTGTGTGTGTGTGTGTCATTTCCTGCCGTATCGTATCCAGATTTTTTTTAAATTTGTTGTATCCGTTTCAAACCTTGTATCCGTATCCATTTCAGTGCAACTTAGCAATCTAATAGAAGAAGAATTTTGAAAGGGTTTTCTCCCATGTGAGATTTTTCCCTGGTCTTTGACCAAATCTTGTGTCTCTTGTTATTACTCTTGGTTATCTTCTATTGTGTATTGGATTTACTGTTCTATCTACGATTGCTTATTGTCATTGGAAGATTAAATTTATTTAAAAGTAATTGCCAATTGAAGAAATAATTGGGCTAAGTGATTGTGCTAGAATAAAATAGTGGAAAATTAACACTCCCCCATTGAAACCCTCGTGATTTTAGCATGATAGCTTTGATACCATATAGAAATTTCTTTCTTTATGATTTCTATTGCAAATTGAGAAAATTTGCTTCACAAACGGGTTTCCCTTAACAAGTCACTATGAACACCAACCTTATGGCTGATTTGAAATGTTAAATTAGAAAAGAAAACAATGCATAATATTTCATCTCACTCAACCCAACAAACTAAGCATCCAAATGGAAATGATACCTAATAAATGGCAACAAGTTCTATCCCTTGCAGCACATTTTCCAAAGCATAAAGTGGACCTAAAATCACTTTAATTACAATTAATTTAAGGAAGTAAATGTGCTCTATCATCTTCAAGATATATGTTAAATAACTTGACACTTCTATCCCTATTATGTTGAATTAACATGAACAACAATTGTTGGAAATTACTCAATAAAGAAGACAATGCAAGCTGAAAATCAAATATTGCATTGCATTTGAAATCTTTGATAGCTAAACACTTCATATATGTGTGTTGGGGGGGGGGGGGCGGGTAGATATGAGGTACATGTGCATACTTAGAGCGTAACTCATGTTGCGGGTATTCTTGAAGTTATTCAAAACCCTTTTTATCACCACAGATTTCCATTAAGCAAACATTGACATAAGCAAATCTTCAATGGGTTCGACACTTGTCTCCCACAAGTGTCTAAGGTATATCTTTCTCTCCTCCTCAATCAATCTCCTCTAAACTAATCCCTAACATTTGTACCTCCTTAGGGTGAAACCCACATCCTAGAACAACCTTGAACCTCCAAGAACCCTAGTGCTCAAGACAAATCGAGCTAATGCAATGAAGAAAACACGAGAGAGAGAGAGAGAGAGAGAAAGAGTAGCATGTGGCTCTCCTCACATCTCTAACACAAGATTATGAATTCAATAATGTGTGAAAGAACTCTCTCCTTCCTATGATTTATATGAGTGGTAAGGGAAACCATCAATATGAAGTGGGATTAAACCCTTACAAATAACCTATCTCTAAAAATTAAGTCCACACTTGTGAAGTTATATACTCCAAAAAAGCACATGCCAAACTTTAAAGTGATGTTGACAATAAACAAGGCTCCAAGGCTTTAATGCTTATTGATATGTATCCAACACTTCCCCTCCATAAGGCTCTAAGGCTCCAGTGTATTTGCAAATCATTGTGCTCCTCTAGGTCCACCACACCTACATAATCACTCCCTTAACCCAAATGTACTTAATTCAAGTACAAGCCTCCATGCAAGCAACCAATTTTTCCCATGCCATCTCAGATTCAATGCCCACCACTAAAATTTCCAATGTTCCTCCAAAGGAAGGTATCCCCCATGTACGCAATTGAACCTCCATGTGGCCATCATGAAGAAGTCACCAAGGTGTCAAGGTCTGTAATGCTCCATGGAAGAATTATACATAAGCATCAAGCAAATTCTAGCAACCAAAAAGCAAGTCAACTCCATTTTGTTTTCCCTTGATGGAACTGTTGACACACAATCTAGCAGGGGTCCTAGGAGGGTTACCTAAGGGACAACTACTAGACCAAATGACAACAATGTGACAAAGATCCATTGTCACCTTAGTTAGTGTCGGCTGCTCTTTATGAACTTTCACCGATGGGAGGAGTCCCAGTGTGAGGAAAATCACTATTAATGATAGAATCAATGACTATATATGATGTGATTTCCAAGTTCCATTTAAAGAAGAGGCTCAAAATAACGGCTCAATGCTTTGAGAGAAGCTAAAGGCTCTCCAAGAAAGACCTATGAGGAGACCTAGACCCAGGGTTAATGACATTCAATGAATACAAGGAAGCTTAAGGTTAAGGCTCCAAAAATGATTAGGACCTCTCAAGAAGCTTTGTATGATGATTATATGCTTTTAAAATAGGCTTATGCTTATTTTTGAGAGACCTAGAATGGGACCACATGAGACTTAGGGTTTATGAATAACCCTAGGAGGAGACCCCCTAGGGAGCTCACTTGGTCAAGGTAGTATAGGAAAAGTGTTTAAAATGGTTTATTCCACTTATTACTATGTGTAAAAACCATCAAGAAGACCTCTCCCCAAGACATTCAAAATGATTTCCAGGATTGCAACTAGGGCTTGATTTTTCTCACAATCCAAATGTGGGAATTTCCTCAAATTTGGAGGAGAGCTAGGGGAAACACCAACACAGTAGTCTATCTAAACGGTTCTCCAAAGTCACTCTTCCAATGAAATTCACATCAATCCCTAGCTCATCGTTTAGGGTTAAGGAAGAAATTTAGAAATAGGAGAAAATGAGAAGGAAAAATAGGGTAATCGCCAAGTTTTCTCGGACTAGTGCCTTACCCTTGGGCTATGAAGTCTATGTTATTTGATATCCGACTAAAATTTGTCTTCAAGGATGCTAAATTGTGATGCTCTAGCTATCACTCTTTAGAATTTACCCACCCAAGATCAATGGACTCTTATGGAAGAGAAACAAGTTCTATTTCACTAGGAACATTCATCTACTTTCCATTCAATGAGTAACATGCACAAATTTGCAATTTAACAATCTTTTCAATGATATTCAATAATTAGGGCATACAAAGAGCTGGCTAGTTGAAAATTTTCCACACATTAGAAATTATTACATAAAAAAATCTCAACATAAAAGCACTTACAAAATAACAAGAGATATATCTAATCCAAGACCAAGATAGCGGATCCAAAAGAGAACAAAATTTTAGCTCCCAAAAATATCGAAATGCATCAAAAGACTCCAATAGACATTCCAAGGAAAAGTGTGAACATTCTCAAGAGAGAGATCCAAGAAGTGATGATATTGTTTGATACAAATGAGGTCTCACTCTATTTAGATGAGCCTCTAAGAGTTCGAATTAGCCTAACATGCTCGTAAATTTACTTTAATGTGAAAAATAACAATAACTTTGGTGACAAGCCCACCAAATATCCATAAAGTGTAAGGTAAGGCATTCATATGAAGTCAAAATGATGTAGAAATGGTGTAGGAGGGTCGTTGGAAGGTTTGATTGAGTCCTCAAGTGCCATGATGAAGAAGAAGGCTCCATGAATGATGGTCAAAGGGGGTGGCCCCTTGATCTCCAAGTAAACATCATGTGGTGCTCCGAAATGGATCTGGGGCACAAAGATTGGTCTCATGGGTCTCCTGGTGTAATATGAGCATGTAGACTGCTCCAAATGAGGGTACAGAAGATGGTGCTTTCCCTCCCATGTCTCAAGGATGAGACAAACCTCCTCTAAGCCTTGGATTAGCTGCCAAACCATGTATACAATGCTAAGCCAGCTGGGGGAACTACTGGTTCAAGTGCATTATCTCTCATATAATGTGGGCAATGAACAAGTTTTTGTAGGTGTTGCGGTTGCCAATGAGATAATGTTTTGTCGCATGATGGAAACCCATGGCTCTCGACACTTCCCCCACAAGTGTCATTATGATCCTTTGGTGGTCTTGGATCTCATATTGGGAGGCCAAGCCCAATGTGAAACCACCTACACATCCTGTATAAGATCCAATGTGTCTCCTCACCTTCCAATACAATAATTCATTACTATTATTGAGTGAATAAGCTTGTTAATCAAGGGAATAAATGTATACTTCATAGTGGGTTTCCCTTCCATATTTCGGGCTTTCACCATGTAATGGTGTTACCTCCCTTGGTAGGATTACTTAATAAGCCACCCTATTAGGTGTTCCCAACCCCTAAAGGAAAAGACATGTCCAAGGTACATCCCTCAAGTGGTAGGTGTCATGTGGATAATGATGAGGTGGATTGGGACACAAGGATTTGTGTTGTTTTACCACGATACTGGTGTTTAGGATATAATCTTAAATCACTGATGCTACCAAACCAAGTATCACAACAAGTCTACTTTGCACAGTGGAATATAAACAACAATACATCTACTAGTGCACAAAAGTATACACAACTTTTGACATAAATATGTACAATAACCCAATCTTTGTTATATTGATCCAACTGAATAATACAACAATTTAGGGATCCCGTACCAGGGAGAATGGCCCTCAAATATCCACTAGTACAAGAATACAACATACAAGATAATCTGACAATCTAGCTGATGTAGTGAACCATGACAACTGCTTTGTCATATCTTGTACAATGCGGGTCCTTCGCTTCCATTCTGCAATACTGCCTCTATCAATGCATCAAATCTTTTAGGCCACTGAACTTGATCTCCAAAATCTGCTCTCTCATTGATCATTCATCCATCAACGCATCGAAACTCCTGTCGAGTTGTTCACAACTCTGTTTGTGAACAAATATCAATAGCCCATTCCTACTCCTCAACTACTTAGGGACTTCTTCCCAATATAGTCTTCCTGTGCTGCTCCAATGAAGACTAACATAGGGCAGGAGGGCTACCACCTATCACCATCAAATGTCGCTTCTCCAATGATGAATATGAGCTGTCAACAATCAACTCCTCTAGCTGGCCAAACCTTGAGCTACAAAAACTGCCACTCCTAGCAGCCAATAGTCCTTCCCTGCACTGCACTTAAGGCTCCACTTGGGCACTCTCGCACTGCCCTCCAACATAACACAAATTCCCAACCATTCTCCAAACTAGGAAAACTTTCCAACTAGCATCCAACTTAACACAATACATCAAATAAAACATATTTGACATCATCAAGGGTTTGTGTCATCTACAACAAGTCTGGTACACCTAGTTAGGGTTGCTAGTAGGTTGCTACAACTCTTTTCCACCTCCCATACCTCTTCCAAGGTTGTTTCCTCCCTTCAACAAATTTTGCCCACTCTTTTTTGTTGTTCTAGGCCAATGCACACCCTAAAACTAGCTCATAGGCTCCCTGTTCTGACCTGCCGCCTTTCCTATACAATTACCTCAACCTTTCGACCCTCTGTCCAAGGAAGGTTAGGCTTGCAGCCTACCTGTACCAACAATTTTTTGTTGCGGCCTGCCTTCTAGAGAGAAACCACAAAAAATATTGCCCAAAACACCATACAACCTCCCTCAATTGATGCGGCCTCCTCTCTGCTCAAATGCGGCCCTGTAAGAGAAAAAACAAACGAAAACCACAGTCCCAAATAAAACTCATCCTCCTCCTCTTGAGCTCGACTGCCTCAGATGTATTCTCTATGAGATGAATGCACTTTTGGATGATCAAATGAACTATCACACATCTTCTGTTTATATAAATTGATGTGGCTTCAAGTGGTGTCTCCAACCTGTCTTGTGGCACACAAATAGACTAGGCCGACTTGCTCTAGGTGTCACAAAACCCACCAACTGTCTTCAAAAAAATAATTTCTCATGACAGACAACTATGATTTGAGTGATTCTCGTTGCTCTTAGGGTCCTATATCAACTCAAATCATCACATGTACAAAACTCCTCATGGATTCACACCCACAAGCTTGGGTGCAAAGCCCACACCTTGGGTTCCAAGCCCACAAAGCCATTTTGTGGTGCTCTAACCTCGAAACCCCAAACCTTAGGGCTTGGAGTACCTCCTAGGCTACCAAAAATCAACGGTTTGAAGGCCAAATGACATGGGCTCAAGGGTGGTAATGATGAGGGATGTTCACATATTTGGTTGTATGAATGTAAGAGGGAGCAATCGTGGCACATGAGTTACCCCAACCTTTGTGTTTCCACCCTTCTTCATTTGCCTTTTGATTTTATTGATTTTTTTTTTATTGCTCGGGGCTCCAGGGGATGAGAGCATGATGTGTATGATATAGTAGTGATTACCCCCTTAAGGTGGGGTAGTTCATCGCCCACCAAGGGTTGGGACATACATGGGTTCCTTAATGATTCAAGGGGAACTCATAGGGTGTCCTAGGAACCAGGCTAATGGCCATAATGATAGGGGGTATAACTCATGTTTGGTTCTTTCCCACGTGCTAAATTTTATTGCTCAGACCATCTTTTGCATTTTGTGGTACATTTCTTATTGTATTTGGCCAGATTATGCTTTTATCTTTTTTTTAGCTGCATCAACCTTCAGGGCATCATTCCAGGCTTGACCCAGACATGTGGATAGGGGAGGGGGATACTAGAGCCTTGTGGATCCAGAGAGGGAAGATGATGAAATAGGGCATGCAATGTGTAGAGGGGAGTGAAAAATGCGAAACGGGAAAACGATCCCACACTACTAAAGTTGGGGTTTCCCAAGTAGTGTCCATCCTAAAGATTCAAGCCACTAGGGGAGATCCCACAGGACTAAGGCTGAACATTAACTCCCCAGTTAAGGTAAGAGAACAATATTGCAATCAAAACCCTTCCTCCTTCCAAATCACCTAATAATCCATAACCAAGTGTTCCCAAGAAAAATAAGCATAAACACCCAATTACATAATGAAAAATCACACCTTTAGTGTTGGATGGCCCACCTTCAAACATACAATCTCGACAAGCAGGTGAGGGGACATATTGATATGACTGGCTCAGGGAGCGGAGATATATGGCACAACATTGACTTCCCTAGTGCTTGTTAGGGGGTTGTTGGCTTCCGGATGAACATAAATTTAGGAGAAAATTTCTCCTATGGGGTCATCCACTTGTGGTGGGTAACATGATCAACCAGGGGTCAACCATATACCACATGCACCCCAAATCACATGAAGCACCCCCAATCAAGGTGTAAGAACTTTTGGAATAACCTCGAAAGGTAACATCCATATCACCATGAAGAGATGGTGTTTTTGTTAGCTTATTATAATTGTCATACGTTGATGCAAAGTTATATTTTAACAGAGTTAGGTTCTATTTTAGTTTAATAAATTGGCTTATGTTAAGAATTTTACTTGTCATATTTATTCGATTAAGTTATTTCATAATTAAATAAAGTGGTTGTATGGGATAGATGACTAGGACATTCTATCACTCACTATTGTTTACTGACATTCTCTCTATTGAATAATAATCAAGTACAATCTTTCTAAAATTCTCTTTCTTTTGTCTCTACAAGTATTTTGCTATTTTGTATGCCCAATATCTAACAAAAGTTGATTGGGTACAATGCCTAAATCCATTGGACATTCTTCTTTCAATGATTTTGGGCTCTGAGTATCTCGTCTTAGGGATTATATTCCTCATTGGTTACTTTTAGAAACCAAACCATGCCCAACAATAACAACTTCTAGAAGGTGCGACCTACTAGGGATCTCGATCTCTCAAATTTGGAATAATTCTATGGTTATGTAAAGAATTTCCATGCAAAAAAAGTTGGGATTCATTAGAAAATAGCTAAAGTTGCACCTAAGGAATAAAATTGCATGTTTATGCTTTCCAAACCACCCAATAGTGCCACCATTTCGTATTCCTCACCTACCCACATTTTAGAAAGTCATTTGGATCTTTCTCGTGTTCACTATTGTTGGTATATGTTTCCCTATGCTTACATGTTCTAGTAAGTTCCCTATAAATAAAAGATATGGAACATTTGCATTAAACAACGACAAAGCATACGTAGCATGCCAAGCTAAAAATAATAATAGGTGTTTTAGTGGCAACCTTTATCTTGTAAAACACAATCATGTGTTTGAAAGCTTAATTATGGTGCTTTTAGCATAGGTGTAGCATAGGCATGACTACGAAAAGTCCCATGGAAGAGATGATCATATTATTTCATGGTACGTTGAGGGCACCTAGTGCATTACCTCATCAAAAAGCTTTGTTGCGTTGCACTTGTTGGTTCCATTTTGGCCATCCTTGCACATTTAAGCACATGAAAATAATGTTACCATGCTAGTTGAAGAATTATCTAATTGGAGTCCATAGGTCAACCATTTGTACATTTAAGACATCCTTTGTTACCTAGTCTAGGTACATTCACTCGATGGTAGATTATCTTTCCTTCTTTTCACATTTGTTTTGTGGTTTATATTTCGTTAAATCATAATTTATTTGGTTGTTTTCCATATAGCATGTGTTTTATTTGAGATTTTTGCTTCTTTATCTTTCTTTCTTTAATTGGTCCTTTTCTTTTGTTTTGTCATAATCCTTATCCTTCAATCCTCGCAATAAAGTTAAAAATAATGACATCCTTTTGTGAACTATGAGGATTATTCACCATATCTATGGTGTCTAACCATTAATATGGCCAAATCAGAAATTTCTACTTATTCTATATTAAACTAGCCTAGTCACACTCTCAATAATATTAGAAAATATGCATTTATTTATTAAAAAATATGTTGTACTTATAACTAATTAAAGAATAGTGTTATGCATTTAACATGGTTCAACCCACACCAATTAAGTAGTTTTCCCAACATATATGTCATGCTTGATTTTTCTACTATACCTTGTTACAGACTTACAAGCACCTTACTAAACATATATATTGACTAATAATTATAACACATGAGACCATGTTCTTATTCTATCCATTCATACAAACTCTCCATTTTGATAGAAATATGGAAATCCTGAGAAATTTAAACTAATAATGTCGAATGGCATAACTTTTGCATATTGTGTTGAAATATGTCATATGCCTTGTGATTGTGGCCTCTTGTGAAAAGAACTATAAAATTGGAATAGGATGAATCTACTATAAAACATATGCATCTGCATCTTATTGAGGAACTTTTCTATCTCTATATTGTTACTTAGAAAAGTAGTCCTCTATGGTAATACTTACTATTCCAATTTATAAAAGAAATGGTTTGCTACAATAAATGCATCATCACAAGCCATAGACATGGACTTCGGATTGTCGATTATAAGTTGTACTAATTTTACCTTTCATGGTGATAAATCTTCATACATTCACCTTTAGGTATTATATTCTCACTCTTAGTCGCTATTCATTCCCTATGACTACCATCATTCACCTTTGAGTGCCATTATTTATCTTCAAAGTATTATTTGTTTGCCTTGAAATAACATATTTGATAGTGAGATGTTATTTTTTAATTTTTCATCTAGTGTAAGATTGATGATGGCTTTGTTATTCTAAGTGGACCATGGAGCTAGCAACGACCATGAATGTTAAGTGGCACTTATTTTGACCATGGGAGATTTGAAATCAATGTGCTCAACTGCTTACACGACGAGGGAATCCAAGTCAAAGGATGTATCCCTGATAACCCCACAATTTAAGAAAGGTGCATTAGATGTTAATGCTGTTATTTCTCAATAAATATGTCTATATATATGTGCATATGAGGTTATGGTTGTAGTACCATCTTTATTTTTTCTTCCAGCAACAAAACTCCAACTTTAACAAACTAGCTTCAAGGGAAAAGTCAAATCAAGACGACATAATATTGTCACTTATTTAATATATTTATTTGGTGAATTTTAAATTCTATAATTGCAAAGATTGAAGGGAGGATTTATGTAATTGTAAATATTAAGGGAATGTTTCCATGATATGAAAATGAAACATTCCTGGATTTTAAAGACTATGAGGTGTTCAATAACATTATATTTTGTTGAAATATCATAGAATCGAAAACTGAGTTTTCCTAGGTATATTACATTAAACTTGATTTCCATTGTTTCATTGAGTGCTTGCCACCAAGGTAGCATACATTTCCCTACCAATATATCTATACCTAGGAAATGTCCTTTTTATAACAATATTAATTTCCAAGCATAATTATTTATGCTAAATGCATGCATTAAAGCTAAACTTAAATAACTAGAAAAAAATAGCTTTCAAATCTAAGGGCCCCATATTTATACAACATTTATGATGCATGCATGCGAAGTTCCACTAGTTCAAGATGGGGTCTTTATTACTATGTTTAATAATTACTATATGTTTGGTTGCTTCTAGAGTTACAATATTTTCTCAATACATATTTGAAGTAATGGGTAGACTTATCTAACTCACTTTTCTTCACATAATTTAAACTTATTTTTGTTTATTTAAGAGTGCTTGTGAAATTCAATAATATAATTATTGGGTAATTATATAAAAAGGATCAACTTTGGGTAATTATATAAGAAGGATTAACTTGCAGTTTCCACACTTCCATTTTTGCAGTTGCATTTCTTTTCATAACCTTTTTTCCAGATCAAGCGGAGAAGATCTTACAAGTAAAGCCTGTAAGTTTTCATAATGTCACATTATGGATCTCCTATTTTCTCTTCTGAATTATCAAAATTAATATACACCATATTGTTCTTGTTTGTGTGACAGGGAACAGAGTCAACCTTACAATGATCTTTGAGTATATATTTTCAAAAAATTATTGATGCTAACAGTAGGTAGTGTGAACTTGCATTTCTATATTCTTGATATTAAGAAATAGAAAACATGTTTTTCAAAATCAGAAGAATCATGGCTTAGGGATAACTTTGAGGAAAGTAAAACAGGGCATTGCTCTAGAAGCACATGAAATATGTTATTGAAACGTTAAAATGGAGTATGTATTTTCTTTTATTTTTAAACATCAATGCGTATTACCTCTTTGCTATAGGTGCATGTATGGATTCAAGAGAGAGGTGCACTGGACACAAAATAATAGAATATGTCGGTTGGATTAACCACTTATGCTTCGCATTGTGAAATTCTCTCTTTAGAGTTTTAACCCACATATAAATATCTAACTTCTATATTTTTCATGAAAACACAATTCAAAATATATGCATAATTGTTGAAAAATCAGCATTGGTAAAAAATCATCAAGGGTCTAGAATAGAACTTATCATCAACATCATTGAAAAATTGGCCAACTATGGCAAACATTAAAAAATACAAAATGAATTAATTTTTTCAAAATTTTAAATAAATATATCAACAACAGTATCAAAAAAACATAGTGACACATAAATATGGAAAAAGGACCTGCATCTGTGTGTTGAATAAAAAATGATACATTAATGTCAACATTGAATCTTGATAGTTGTCCAATCCAGGGCTAAAAAATGCAGTACAATACAAATTGACATCAAATATATAAATGTATCTCATCATCATGAATCATATCATTAGGAGAATTTCGAGGTCACAAATGGGCCTCATGTTAATTTTCACAGTGTTTTATGTTGATATAATCACTTACAAAAATTTCATCCAATTTCATTCACCCCAACAACAATTAAGAAATTATAGATAGAACAATAAATAGTAATGCACAATAGAAGATAGCCAAGAACAATGATACATAGAGATTTGGTCAAAGACCAAGGAAAATCCCCACAAGGGGGAAACCTCATAATCAATTTTTCTTCTTCTATTAGTCAATCAATGTTCAACATGAGATACATCGTCCAATTGTACATCCATACACCAGTCAAATTCAAGATTTGACTTTCCAAGAGAATGAGATTCAAATCAAGTCAACATCAGTCAAAGATCACAAATTTGTTACCAGTCAACAATCTGGTCAAAGGGGCCAAATTTTGGCCTGCAACTTCCACAAAAAAGTTTAGTTAAATCACAGTCAAAGTCTACGATTAAAGAGCCAGTTAAATCCTCAATCAAAGCTTTAGTCAATGCCAAAAAATTTGGTCAACACAGAGAATATATAGTAGGATATTCGGCTCTTCAAAAATTTGGTCAAAACAGAGTCAAGTAGTCTTGCAATTCTTCGGTCAAAAGAGAGAGTTGACCGTAGGTCAACCTCAGTCAAAGAGGCCAAAACATATATGAATATGCAGTCAACTCAAAGTCAAAGTCTCCTAAAAAGCTCAGTGTCCAAGGTAGTCCAAAAACTCGGTCAAACCATAACCAAACCATCCAAGTCAACGAAAGTCAAACAAAGAGAAGAATTTTGGTCCATGTAGAAAAGAAAAGACTCCTTTTGCCTCCTTCGCATGTGTGAAATCGTCCTTGAGATTTCAGATCGATGTGTTGATTAGTGATGTCCAAATGAGGCTCTTATGATGGTCTATATATATGAGGTTCATGAGGGGTCTTTTCCACTTAAGGGCTGATTTGGTGAAAGCCCAAAAATACTAATTTCCTCCATGATTTTGATGATGAAATTTCAATCATAACTACCAACTTCTTCTCAGCTAACAAGGAATTTCCAACTACACCATAAGTCTAATCTCGGATGTACACGTCGCAACATAGGAAAATATCATCTCAACTGAATAATGATGACTCACTCCAAAGAAGAAGAAGAATGATCCACACAACAATAGGGTAGATCAATTTACCATAACCATGTCCATGGCATTCATAATGACCTTGGTAAAGATCACACACCCTATGTCCACTGACTAACCCTCACCCAACTTGATCCTTACTAATCAAGTGGTAGAACACCTGCATCTGATACTTAGGGAGATCAATTTACCTTAACCATGTCCATGGAAGTCACATTTGAATTTTCTAAAGATCACATGCACCTAAGTCTCCTCACCCACTAGCCAGATGAGTGGCAATTCCAATAAGCTTAACCATCTCAATATGGCCCTTGGTGAATAATGACATGAAGGTGACTTTCGGGTAGGATGCATACTAGGGAATGTACTCAACCAAGTTCATGGTTTCAAGGAGTAACCTCACATTCAAGAGCCTCGCTGCTCATCCCCCCTCACCAAGTCCATGGCTAGTCAAAACACTGGGGAAGAGCATATTCTTAGTGTTCTTGATCAACACTGTTCCCTCTCGAGGAGGGATAAATTCTCTTGCACTCCAAGCCACTCTCTAAAGAATAATAACTTCTCTTTTGACAAAGACTTGGTGAGAATGTTTGCAACCTGCTCATATGTCGAGATGTGTTGGAGCCTCGTTGTTGCTCTTTGTACCACAACTCTTAGTGGTACTTGATCTCGATGTGTTTCTACATGTCATGGAATACAAGATCCCCTGAAAGTCGGATCCCACTTTGATTATCACAGTATATCACAATCATTATCTTGCACATGATCAAACAACTCTCCAAAGAGCTTCCAAAACCACATTGCCTCACAACTAGCCATAATAGCTACAATATACTCCGCCTTGGTTGTACTAAGAGCGACAAGTTTTTGCTTCTTGCTCATCCAGGAAATCATGGCAAATCCCAAGCTAAAACAACACCTTGATGTTCTCTTCCTATCAGTAACGCTCCCAGGCCAATCTGCATATGTATATCCATGCAGTCTCAAATCATCACAAGAGGCATATCTCAGTCCACAATTGATCGTCCCATATAGATATCTCAACACAAGTTTTGTGACGACGTAGTGAGCATGAAAAGGTTCCACCATGAACTGGCTCAAGGTGTTAGTAGCAAAACATATATCGGGTCTTGTGTTGATCAGAAACATCAGAGCACCAATGAGCTGCTCGGACATAGAAGGATCCGCTAGATCTTGTCCCCTAGCTTCACCACATAACTTCTTGAAGTTTTCCTCCATCGATGTGGCCATGGATTTGCAATCCACCATCGCAAATCTCCCAAAGAGTTTGACAACTTATTTTCCTTGGCTAAGGAAAATCTCTCTAGGTCTATGCCACACCTCTGAGCATAATAAATAGAATATCAACTCAAGATATTTCATCTTAAATTTAGAGGCAAATTCCCTCTTAAACTGGATGATCATAGGCTTTTCTCCCATTACGAATAAGTCATCAACATATAAAACCAAAATCAAAGGCATACCTTAGAAAAACTTGAAGTAGAGGTTGGGGTCGACACTACTTCTGGTGAATCACAACTTCGTTAGGTATCCATCGATCTGAGCATACCAAGCCCCAGGGGCTTGCTTGAAACCATAGAGGGCTTTCTTCAATTTGAAAACATGGGTTTCCTTGTCATGTTCCTCAAAGCCCTATGGTTGCTCCAAGTACACTCATTAGAGAGTCCTGAGGATGTGGTCCAATGGTTAGGTGGGGAGGTTTGGTCCCTATATGTCTTGTGTTCCAATCCCGAGAAAGACTATGTATGCCTAAGAGCTGCTCCATGCATGATTTATTTAGTTGAAAAAAAAAAAATACAGTATTCCTTAAGTATGCCTTGAAGAAAAGTTGTCTTCACACCCATTTGATGAAGACTCCAATCTTGATTAGCAACAAGAGCAATAATAGACCGAATGGTAGTGTTGGAGGGGCTAGTCGACTAACCCAGGTGAGTTGGAAAAAAAATAATGCAAGGCGATAAACAAGCTTGTTAAGTCGACAACTAAGTCAAATTAAGTTAAGTCTTGTCAGATAATTAAATTGTTGTAACTATCTTGACATGGTATAAATATTTATGAATGTATCAATGTATCGACTTAAATTGGCTTTTAAGACAATACAAACTGTTCTTTCATTGTTTCACCACTACTTGTGTCTCTTTTTTCTCTCGCATGTGATTTGCCATATGAATGTTTGATGTCCTTACTATTGGTGACTATGCATACTTTTCCTTAGATTACAACATTGGTTTTGTTGCCAATAGTTCTGGACTCAAGTCTTAAAGAATATGCAAGCATAGATGTTAACGTTGGAATATATACAAAATGGTGGGAGACGAAAATCAATAACTACCTCAAGAACTATGTGAGAAGGAACAAATTTTCATTAGCATAAGTGAGGGCTAATTTTTTCATAGAAGCACACAAATGATTTATTGAAGGTGCTTTGAGAGAAATAAAAAAAATATGCGATCAAATTGCTCATGAGAAGACCAAAACTGACGGTTGATTGTTACTGAATCTATCAAATGATGATTGAACGAATTTGCATGAGTGGCCTAAGATGATTCTGGATGAATTTTGTGAGGAACGAGCAATAGAAGAAAGTACCTCCATTGAACATATCAAAGAAAGGTTCTTTGGCGACCTCCACAATAGTTCTTTCTGCACCATTCTTACTATGTTGCGCCAATTCCTCCTCGACAAGGGTGATAGGCACATCGCCGAATGTCGACCACCGTTGTAGAATTTGATAAACAATAATTGTCAGCAAAAGAAAACCACATAGCATAACTTCCTCGACGCCCTGTGTAAAGATACAAAAGAAGTGTGATTACTTCCTAAGTAAATAAACATGGTTGTTGGGTATTCCTTCACTAACTGACACTAAGTTAGGATGACATGTGGGGGTAATGAGTCTTGAGGAATAAAGAAAAATAAAAAGATAATAAGTAAAGTTGGAGAAGTATACAAGACAAATATAAAAATTAAAGATGGAAGGAAGAAGAACTACTGCCAAGAAACAACAACAAGAAAGTACCCGATAGAAGAATAATCAACAATAGAAGTCGTCAACCGATATTCAGAAAATAGTAAGGGATAAAAGACAAAAACAACGTGAAGAATAGGAGAAGAATACTAGAGGATGAAAATGAAAAATCGAGAACGTGTGAGCGAAGATGCATGAGACTCTTCAAATGAGTTAAGAGGTGTAGCACCACCCGCTCTGATAGAGAATAATGGTCTACAAATAAGTCCTAGAAAGAAAGTAGACGAGATGGAAATTGATGACTTCGATCCTGCGATACGACGAATACCAAACGTATCAAAAGCAAGTCTCACTTAGGGAAAATTTTAAGAACCCCCCCTAAATTTATATGTATAATAAATGGGTGAATCCCCATGATACATAGGGAAAATGGAAGGCAATTTCATCAATAATATAATATGTATATATAATTTTTTTGGCGAATCTCTCACCAAATTATGTTATCTTGTAAAATCATTGTGAATCTTTCACTAAATTATAAAATCTTGTAAGATCCTTGAATGTTTCACTGAATAATAAAACTTTGTAAAGTCTTGGTGAAACTTTTACTAAGTTATAAAACATTGTGAAGGCTTGGCCAGTTCATTGAATACTCGTAGAAGTTATCAAATTCAAAGCAAAGTTAAATTCAAAATGTTCGCTATGCTGTGATTAGGGTTCACCGTAGAGATCACTATAGGGATCAAAAGAGACAATAGAAACACCCATGGCAATAACAGTTCCCTTTAATTATACTGGAACTTGTTTGTAAAGAGAAAGAAGATATATCTCTAGGGTGCACTCTAATTTTCATATTTTTCATACTTTTAATATTTATATGTATAAATATCGTATACTAATTATTTTACAATGAAAAAATACACTTTCATGATAAAAGGGTCAGGATTAGATCTGGAATCAGGCTATACCTTTGGTAGTGTCCAAATCTACTGCGATGATGAATTTTATTAACCAAAAATCGGCGACACCTAGCGAAAATTAATGTCACGAATGTCTTTTGTTGGTCACCAGCATCCAGTGTTTTTCCGTCCATATAGATTCGGTGGAGGTGTTGTGTTGAGTGCATCGTTGCAGCTATAGGACAATGCCACTTTTATTCACAACAACAGCTATAAGGTGCTCTAGTTTTTGTTAAGTATTCAACTGTGTAATTTATGGAATCAATAGATGCTACTGAATCAAGCATATGAAGGGAATGAGCTAGATCACACATATGCTACTGGATCAACCATATGAAGCGAATGAGATAGATCATACATATGCTACTGGATCAACCATATGAAGGGAAGGGAATGAGTCTTGCACTGCATGAGCTAATGTCTCTATCTAAACGGATGGGTACATGTGAATCGATATAATTACCAACAAAAATTAGAAGAATGATGAACACACACAACTTTATCCATTTCCGAAGTGATTCAATACCAACATTAAAACTGGCATAGAGGAGGACTTGTACATAATATTATTTCTCTTTCTACATTTGGATTTGTGACTATATAACTTTACAAGAGATCTCTCGCCTACTTCAAGTACTGAATGGGAAAGAATGATGGCTCAGATGCTTGTAGTGATGAGTCAATGATATGACTATAATTTTCTAAGCTATTTCTGAAGATAGTTGACGGATTCTGGATTCATTCTGAGTAGCTTGTGTATCTATGTAAGTTATTCCTGTTATTCATTTATGGTTTCCATTTTTATTTTCATGCACATGTTCAAGGTAACATAGGAGTTTGGGTAAGACTAGATTGAATGTTAATCTATTTGAAATCCCCTTGCAAAGTTATAATTATTAAAAGAGATTAATTAACTGAATATTTTTTCTTAATTAATTCCTCTAAACCTTTTAATTGTTGCCTTCTGTCATCTCTTGGCATGTTTTTTTGGTTGTAGAAAGTTTCTACATGCATGCATGTACTGTACATAATAAATTAGATGGTCAATATGAATGTTTAAAGAATTATATATCTTCTTAATTTCTTCTTTCCAAATCATTTCAAAGATTAATTATGTTAGGAATGAATAATCAACCCTTCTATTTTCTCAGAGATACTTAGGATTTACATATGTTTAAAGGTTGAATGCATTGGTGATCCAATTAAAATGAAAACCTCGCTTATATGCTTTGGCACAGTTCCACGACATATAACTGTCTACAAAGGTACAACACGTATCACAACCCAGAAATCGTGTGTGAGTGCTAGTGCTAATGATGTCTTATATAGACATATTAGTCACTGCCTCTTAATTGTAAGTTGAGTTTTTGAAGATATAGAAAAGAGCCCAACTCCTTTGGGACTGCACCCTTCAAGCTTGTTCCTTCCAAATAATCCTCAACATTGAGACCTTCCAATTGTAAGCCAAAACTACAATGTGCCTAAATTTGGGAAAAAATCAATTGACTGAGATACCATTGTATATCCTCATAACTGCTTTCCATACACACAGAGGGCGAGAAGCACCCCACGAGACCAGTGCAATGTTTTTCTCTATTTCAGACAATGTTGGTTTCAGTGTGAGAATAGTAGAATCTTCAATATTTATGGTCAACCCATCAACACAATGAAGCATCAGCAAACACCTAACACTATGAGAGGAAGTTGGGTTTTGTGGGTTCACAGATCTCATAGTTTTCCAACAACCCATGTTTCTCTCTTTTTCAAATATATATTATGCAAGCCCAATGCTTACGAGGTCTTCCAACAACCCATTAAAGTTATAAGAGAGTTTAATATCAAATGAAATGTGCACAAAAAACATGCATAGATAAAAATGTAATGTCATTCCTTTGCCAAAATAAGCACGTCACCCCTCCATAGCTACAAATCATTCTCAATGCAAGTCAAGCAATTCACAAAAGGGTAAAATGAAATATGAGTGTGCAATTATGTCAAGTGTTGCAACAACATTAATTAAGATAGCCCAGACCAATATCAATCATCCTTGGAAATGGAAAAATATTGCATAAGCATCATATTTTTAGAACTTATGCATATGATTGAATAATATGTGGAAGAAATGATCTAGTCAAAGAATCATAATCGAATGATGCAGTTTATAATAAATATGACCAAAATTTTAGGGCTGGATAACAACGTTATATTGATGTTTTGTTTCAATCATTTAAATTGGGTCTAAACTTTCTTTGTTTAGAAAAATGGTTAAAAGCCAATTTATCTTAACCATATTCTTTTCATGAAATTCAAAGTGGGTTTAGGTATTTCCATACATATTTTCTTTGTAATATTCCTACTTAACCTAAGCTAAGAGGAATATACATTTTTGTTTCATTTTTTGTAGCATGAATAAAGAAGGACATGTAAAACTCCTGAAAAGAATGAATAAATCAATGCCCATATGAACAGGGATAAATCTGGCCCTATAAACAAACCACTTGCAGGTGTGAATGGGTTTGAGCTATGAGATTGGGTCAATCTTGACCAAATCTACAATGTTGTCTAGATGCAATGTACCTCATGGATGGACAACGCAGTTCTAAATGGAGGCCCCTCATGTGAAAGGAGCTAATTCATTGAAGTGGTTTAGGGTTTGACAAGGCTCTCATCTTCTAAAATGAAGGGGAGAGTAGCAATAGAAGGTTGTTGTTGATGATTTGATATTTCTGAAGGTATTGTCTGTTTATACATCCCTCATTCTCTGGCTGTTTAGCTAAAAATAGTGTTGTTTAGCACTAGGGTGTTCCCGGTCGAGAATCCCACCTCTTCCATTGAGAAGCTCTTGGAGGAGTCTTGTTACATCTTGTCCACTATCAGGCAGTTGGCCAAGCTTCATCTTCCAACCACAATTCATATCCTGTTGAAGATTTGGTTGTCTTTGTAAGCTGCAGCAAGTGGAGGCTAGATCTACTCAGATCTAGGCAAATCTAGAGGCTCTTTTCAGTGGGAAAGCCTTCTATCCCTTTGGCAAGAGGATTCTGGATCCTTGGAGCTACCATTTCAGATCTTGGCATTAGGCCAAACCAGTGCTAGAGCCTACAACGTAGTTTTCCTTCCATAATCGCGTTATTTTCAAGTATTCAGTTGCAGGGTGTTTTGACTACATTTAGGAGGAGAGATCTCTGGTGATAAGGATTATCCCTTTCACTATGGTGATCCATGGATTGGCCATCCAATCCATGTTTGTTTCAGATCTGATTTACTTATGATTTTGTTTACTGCAAAATTCTTCAATATTGCTGCAGATCTGTAATTCTAGATCTCAGATCTACTCCTGTACTCTCATGTTTTGCTCAAAACCCCAAGGGGAATCTGTAGAGGAACTCATCTAGTGTACAGATCTAAGCTAGATATATCCTTTTGTACACAGATCTGTTCTAGATCTGAAATGTAATATACTGCTGCTTCAGCCCATAAAATAACACTGTCAAGCTTTACAACCTCAATATGTTGTTGCAGCACCTGAATCTTGAGGGTTTCTTCTTGTAAATCTTTTATTTTTCTCTTGTACACTATATGGGCCACATTATGGATCTATTTTACTGATGTACATGTAATTATTCAGCCTCCATATTGTTCTTATGCTTTAACTTAGTGGGATTGTGTTATTTCTAAAGCAGAATTGTTGTGCATGACTGGAGCCCCATTCTTTGGGTGTTTTCAGCCATACTAGGTGGTGGGAGGTTTGTTTGCCTCACCTAGTTTGATTTTTTTTGGCTCTCCTTTTGGATTTAGACATTAGATCCACTGATCTAAGGGATCCAAGAGCTGCAAACTCATTTTAGTGCACTAATTTGTGAAGAGAGCGTTATTCCAGCAGGCTTTGTTGTGTATTCCCATTTTGGGATATTATAGTGGTATCAGAGCATCTTTTTTGGCAGAGCCTGTGTTTTTCTTGCAGAGCCAATATGTCTCCAAAAGAAGAATAACCTCTCACTGATAGAGAGGAGAGGTACCAAAGAAGAAGACAAAAGAAATATTACACAGAGGAAAAAGAGAAGAAGGGTGAAACCCCTTTATCTGGAAGGACTAAAAGAGAAGAGTCTTCTAACACTCTTTCTCAAGCTATGCATGAGCTAAAGGAAGAAATTTGGGGGATGAGGAGGGAAAGACATGCAGATCCCTCAAGGAAATTTTCACATTAAGGGAGCCCCAGTACTTCTTATTATGTGTGTGAGCATTCAGCCACACAACCTGATCTACAACGCTGTAACATGCCCACTTTCTTGTCAAAGGAAGAAGGAGGATAAGGAACACTAGAGGAGGAAACTCTTGGTAAATATCTCCAAGAGTATGAATCTCAGTCAAGGAGATTCAAAGAGCATCTCTGTTTCCCAAAGTTCTGTCAGCTTAAAGAAGAAAGGAGATGCTATAGCTATAGTAGAAGAAGAGGGTGCATGCAACCCACTTTTGGTAGATTTTCTCTACCTATTTTTGATGGATCACCTAAGAGCTCAGCTCAATCTTGGGTAGGGAAGCTTGACACATATTTGCAGCTGCATCAAGTCTCAGAAAAAGAAGCCATGAAGGTAGCAGCACTGCATCTCCAAGGGAAGGCTTATGCCTGGTGGCTATTTGAGTCATTCTCCTTGAAAAATGTCAACATTTCCTCTTATGTAAGGTTTACTAGGAGGCTAGTAGAAATATTTGATGTACATACTGAAACCTCCTTGAGGAAGGAAATCAAGCCAAAGGAGTCTGAGTCTTTGCATGAGTTGGAGAAATCCATGGAGCCCACTCCATTTCTGAATATTGTTGAAGGGGTTAAAGATATGCAACATGATGTGCCAAGGGAAAAGGCCCCACTTTAGAAAGAACATTCTTCTCAAGAAGAAGACATGAGTGTCCTTTCCTCAAGGAGAGATCAAGAAAAAGGATCTCTTGTTGATGAGGCATACTCCATTGATGAGGAGAAGAAAGAAGAAGATCTAAAAGGTTCCTCCAGTGCTGTGACAACAGGAGGAGATCTATTTCTATTGAGAGATGGAGATGAAGCCATTGCTTCCACTAAGAGGGCTCTTGTATCTTTGCAAGGAGGCCCCAAGGATCCTATACATGAAGAGGAGGAGCAACAAGTGTCTATGCTAGTAGACAATAAGACAGAACAAAGGAGGGGTCACAACGCTGTCATAGCAAGAGATGGTCCACTAGTGCATGAAGAAGAGAAGGGAGAAAATGTTCCAATCAAAAGCACTCTTGCATCTTTAAGAGTGACATCACATTATCATGGGACTTCCACACAGAAATCAGAGGTGAACTTACACAGTGGAAGTAAGGAGATGTTGATCCTATTTGATAGGCATGTGAGGATGAACCATGAGGCATCACCGTCTTGTGGAAAACCACCTGATTCAGAGTTGGTGGAAGGTGTATCACATATTGGTGCTCCACTCATGAATCCAAGAAGGATTGGAGCATTAGAAGATAGAGCTACAATGCTGGGATGCTTGGGTAAGCTCAAGAAGAAGGGAGATCTTGTTCCCTTATCAACAACACCCACTCTCATATCTGGATCTGCTCTATGGGAAGAGAAAGATGGAAGGATCAACCTTCCAACACACACCTTTGACATAGGAAATGTCAAGGAGGAGATCAACAACATGACATATATTTCTATTGATGCATCATCTGCGCTGTCACTGTTGATCAGTCTAGATCTGTATTGGAAATCCCAACTTCTAGTGGATTATTCCAAGGATCTACACACTTGTATGATACTTGATGACCAACTGCATGAAGAGGGCTATTTAGTCCAAGAAGAGGTCATCTATCATCATGGTAAAGTCTTCTTGTCTAGAGCCTCCAAGCTCAAGCAGAAGATACTACAAAGAGCTTACAAAGATTTTTGTTTCAGCCATATGTACTCAATGAAGATCTACACCCTAATCATGAGGAGATTTGATTGGGAAGGTTTGAGAGAGGAACTACATCAGCACTTTCAAGAGTGCATGAGCTATGTGAAGTTGAGGCAGCCAAGGGACTCTACGCAAGAGTCATTTCAACCATCTCTTCCTTCTTTTGGAAGAGGAGGAATGCCCATGCACAACTCCATGTGTATGAGGAACTATGATGGTAAAGAATCTGATCTTGTAAAGCAAGTTCCATTTTCTGATTTATCACATTATTTTACCATGTTTTTGCAGGCTATGACTCCTAAAGGGAGTGATATATCATGTAGATCTCATGGAATTTGGTGGGCCAATAAAATTTCTGAACTTGGCCACTCCCTTGTTGTGCAAAGGGAGATTCCTTTTCATGATGGGTGCTTCCCAAAGGCACCAAACATATCTGATCCCTTCAATTGTGTTAAGATGACTTATGCAGCAAATGTGTGGTGGGAAGGCCACTTACCACACCTTGATCTAATGCAGGCAGGAGATGCACTGCGATGGCATCACATGTGGTATTTTGACCCACCTCCTCATGCTCAAATTTCTGTTTGTGCATATGTAATTTTGCTTCCATACTTGGATGACATAGTTGTGCTATTTATGGGACTGTATGGAGGGAGGATGGGTAGTTTTGATGTACCACATGGAATGGAACTTCTCTATGTACCTCATGATACATGTTTTAGAGAAAGCATTGCTCCAGCCATGTTTATTTCTGTTGAATTTTTCACTCCTTATGGGATGGATTATGTATATCTTATGATGACTATGGAGGAACAATTCATGATGGGTTGGCTTGGTGAACACTTGGCTTATGAGGAGAGCTTGATCCTTTGATGGTGTCACCAATGGAGCAAGAGAAGTATTGCAACACTCACCCTATCAGTTGCTTTAGGACAAGAAACATTTTGGAGGGGAGGACTGTAATATTCCTACTTAGCCTAAGCTAAGAGGAATATACATTTTTGTTTCATTTTCTGTTGCATGAATAAATGAATAAATGAGGACATGTAAAACTTCTGAAAAGAATGAATAAATCAATGCCCATATGAACAGGGATAAATCTGGGCCATGTAAATGAAACACTTGCAGGTGTGAATGGGTTTGAGCTATGAGACTGGGTCAACCTTGACCAAATCTACAATGATGTCTAGATGCAATGTACCTCATGGATGGACAACGCAATTCTAAATGGAGGCCCCTCATGTGAAAGGAGCTAATTCATTGAAGTGGTTTAGGGTTTGACAAGGCTTTCATCTTCTAAAAGGAAGGGGAGAGTAGCAATAGAAGTTTGTTGTTGATGATTTGATATTTCTGAAGGTATTGTCTGTTTAGACATCCCTCATTCTCTAGCTGTTTAGCTGAGAATAGTGTTGTTTAGCACTAGGGTGTTCCTGGTCATGAATCCCACCTCTTCCATTGAGAAGCTCTTGGAGGAGTCTTGTTACATCTTGTCCACTATCAGGCAGTTGGCCAAGCTTCATCTTCCAACCACAATTCAGGTCCTGTTGAGGATTTGGTTGTCTTTGTAAGCTGTAGCAAGTGGAGGCTAGATCTACTCAGATCTAGGCAAATCTAGAGGCTCTTTTCAGTGGGAAAGCCTTCTATCCCTTTGGCAAGAGGATTCTAGATCCTTGGAGCTACCATTTCAGATCTTGGCATTAGGCCAAACCAGTGCTAGAGCCTACAACACAGTTTTCCTTCCATAACCGCATTATTTGCAAGTATTTAGTTGTAGGGTGTTTTGACTACATTTAGGAGGAGAGATCTCTTGTGATAGGGATTCTCCCTTTCACTATGGTGATCCATGGATTGGCCATCCAATCCATGTTTGTTTCAGATCTGATTTACTTATGATTCTGTTTACTACAGAATTATTGAATATTGCTACAGATCAGTAATTCTAGATCTCAGATCTACTCCTGTACTCTCATGTTTTGCTCAAAACCCCAAGGGGAATCTGTAGAGGAACTCATCTAATGTACATATCTGATATAGATCTATCCTTTTGTACACAGATTTGTTCTAGATCTGAAATGTAATATACCGCTGCTTCAGCCCATAAAATAACGCTGTCAAGCTTTGCAGTCTCAATATGTTGTTGCAGCACCTCAATATTGAGGGTTTCTTCTTGTAAATATTCTATTTTTCTCTTGTACACTGAATGGGCCACATAATGGATATGTTTTACTGATGTACATTTAATTATTCAGCCTCCATATTGTTCTTCTGCTTTAACTCAGTGGGGCTGCGTTATTTCTGAAGTAGAATTGTTGTGCATGACTGCAGCCTCATTCTTTAGGTGTTTTCCAGCCATACTAGGTGGTGGGAGGTCTGTTTACCTCACCTAGTTTGATTTGTTTTTTCTCTCCTTTTGGATTTAGACATTAGATCCACTGATCTAAGGGATCTAGGAGTTGCAGACTCATTTAAGTGCACCAATTTGTGAAGAGAGCGTTATTCCAACAGGCTTTGCTGTGTATTCCAATTTTGGGATATTACATTCTTTCAATTCTTACCAAACCAAAAATGATCACTAACAGAGCTTAATCCTTGAACAATCCAGAAAACTAAATGCATTACATATGATTGTGTAGTGTTACTCTGTTGACAAAAAAATTTGATCACTAATAGAGCAATCCTTGAACAACCCAGAAAAATAAATGCAATACATATGATTGTGTAGTGTTAATCTGTTGACAAACATTATTCACTACTAATTCAAAGTTTAAAACCTTGATTACCAAAATGAAAGCAACAAAAAAAATTCAAAAGAAATCCCCAAAATTTACTAAAATGTTTGGGTAATGTTACATGAGTAAAAACTTGAGTGAATTCAGACCTAAACACCATATATTAGATATAACAAAAAGCTATGTTTGAATTTTTTCTACAGGTCGAACCAAGGTTGAGGTTGTATGAACTCTAGTACTACTGAAAAGGTGCGATAAATCAACTCATTTCATGAGTGCCCTAAATTCGAGCAAACAAAATAATGAATGCATAATCAATTCAGCAGTGTGATGGTCCTTGTTAAACACACACAAAATTAAATTTTATCTTACTGGAGTGAACTATCCCGAAATAAGGATACAACATGTATGTGATTATCTAATTGGAAATGCAACTGAGATCACAATAATGAAATCTAAAACATGTTGGCACCAAAGTTCCACCTCAATTCACTTTTTTTTTTCAATTCAAACACTCCTTAAAATGGGCTAAAACCCCAAGTGCCAATTTTATGTTCACTAAGACTAGAAGATCTAACTCAACATGTCACTTACAATAATTGAACCAGGGTGGGGAGGCTAAAAATTATTCCTCCCAACCACCAAAAGATTAATCCAATTGACTTTCATAAAGGTGTGACTATACTTGAAGAAAAATTCCTACTGAATTTGAAGAAGAATTTCAACTTGGAAAAAAATCAAGTTTATCCACTAATCAACCTGGACCTACTTCAACTTCAAAAACATTTTCAAGTTTGTACACTAATAGATTTACACCTATCAATTGCTTGATAATATAACATATATAACATCATTTGATGTGTATGAAATATTACCAATCACAAATCGTACAAGAAAAACTGAAGAGGCAACTAAGTTTGCCACTAATTCACTATTAGAAAAAGAAGAAGTTGTCATAAATGTTTTGAGGAATATATATTCAATGGAAACAATAAGCGGGTTAAGATAGGGAGACGCTAGAATATTGGTGAACTTTAAGAAGATAAAATATTATAGCACCAACGCCTAAAATTCCCTAACACTCTCAAATCAAAGCACTTAAAGCGGAGGTTTTAGTAGTTTCTAGCATTCAATTAGTTACCACAGACCGCTCTCATTCTTGAGTGAAAGGTTTTGATACATGTCAAAAAATTGGAATGAAAATAACGATCCTAATCAAAGAAACAAAATTTGCACATCATAACCCCTGCCATCTAGAGGGCCATTTCCATAGAAATTAATGTATTGAAACTAGAGACAAGCCCTAGTAGAAAATCCTGGTAAATCCAATTGTCGGCAATCAACACATTAGTATTTTGAAAATGTGATAGGAACTCATTGTCTATAAAATAAACAAATTAGGATATTCAATGAATTATTCTATAAATTGTTGAATATCTTACTTAGGTTAGTAGCACAATGTTGCTAATAAACGTAGTAGGTAGGCATTTCCACTTGTAACACATATAGAGAAAACAATGCAAAGACTAGAGTCAATTTTTCCTAGAGGCAGACTATATTTCATTAACATGACAGATCAAACAAACAACATAATATTGTAAGATTAAAGCTAATTCCCTATGGGGTAACAAAAATCTACATTCCACCATCTCTACCAAGTAATGCAATGTTCTAGTTTTGAAGTGATATAAATCTAGTTGATTGTCAATATTGAAGGCTTTAAGTGTGAGTCTATTCATTCTAGGACTACAAATTCCCTTGTCCCAAAGATAAACAAAGTTTCACACAAGATAAACAAAAACTACCAAAAAATTGTAA
The DNA here is from genome assembly GCA_034641835.2 of Pinus albicaulis. Taxonomy (NCBI): domain Eukaryota; kingdom Viridiplantae; phylum Streptophyta; class Pinopsida; order Pinales; family Pinaceae; genus Pinus; species Pinus albicaulis. The sequence continues at coordinate 3,246,964 of CM076577.1, forward strand.
TTAAGTGTCATAATTTGAGCAACTCTACTATAATAGGAAGCTTTTAATATAATTATTGACAAGTGAATCTACACAAAATAAATTTGTTTCCAAGATCCATTATCAGGGTATAATCACATACTTGGTCCATGTAATACCCACCCGTGTTGCTCCATCATACTTGTGGCACCAAATCAGTGACAAATGTCTTCAGTGTATCTTGAAATTTTTTGAAGCTAATGATATTATTAGATTTGGCATTCATAGAACTATTGCATCTCTGAAAGTTCTATTCCTTGCATTTATCTCAAGGAAATGTGAAGCCAATTGTAAATGACTAAAAAGTAATCCCAGTTACAAAACTAGCTGAACTAAAGCCTCTAAAATATGAATGTCCAATTGCATATTCTAGATCCCAAAATTGTACTTGTAGGCCTATGTACACTTTTTATTTGCAATCAGATTCTTATTTTGAAAAAAACTTACACAATTTTCAATGCTTGATGTATTAGTACGATATCGTAAGCTCCTCTACCTTCCATGTATAGTTTCCCAGTATCAATTACACCTACTCTTCTTGTAAATGTAATTTTTTTTTGGCTCAAACATGTTCCAGGCATGAAAGTACATAATTGATTGAAAATAGGTTTCTAAACTATAGATAGAAAGAGCATGGAGCCACCGATTTTTCCCTTGTATAAGCAAGATAATCTGCTGGCATTCATTAGCAACTTCAACATTGTACAATGATTGTCTACATAATATTGAGAAATTATCCTAGGCCAATGTGCATCACCATCCTTTAACATGACACCATTTTTAAATCAGATAAATAACATAACCACAGATCCCCTAAAAACAGAACATAAGTAACCCCACCTACCCTACCCCCCCCGCCCCGCCCCGCCCCCCAAAGAAAAAAAAAACCTTCAAAATATTTAATTACAATTGTTGAAAACTTAGAAGGCATTTATGTGACTTGGTTCTCCTATCATTAATTACATGGTGGCCTAATATTCTTACTCCAAAGATTTCAAATTTACATAATAAACATCCACAATCATTTAGGTACCACAAAATATTCCCTAAAGACAACACCAGAACACTATCCACTGTAATATACAACAATAAGAAACTAAATTACTGCAAATCCATATATGGATAAATGCAAATACTATGGTAGTAGTAAACCAAAACCAAAAAAAAAAATATATCATTTTTTCATATGGAAATGGTTAATACCACAAAAGATAGAATAGAAAAGGAGATGCAGTTCCAGGTCACAGGAATAATTTTTATCTGATATATGTTTCAAATTCAACCTTAAATTATGAGCATGCAATACTTAAAATGACAGCCTTTCATACCAAATATCACCACCACATACGTCGTCATTTAACACTAACAAATAAATTCAACAACTTAGAAGAAAAGAAGGTGGGGCTCTTATTTCAATATATTTAAGTGGGAATGAAAAAAGGTGAACCATGCATTGCTTTAGTGGCAATCCTATGGTTTTCTACTTTTTGAACACCTTTATAAAATAGACCGCACCCACTCTTGTCATAAACACTTTCTTGCAAACCATATTCACATCTTCATCCTTGAAGTAACACTAAGATGGAAATGAAGGATCATAAAACAAGTAACTACACATCAAAATAGTGTAATTTGCTCATTGTATTGTGACACTAAAACTAACACTAGTTATATGATATTTTCGCAATCTGATATTTGAAAAAATGTCTGGTAGAAAATAAACAACATATTTGGACAAAATTCATTACTTCATCGCTATATGTTCTTATCTAGATAGTATCCACCACTAGTAGATATTTTCCATGCACTAAAAGCATCATTTGGCTTGTCTAATTCCAATGAAGTAGAAGTCTATGACCTTCCACTAATATTTGTTGAAAATTGCTAATATAACATATTAATATATTGGAAATTTACTTTGAAATATAACATTGAATGTTATATTATGTAGATCTCTAGGATAGATTTGGCACCATACTATGAGATCCTTTGGTGCATATCTCACACTACATATAATATATAACATGAATTTCAAATGTTAAAAATAAAGTCGTTCCATAGTGACAAACAACTACAGTGTGAGAATGTACTTTCAGATACTTCCAGCCTAGAAATAGACTTAGTTGATTCCAGAAAGCTAATAGATATGAACAAACCTTCAATATGGAATTTTCCATTTAAAAAGATAGCTACCTTTGATTAAAATTTTGACTAATGACAATTCAATAGACATACTCTATTTTTCTCTTAATATTGTAAGCACCTTTTCCCACGACCTAAGATTTTACCATCAAATTCCACGTTGAATTCAATATAGTATGGAAATAGAATTAGTTGATTCCAAAAAATTAAGAAATACAAACAAACCTTCAGTATGGCATTTTCCATTTAAAAATATTGCTACCATCGGATTAAAATTTTGGCTAATGACAATTCAATAGAAATACTCTATTTTTCTCTTAATTTTGTAAGCACTTTTTCTCATGCCCCAAGATTTTGCAATCAAATTCCTACCTTGAATTCCAAGTAAAATCAAGTTATAATGTAGTTTAAAACTTATATTCCCGTCACAACCAAATACTAAGCATTTAGTTAACTCTTAAATTGAAAGACGAGTAATCAAGTTTTGAAAAGTACTTTAAACTATAAAAAGTACCTCACATTTCAAATAGAAAACAGTAAAGACATAAAAAATCTTAAAGACAATATTTTCTCTTCTCTTGCAGTGAATAAAAATAGAAATTCAAGCATTACACCATCTCAAATTAGGCATTCTATAAATACTATCTAGCACACTACTCTCCAACCTTTTTTATTTTCACATATTTCCAAAAGACGAACAATGTGCTTCCAACGCATAAGACCTCATAAGAATGTCATACGTCATTGATATATTTTTTTAGCCACTCCAAAAAGTGCAAGGATCTTGCTTCCAATTCCCTTCAAACTTTCAAAATGCTTCTTGTTGTAATATTTTGAATTTTGCCTCACTCAATGTCCCTACAAAGTTAAACATATCCACTGGTAACAAAATTATAGAGTACAGATCCACAAAATGTAAGTGCGTACTTAGAGAACCCCCATCTAGATGATAAAACTAAAAAATTAGCAAGCATAGATCCATCTAATAATGCTATAAAGAGCATAAGAATGTGTCAAATCACAGGAAGGCGTTGAATTTTCCACTTTTTGGAACACAATAGGTGTTGGAGGTCGGGAATGGGCCACAAGTAAGATTGTTAATGCATTCATGATTCCTCTTGGGTGCCTAGTTCGATTCCAAGATCAAAGATGTTTTTGTTCAAGGAAATCCATGGACGTCAATTCTTCCATATGTTCACATGGATGAGAACATTGGATTTTTTCTTTTAGAGGGGAAAAGGAAGATAGGCGGAACATGTTAATATCTAACTTAAAAATTGGTCATATAATATTACTGGTTAAGGCAGATTTACTGCCCTGGTCATAATATAAATCCTTTTCAACCCACAAAAGAGCAGAACTTCAACATATAGGTCTATGAGGGCTTCTCGAGAAAATGTTCCTATGTTTTCTGCTGAAGGTCCCTGCATGATTTGGATGATGGATTGGGCATTAATTGTGAACAAGACTTCACCAGTAGGGGAAATTAAAACTCTCTGATTAGGGATATAGAAGGCACATCATCTTTTGATGAACTTTGGGGCACTGTGGGTTTTATGGAAAATGTAGTAGTGTAAGTTTGTGTCCCACAGGCCAATGTCATCAACACCATTTATCAAATTATCCTCTAACCAATAATAAACATCGTGTAAATCAAACTCACAGAGGGTCTCGTGGATTTTAAAGTCCTTGTCTACAAGGCTAACCTGATCCAGGTCAATTGGAGGGTGAACCATAGGGTTGTAGGGTTCTTGACCTTGCTTCTTGGGAGGCATGATTGGAGCGAGGAAGGCAATGAAACAAGAGAAAACAGTGGGATTGTTGCGCTTGACTTGTAAAATTGAAAAACCTGTAGCAGAGATAATAATTGGAGAGCATAGTAAAGTTTGAAACAGGTGGGAGGAAGGAATTTTAATGATGGATTAGGAATTAATTGTGAAAAAGACTTCACCAATAGGGGCAATTACAAATCTCTGGTTAGGGATATAGCAGGCACAACATCTTCTGATGAACTCTCGGGCACTGTGGGTTTTAGGGAAAATGTAGTAGGGTAATTTTGTGTCCCACAAGCCAATGTCATCAACACCATCTATCAACTTATCCTCTAACCAACAATAAACATTGAATAAATCAAATTGACAGAGGGTCTTGTGGATTTTAAATTCCTTGTTTGCAAGGCTAACATGATATAGGTCAATCAGAGGGTGAACCATAGGGTTGAAGGGTGCTTAACCTTTCTTCTTGGGAGGCATGACTGGTTCAGGCTATAGAAATTATTAATTTAATTGATGGTGCAGGTTTGCAGAGTGCAGAAGCGGGATTGGAGTGAGGAAGACAATGAAACGAGATAAAGCACTGGGATTGCTGCACTTGACCTGTAAAATTGAAAAACCTGTAGTAGAGATAATAATCGGAGAGAATAGTAAAGTTTGAAATAGGCGGGAGGAAGGCATTTTATAGTTTTTCCTGATTTCCTGTTGTCCATGGCGCGGGTTTGTTAGTTAATGGTTAATAACATTTAATTATGCAAGAGATTGATTTAGGTGGGAGCGGAGTTGATTGGATGGGCAACAGGTGGATGAGGTGGCGCGATGGGATAGGCGGAGGGATAATGGTCTGGAGGGTGGTTTTGTGTTGGCAAAGAATGCTGCTTTCAGAGGTGGTAGCGCGCGGTAAGCGGCTTTGGTGAGGGGGGGGTGCGAATTTATCAGGGCCTGCCACATCGCGGTGGGTCCATCTATTGATACCACTCATTTCGGACCCCCCGATGGTAACATCTGGATGATGAGGGGGGGCGAAGAGTGATTACAATCGTTGGATCAAAAGTTGTAGATTGAGATGATGGGAAAGGTGGCGAAATTATAACTGTGATGTGGCAGGCAGATGGTGGGGTCGGGAAATGGAATAATGTATGAAAAGGATTATATGTATAGGTGAGAACTCAGGGAAATGAAAACATAATGCCCGAAAACCTTTGAAGAAATCAAGTTTTCAAACTTCGGATAAACATTCATCGCTTTGCTTTCTCCAACATATAAAATGTCTTCGCTCTGTAACTTAGGATAAAGTTTTCATGTATTTTCCTAAAATCACCTTCTCTTTCTAACTACCCTTTCTTATAATATAACATTTTCATCTTTTCTTTTGCAGGGTGCATTTGGACTAGAAGACCCAAATAATTTTTTTTATGAAAATCTATCCTATAATGTCCCTTATTTCACCTATTGATTCAGATTACACTGTTGAATCAATCTCATTTCTACCTAGCTAGTGACTTACCAATATTAAAATGTTTGGTAATTCTTTATTCACTATCCTATTTAACAGAAATTCAAACATTTTCAATCATTCTTAAAATGTATGAATTAACCAAACTATCTTATAAGTAGTGGCATTTTGACTTGCAACACTTGCAATATTATTCTTTTGTGGGGCTTTCTTTTCTTTTCTTTCATTCTTTTCAATTTTTCTCTTTTATTTTTCAACACACCCTCTTTTCTTTTTCATATTTTTTTTGGAAATCATTTGAATATTGAGAATCATGTACAATATGAAATTGTAACTATAAAATATTCAATCACCTTGAGATCATATAATTTATAAGACCCTAATAGTGGCTCCAACTGAGGATGGAACTTCTCCACGTGAAGTGTCAAGAACGTGAGATCAATAGCCTTGAGTACTGCATTTTTGCAAAGTCTTCATTTGATTTATTTTTCTGTTTTATGACAGCTCATTAAACCAGGCTTAGGGCCTTCTTTGCGGGCTTCAACCTTTGTTAATAAGTTACCCAATCACAAACTACAAAAACTATGGTATTTACAATGATGAAGGATACAATTTTATGCTTAAGAGAAGTAATGCTTCAGCATCCTGCCATTGACATGACCTCCATGTATCTTTGTTCCATCTAGCTCTTTAAGGAAATATGCATTATTTCCCGTGAAAGCATAAATAATGTATGGTCCTTGCCAAAGTTTGTCAATTTTTCCATGTTTACCTTTATCTTCTCTTCTAGAATCCCATTTCAACACTTTGTCTCCTGGATTGAAATCATCAGCCTTTGTTCTTCTGTCAAAGATCTTCCTAATATTTTCTTGAACAACTTGGGTCCTGTTATAGACCTCCTCTCTAGATTGTTGTAATTGAATAGTTTGATTAATCCTTCTCTGTACATCATTTGGTTTAGCCTGTATCTCTTGAATGATATTCATGAATGGAACTCCTAAAGAGGATGGAAAAACTGCATCCATTCCATAGACCAATTGGTATGGAGGCATGCCAATTGATTTTTTGGTAGTAATTCTATCAGCCTAGAGTGCATTGACCAACTTGTTATGCCAAGATTTCTTGTTGTCTTCATTTTTATGATATTTACCAAAATTTTATTTGAGGATTCAACTAACCCAGTACCCCGGGGGTAATAAGTTGTTGAATGTCCCAAAGTAATGTGGTATTTATGACAAAAATCAACCATTTTCTTGGACTTAAAGGCTGCATCATTATCAGTGATGAATTTTCTAGGACAACCAAATCTGGAAAGGATATTAGTTTCAAGGAATTTAATAATGACAGAATCAATGGCAGTTCTGGAAGGGGTCGCCTCTATCCATTTGTTAAAGTAGTCAGCTGCAGTAAGAATCCACTTGTGCTAGGCAGAGGAGGGAGGGTGAATTTCACCAATGAAATCTAATCCCCATTGTTGGAAAGGGTTTTCAACATAAATAGGCTTTAATGGCAAGGGCAAATTTTTTTTCTTTCCTTCAAATATTTGGCATTTATGACTGGCAGTTATCATTCTATGTATGTCAGGGAATAGAGTTGGCTAATAAAAACCAGCCCTAAGGATTTTATTTGTAGTGGTTTTCCGATAAAGGTGTCCACCACAGTCACCTACATGGAACTCTTGCATAAATTTTTCTGCACATCCTTTAACAAGCATTTGAGTTACCCCCAACATCTTTCCAGTATAAGACATTTTCTAGAATGCAAAATTTAATTCCTTTCAACTTCAGAAATCTTGCTTTTGTTTTTGTCAGACCAGGAGGAGAATTTAAGTTGAATAAAACATATAAGAGGTCTGCATACCAGGGGGAGTTTAGGAATGCTTCATCAATTTGTGGAGTAGCCTGTTCCTCTTAATCATCCAATGAATAAATAATATTGATATCCAATGCTTGAAAATTAGACTCAACCATCATTTTGGCCAGTCCTTTTCCTTTGATCAATTTGGTGGGCTTGATTTCTAAGTCGTATTCCAGAATGATGGCAATCCATTTGCCTCTCTTTCCATCAGTTCCATTCTGCATTAAAATGTCTTTGACCACTGAATTAGGTACATAAGCAATAACATGGGAGTGTAAAATATATACTCTAAAATATTTAATTTCTTTAACCAATGAAAAAACCTGTTTTTCCATAATGTTGTATTTCAAAGAGGCATCCCTTAAGGCTTTACTAAAGAATGCAATAGGCTATTCAAATCCTTCACTATTTTTCTGCAATAGGACAACTGCAATAGTATGTTCAGAGGCAAAGGAAAAGATTATGGAATCTTTGGTAAAATCTGGGCTAATTAGCACTAGAGAAGTTGTCAATGCATGTTTGACTAGATCAAAAGATTGTTTAGCTTCAATATTCCACTTGATTTCTGAATTTTCTTTAAGCATGTTGGTTATGTTTCTAAGAAGTTCTGCAAGGTTAGGAATGAATCTCCTGAGGAAATTTATTTTACCAATAAAATACTGAAGTTCTTTGAGGTTTCTTGGGTGAATGATTTTAAGTATACCTTCATTCCTACTAGGATCAATCCTAATACCATCCTTAGAAATAATATGACCAAGAATATTTCCTTCTTCAAGACCAAAATGTGTTTTCTTACGATTTAATGAGATGCCAAACCTTCTACATTTTTCAAAGACTCTTCTTAGATGTGCCAAGTGTTCTTCATCAGTTTTTGAATAGACAACAATGTCACCAAGATAAATCACAATAAAATGTCCAATTTCATCAGCAAAAGAAATATCCACTGCTCTCTAGAAAGTAGCTCCAACATTCATCAATCCAAAGGGAATTTTCACATACATGAAAGTTCCCCATGGAGTAGTGAAGGTAGTTTTATCCTGATCATCAGGATGTACTAAGACTTGGTTACAACCTGAGAAACCATGTAATAAAGAAATCCTACTAGATCCTACTACCCTTTGTAATACGTGATCCATTTTTGGTAATGGGTAGTTATATTTTAAGGAGACCTTGTTTATATTTCTGAAATCAATGCATAATCTGATTTCTCTAGTTTTCTTTCTTGTAGGCACAATATTAGATACCCATTTAGAATATGTAATAGGAACTATGATTTTAGCATCATACATTTTCTTTACTTCTTTTTCAACCAAAGGCATTAGGATAGGATTTATCCTGTGCAGTTTTGTTTAAATGGTTTTTGATCTCCTTTGATTGGTATTTTATGTTGTATGATACTAGTGTCATAGGCTTTCAGGTCTTCATAAATCCATGCAAAAACATCTATGAATTCTTTGAACAAGGTTATGTACCTTTGTTTTGTAACAATAGGCAGGGATTTTGATAGTTTTATCATTTTGGGATTTTTTTCACTACCTATGTTACACTCTTCTCTGTTTTCTCCTATGGGTTCCATTTTTTGCTTTTTCGCAACATCGTTGAAATCAAAAATTTCTTCTAAATGGACAAGACCTCTAGGTAGGGCATTATCCTTAAGCTGAAGTACTTCAAATTCCTCTTTTTCTAGGTTTTTTTTCATGCAATTCTAGTTTATGTACAATTTTATTTGTTGAAATATTTACATTAGAAACATCAAATTGTTTATCTATAATAACATGTACACCAATTTGACTTTCTAATTCACAATCCAAATCTATACAACTATCTTCGAACTCATTCTTTGATTGTAAGAAACTTTCAATATGTTTTTCAATCCCCAAAACTTGCCAATATCTCATGTTATCAGGTATAGCTGGACGATGTTTAACTTCCACTGTGTATTGTTTGTTGGGATGAGGCAACTTACAAGTGCTTGCTGGAAAAGCCAAACCGGTAGCTAGGATATTCTGATTTCGTGGAATGACCGAAAGATCATATTCATCAAAAGTTCTTAGAAATTCAAGCACAACATTTATGTATGCTCTCAATCTAGGATGTTTTGCAACATATTCTCCTTTGATTTGTTTTATGATTAATTCATAATCTTGATGAACTTAAATTCTTTTAGCTCCTAACCTTTTAAGCAATTGAAACCCTAAGAGAAGTGCCTCATATTCTTCTATGTTATTAGTGCATTGAAATTTAATTTTGTAGGAATGACCTTCTGCATGATTATTCTCTGTATTTCTCACCCAAACACTAGCCCTTGAGCTTGCTTTTCCACACGAACAATCAAAACTCATGTTCCAAAAAGGATCAATTTTTTGTGGTACAATTTGCATTGGGTTTTCTTGTTTTTCAACATAGTTGTTTTCTACCTTGGTAACTTGTGCATCAATGTCCCCATCATTATATAGAATGAAGGAGTCAAGGTCAGAATGAATAGAGTAAAGAGGGTAGTTATGTGGTTTCTCTTGGCTACTCACCATATACTTCATCAAGGTTTCCCTATGCAATCTTCTCTTTTGACCAAATACTGCTATTGTGGCATAAGAAATGTCCATTTGAATGGTTCCTTGTAACTTTTCTCCCCATAAGCATGACAACAACATGCCATACTTAGGAGGAAAGTCTGATACTACTATGTCCATTACTAGACTCTTAGCTGGGATTTGAGATGAAGTGACACATAGATCTTTAATAAGACCTAAACATCTAACTTTGCTAGAATCAAATGAATAAAAGTATTTGTAAGGCCTAGTAATTTCAAGGCCAAGTTTCTCCTTAACAACTTTTGGAATTAAATTATGAGATGCACCTGAATCCAACATTGCATTGTGGAGAATCTTGTCATGAACATTGAGACTAGCATAAAATGGAGGGACAACTCCTTCTTGTGGTTTACCATCAACTTTTGGTCCAGAAAAAAGTTCAGGTTGATCATCATTTAGATTAACAATATTTGTGTTTTCCCCTATTTTTAATGCTTTCATGACCCGAGTCCTGTACACATTTTTGTTTATTAATTCAGTCAAGGGAATAGAAATTTTCAATTTGGCAAGTTCATTTTCAATACTGAATGGTATTTGGCTCTTAAGTAGATTTGAAAAATCAGACTTTTCAGCAGCTACCTTTGTGGCAAGTTCTATTTTTTGACTAGTGGTAGGGACATCAGCTTGTGTAGTTTTCGAAGAAATATCAACTGTTATTTTAGAAGGACTTTCTGTGGTCTTGTTTTCCTGAATTGTCTACACCTTTCTTAGGACTTTCTGTACTTTTCTTAAGATTATATTCTGAGACTTTTTTAGCAGTGTTTTCAATGTTCTTTTTACTAGAGGTGTCTAAATTTTTCTTGCTCCTAAGATTGTACTACCTATGGAATTCCATGATGGAATTTTTGAACCCTTGTTTGTACTCATTAGAATCTCTAGCTTCAAGCTTAGTTTGGGTCAACAAGAATGATTCCTATTCCTCCTGAGTGAGAAAAACAATATCATCTTCATTTACACCCATTAAATTTATTTGGTTTTCATCTACATCTTCAGCTATTCCCCATCTTCATCCGCATAATTCTCTTGAAATGGAGGCCTAATTTGCTGATAAGGACCTCTTTGTTCTCTTTGTCTTATCTGAGGAGGATTTCTTCTGGGATTTTGATTACAGTTTTGAGGTGCAGGCTGGTTTTCTCTTGGAACAATCCTCTCATTTAGGCTCATCCACTCCATCATTATTTCTACAGTTCTTGTCAAGGCATCTATTTTGGCATCGACTGAGGAAGTTGTAGGTTCATCTCTTATGGCAGTTCTGCTCTCATTTCTCATCCTTGCTCTCCTTGCTAAAATATTGGCTTCTACGCTCACTGCATCCCTCTGCATTTCTTCTAATGTTGTTGAATTTCTCTCTTTGAGTTGGTAAGGCATTTCTGGCTCAAAACCATATGGAATTTGACTAAGGCTAAACCTTGTGGTGGTTTTATGTGAGCAGGAATTGCATTATATAAACTATTGATTCTAGTGCAGTAATCCTAAACACTTTCTCCTTGAGCCCTCCTAATGCTTTCATATTTAGATAGAATTTGAAGAGGGTTTTTCTTAAATTCCCACCTATTAAGGAATGTCTGATGGAATGTAGGAAGATCATTAATAATATTTGCAGTCAAAACTTTAAACCATTTCCTTACTTCTCCACTTAAACTTTGAGAAAACATTCTTAAATTGACACTCTCATCATCTACTTCCTGAAGGTCAAAACAATCATTCATCTTATTGATATGTTGTTGGGTTGCCAAAGGACCAATCCCATCAAATTGTGGAATTTTTGACTGATAATCCGATGACATGTTTTCCACAGGTGCTGGTAACACCAATGGAGCATACCTCGTTGCCATGATTGGTGGAGGAGGAACTAGAGGAGGATTAATGATAAGTAGGGGAAGCTAAGCAGTAGGTGGAGTAGGGTGGATAATGGAAAGAGGTAAATGTGATGGGGTTTGTGTAATTTAATGAGGAAGGAAATGAGAAGTGGTGGAAATCACCAAAGCAGTAGGACTAGATGACTTAGGGTGTGCATAATGAGAAACTATAGAGGAAGCTGCTACGTTTAAAGAAGATAATTCAACTGATTGTTGAAGATAAGCATCTTAGACTGTTGAATTAAAGCTTGTTAACAAATCTTGAATATCATAAAAATTCTGGAGAAGTTGAAGGTCATATTTAGTCTGTAAAGAAACTTCCCTAACTAGACTTTGTTGTAAAATTGATGGATCAAGTATTGTCTTATCTACCCAACTCTAAGATTTAGTCCTGAATAAACCTTGTTCAAATTTTAAATCAAATTCAAGTTCTTGTATAGTGTCAAACTTTTTGGGAAGAGAATTTGTTCTAGAAAGAGGGTTATTTCTCCCTTGATTCTCTGGGTTTCTGGTTTTTCTTAAAAGTCTTTTAGGATTATCCACTATATTTGCAGGACTTGGGTCAGGATGAGATCTAGTGTAGGCTCTTTTGGGAGCCAAACTAAAACCTAAGGCACACACAATCCGATTATTTACAAAAATGAAAGAAAACCAACCTTTCTGAAATATTTCTATCATACGCAATTTTATAAACCATGGTTTCAGAATTTGAAAGTAATGAAAAATTTTCAATTTGTCTCCCTAGTATGGTCGCCACTATGTTATCTTTGTATAATTTTAAGATTAGCAAGAATAATTATATAGGACAACATCAAACCTCTTTTAAAGCTAGGATCTAACCTTGCCAGCTTCAGAGAGGGCTCTCTCTTTATAATTTAGCTTTGTTTCCTTAATTGAGATTAGGATAGTTATGATAGTGTTGAAATGTTTGTTTGTTTGATTGTTGGGTTGGTCGGATAGGTGATATTTTGAATTAATTACTTTCCATCGGGCCATGGAGTTAGATAAAAGATAGATGTTGCATCAAATTTTCAAAGAGTAGTCATAGGGCAAGCTAGTTACAGTTACTGGATCCTTAATTCTAAATGAATTATGAAATGAAGCAATGGTGAATTCAGTAGTGATTGAAAATCATTCAAGAATTTCTCAATCATACTTCAGAGGAAAATATATATATTGTAAACACAACCAGAAATAAGGAGTTCAAATAAAAAATCTTACTCTTCACTTTATGTTTTACAATTAGATTAAAGTAATACACAATAAGGAAAAAAATGAATACAACTGTCACAAAAGGAAAAACATCACCAATAACATATAACAAAAGTATCCTATGAATGGTATTCTTTATTGATGTCTTAGCAGCTCTAAAGTATAATGCTTCAATAGAAAAAGATTACAATGATCACAGTCCAACCCCTGATACTTCGAATGCATGAAGTATTTAAACTAATCCTATAAAGGATAACATATCGAAACATGAAATCTTCTTATTAATTACAACATGACTGTATTTGACCAACATGACCCAAAAAGGTGGAGTCGTTTGAAGATATCTAGACATATCGCACTTTTTTCTGGGAAACCGTTGTTGCACGATTTAAATGTTTTCTACACAATATAACTGCTTGCTGCACTAGCCATTGTGCTAGTTGTAGATGCTCTTCACTCATCTTAGTACTCGCACAACTTTTCCCATTGATCCTCATGAGGAATAATTATCTTGTTTGCCTTCCGATAGATCTCATCTACCTCCGTGTATCTAGAAAATGTGAGTTTGACCGCGAAGATATGCTTTATCTCGTGCTGGATGAAAATATCGTTACTCAGAGCTTCTAGAAAATCTCTCCCTATCATAGAACCTTTAATGTTTGAAAATTTTGCTGTGTTTGTAATATCCCCTTTTCAGGAATATCAAGATTCTATTCCAGAGATTGACTGCAGGGGCATTTACTGGATATGTCACCTTTAAAAAGAAAGGATGAGATCTAGAGGCTACCTGGCCATCTGCAGACTCTATCTATATAACTTGGAATAATCCCTTTTTCAGGAATTTCAACAAGGTGTTCAAGAAAAACGCCGTATAAGTAAAAATGTGCAAAAATAACGTAGAGCAGGGATTTTTACCCCTCATTTATGATGTATGTGACTTACATATGGAATTTCATCAGAAAAAAATTATTTTAGAATATTTAAACAGATCTCCCAAAAACTTGACTAGCTAAAAAGCACCCAAAGAGGAAGGTTGCAGCAAAATGCAAGCACTGCTTCAGGAATTGCGTAGTTTTAGCATATGTTCAGAGGAGATCAGTAAGGAGACTTATATTTCAATCTTAGAGCAGCAAATCAACATTATGATAAAGCCCTTTCATTATACAGTAGAATGCATGAGCCAATACAACAATAAATCTTTAGAAAATAGAGCTGGAACACAAGTATATTTGCAGAAATGCTTCAACAATGTTATTTTTCAGGAGGTTTAGCAGCTGGAATTTACAACTCAGATCTAGGACAGATCTATGGATGAAACATTAGATCTATATCAGATCTGGAAACTATATAGTTTTCTCTTCAAGATCTACTTGGAATTTTGTCAAAAGCATGCATGAATAAGAGTAGATCTGAGAAACAAGATGCAGATCTGGAAATTGGTGCAGTAAATTTCTGAATATAACATTTCATTACAATGGATCAGATCTGAACAGAACATAGATCAACAAGCTAATCCATGGATCACCAAGTGGAAGGCAAAGCCTAGCACAAGAGATATCTGATCTAAACTATGAGCAAAACACCCTACAAACCCTCATACAGAAATAATGCAGTTTACTCAATGGGACAACACTATAGCTCAAATGACACATAAAACTACTGTAAAATTGTAGATCTAAAGTACAAGAAGTAGATACACTCTTTCATGAGGTTAAATAACACCTTCCATGAGAAGAGGCTCCCAAAAATACACTAGATCTCTACAGATCTAGTCTCCCACTTGTTGCAGCTCACAAGATAGCTCAGCCCTCAAGATGAGCAGTGTTGTAATGTAAGAAGGAGCTTGGCCTCAAGCCTGATAGTGGTTCAATTCAGCAACTTTCCTCCTTGAATCATCAAAGGAAGAGGTGAAATCCCTACATAGGAATTCCAGATACAATTCTCCACTAAATAGCAGAGAATTGTATTTGTCTAAGCAGACAAATACTCAGAAATATGATCAATCAACAACAACCTTCTCTTGCTTCCCTCCCTCTCCTTTTATAATATGAGAAATATTTTGCAAACCCTAAAACACCTTGATGAGTTAGCCATTTTCACATGAGAGGCTCCCTTCTAGAACTGTGCTGTCTCTTTTGGAGATGCAATGAACCTAGACAGCGCTGTTGATTTGGTCAAGGTTGACCCAGTCTTTAGCTCAAACCTCTTTCACACCTGCAAGTGATTATTTACATGGCCCTGATTTGTCTTTGTTCACATGGGCATTGATTTATTTAGACTTTTTTTGGAGTTTTACATGTCCTCCTTTGTTCATTTATTCATGAAACATAAATTAAAACAAAATTGAATGTTCCTCTTAGCTAAGGCTAAGTGGGAACATTACAGTGTCCTTTGCAATTTCCTTGATCTTCTTCACATAATCATCTTTGGCCATTAGTTTGTCATTGATAACAAACAGAGAAGGCATGCCCCTTTTAGTTAATGCCTCAATTCTGTTGAAGAACCTGCTGACTGCAATTTCCAATCCATTACATTTTTCCTCAAGCTACTGCACCAAGTTCCTATCTGTAAGGAATATTTTCACCTCCAAATTTTTTTATGTCCTGTCATGTACTCCTAGATCATCTAGTTCATATCTATTTTTAGAATTCAAATACTTGATGATTTTGTTAGCTGTCTCTGGCATATCTCCCAGTTCCTTATTTATATCTGAAATGGCCTTATTGGCTTTCTAAATCAGGTCCTTTTGCTAAAAAATAATCTGGATATATGGCCAAATTTCATTCATGGCTTCAATGATGCTGGTCCGTATGATTTCTTTAATTTGGGCCAAAGTGTTTCCAGTGGAGGATTCGTTTAGATATTTCTGTAAAATCTCTATCTACTATTGAATTCTTTGTGTTTCTGTTGCATGAGCCATCTCAGTCTTTACCATATGATCTTGTAAAATATTGTATTGAGCCTGTAGTCTTTTGATTTCCTCTATTTGGAATGACATTTTATCCACTGATTTTGTAAGCTAATTTGCAACATCTCTTGTGCTAGTTGTTGAAGTTGTTGATGCAGGAATGGTTGTAAGGGGTACAACCTCTAAAGGAACAATAGAAGTTTTGACAACCTGATATTTTTCTTTGACCATTTTTTCCATCTCAATATCCATATTTTTCAGTTGGGTAGTCAGTTCCATGATGAGTTTCATCATCTCAGATTCCTGGGACTCTATCTCCTCTATTTATTTTGTGAGTGGGTCTTATGTGGCTGACATCTTCAATTGCTTCTTTAATGATGATATATCTGAATTTTTCTTCTTAATTATATCTTCCACAACCTACAGATTTCAGGGGTCATATCCTATCCTTACAACCAAATCTTCCAAGGATTTTATCCTTCTATCCTTGGACATAGAAGAGATATTTTCCATTTTGAGTTGTGACTGTACATTTGCTAAGGAGACCTGCAACTTAGACAAATTCATTGTTGTGTTAGTTAATGTGGAAGAGATAATTTCACCTATCTGTTTGTGCATTTCCATCTGGTCGATGGGATGAATGTCCTTGATGCTGAATTCGAATGAAATCTGCTTGTAGTCTGCTTCCATATTGGGTTTTGAAATTTGAGCTTCTAGGAATGCCATGTGCATTTTCCCCTTCTCTGAATCAAAGGATGATAATAATCTTCTCTATGAGCTAGAGGTTTTCTTCCAGAACTGGGTGAAGGTGTTATTCTATAGAATTTCATTCCCTAGTTTGATTTCCTGGAAGGTATCAAACATTGTCTTCTCCCATTCTCCTATGGTAGCACTAGATGTGGATGCCTGAAGGGCATGCTGCTGATTTAGCATAGTAGTTGAGGTAGTAGGGGAGGAGATGCGCTGACCTCCCACTAGAGAAGATCCTGGAGTATCTATGATGTTGATGATGTTCTCCTGCTCTGTCTCTTTGACTTGATCAATGTCCATGTGTATCCTGGCTCTTTCCCTATACTTCATCTTGAATTATTTATTGGAAGTATCAGTCACTGAAGGTGACTGATCTTCCCTTTGCCTCTTCCCTGTTGCTTCTCGCTTATCCTCTTTGCTTTGTTTTTGTTGTGGTACAGGGGTTTGTAAACCTGAAGTAGATATTGCCTGCTCCTCTGCCTCCTACAAAGTATTCTCTGTCCACTCTGTCTGATTCATAAATTGTTCTATTTCTGGCCTTTGAGTGTGAATGTAGGGTGTAGACTTATTTTCCACCCTCATTTTAGAAATGACCCCAAATGGATCATAGGACCATGTAAAGTTGGGAGAAAAATTCATTTCTTTCAGTCTTTTATCATCTTCCTCTCCTGCTGACTTGTTGTTTCATATGAATGGTCCAATTTCAGATTTGATCCAGAATTGTGATTTTTTCTTTGCTAAGACAAAATGCACCTCATCAACATTTAGCATTTGTCTGATATACTCCAGGGAAAAAATCCCATTGGGAGGAATTTTGGTAACTTGTAAGGAGGAAATTCACACCTATACGCTCTCAGCTCTGTATAATTCTGGTATAAATACCAGTCCCTTGTTTTGGCCTGATCTGGAAGCTGCATAATTCTTCTAATATCTTCGCTTATCTTAGGCTCAACTGTGCCACTTAGAATACTCATAATTGGATGTAAAAATAGCTTAATAAGATGCTTGTAGTTGTATTCTTCTTTCTCTTTCATCAGTAGGGTGGCCCAAAAAATGGAAGACTGTGGGTGTCCATCTTCATCCATCTTCTTCATTGCAAATAGAAACCTTTCTGACTGAAAATATAAGAACATATAAACAATAACAGAAGTATATTTAAACACTCCCTCTGTATGGAATTTCACAAACTGGTCATGGATGCTATCAACTAAGAATTTTCTAAAATCAAACATGATAGAGGGCTTGGAATTTGTGGACAATATAGTCAAAAAGCCTATAATTGCCTCATCTATCCATTGGTTAGAGTAGTACCCAAGGAGATATGATAGGATTTTAGCTATTGTTTGGTTCTTTTAGGGAATAAGGATGAGGAATATGGGGGGTTTTTCTTGGGTAAAGGAGTATTTTCAGTTAAGAATAACCCAAGGGTTTTGGCTCTTTTGGAAAAATCTATCTTCTGGTATAGGTCTATGAGGACTTCTTGGGAAAATGGTGTTGTGTTTTTTGCTGAAGGTCCTTGCATCATTTGGATGATGGATTGGGCGTTAATTGTGAACAAGATTTCACCATTAGGGGTAATTACAGCGCTCTGGTTAGGGATATAGTAGGCACATAATCTTCTGATGAAATCTGGGGCACTGTGGGTTTTATGGAAAATGTAGTAGGGTATGTTTGTGACCCACAGGCCAATGTCATCAACACCATCTATCAACTTATCCTCTAACCAACAATAAGCATCAAATAAATCAAACTCAAAGAGGGTCTCGTGGCTTTTAAAGTCCTTGTCTGCAAGGCTAACATGATCTAGGTCAATTGGAGGGTGAACCATATGGTTGAAGGGTTATTGAACTTTCTTCTTGGGAGGCATGATTGGTTGAGGCTGCATAAATTATTAATTTCGTTGATGGTGTAGGTTTGCAGAGTGCAGAGGCGGGATTGGAGCGAGGAAGACAATGGAACATGAGCAAACACTTTGATTGCTGCGTTTGACTTGTAAAATTGAAAAACCTGTAGCATAGATAATAATTGGAGAGCACAGTAAAGTTTGAAATAGGTGAAAGGAAGGCATTTTAATTATGGATTGGGAATTAATTGTGAACAAGACTTCACTAGTAGGGGAAATTACAACTCTCTGGTTAGGAATATAGCAAGCACAACATCTTTTGATGAACTTTGGGGCACTGTGGGTTTTAGGGAAAATGTAGTAGGGTAAGTTTGTGTCCCACATGACAATGTTATCAACACCATCTATCAACTTATCCTTTAACTAGCAATAAAAATCAAAGAAATCAAACTCACAGAGGGTCTCATGGATTTTAAAGTCCTTTTCTGCAAGGGTAACATGATACAGGTCAATTGGAGGGTGAACCATAGGGTTGAAGGGTTCTTGACCTTTCTTCTTGGGAGGCATGACTAGCTCAGGCTGCAGAAATTATTAATTTCATTGATGGTGCAGGCTTGCAGAGTGCAGAGGAGGTATTGGAGTGAGGAAGACAACGAAACAGGAGAAAACAATGATATTGTTACGCTTGACCTGTAAAATTAAAAAACCTGTAGCAGAGATAATAATTGGAGAGCACAGTAAAGTTTGAAATAGGCGAGAAGAAGGCATTTTATAGTTTTTCCTGATTTCCCGTTGTCCATGGCGTGGGTCCGTTGGTTAATTGTTAATCACATTTAATTATGCAATGGATTGATTTAGGCGGGAACAAATTTGATTGGATGGGCAACAGGTGGATGAGGTGGCGCGATGGGATAGGCGGAGGGATAAAAATTGGGAGGGTGGTTTTGTGTTGGCGGAGAATACCGCTTTCGAAGGGGGTAGCGCGAGGTAAGCGGCTTTGGTGAGGGGGGTGTGAATTCATCAGGGGCTGCCACGTCGCGATGGGTCCATCTATTGATACCGCTCATTCCCCCCCCCCCCGATGGTAACACCTGGATGATGAGGGGGGCCGAAGAGTGATTACAACCGTCGGATCAAAAGTTGTAGATTGAGATGATGGGAAAGATGTCGAAAGTATAATTTTGATGTGACGAGCGGATGGTGGGGTTAGGAAATGGAATAATGTATGAAAATGACTATATTTATTGGTGAAAAATTAGGGAAACAAAAACAAAATGCCCGAAAACCTTTGAATAAATAAAGTCTTCAAACTTAGGATAAACATTCATCCCTTTTCTTTCTCCAACATATAAAATTTCTTTGCTCTGCAACTTAGGATAAAGTTTTCATGTCTTTTCCTAAAATCACCTTCTCTTTCTACCTACCCTTTCTTCTAATCTAACATCTTCATCTTTTCTTTTACAGGGTGCATTTGGACTAGCAGACCCAAATCATTTTTTTATGAAAATATATCCTATTCTATCCCTTATTTCACCTATTGATTCAGATTACACTGTTGAATCAACTTCATTTCTACATAGCTACTGACTTACCAAGATTAAATTGTTTCGTAAGTCTTTATTCACTATCCTATTTAAAATACATTCAAAAATTTTCAATCATGCTTAAACTGTATGAATTGAACAAACTAGCTTATCAATAGTGGCATTTTGACTTGCAACACTTTCAATATTATTCTTTTGTGGGGTTTCTTTTCTTTTCTTTCATTCTTTTCAACTTTTTCCTTTTTTTTTCAATAGACCCTCTTTTCTTTTTCATATTTTTTTTGGAAATCATTTGAATATTGAGAATCATGTACAATATGAAATTGCAACTCTAAAATACCCAATCACCTTGAGATCCTATAATTTATAGGACCTTGATAGGGTCTACGCAAAGCAACACAGAGGCTAATGCATAGGGTCTAGGAGGTTGTTTTTTCTAAAGCAAGTTGTGTCGAGATTGCTTGTGGATGAAGTGTAATTCCCTTAAAATAATTTTTCCCAGGTTTTCTTGTTGTTTGGATTGCGAGTTGGGCATCCATATTTTGTACTAAAACTTTCAATGATCCATAATAATTAAAAACCTTGCTACTGCATCGATTTTCCGAAGTTGGGTATTTTTAGGGACATTTGTCAAAAAATAACGATGTCATATTTTGTGTGTTTGTGCTAGTATTTTCTCAGCTTCTAGCGCTTTTATTTTTTCGGAATTTTATTTGTGAAGGTTGGAGTGTGTTTAATTCGATATTACCATAACAATAAAATTAAAAATTAATTTATCAATTACAAGAATTAATACCAATTGCAACAATAGGATTTGAATTTTGAAATTTTGAATTTTCACATGGTATCAAAGCTTGATTGATCAATCAGGAGCTTATAAGAGAAAGAAGGAATTTCATTGTTTAGTAAGAGCAGCAGGTTGAAATTCCTAGGAGTAGCTTAATCCTTTTCCAGGAAGGTTGAGTTGCTTGAGGAAGTTCATTTTTTTTTGAAGTAGAGGGGAAGAAAAATTCGATTTTCTAGATCGAGTGATTCCAGAAGCAGAGGGAGCAACTTAGATTTTTCACTAGGAAGATTCCTTGGTTGGATGCAAAGGGTTTTGCAACAACTGAACCAATTTCAGGTGGAAGAGAAAAGTACACACACAAAGGATTTTGCAGCAACATAACTAATGTCAAGTGGAAGAGAAAAGTACACACACAGACAGAGATTTCCCTTAGAGGGTTTATAGTCAAGAAATCTGATTTTCCTAGTTGTAGATTGGTAGTAACATCTAGCAAAATAGTTAATTCCAGGAGGGAGTGCGAGTAGCAGAGCAACCACCAAGCAGAGGAAGAGGGGGGTTCTAGACCAAATCAGAGATGGTAGCCATACGTCCAGGAGTGAGGTGGAATGACTTGGAGTTGTAGCCCCAAAGAGCTACAAATTTGGTTAGGGTCCACTGAGGAGTCCACCTCATGGATCAATACCTGGCTACACGGGGCCCAAAATATTCAGTAGTAGGATGGATTAGTATCAGGAGATGCAGTCAGATGCCAAAGTGAAAATTGTAGACTACTTGTAGTCAAATGTTGGGGAGTGCAGTGCAAAGTTAGCAACAATGCAGAGTTAGAAGCGATGCAGAGTTAGGAACAATGCATATCCTTAAGAGACATTGCAAAAGCTATTATAAGTCAGAGACTTGGGTGACAGGTGCATTATATTGAACACAATTGATTCAATATTTTGGATGTTTTTCAGTTGCAGATGTTGCAGTTGCAACAACAACAGAGTTGCAGTGTCGATGTAGTGTTGGCAGAAGTACAACAGGGCCAACAACAACACATATGCAACATAAAATTTGCGAAATGGTTGGTGGGAAGTGGCAGACAGTCATAGTAGCCATACATCAACAATGTGATAGGAGGTGATACAAAGATAGGGTGTTGTGACAGGGTGTGCAGCACTAGAACACATTCCTCGCTAAGAGGGAGTGCTAGTTTTTGTAGCATCAAATGTGTTCTAGCCACGAAATTTGGTGGAGAGGATAGAATAAATGAGATCCCCAAAACCCAAAAAATAGTTTCTAGAAATTCCACCTATTTGTGGCTTAATTAGATTATTAGCCGATTTTTTAAATATTTCCTAAGTCTAAACTTGGGGAATATGACTAATTAATCATAATTAATTAAGTCAAGGTGATAATGCTCTAAAAAATCACACAGATCGATCCAAAAATGATATAAGCCATTGATTAATATTTAATATTGGTCGTTGGAGTCCCAATAGGAAGACATAAGAAGGGATCGATGTGGTGGTGGAGAATGCACCAATCACTCAGAGAATTCGATTTTATATAGTAGAAACAATCAGTTGCTGGAGATTTCGAGCTTCAGTGAGGCAACAGAGATAGTGAGGGGAAGAGACATTGATACGGAGGAATGTTACCATATCTGGAGAGGTAGCAACAAGAGGGATGAGTTATTCCCAAAGAGGAAGTGCAGAGGACTGCACAATTTATTTAGAGAAGAAATTTGATTTAGTTGGAGAGAAATTCATTCTTAGTTCAATAGGTCGGGGAAATGATCCAAAGTGTTGGAGAGACGATTTGTTCAATGAATATAGGCATAACGACTTCATCAAAGGAAGTTCAGGGGCTTTATGTCATAGGATTTGCGCAAGACAGCGCATAGGTTGATGCAAAGGGTCCAGGAGGCTGATTTTTTTGAAGGAAGTTGTGTCGGGATTGCCTGTGGAAGAAGGGTAATTCCCTTAAAAAAAAATTTCCCAAATTATCTTGGTATTTGGATTGCCAGTTGGGCGTCCATAGATTTTACTCAGATTTTTGCTGCTGTATAATAATAAAAACCCTCACTACTGCACCGGTTTTCCCAAGTTTGGTTTTTTTCTGGGGACATTTGTCCAAAAATAATAGTGTCATATTTTTTGTGTGTGCTAGTATTTTCTCAGTTTCTAATGCTATTATTTCGGCATAATTTTATTTGTGAAGGTTGTAGTGTGTTTAATTTGATATTTTCCTAGCAATAAAATGAATAATTAATTTATCAGTTAGAAGAATCAATACCAATTGCTGCTATATGATTTCATTTTTGAAATTTTCACAGGCAGGAGGGTCATACAACCCCAAATTTCCCATCAAAATATAGGACTGACTTGTGCTTATGAAATATGTGCGGCTTGTGGGATGATTCCTTCGAGTTTTCCACATTATCATTAAAAAATTATTGAATAAAGGAACTATGAATTTACTCCAAACCATTCCAAAGAAAGATATTCTATATTCAAAAAATCTTCATGTTGTTACAAGGTCGGGCATTGAAAGAGATAACAATAATCATAATAAAAAAGTCATACAACTAACAAATAACATGACCATACATCTAGATATGAAGATGCAAAATGATATAATGACAAGAGTAGTTGATTTTTTTTATGAAGGAATCTGATCAACAAAGACTATCGAAGGATGTTATTCTAGAATATTTTTTTGAGCTTTTAATAGAAGAACATTTGGTTGGTAGCCTAGTATAGCTTTTAAGCATGCTAAAACATTGTAACCAAAATAGGTAGAAATATAAAAATTTACGACAACTCTCACAAGGAAATAAAATGGAGGATCACGATCCACAAGTCAACTTGGAAATAAGTGGTCATATGGTAAGAAAAGTCATTGTTGACTTTGGGTCACAAGTTAATATAATCCCTCGTGAAACATGGAATAGCATGGGAAGACCAAATTACATAGGACGACTAAATATTCTAAGCTTGTTGATCAAACATTCCTTGAACCCATTGGGACACTTAGGAAAGTAAAAAATTCAATTATGGGAATACTAATGACAGTCGATTTTAAAGTCATTGACTTAGTCGATAGTATACCTGCATATCTTGCAGTAGTCAGTAGACCATGGGGGCGAAGGATGAAAGTGACCATCTCATTAGAAAAGTACAAAATTAAGTTGAATGGAAATGATAAGAATACCATCATTCCTTTAGACCTCCATGAAGGAAAACCATGGGTTGAAGCTGTTAATTTTTGCAACTAGACTCAAATTCCACTTTGGAAAGCTCATATGGTTAAGATCATAATTTAATTAGATTCCACTTTTCGAGAGGAACAAAATCAACCTATAAATCGCCCCAATCAGTTTAGCAGAAGTTAAGTTGAATTATTTTGTTATTTTTATGGGCCAACCTCAACACATGCGGATTTGGTCAAAGCCCCAAGCGGTCCCTCACAAATTTATAAATAGAAGTGACCTCAATATCATTCACACACATTTTCTCATGATATTTTCATTCATGCACAATTTTCTCACGGTCGTATTTTCTGTTTTGGCTCACATAGGTTTGTCAGGAGAAGCTCGCGCAAGGGTTCGGGATCTTAGGTAAGAGGCTCACTCGGATCTGGGTCTTCTGAGCCAAGTCCGCAGATAATGTTCTTCAGTTTCTGGGCCAGAGCTGCGGGCAGACCATGTTAAGGTCACGATTGAGCTGGTATAGTCGCGGGCAGACCATTTTTAGGGCACAGCTAGGGCTTATTAGCAAGATCTGGTTGATTTGGACTTGAGCTATGGGCACAAAGTGCTTAGGTCACGACCATGGCTGCTATAGCTGTGGGCTCACAGTGCTAAGGTCATGGATAAGGGATTTTCTGGGAAAATATTAGTTAGGTCACAGTCAGTTTCTTGCGCAGTGCCTTCATTCATCTGTTACTCAGTCACTGTCACTTCAGATCAGTTTTCGACAACATTATATATTTTGATCTAACTCTTGTTAGTGGATATCACCTGGTTTTGGTGATCCATCAAATCCATGCCCTTGATGTTGTGGATCTGTCGATCTAAAGGTCTGATATATTTGTTTCTGCTTCATATATGTATTGGGCTCATTGTAGTCTCTACTGAAAATTTTTTATGACAATATATTGAAGAAGAAGATTTGAAAGGGTTTCCCCCAGAGTGGAATTTTTTCCTGGTCTTGGACCAATGTTTTGTCTCTTATGGTTGTGCTATTGTCTTCTTTGTCACTGCATCAATTGTTCCATCTTCAGTTACAGTTTATGGTTATTTACACTGCTAATATTTTGGATGCATTGTTAATGAAAAAATAATTTTGACTAAAGTAATTGATACAAAATAGAACAATATGAAAAATTAACATAAGCTTGTGAAGAAGAATAAAAAACAAGAATATTATATCATGTTCTACATGAATATCATGACAATGTGGAACCAAATTCCTTTAGTAAAATTTTAACAGGATCACCTCTCTCCATTGGTCAGAATTCTGATACAAATATCTACGAGTGGAAAGTTTAAAACTATGAATTGAAAGAAAAAGAATGCTAGATGTTTGAAGCAATCCAACAACAGAAATCTAACCTTGTTATTCTATTAAACTATTGCCTATGCTTATAGAGATTAATTTTAAAGAAACACCATCACTGCTACTGATTGATTTAAACCCATTAGGGGAATTTTGAGGTCTAAAATGGGCCTCCTAAGGATATTATAAAATATTAGTGGAAATAATAAAATAATATTAGATTACATCGTTAAATTTTAGAAGGAAAAGATAAAAAAACTATTTTTTCAACTCGTATTTTCAACTTATCTCCCAATGAGTTTACTCAAATTTCAAGTGGAAACACTTGATGGATGCATAATTTGATTCCTCATCCAAGTAGTACCCATGTTGCATACTTTCGATGGACCCTTCTATTTGAAAAATAAGAAATACATGAAAAACGTGATTGGGATCAGGTTTTTTCATGTGTTTCTCATTTTCGTGTAGTAGGGTCCCTCGAAAGTATAAAACATAGGTACTCCTTGGATGAGGAATTAAATTTTACATCCAATGAGTAATATTGCTTGAAATTTGAGTAAAACCTTAAGGAGATAAGTTGAAAATATGAGTTGAAAATATAGTTTGATTATTTTATTATATTTTAATGTTTTTACTTTTTTACTCCAAAAATGGTGAATCATCCCCCATGGTTGACATCATCATCTTGAATCCTATTGGTTCTTATAAATTTTATTTGGTTGTACATTTTTCTTAGGAGGCCTATTTTAGACCTCAAAATTCCCCTAATGCGAGATTGTTCTAAAAAATGAAGTGCATAAGCTTACAACAAAGTCTCTTTACTTGATTGTAAGGGCTTGCGGAATTAGGTTCCAAAATTGCATACAAAACATGCAAAACATCATACAACACTGTAACTTAAGAGATACAATAAAAACATGAACCATCAAGATGAAGATGATAATAGAGTTCACCCAATCAACCCTTCCACTGGGATATGTCTATGGATTTATCTCCAAAGGTAAAATCACTTTATTGTCTTCCTTTAAAGAGGAATGTGTACAATGACTTACAAAAAGGGCTGAATCCCGCAATGACTTCTAATACCAAATATATTTCAAGGCCAACACATTACACACATTTCTTCAATACCTTAGAAAGACCTCCTCTCTTGAGCTTTCAATGATCTCTAAATAAGATTCCCTCTAAAAAACTAACTTTCCAAAAAATCTTTCCAAAAATATCTCCTTCAAAGAGTATATAAGAGGGATTTATAGCTTTCAAAGTTCCCTAAACAAAGGAGATTATATCTCCTTAGATCCCTATCCCAGGGAGAGAATAACTCTCCAAATCCATTAAAAGAGGATCTATGAAATTTTTGAGGTAAAAATGTCTCAACTCCACCAAACTTAGACCTTATCTAAAGCTCAAGGGATATGAGGAAATCACATGAGACTCTCAACTCCAAATTGAATTTTAGAAACTAATTTTAGGGAAGATTCTCTCATAAACTAATTTCTATTTTACAATTTAAAATTCAAAAATGTGAGCACAAAAAACATTTAACATTCAAATTTTAAAATGCTCATAACCTAGGATTCAATGAATTTTTCCTTTGGCATGGTATACTTTGGAGAATTGTGCCAATATACTCTTGGATCATACGTCCCCAAAGAGGAAAGCTCTTGGTCCACCAAAAGCTCAAGGAGTTGAAATTGATTATGATATCAAGGCATTGATTTTCTGCAAAATTAGGTACAATTTGATTACAGAGATGACGAATCTTCTTTTTCAGCTTACGAGTTGCTCGAACTATGACCTAAAACTCCGCCCTTTGTTTGAAACATGTTTTATCATAACTCCTAGGATAATTTGGTTCAAATGTATCATATACAAATGCTTATGTAGCAGAATTAAAGAAAAGATTCAAATTGGTTCAAATCTCATCACAAAATATTTTACTTTGTGCTCCATGAGTCATTGCAGCCATATAATATTTTCCCTTAGTCGAATGATATGATATTATAAAGCCAAAATACACTAGTCCAAACCCAATTTGTATTATCAATAATTAGTGTCACAATAAAATGTGAAACACAAAAATAAAATGCAAGCAAGCAAGCAAGCCGCTCCACCAAAGACTAGCTTCAAGAACGAGTCACAAATATAAGTGCTTGACTTGTAGGTAAATATCAATTGTTTTCAAGAAGAAAATTGTCTTGTTAGTGGCCCAAAAAAATATAAATTCATCAATGCTAGGTAACTGCCAATAATGACCCTAGTGGAAAAAAAACGAAAAATATCTGCTAGTTTCTGAACGGCGGGAAGTCAAACTTCCATATCAATGTTAAAATAATCAAGTCTAGAACAATACATATTTTATTTGATATTGCATATAAATTATAATTCTTCATTCGCTATAAAATTTCACGACTTGTCAACTCTGCATACATGTTCTATTTGTTGGCGCTGGAATCAACACTTGGACTGCAACAAATGCCTGACCATACACATCTTAAACTACAAAGCAATTTAATGATTTGTTTTATGAGATTGGTAGGTGGTACAAATTATGATTTAATGAAGATAGATTTCAGTCAAATCCACAGTTATACTAATGAGGGTATTGTAACTTGATGTGGTAGCAAGGTGCAAGTTTGTAGTCTATGAGGAGAGGAAATTGTGAGATGAGAGAAGAATCAGTAGTTTTGTAAAACAAAAAACTAATGCATTTAGTAGAAATTCACAAAAGTAGCAATTTGAAAATATTCCATTGAGAGAAAGCTATTTCTAGTCTGACAATATTCTCATAGAAATATTATGAAGAATAATTATCATGAGTGATCCTCTTCCAGTGTTATAACATATATTTTATCAGGAATGCTCACTGTGTGAGACTAACAAAAACTGATAAAACACATAACATGCTTAAGAGACTAATAAAAACACATAATAGTATGATGATTTGCAAACTAGAACTGGAAGAAAGGAGATATGGAAACACAAGTAAAGTATACAATACACACAACAAATTGGTAATAAGTCCTTAGTAGTATCATTCCATTTCATTTACAAAAAATATTACAGATCATATAAGTAAAAATTCTGTAACCACCAACCAACCCTAACTTCATATCAGTTTGGTATATAGATACAAAATATGATATTGTCATCTTCCAGAGAAAAAAATAAATTTGTTTCAAAAGTCATTACAACCTCGTGTAAGAGGTGAGACTTACCCCTTAATATTAATTACAAAGTGCTACATTAAAAACAAGATAAACATCATGAAGGCATCATGAAGGCTATCACTCCTAAATGGTCGTGTGAGGTGGCAGCCTATTCGAAGACCACTCTTTTGTTTTAGTGCAACCAATCTTCAGCAAAAAGTGTAAAAACAGTGGGAGTGATACGTGGTTGTCTCCTTCAAAACAAAAACATGATATTTCAGAGAAATCTGGATATAATACACCTGGCAGCATCCATTGCAACTGAATAACCTCTCCACTTAATTTTTTTAATGTCACCATTATGATTCAAAACAAAAAGTAGCCCATTTCCATCACATGTTGATATTTCAAAATAATTGCTACCTTCGTAGAAAAGGTAGCAATATCCGGAAAACATGGAACGTTTACCCAATTTTTTTTTCCCAAGTCATCCCTATTCTCCATTCATCAAAGGTCCAGAATAGAAGCAAAGATTCTTATGGCTTCTACATTAATTACCCTTTTATCAGACCTCCTTTTCTGTGCTTGGATTTTTTACTGAGCTTTCTTCTTCCTTTCAATTTTGTCTTCTGGGCTTTCTTCAATGTTGATAATTTCATCCCTTAGTTTAGGATTGGAAATCAGCTTGTTGCTTAGCCTGATTTTGTTTCTTGGTCTAGTATGAGGTCTTTTGACATAGGGATTAGGGATGAATTTGGACCTCTTTCCTCCATGTATAAATTTACTAGACTCTGCCTCCTCATCTTCTGACTCCGTGTACTTAGGATCACTACCGTCTTCAAATGAGGAATAGGAATGTATCTCATTTTTCTTCCTCTTCTTGATCGAAGAACAAATGGAGGATACTAATTTAGCCAAGGTAGGTTCTTTTTCTATGGTAGGCTCTGTAATTTTCTGTTTCCCTTTCTTGAGAGAAAACAAAACTTGTGAGAGGGTGGACTCAGTGAGAGATGTGCCACTATTTGGCTACACTTGATGAGATGACTCAGGAATCTGGCTTGAAATTTTCATACCAGGGTTGACTTCCACTGGTGAGAAAACAGGCTTAGGTGAAAGAAAACCAAGGTTGAATTCCACTGGTTCTTCTGCCATGAAAATTTTATTCTTAGGCTAGCTTCGTGAAGAGGAGGCAATTTGTTCTTTATTCTTTGACATAGGCTTCTTAGGAGAAGATGGTGAACTATGTGAAACATGGGAAGCACTAGTTTTCTCATGGATGTATTTCTTCTTTGGCCTCCCTACCTTTCTTCTGGAATGAATACTTCCAAACCCTTCCTCTCTTAAAAACCTATCCCAAGTAATTTTCTTCTTGCCGATATCATAAACAACTAAAATTTTAATCAACCCTCTGTGATACAAATTATGCAAGGTGTAGTTTGGATTTTTTTGAAGCTTGAGGGACATTTTAAGCAGAGATTTATACTGAAAATAGTGTAGGTTTAGAGGTTTTTCTCCTGAGATATGGGCTAGAAATCTCAACTGATAACGATGAACATAAGAAAACCTCCCTTTGCATGTGATGTATTTCTGGACTGAGGTGATAACATGCTGCCACTCGGCTTTGAAACAAGAAATGAGTAGTTGAATTCCATTTCATATGAGCATATTTGGGCTTAAGGTAATAACTTACTTCTTCAGGTAGCGCTTTTCTTTTAAACCAACGTTCACTGGTTGCATAAGACTGGGTTTCATGGGCTATGATAGCCTTGGAAATGTTGAATGTTTTGCTGCCTAACTTGACCTTTTCGCCATCGAAAGACTCAGCGAAAGCTTGAGCCAGTGCCACGTTCTCCCCATAAAACTTCTGGAGGAATTTATACCAACCTGCAGATTTGAATTGTGATTTTTCCCTTGCATCCACAAATCGTGTGTTATAAGGCTTTGGCCTATTTACCTTTCCTCCTTTACCCATTTTCCGATAGCTAAACTACTCATGAATACAACTATTGAACTCTAGTTGGAATGTTGTCCACGTCACCTGAGACTGCTTGCTGGAGGATTGGTTTTTTTTTACTTGTATCATACACAGAGGCCTAAGGTTGAGTGATCACTGAGCTCTCTTCTCTAATTTTGTGCCTACTATTACGACAAGGAGCAATGACACGTTTTTGAAATGATTCAAAAGCCAACGCCAAGTCATCCCATTAAGCTTCATACTTCCACCTTATCATTACATGTGCTTTCTTCCTTGTATAAATATTAATGCAACACGAAACTACATTTTAACATGCATTACATATGAAACCATTGTTCTTGGGCCCCACAACTAGTTGAGCAACCAGAGGCAATCACACATCGCAACTTTCATGTCTTATCGCAAACGGGTCGCCCACAAATTTAACTCTACACTGATAACAGCTAAACCATAAACTATGCAATGTGCGATATGAGCTAGTACGCTACGCTGAAACGTACCCTTCGCCTCCTCGTATCGCAAATCACTTAACATACCATGCAATTTCCTTAACAGTAAACTTTAAAAACTGTGATTTGTGAAATCACCCCATTTGCGCTTTAATCCCCATCATTGATCTACTTCCAGATATGACGGTCTTCCTTGCTCTCTCTTTGCCTCATCGCATCGAAAATCACTTAACATACCACGCTATTGCCTTAATGGTAAACTTTAAAAACTATGATTTGCGAAATTGCTCCATTTGCGCTTTAATCCCAGCCGTCGGTTTCTTCCCTTTCGGATCTGCGATTGGATTATGGTTGTCCGCTCATCCTGCACACGGTTCTTCTCCGTTGCTTCATTCCTTAGTATAATTCCTGGCAAGCTTCCTTTAAACATTATCTGCTACTCTTCTTCGAATCTCCCTCTCTGTTGGTCTGTTGGTCAATCTATTTTCTTCAGGCATCGCTTTGCTTTTAAAGACCTCTGGTTGCAATGCTATCCACGAAGCCCTGATTTGAACACTGATTACATGTTTACTTGTAGCCTCTTTATTGAGATAACCAAGATCTTAATGAAAAATATGTGCTTTTCACTGTGTGGAATATATGACTTCCATTTATGAGAAATAACTACCTTTTACTGCATTATTGTGTTTGACAGTGAATTTGCAATAATGGTAGCTATTATTCCAGACCAGATGACTGCAACTTTATTACTAAAACAAAGACTAACATTCAACATTAGCATAATTAAAAATAGAGATTTTAACTTATTTTAGGACTCTAAAACACTATGACACCTATTCACTTAAAAATACCTTGATGTTGGAACTCTTTTTAACTTTTATTGGAAATGACTCAAACTATGGACATGGACTAGGACACAATAAAAATTTGAAAACAGTGACACAATGGTGATTACACCATTAAAATTTTTAGTGCTAACAGTGGCTCCTATTGGAGATGAAGTCATCCCTGTGAGGCTTCAAGGACTTTAGACTCAGTTCCTCAAAAACTCTTGAAACTTAGAAGACTTCTTGAAAATAAAGACTAGGATTGACCATTGAAATATTGGACTAAAAAATGACCATATATACAGACATAAGTACCATTGACACATCACACCAAATATTTACAATGGAGTGAATCAATTGAATTACTAAATAAATATTTTTTTTAAGAAAATGACCATTAAATGGCCCTCCAGTCAGCTAATCATCATCTAGATTTTTGAGCAGAAAAGTATTATTCTTCAAAACTTCAGCAATTCTAAATGGAACAAACCATATATTGTCAAACTTACCATGCTTTCCATGGTCTTCTCTCATAGCATCCCAACGCAACACCAAATCATTCTCTTGGAACAATTGCTCATTTTCTCTTTTATAAAAAACAGATTTGACTTTAGCCTGATACATCTGAACTTTTTCTAGCAATGATTCTCTGATTTGGTGTGCCTCTATCAACTGTAGCATTCTCCTTTGGACTAGGTTTTCATGATAAACTTCATCTTGTAGGAAATTCATCATAGGAAGAGCTAATTGCAAAGGCATTACAACATCAGTACCATATACAAGCTGAAATGGAGACATTTCAATTTATTTTTTACCACTTACTCTATCTGCTCACAGAGCATGTATCAGTTGAGTTTCCCAATTCCTCTTATTTTCAGGCAACATTTTCTTAATAATCCTTACCAAAATTTTATTGGATGACTCGGCCAATCCATTACCTTGAGGGTAATAAGGCGTGGAATGAGTCAATTCAATCCCATATTGCTGATAAAAGTTGTACATCTTAGCAGACTTAAAGGCCATTGCATTATCAATTAGTAATTTCTGTGGACAACCAAATATTGACATAATATTTTCCAATAGAAATTTAATAATTACTGTATCAGTAGCATTCCTGGTTGGTACAATTTCAATCCATTTTGTGAAATAGTCTGTAGCTGTGAGAATCCATCTATGCTGTCCTGATGAAGGTGGATGAATTTCACCGATGAAGTCTAGCCCCCACTGCTGGAAAGGAACATCTGTTGAAATAGGAATGAGAGGTAATGGTAACAATTTCTGTTTACCAACAAATTTTTGACATTTGACACAACTCCTGAATTTGGCAAAGACATCATAGAAAAGAGTTGGCCAATAATAGCCAGATCTTAAGATTTTGTTTGCAGTGGCTCTCCAATATAAATGCCCTCCACATAATCCTGCATGTATCTATGTCATAATATCTTGGGATTCTGCTTCATCTACACATCTTAACAAGACTCCAATAGGATCCTTCCAGTAAAGATGGTCTTCCAAAATGCAATAATTCACAGCTCTTAATTTAAAATCTCTCCTTTTAGACTTCTCCATTTCAGGTGGACAGTTGAAATTTAACAAGAAGTAAACTATATCCTTGTACCAATCTGAATTAAATATTTCAGGATAATTAGAAATACCTTCTCCATCTTCTCCTTAAGTTGCCTCTACATTCAGATTTAAAGCTTTGCGGTTAGATTCAGCCATCAAGCGAGCCAAGCCCTGACCCTTTATCAATTTGGTTGGTTTGATTTCAACATCAAATTCTAGAATTTTGGTCAGCCATCATCCCCTCCTTCCATCTGTATCTAGCTGTAGAAACACATCTTTAACAGTGATATTAGGCACAAAAGAAATTATTTTTTAATGCAGCACATCAACTCGAAAAGACTTCAAAGCCTTAACTAGTGCACATGCTTGTTTTTCAGTCAAGCTGTACTTTAATTTAGCATCCCTTAAAGCATGACTGAAAAATGAAATTGGCTGCTCCAAACCATTCTTGTTGTTGGGTTTGTGTTTTATTCTTTCCATGACTAGGGAAAAAAAATTTCGTCCTTATTTTCTGGTGGGTGGACCTACCCATGGTTTTGTGCATGGGTTTGCACATGGTTTTGGGGCATGATGGTTTTCGGCCCCTGGTATTTTGTAGATCTGGTCAAGGGAACTATGGTTATGTTCTAATCCATGGTTAATGGATTGGGGTTTATGTATGCTTCGGCATGTATATATATGTGTTGTAACACTAAAAGGAATATAATGAAAAATCAAGCCGGTTGTCCCGATTTGGGATCTAGGGGAAAAGCTCCGTGTTTATATGTTTTATGTTTTATGCTCTCGCTATTGTTTATTTTATGTTTTTAATATTTTTTTTTAGATAATTTCTGTACAGGGTTAAAACCCACATTTGGTATCAAAGTATTTTTGGCTTCAAGGGGATGCCTTTGCTGCTGAGGGGTTTTTTTCTCGAGCCTGAGGTAGACCCTGTTCAGTGGGAGATTTGCAGGATCGATTCTTGCAGTGAAATAAGATGGTGAGCGGCGAGAAGATAGAGATCGTGAAATTTAATGGTCAGAGTTTTGAGTTCTGTAAGCTCAATATGGAGGATCTGCTGGTGGATAAAGATCATTGGATTGTGGTAGATTCGGGTACTAAACCAACGGAAATGTCAGATGAAGACTAGAAGAAGTTGGATTGGAAGGAAAAGAACACAATGTGGTTGTGTGTCTCAGATTCAGTATTGTTGAATGTATCTGGGGAAGCTACGTTGAAGACCTTGTGGGACAAGCTAGGGAGTTTGTACCAATCTAAGTCTCTGGTGAATAAATTGTTCCTGCAGAAAAAGCTTTATAACCTGAGGATGAAGGATTAGAGCCTAAGTTACGAACGTACGAACGCCTTCAATACTGTGGTAAGTCAGCTGTCATCTATTGATATTAAAATATCAGATGAAGATAAGTGCATCAGTTTGTTGTGTTCTCTACTAGACTCGTGGGATAGTTTGGTTATTGCAATAGGTAGCAATACAAATACCTTGAATTTTAATGACATTGTCTCAACCTTGACCCTTCTAGGAGAAATGAAGACTAAGTGATGTGGAGGAGTCGAGAATGGTTGCAGTCATCAACAATAGGGGTCCCAGAACAGAAACAAGAATAAGGTTTCGAGTGGGAGATCTAAATCTAGAGGGAGATCTAAATCTCCTGGAAAGTTTGTAAAGGTGTGCTGGAAATGCGGAAAGGAAGGGCACTACAAAAAGGACTGCAGATCTAAAGCTCCTGAGAAAGGAAAGGGATCTGATGATGCTCCTTTTGCAAAGGCAAAAAACACCTCAGATGAAGGTGGGGATGTGTATTTGGCTTCTTCTTTAAATACACATGTAGATCATGAGTCCTGGTTGATTGACTTGGGTGCATCCTTTCACTTCACTCCCCATAGGGAGTGGTTCTGTGAGTATGAGAAATATGATGGAAGTGATGTCTTCTTAGGTGATGATAGGAGGGCCAGAATCTTCAGACGTGGAAAATTCAAGCTGAAGCTGCAAGGTGGAAGGATTAGAACACTTCCTGGTGTTCTGCACATTCTTGCAATGGCTAGAAATCCGATTTCTGTAAGCAAGATGGATGATGCAGGTGTAAAAACAATGTTCGAGAAAGATGCCTGTAAGATGGTTCGGAGAGCATTGGTATTAATGTGGGGAGTTCAGATTGGAACTCTACACAAGCTTCAGGGTAGCACTATTATTGATGGGTGAAACAGTTCTGTGGTTCCTGAAAGTGGAGTGGAAAGCCTAGCGATCTCTGGAGAAAATACCATGCTATGGCATCAAAGGCATGGAAATATTGGAGAGAAGGGCCTTCAAATACTGCATGGAAATGGTATGGTAGAAGGTATGTCTAATAGCTCTCTAGATTTTGATTTCTGTGAACATTGTGTATATGGGAAGCAGAATCGGGTGAGTTTTCCTTCTAGTGCTAAGAGGGAAAATAAGATATTAGAGCTTGTGCACAATGATGTGTTTGGACCTGTGTCGGTTCCATCACTAGGTAAGTCTGTGTACTATGTTTCATTCATAGATGACTTCTCAAGGAATACATAGATATATTTCTTGAGGAAGAAATCTGAAGTCTTTGACAGATTTAAAGAATTTAAGGCTCTGGTGGAAAACCAGACAGAGAAGAAGATAAAGGTGCTAAGGACAGATAATGGTGGGGAGTTCTGCAAGAAGGAATTTGAAGAGTTCTGTAAGAAGTGTGGTATAGCACGGTAGAAGAATACTCCATACACACCTTATCAAAACAGAGTTGCAGAAAGAATGAATAGAATGCTGATGGAAAAAGCAA
The DNA here is from genome assembly GCA_034641835.2 of Pinus albicaulis. Lineage (NCBI taxonomy): Eukaryota > Viridiplantae > Streptophyta > Pinopsida > Pinales > Pinaceae > Pinus > Pinus albicaulis. The sequence continues at coordinate 3,282,999 of CM076577.1, forward strand.
GAAGCATGCTCAGTGGTACTGGGTTAGGACAAGAATTCTGGGCAGAGGCAGTGGAGACTGCATGTTACTTGGTTAACAGATCACCTTCATCAGCGTTGGAGGATAAGACTCCACATGAGGTATGGACTGGTAAGAAACCCTCTCTTTCACATCTGAGGATATTTGGATGTGATGCATATTTACATGTTCCAAAGGAGAAAAGGAGCAAGTTGGATAATTAATCTGAATGGTGCATATTTATTGGGTATAAGGATGGTTTAAAGGGTTACAAGCTTTCGAACCCGGAAACAAGGAAGTTTGTGTACAGCCGAGATGTAGTGTTTAGAGAGGTGAAACATGTTAAACATGAAGTCCTACCAAAGGAATCTGAGAGGATAGAGTTTGAGCTAAAGGAGGATGAATCAGACTCTCCAACAGAAGAAGACTTAGAAGAGGAAGAGCCACAAACTCCAGCTGTGAGAAGATCAGTGCGAGAAAGAAGACAACCAGAAAGGTATATTCCATTTTCTTTCTATTCAATTTTTTCTTTAACTATAACTGATGATGATCCCAGAACTGTCAGGGAGGCAGTAGATTCAGAAGATGGAAAACTCTGGAAGGAGGCCATGGTTGATGAAATGGTGATAGCCCCCCCTGTCGGGGTTCGGGGCAGTGCCCTGGGAAATTTTTTTTGGTCCTTATTTTCTGGTGGGCAGAACCGCCCATGTTTTTGTGCATGGGTTTGCACATGGTTTTGGGGCATGATGGTTTTCGGCCCCTGGTATTTTGTAGATCTGGTCAAGGGAACTATGATTATGTTCTAATCCAGGGTTAATGGATTGGGGCTCACGTATGCTTCGGCATGTATATATATATGTGTGTTGTAACACTAAAAGGAATATAATAAAAATCAAGTTGGTCGTCCCGATTTTGGATCCAGGGGAAAATATCTGTGTTTATTTGTTTTATGTTTTAGCTCTCGCTATTGTTTATTTTCTATTTTTAAGATTCGTTTGTAGATAATTTCTGTACAGGGTTAAAACCTACACTTTCTCTTTTGTAGTAAGACAACTGCAATTGTTTCTTCTGAAGCATATGAAAAAATTAGGAAATTATTTTCAAAATTAGGACTAATCAAAACTGGTGCTTCAGTCAAGGTGAACTTAATTGTTAAAAATAATTCTTTGCTTCATCTCGCCACTTAAATTCTGCATCTTTTTTCAGCAAGACATTTATATGTTTGATCAACACTGCAAAGTTAGGAACAAAACGCCTCAGAAAATTGATTTTCCCTAAAAATTATTGCAATTACTTTTTATTTCTTGGCAAATCAATCTTCTAAATAACTTCTACTCTTCTCGGATCAATACAGATACCACTTTTTGTTACAATATGTCCCAATATCTTACCTTCTTGGACAAAAAAATATTATTTTTTTGGGTTTAAGGACAAACCAAACTTTCTGCATTTGTCAAAAACTTGTTTCAAATGTTTCAAGTGATCTTCATCATATTTTGAATATACTGTGATGTCGTCCAAATAGATGACCAAAAATCGATCCTTTTCTTCCGCAAAGGCAATGTCCATTTCTCTTTGAAAGGTTGCACCTTCATTCATCAAACCAAATGGAATTTCATTGTAAATGAATGTGCCCCAGGGTGTGGTAAATGTTGTCTTTTCTCTGTCTTGCCTGTCAACTGAAATCTGATTATAGCCTGAAAAGCCATCAATCATTGACAATCTTTTGGATCCTACAACCTTCTACAAGATGTAATCCATCTTGGGTAGTGGATAGTTATCTTTCAATGTCCATTGGTCCAGGTTGCGAAAATCGACAAAAAATATTTATCTCTCCATTCTTTTTCCGGATCGGGACTATATTAGCTACCTAGTTAGAAACTCTCAAAGACAGAATTATCTTTTCTTCCCATAATTTTTTTATTTCTTTCTCAATGATTGGGAGAAACATAGGATTGATATGTCTGATTTTTTGTGCTACAGGATTTGCATCTATTTTCAAAGGAATCTCGTGCTCCATTATTCTCCTATCATAAGTTTTCAGCTCACTATAAGGCCATGCAAAAATATCAACAAATTCCTTCAACAGTTTGATATATTTTGTTATGGTTTCTAGAGGAAGGAATCTGGACACTTTGACTGATCTTGGGTGACCTTCTATACCAATGTTACATTCTATTGTACTCTCTCCATCAAATTTGCTTTCAATCTTGAAAAAAACATCATTATTATCAAACAATCTTTCTAAAGGAACTAAACCCTTAGGAATAAAGGTAGTTTTCAGATCTATAATGTTTTTCCCAGCCTTAGTTTTCTTAAAATGGCTGTTTTTTTTGTTTTCAAAAATTTCCTGTTGATCATCAATTTGTATGTCTGCAAACTCTTCTACACACTCTAAAATTTTTTGAATCTCCTTATCATCCTCAAATACTTGCTAGTGCTTGATGTTATTAGGAATTTAAGGTCTTTTCTTTTTTTGAACATCATAGACTGCCTTGACATCTAGAGGAAATTTGAAATTACTAGCAGCAATAGCTAGTGAATCAACAATTTGATTTTCTTCTCTAGTGAAAAAAATTATATTAAATGTTGAAAAGTAATGCTCAATCAAATCCAAGACTTCATTCCTATAATTCTTCAATTTGGATTTTTTCACTTGGTAATTGTTTCTTACCTGCTTAATCACCAACTCTCTATCACCAAAGGCAATTAACTGTTTTGCTCCCAAATCTTTCTCTTCCTTCATACCCAACACAAGTGCTTCATACTCAGCAATGTTGTTAGTGGTAGCAAATTTTAGTTTCTATGATATGGTTACCTTCTGCTGAGTAGGATAAATGAGGACTACACCAGCTCTCGATCTTTCCCTTGAAGAGGCTCTGTCAAAGTACAATTTCTAGATCTATCCTCCTTCTGAATGTTTCTCATTTGTACCTTGAAAGTGTTGTTTTTCACTTAATTAAGGTTGTAAATCAATGTCATCAGCAGTAAGGTGTAGAATTGATGATCCCAATTCCTTTTATTCAACATATATGGGGTGTTTTGATGGATTGTGTTGATCACCAATGATGTAGGTCATTTGAGTTTCCCTATACAACCTTCTGAATTTCCCTCCAAATACTGGGATGGTAGCATATGACATGTCCATATGAAGGGTACCTCCCAATTTCTTAGACCAAGATATGTGTTGAGATTCAACAAGATGATGATCCTAGTGAAAATTAAGCACCTACACTAGGTGGGGCCCACAGGCTATTTTTAGGTGTATGTCTATTTTTAGAATGGTGAGAAAATTCTATTTATAGCGAGAGTCTATTTTTCGAATGGTGAGAAAATTCTATTTATAGCGGGAGTCTATTTTTAGAATGGTGAGAAAACTCTATTTATAGATGAGGTTCTATTTTTAGATGCATTTGTGAAGTCTATTTAAAGATCGCATGTCTAAATGTAGAATGCATGTTGATTATTATTCTCTCTTAATCATAATTGGACAATAAACATTAATTTATTCTCAATGAGCACTTGGAAATAGTTAACTAAAGTGGCGAATCAGTTAGCTAAGTAGATTTAGAGTTGAGTGGTTGGTTGGTGGGACATGCAAGTGGGCTTAGCTGCAACGAAGTGATTCGAAGTTGTAACAGAGATGGGTGGGTAGTTATGTGAGTGGTAAAGTATTTTAACTCAGTTAAGTGTGTTAAACTCAGTTTTGCTAGTTGTAACTGAACATACGCTAGTGATAGATCATTGAATTAATTATTTAATTAATTCACAAGCAGTGGTCTCACACACAACTGAAGATTTACTACTGTTAATTAGATGCATGTCAGATCCAATGGAGACCCAGTTGAGAGATAGGTGAAAGGGAAAGTTTGACTATCAGTTGTGATATTAGTGGGTGCACTCAGGAAACCACATACACATTGGAGATTCCAATCAGGATTGCACAGTCAAGGCAAGGAAGGATCTCATTCATTAAGGGATTTTAATCAGCAGGGATTGCGCAGTGGAGGCAGGCTGTCAGGAGGCAGCAAATTAGCGCATGTATTTACCAATTTTTGTATGACAGTGTGAGACGATTGTATATTGTGCTGAGAGATCTTGGATTAGAGTTTTGTATGAGATTGTTTCATGATCAATGATATATACATAATATATGATAGTGGGGTTTTTAGCTTTAGGCTTTCCCGCTAAAAATATCTGTGTTATGTGTGATTGATCTTTCTTCATATGTTTGCAATTGGCAATCGCATTTTAAGTTTCCGCAAAGACTTTTGTAGAAGTGATTCGGTATTTAATAGTGTCATGCAATTAGTAGATCAGGAGAATGCATGCAATACATAATTGTATTAAAATTTCTACATAATATCGGAGCAAAGAAGATTGCAATTTTGAATCAGTAGCCGAGTTTGTTGGTGGTAACAATTTGAATTTGCTGCAAGAATTTTTTGGTGTGACAGTTGAGTAAACTTCAAAATGGATTTCAATGGCTTGCAATCGAGGACAACTCAAACTACATTGCCTGGAAGGACAAGATGGAGGCAGTGCTTGAAGACAATGGCTTGAAGGAATTCGTCGACAGTGATGTTCCTAAGCCCACTTCGATGAATGCTGCATTACTTGATGCATGGAAAAAGAAAGTAGTGAAGATGAGAAGGATTATGTTGGAAGGTGTACGAGACCACATTGTCTGAAGCCTTCATGGGAAAGCCACTCCATTTTCTATGTGGAAGGCTTTGACAGATCTTTTCCAAAGCAAAAGTGACCATATGAAATTGGTGTTGAAGGATAAACTCAGAAAGGTCAAGATGGAGAAGGGTGACAATATTCCTAAGTATATCACAAAGTTTGTCCAATGTCAAGATGAACTAGGGAGTGTGGGAATCACGATTGCTAATGATGATTTGGTGAGGTTGGATCTCTTGGGACTTTGTTAAATTTGGACAACTAGATCCAAAATCCATCTTGTGATGCTCAGATGAAGATACCAATATTTGTATTGGATTCCTCTTTCTGAGAGGTGTAAAATCGATATAAAATTGATTTTAATCTGATGAGCAGAACATTTATTTTGAATTTATTATTTATAATAAATTATATGTGCAGGTCAGCCTTAAGGTTTTACACCAACATCACATCTTCTCCTCTGATTATATACGAGCATCTGAGAAGCAGTTTCATCTCCCACGTGAGAAGAAGGATGAAATATACTACAGCAAAAAGGGCGAAATTTACTGCAGCAAATTTTCTGCAATTAGGGCTTATAGGCAAGTTTGACTAGCATTGACTTTGGTCAACGCATGGTCCGAATTGGCTGAAATTTTGCGGAGAGTTCGATTTTTGAAGGTTGTACTCATTGGCACAAAAATCAAGGTCAAAATTTTGACCGAAGTTAGAGCTGCGTTGACTTTATTGTTGCTGCCCTACGTTGACTTTTATAGACTGCATTGACTTTTCTGGGGTTGACTTTGAGTTGACTGGGTGACTGATTTGAGGACTGTTGTGACACATTCTGGGTTGGCCGACCAAGAAGACTTTGCTGGTTGAAGCATCCTGGTATGTTCTATCAACATTTTTACTTAACTGTTTATGTGATTGTTGTTATAAAATTAAAATTGCATCAAGCATATAACATCTACATAAATTTACATGGTATCAGAGCTGAGGTGAAGACAAGCCCTAACTTATAGCAATCACCAAAAGAGAAAAATGAGTTCCACAAGTTATGGCTTCAAGGAGGATGACAAGCTGACTGGAAGAGATGACTTCCATACTTGGAAGATGATATTAGATCTCAAATTGGAAGACCATGATCTCATGGACTATGTACTGGGTAAGATACAAGAACCTCCATCCACTGCTAGTGCTGCTGCTAAAACCAAATATAAGAAGGGGAAGATCAAATTAAAGCTAATGATCAGGGAATCCATACATAAAAGTCTGGTTGCCTACATAAGCTGATACAAATGTTCAAATTAAACAATGCAAACCAGGTGCTATTCTTTAAGAATAAATTGAAGAATTTGAAGAAAGGTAGGGATGAATATGTCCAAACATACTTTCTGAAACTAACCGAGATCAGGAACAATTTGCTGGCTATTGGGGAGACAATAAATGATCGTGAGATGGTACTCACCACACTTGGAGGGCTCCCATATGAATGGAAAGTATTCAACACTACCATTCTCAATAATAATACAATTCCTAACTTTGACGAGCTACTGTCAAGATGCATGCAAGAAGAGAAGAGAATGAAGGAATACGAAAATGATAGAAATGCTGCCTACGCTGCTCATTCTAGAAAGAAGAACTTTGGTGGTCCAAAGAACAAAGGAAGAGCAGGGGCCCAAGGAAAGAAGGGAAAGTGTTTCACTTGTCATAGGCCAGGTCATCATGCTAGAGAATGTCCTTTGAAGAAGGATTCTCCTGATAGTGATGAAAACAACAACAACCGGAGGATTGGAAATCAAAGAAACAATAGGTCCAAAGGAAAGAGGAAGGCTCCCTCTGAAGGAAAAAATCAACCTTTCAAAAGGTATAGAAAATCTAGGTATGAGGAGTCAAATTTTGTTGATAAAAGAAATGAATACATTCTTGTATCTTCCCTCTCTGCTGCATCCCCACTCGACACTATGGATGTTTGGTTGATAGATAGTGGTACCTTAAGACACATCATTGGGTTCAAGGAAGAACTTTCTGACATGGTTGAGAAGGACACTAATCTGGAAATTATCCTTGGAGATAATGCCACATATCCCGTGAAAGGGACAGGGACTGTGACCCTCCACTTGTCTCAAGGACAAGTCCTACATTTGCAGGATGCACTTTATGTACCTAAATTGAAGAAGAACCTTGTGTCTATTTCAGCCATGGAAGACAAAGGTTTCAATGTGGCATTCACTGATGGAAAGGTGCGCATGTGGAAGAAGAATATCAATGAAGCTATCGTGATTGGTTTTAGAGTTGGAACACTCTACCAAGTTGAAGGAAGTCCACTAGGAGCTATGACATGTGATATTATTCGAAAAAATGAACTTTGGCACCGGAGGTTTGGACACCTTCATTGCAAGGCGCTTCCCGAAGCAAGGAAGGTGGTGACAGGGATGGCCGATTTTGGAAATAATCATGAAGGTGTATGTAAGGGTTGTGCCGAAGGAAAGAATACAAGGGGACCTTTCCCCTCAAGTGTCACAAAAACATCTAATATTTTGCAATTGGTCCATTCTGATCTATCTGGTATGCTACCCGTGACATCCCTGGGAGGATGTTCTTACTATATGACATTCACTGATGACTTCTCCCGCAAAATCTGGATATACTTCTTGAAGAAGAAGGATGAGGCTTTCATGTGGTTCTATACCTTCAAAGCCTTGGTGGAAAATATTATAGGGAAGAAGATCAAGATTTTGAGGACCGACAATGGCACTGAATATGAGTCAAATGAGTTCAAGGACTTCTGCAGAGAGGCTGGCATTAAGAGGGAGACTACTACTGCCTATACTCCTGAACAGAATGGCGTTGCTGAACGAAAGAACATGACCATTGTGGAAGCTGCCCATGCCATGCTATGTGACCAGAGTCTACCAAAGTTTCTGTGGGGAGAAGCTGTGAATACTGCTGTATACATTCAAAACCGATGCCCTTATTCCACCCTGGACTCCAAAACTCCCGAAGAGGTTTTCACTGGTAAGAAACCTGACGTCTCACATTTTAGAATTTTTGGATGTCCTGTTTATTTTCATGTGCCAAAAGAAAAGAGAAGTAAGTTGGATGCTTCTGGGAAGAAAGGAATGTTTGTGGGCTATAGTGAAACTTCTAAGGCCTATAGAGTCTATGTACCTGGTCAAAGGGAAGTAGAGATATGCCATGATGTCACTTTTGACGAAGATGCTTCCCTAAAGAATGTAGTAGATATTTCGAGATCTGAGGAAAATCATGAAGCAAGGCCTGGAAATCAAGAAGAACCGTAGGATGAGACAATGCCTGATGTTGAAGGACCAATGGACCCAATCGATCCATATCCTTCACTGAAAAAGAGACCATCATGGCTCAGGGACATTCTCGAAGATGCTGAGGGACATGTTTCCCTGAGGGGGACATTCTGAGAAAGCAAGAAGCCGTGTAGATACCAAGGGTATCTGGCTGCCATGAGTACTATTGTACAATCTGAACCTGGATCTTTTGAGGAAGACATAAAGAATCAAGTCTGGAAGGATGCTATGCATGAAGAATATGAGTCCATAATGAAGAATTATTTCTGGGATGTGGTTCCAATAGTGAAGGACAAATCAGTTGTCAGTGCAAAATGGCTCTACAAGATCAAGCATGGATCTGATGGAAGTGCTGAAATGTTCAAGGCAAGATTCGTTGCCTATGGATTCTCTTAATAGGAAGGCATAGATTATGATGACATATTTTCACCTGTGGCCCGATATACCACCATTCGATCTATTATAGCCCTTGTTGCTACGCAAGGATGGAGTCTTCATCAGATGGATGTCAAGACCGCTTTTCTACATGGTGCAATACAAGAAGAGGTGTATGTAGAACAACCTCTGGGGTTTGAAGTCCAGGATCAGGACACTCATGTCTGTAGGTTGAAGAAAGCCCTCTATGGGTTGAAGCAAGCACCCAGAGCTTGGTACGAGAGGATATATAGCTACTTGATGAAGCTGGGCTTCACTCAAAGTAATGCTGCTCCAAAAATTTACTTCAAGGTTGTCTAGGGGAAGCCTCTCATTCTGGTTGTGTATGTGGATGACCTCTTCCTGACAGGTGTTGACCCTCTCATTCATCAATGCAAGAGGGAGCTCACTGCTGAGTTCGAGATGAAGGACCTAGGACTGATGCACTACTTCCTAGGCTTGGAGGTCTGGCGAAGACATGGAGATATTTTCCTTTCTCAAGGAAAATACATTGTGAAACTTCTGGAAAGATTTGGTATGGTGGACTGCAAGTCCGTGTCAACACCAATGGAACTCAACTTCAAAAATTTGAGTGGCAGCGTTGCTGGGCCCATACTGGCAAATCCTACTAAGTATTGTCAACTCGTAGGGGCCTTGATGTTCTTAGTGAACACCCATCCAGATATATGTTTTGCAGTGAACACTTTGAGTCAACAGATGGTTGAACCTCATCACTTTCATTGGGTTGGTGCCAGGAATCTTCTGAGATACCTTTGGGGCATGATAAACCATGGGCTGAGATACACTGCCGGCAGTGTGACACTCCTTGGATATACTGATGTCGATTTGGTTGGCAGTGTGGTGGATCGTAAGAGCACATCGGGATGTTTCTTCAATCTTGGTTCTGCTTCGATTTCATGGATGAGCAGGAAGCAGAAGTCAGTGGCCTTGAGCACCGTAGAGGCCAAATACATTGCAGCAAGTATGGCCTGTTGTGAAGCAATTTGGTTGAGAAAGCTCTTTAGTGAGCTATTTGGACATGTGCTAGATACCACCATGATACTCTGTGATAACCAGAGTGGGATTCGCTTGACCGAGAATCCCGTGTTCCATGACTGATCCAAGCATATTGATATCAGGTATCATTTCATCTGGGATATGGTACAACGAGGCACCGTAAGGCTCGATCATATAGGAACTGATGAGCAGGTCATAGATATTCTCACTAAACCCCTAGGGAAGGTCAAGTTCCTAACCTTTCGTGAGAGACTTGGTATCGTGGAATGACCCTATGATGTGGGTCTTGTTGGACGATGAGCTCGAGGAGCTCTGAGGGGCCTTGGGGAAAGCTTCTTGGAGCTATGAGCAACCACAAGGCTAGGCTTGCTAAACCTTTTTGGTGTACATGGATCCCACTGTTGTGATTATTGAGTTGGTTCACCTCTCATTATCTGTGCCCCGTATGCATCCTACCCATTGAGTTCAGGGCTCATGGGAAGTGCCTCTCATTTGTCCAATGAGGTGGGAAAAGCTAGAGACTAGTAGCAAAGACTAGTGGATGCATCAGATATTGTCATACTCTCTATCTAGGATGGCACAGTCCAACCACTTGATCTGGGATCAAGTCTAGTGAGGTCTCGGACCTCCGCCTGACTTTGGGTCAGATGAACCAACTTCGGGTTGGTTGGAGACTCTTTGTGAGTCTGATAGAGGTTTCGAACCTCTGGGCTAAATTTGTTAGCTGGGGGATGATGTCTTTGTGACTGACCCACTTCTGTTCTGAAATAAAGAGGCCAGCAAAGCAAGTTACGGCGGGATGACGCACGATGTTTGATTGCACTATTGGATGGAATTATCCCTAGTTGAAAGGGAGTGTTAAATTTGGACAGCTAGGTCCAAACTCCATCTTGTGATGCTCAGATGAAGATACCAATATTTGTATTGGATTCCTCTTTCTGAGAGGTGTAAAATTGATATAAAATTGATTTTAATCTGATGAGCAGAACATTTATTTTGAATTTATTATTTATAACAAAATATATGTGCAGGTTGGCCTTAAGGTTTTACACCCCCAGCAGATGTGTCACACACCTCAATGATGGATATAAATATAGTCAACGTTGGAGAGCATTTCACTCACTCAACATCACATCTTCTCCTTTGATTATATACGAGCATCTGAGAAGCAGTTTCATATCTCACGTGAGAAGAAGGACGAAATCTACTGCAACAAAAAGGATGAAATTTACTGCAGCAAATTTTCTGTAGTTTGGGTTTTTGGGCAAGTTTGACCAGCATTGATTTTGGTCAACGCATGGTCTGAATTGGCTGAAATTTTTTGGAGAGTTTGATTTTTGAAGGCCGTACTCATTGGCACAAAAATCGAGGTCAAAAGGTTGACCAATGTTGGAGCTGCATTGACTTTATTGTTGCTTCCCTACGTTGACTTTTCTGGACTACATTGACTTTTCTGGAATGCGTTGAATTTTCTGGACTGGGTGACTGATTTGAGGACTGGTGTGACACATTCTGGGTTGGTCGACCAAGAAGACTTTGCTGGTTGAAGCATCCTGCTGACTACCGTAATGCACCAACACATTCTCCTATTTCTGGTTTGTCTTCTATAGATCCATTGGTATGTTCTATTAGCATTTTTACTTAACTGTTTATGTGATTGCTGTTATAAAAGTAAAATCGCATCAAGCATAGAACATCTACATAAATTTATAGACTTCCTAAGAGTTGGCACAGTTATCAAGACTGTCAACGGATGAGAAAAAAATGTCGGATTAGGAACGACTGTGGTCACATCTAGTGCAGGAGGAGTTCAGGCAGAACACTAGAGATGGCTCTTCATAAAAGCATGATGATGAAGAGGATTGTGCTTTGGCTGCCAAGGCAAGGAAAGGGAAGGGGAATAAATTCCATTCAAAATCCGAGTCTAAAGGCAAGAAGCTGGATTTGTCCAAGGTGGAGCGTTTTCACTATCATGCATTAGGGAAATTTTGAGGTCTAAAATGGGCCTCCTAAGAAAAATGTACAAAAAAATAAAATTTATAAGAACCAATAGGATTGAAGATGATGATGTCAACCATGGGGGATGATTCACCATTTTTGGAGTAAAAATGTAAAAATATTAAAAAATAATAAAATAATAAAACTACTTTTTCAACTCATATTTTCAACTTATCTCCCTAAGGTTTTACTCAAATTTCGAGCAAGAGTACTCGTTGGATGAAAAATTTAATTCCTCATCCAAGGAGTACCCATGTTGCATACTTTCGATGGACCTTGATACACGAAAAATGAGAAATACATGAAAAAACATGTTTGCAATCACGTTTTTCATGTATTTCTCGTTTTTTGTGTAGGAGGGTCCATCGAAAGTATGCAACATGGATACTCCCTAGATGAGAAATCAAATTATACATCCAAAAAAGTGCTTCCACTCGAAATTTGAGTAAACCCATAGGGAGATAAGTTGAAAATATGAGTTGAAAAAATAATTTTTCTTTTTCCCCTCTAAAATTTGATGATGTAATCAAATCGTATTTAATTATTTCCTCTATTATTTTATAATATCCTTAGGAGGCCCATTTTAGACCCCAAAATTCACCTAATGGAACATGGGCATCTTTCCACTAACTGCCCATAGAAAAAGAAGAATAAGAAGGCCGTTGGAGCTACAGCTGGTGAGGCCCTTGCCTCACAATTTGAACTTGATTAATCTTTAATCGCATGCTTGGTTTCAAGCGCAATGGGATCAGTGTGGTATCTTGATAGTGGTGCTTCCTTCCACATGACATGAGATAAGGAGATTTTTAGTGACTTGGAGGAGAAAGATATCCAAATGCATATAGAGATGGGCGATGATGGACGATACAATGTGACCAGCATTGGTACCATTACCTTTGAGATGGAATCAGGTAAACCATTTCAATTGAAAGATGTGATGCATGTTCAAGGTCTGAAGAAAAACTTGGTCTCAGTTGCGATGTTGGAGGACAGAGGTTATGACGTTATTTTCAGCGATGGAAAAGCTTTCGTGCGACATAAAACAATGGGTCAAGCCAAGAGGATAGGGATTCAAGTTAAGAATCTCTACAAGCTGGAGGTAGAAGGCCGCGTTGCCATGATGGGAAAGGCAGAAAAAGTGGTGATCCGGGATGAGGGCGAATTATGAAACAGACGATTGAGCCATCTTCATCATGGAGCCTTGAAATTCATGCAACAAATATCTACTGGAATTATAATGGGAACACTTACTTAGTTAGATCAGTGCAAGGGTTGCACCATGGGGAAGAATGTAAATTCCACCTTTCATGAAAAGGAGAATTGTGCTTCGGTGATCCTGGAGAGTTCACACAAAGGTATTATGTTATTTTTGTTGATGAATTTTCTCGTAAATGTTGGATCTTATTCATGCAAAAGAAGGATCAAACATTCTCAAAGTTCTGTGAGTTTAAGGCATTGGTGGATAAAAATTCGGGGAAGCAAGTGAAGGCTCTACGGAGCGATAATGGTGGAGAATACATCTCGAACAAATTCAAATAATTTTGTAGCAAAGAAGGAATTCAAAGAGAACTCATAGCGCCTCATAACCCACAGCAAAATGGGGTCATGGAGAGGAAGAACAAAATGATTGTGGGTGCAGCACGAGTGATGCTGCATGATCAAGGCCTACTAATGTATTTGTGGCGGAAGCATGCAACACTGTGGTTTATGTGCAAAAATATTCTCCTCATAGAGTACCTGGCATGAGTACACATGAAGAAGCTTTTACTGGTAAGAAACCGGATGTTTCTCACTTTATGATTTTTGGCTCATCTGTTTATGTGCATGTGACCAAGAACGCTAGGAGGAAGGTGGAGATGAATGCTGAAGTTTGGATATTTGTGGGGTACACAAAAACACCCCATAATTATCGTGTGTATTTTCCAAATATTCAAATGACTGTGGTGCGACGAGATATAAAATTCAATGAGGAGAAAACCATGATGTTTTCACTTGAGAGGGAGCTAGACTTACATGTAGAGGAGGAACTTTTGGTTCCCAAAGATGAGTCTCTAGATGTGGATCAATCATAGGAGGAGGTTCATGGAGTGGAGGAGTCCACTCACGCATAGCCAAACATTAGAACTGGTAGAGGCATACCACAGAAGCTGAGAGGCTGAAACTTGATGCGACAAAGAATGTAGGAGTCCCTACTTTACAGCGCAGAAAAATACAATCTCCTAACCGATTCACTGGATACATGGCTCTCATGAGAAAATGTATTGTGACTGAGCCATCTTCCTTTCAGGAAGTAGTGCAGGAGCCCACATATGTAGATGCAATGGTGGAGGAGTATGAATCCATTGTCAGAAACAATGCATGGGAAATTGTTCCAAGCTTGGTTGATAAGTCAGTGGTAGGTTCAAGTTGGATCTACAAGGTAAAGCAAGATGCTGATGGGAGCGTTGAGAAATACAAGGCCAGATTTGTGGCCCGGGGCTTCTCACAGATCGAGGGGATTGATTATGAAGAAACCTTTGCACCTATCACACGATATTCTTCCATAAGGACCATCCTTTCTCTCTCAGAACAGATGGGTTGGAAAATTCATCAGATGGATGTGAAGACTATGTTCCTTATTGGTATCATTGAGGAAGAAGTGTACATTGAGAAGCCTGAAGGATTTGAGATCTTTAGCAGTGAGTCGCATGTGTGCAGACTCAAAAGAGCGTTGTATGGGCTAAAGCAAGCACCCCATGCTTGGTACACTCATATCGACAACTATTTCACCGGACTTGGATTCTCCAAGAGTGAGGCGGATGCAAACCTATACCAAATTGTGGTGGAGGGTAAGATTTTAATCATTGTTCTTTATGTTGATGATTTAATACTGACTGGTGATGAGCAACTAATACACTCATGCAAGGAGGACCTTGCAAAGGAGTTCGAGATGAAGGATATGAGCTTCCTTCATTATTTCGTTGGATTGGAAATATGGTAGCAAGAAGGTGAAATTTTTGTGTCTCAAGGCAAGTATGCAAGGGAGATACTGGGTAAGTTTCACATGGAGGGCTGCAAACCCATGGATACTCCTCTTCCAGGAAACTGGAGGAAAGAGGATGCTACATCTGGAGAGGTAGTGGATGCTATTGTCTATCGATAGTTAGTGGGTTCACTAATGTATTCAGTAAATACAATACCAGACATATGCTATGCGGTGAACCATCTTAGTCAAGCAATGGTTAAGCCTACTGAGCTCTTTTGGAAGGCAGGCAAGCATGTCCTGAGATCTCTCAGGGGCACATCTAAGTATGGATTTTTTGGAAATATTGTCATTGATGGCAAAGGAGGCAGCAGAGGCAGAGATAATACGGTTAAGGAGTGGAGGAAGAGATTGAGCAACAGAGGCAGAGGCAGAGGCAGCGAATACAGAGGCAGAGATAAAATGGTTAAGCAGTGGAGGCAGATTCAGAGCCGTTATCAAACAGTGAAATGTTAACATAATAATGAAACAGTGAAATAAACCTTTTTACAGGGCTTATATATGTATCAAGATCTGATGCTCTCTGAAATGAATTGATTGCATACGGTGTCATTTGATTTAACTTTAAGTCTAGAGCATTTTTGAGTTGTACGAGAATATGCGATAGTTAAAATACTCCAGGACGACTTCTATGTACTCATCGTTGAAAGAGATTTTATATCCTTTAAGTTCTGAGTTAAATTATTGTGTAGGGTGTCGAAATGTTAGCCCCTATATGGAGAGGCTTTCTAAGAGTCCCAGTGACACTAATATAATCCTGTGCGAGTGTTATGGAGCAGAATGCGATGAATAATTATAGCATAATGGAATATGAATGCAGTGAGGATGTAAAGGACCGGAACCTCGAAGCGGAATAGTTATATATAACGAAAGGAGCGAAGTATTAGAAGCGGAACTTGGAAGAAGGAACTCTGACTAGTGAACAGTGACAGCGGGTTTGGACTCATATTGCACCACTTCTTTACGGTAAGCAGTATTTACAAATAGAATGTGATCAATACCATAGGAAGACACGTGGCAAAAAGTGGTTTTCAAAAACCATTCATATCGCGCGTTAAAGCCCGGGAGGAAAAACAACGTGATATGCATTATATCTGTCGGATCAATGGATGAGTGCACGATAAGCCTACAACCATAGGATGGGAAGGGGAGTTAAGCGTTGGGACTCGCTCCATCACATGAAATTGGAGAATTAAATGACGTGCACTTTGATTGCGCGATGATCGTCAAATCATCGAATGGTATGCGGTAAAGTTTGCAGCCGTCGATTGAAGAGGTAAGAATCTATTACTGGGACCCAATTGTTAATATACATCGTGACTGGTAATATAACCAAAGTCTGAGTTTACATATGGTCGAATAATCATATGATTTGGATTGCTGTGAGTGAGTTTCCTATTAATGTTTATGACACTCGATTCAGGGAGTATACATATGTTGTTATATATATTCTATGAGAAAACGAATCTTTACTTTTGTGAATATATAATATATATATTATATAGTTGCGAAGAATGATATCTGATATAATATATGTCACCAGACCATAGAGTCACAATTCGACTTTATGTAAAGTTATATAATACATTCAGAGTGATGGTGAAGTCCACAGACCATTGGGACTAATGGCTATTGAATATTGACCGAAGATCGTGAAATAAGGTATGGTGTGATATGTCAGGTTTTGACCAAGGTATAGAGTGTTAAAGTTACAATGGCAGTATGAACATCTGGCCAACCATAGTGTATTTTGATACTTTGGTAAGTTTTATCAAAGTCAAAGATAATAAAGCGCACTCATAAATGATGGTTTGATAAAGGGGCACATTATATACATTGGGGTTTTTATAACCCTTTGAAGAAGTAGGTTCCACACAGTATTTAAATTGCCATTGGAGACATGATAAGGTTTTGAGTTTGCCCAGATTGAATTTTAATTGGGTCTAAATTTGGGATTCATTTACATACTCAAGAAGCGGGGACTGTGGGTTTTACCTGCACCAAGTTTTATTTAAATTTCCAGTGAAGGAAACCAAAGAAATGGAATTTGCCTAGATTTAAAATCAAAAGTTATATTAAAAGACAGTTATATATGCAGCGGTTTCACAACTGCAATGAAGAGGAGAGCGTGCATAAACGAAAGAGAGAGAGACAACTGCAGAAAAATGAACAGTGTTCCAAAAGGATGAAGGGATTGATTTGAAAATGATATTATATAATGAGCTTTATGCTAAAGTACATTTGGATGCCCTAAGGGAAGAAGTTGGACTGAAGTTGTAATATGAGTTTTAACCATTGAGTTTAAGTTCATATATGGACAGAGAGTGTGTAAGCAGGTAGCCCGAGCATAGAGATTGATAATGAACAGACATTGCCCAGAGTTATATTTATTTGAGGATAAACTTGAAAAGCAGTTATATATGCAGCAGGTGCACACAAGTACAGTGAACAGGTGAATAAACACAGGGATGAAAATGTGGGCCTAACAGAGGTAAACAAAGAATGTAAGAACTGAAAAAGTCACAGGGAATTTTACAGACATGATGAACAGAAGTATGCAGATCAGTTACTTAACAGTAGCAAAAAATACAAAGCCAGCAAAGCCAAAAGCCAGAAAATGGGTTGAGTAAAATTGTATTTATGTAACTGAAAATGTGAATGTAAAAGTTGTAATTGATTTTTTATTGTTTATGATGCATTGGCAAGTCTCCGGTAGGAAAACAAAACTCCCACTGTAATGTTGAAATTAATGAATATTGTTATATTTTTTCTGAATGAGCGGGTAAAAGAAATGAGAAGGCAGAAGGCAAGAGGCATGGATGTCCATTTCAAATTCCCTAAGGAATGCTAACCGTCATAAGGGAATTTCTATAAATAATATCATCTTGATATGCATAGAGAGGTTAGAGAGGTTGGAGAATGTGGAATTGAGGCAGAAAAGATAAGAAGAAGGAGGAGCAGAACGAGATGCTGTGAAAAGTTAGAGAATGCAGAAATGAAGCAGTGAGGCAGAGAAGAAGGAGGAGCTAATAGTGAATCTAAGAAGAAGCAGAGATGATGCAGGGCAGATATGAGGACTGATGCACAACAGTGAAGATGGTACAGAACATAGCTGATATCCAGGGTAAATCAGCAAGTGTTTTTATTTTGAAAGTGTAAGGAAGTTGGAGCTTCCCTATCAAGTTGTAGCTTGATAGATGTTATTTATAGCTGACTGAGGTTGGAGCCTCCTGTAGGTTGGTGCCTACAGAAAATTGATGGGAGTTGGAGCTTCCTTGCAAGTTGTACTTGCAGAATTGAGGTAGGAGCCTCCTGTAGGTCAGTGCCTACAGAAAATCAGTGGTGAGAGGGAGTTGGAGCTTGCCTTTGCATCACAACAATAATAAGATATGGTTTTCTCCCTTTATGGGTTTCCACTTATATTTGGTGTCTCTGTGCATGATGTCTATGTGTTGATGTGGTTTACCTAATCTTCTTAACACTTGTTGCTCACATATTAAGACTACTGCTACATTAACAAATCTGCTTGATACTTGTTGCTCGCAAATTAAGATTGCTCACATATTAAGTTGATCATGAAATGAAGGTGTAAATAAGTTTTAAGGGAAAAGTTTTAAAAAGTCCATGTATGTGTTAAACTTATTCACCCCCACCCTCTCAGTTTAACTAAGGGTTCAAAAATTGGTATCAGAGCCAGGTTCCTTTGGCGTAATCTTAATAACTTGAAGGAGATCTAGTTGAGTCATGGACTATCAAAATGTACCTGTGTTGAGTACAACAAAATTTCCTGAATGAAGAGATAAGGTTAAAACAAGATTATTGGCTTATGAACCTGAGGTATGGAAACGTGTATGTGATGGTTACTGCACAGACTCTCCCTCGGTGCAAGAACAACATAGCAATGCCAAGGCAAAATGTGTGATATTCAACAATCTTCATAACAAGGATCTTGAGTTAATAATGGATTTAACCTCTACAAAAGAAATATGGGACAGATTGCATTTCATGCATGGAGTAGACACTGAGGATTGCATTTTCAAGAAGGAGAAGAAAATTAAGAAGAAGAAAAATTCATGTCAAAAGGAAAATGTTCAATCAAATGAGGTACCTGCCAGTGTGAATGGAAGTAAGTTCCATGGAGAAATTATAGGTGACGAAAAAGGAAAACTTGACACAGCCTTGACTGAAATAGAAAGACTGAAGAATGAAAACAAAGAATTTAAGACATTGGTGCAAATATGTGATGAGAAAGCATATGAAGATAAGAAAGAAATTGTTGGCCTAAATACACAACTTGAAGAAGCAAGGAAAGTAGAAGAAACTCTACTGCAATAAATGAAAGAGAAAAGTCTGGAATGTGAGAAATTGGAAGAAGAAGTAGAGTGCTTGAGAAAGAAATTAGAAAAGGCCCAAAGAGAATTATTAATGAATACTTCTCAAATGAAAAGCTCTGGACAGTTGGACCAAATCCTAAATGTTCAAAGATATCCTCTCATAAAGACTGGGATAGGCTATGAAGGAGAAACCAATAAGTCCAAGGTAGAAGATCACAGGAAGATCATCTTTGTAAAAGCTGTAAAGGATAATGAAGTAGCTCAAAATATTCCTGCAGAAGTAGAAGCCATGAAGAATAGGATTTGTGAAGAAACAAATAGAACCAAGCAACAACATGGAAGGACAGATAATGAAAGGATGAAACAATCAACTGTTAAAGGCTCAACACTGCTAAGGATGAATTGAACAAATTTGGAAGATGTCAAAGGAGGTTCTTTCCTCCTATAAAAAATATCACATGTTTTTCTTGTCATAAACCACGATATACTGCAGCACATTGTAAAACAAGGCATATCAACTTCAACCAACAAAATATGCAGCAAATGAGAAGAACCCCTCAAGCAAGAAAATGGAAAAGAAAATCTTTCACTAGGTACACAAATCATTTCCATGGCTACTGATATGCATGCAATGAATTTGGACATAAATATGTTAAATGTAAATTGTGTTCAAAAAGGGGAACAAAACATTATACATCAGCTCAAACATACCTTAGTAAAATAAGATGTTATGTATGCCTCAATCTTGGTCACAAAGAAAAAGACTGTAAACTGCCATATACATTAAAGAACTCTAGACAGATGATGGAATCTAATCAAATCAAACAAAGCTATGAATAAAAAAGAAGTGCAGACATTATGAAGAACCCCAATAAAGTATGGAAGGAAAAGAGAAAAGGGAGCTTGTTATCTCAATAACATAATGAAAACATCATAGTATCAGGGGGAGCTGCTATAGAAAACAAAGCAAATATCCAACCAAGTGATAAATATGAAGCAACATCCCAGGGGGAGAGCAGTTCATAAATAGTCCCCACAAAATTAGTCTAAGAAGAGCTCCTTGTAATGAGAACAGCTATGAGATCAGGAAGGGAAAGGAAAATTTCTCTAACAGAGAATTATTGACGAAGAAGATCACCTGAATCACGCAATAGCCAGAAGGTTGATGGAAGGAGAGAAAGCAGCAAGCAGCCATGATGATAGAAGAAGACTTCATCACATTAAAGTGGTGATCACACTGTGCCTCATACTGCTAGAATTAACAATGAATCACATTAAGAAGGATTAGCAAGAGAAGTGCCTATCATCATTATGTCATGATTTCATTCATCTATGAAAAGTCCTCTTGGATGAATACAGTTAGGTGAGTGATAATTCTCTGAGTGATCTGCCCATGAAGAGTCCAAGCAAAGAAATTGATGATGTCTTCCCAAAGATCATTATGTTAGAACAATTGAATTGAATATTAAGCAACAATGATTCCTGAGTAGTCCTAGAAAGGAACATGCAATGGATTTCCTTTGAACAGAATGACATGAAAAGAAGAATGGTTAATGATGCCAAGATCAAATTCAGGAGATTGATGATTGTTGGTGTGAACAGTGGAAATATAAATAGTAAAAACTATGGGTTCATGTGGAAGCTAAAGTGAAATCTCTGAATGGTTTATCAAAGTAATATCAATTGGTGTTTAGGTACAAGAAGCATGCTTATCAACAGATTACCAAGCATTATCAATGGAGCAGCAGTATGATACATGTCCACAGGATCAAAAGACTATGGAAAGAATGCATCAAGGTAAAATTCCCAGGGTTATCTGCATTCAACATGAAAAGGTCAGTAGTAGTGCTAAAGGATCAGTATCTGGTTTACACTTGAAGGATTATATTGAGCATTGAAGCAGTATCTACTTCTATACATAACTACATGCCTACCGGAAGTCAGCACATGCATATCTTCAAGGCCTGTGTCTTAAGATCATTCATAAAATTGTGTGAATTCTGTTTGCTGATATTTCAATCAAACAACTTGAAGATGTTTATGCTGAGGATCATCATGACAGAATATTTGTGTTAATCTAAGAGTTGAAGCCCAAAAGTTTGTTATTGATTCATCACAAGCATACTTCAGCAAAAAGGAATTGTTGTTGTTTAACCATTGAAAAGAAGTTGATCATTAAAGAGAGATTGATCATTGACATACATAACCCCTTATGTCTTAAATAAAATTGCATGGTTGTTAAGTGAGACTGACCAATACATTGAAGGGTGTGTTTTGAAAATACATTGAACAAGCAGGAAAGTCATTTGGTCTCTCATATTGAAAGATATTGCCTATTCTCACGATAAACTGTAGGCTCTGGTTTGATTCATTGATTCACTTTAGCAACAAGGATTATTTAGTCATTAAGTGTAATATCATCTCCAAAAGGCAAGAAAGGTGAACCTTAGCTATAAAAGGATATATTGGCATCATCATCATAATTGAACATGTGTGGCATTACAGATGAGTATTGCTGAAGAAGACATATCTCAACTACAAGGGTTATGGGCCTGCAACTTCCTCAACAGTATAGATTTCTGATGAAAACATAATAGAGAGAAGAGTATTTGAAGCATTCTCAGCATGCTAAGCTTTGGTCAAATGAAAAATCTCTAATTATATGAGTCTGATGATATATGGTTGTTCTATCATTATCCACACTCTACACAAGTGCAAGGAATCTGTGCCTTGGGATTGTATTAATTTACAGTGTATATTCAAGTTATAATAATTCTCAAAAGTGTTCTCTCAACAACTATTGTACACCAGTTTAGAGCAGCATGGTACAAAGCCAGTTGAAGAAGGCCTAAACATAACCTAGAGAGAGGAAATGCAGAGATAGAATCTACACTGAGAGATGTGCAACCCTTTTCCATTGATGTCAAATGGGGAGGAAAAGCAGATAGGTGGAGGAAAATATGATATGAAGAGAAAGCACAGTTTCAGGGGGAGAATAGAAACGACAATATCATTCTAGGGGGAGATCAGCTAGCAAAGAAAGCATGAAACATGCCCTCAATATTAGTACAACATGGGTGAGAGTTCAAAGCACACTAGAAAAGTTGAGTAACCCCTTGCCATTGATGTCAAAGGGGAAGGAAGAGCAAGCAATAGAAGGAAGGGTCCTAACAGGAAAGCAGAGGAAGTGTGTTGCCATCAATGCCAAAGGGGGAGACTATTGGAAATATTGTCATTAATGAAAAAGGAGGCAGCAGAGGCAGAGACATGCAGAGGTTAAGTAGTGGAGGCAGAGGTCGAGCAGCAGAGGCAGAGGCAGAGGTAGCAAATATAGAGGCAGAGGTCGAGCAACAGAGGCAGAGGCAGAGGCAGCAAATATAGAGGCAGAGATAAAACGGTTAAGTAGTGGAGGCAGTGGTCGAGCAGCAGAGGCAGAGGCAGAGGCAATGAATAAAGAGGCAAAGATAAAACGGTTAAATAGTGGAGGCAGATGCAGAGCCGTTATCAAACAGTGAAATGTTAACATAATAATGAAATAGTGAAATAAACCTTTTTACAGGGCTTATATATGTATCAAGATCTGATGCACTCTGAAATGAATTGATTGCATACGGTGTCATTTGATTTAACTCTAAGTGTAGAGCATTTTTGAGTTGTACAAGAATGTGCGATAGTTAAAATAATCCAGGACGAATTCTATGTACTCACCATTGAAAGAGGTTTGATATCCTTTAAGTTCTAAGTTAAATTATTGTGTAGGGTGCTGAAATGTTAGCCCCTATATGGAGAGGCTTTCTCAGAGTCCCAGTGACACCAATATAATCTTGTGCGAGTGTTACGGAGTAGAATGCGATGAATATTTACAACATAATGGAATATGAATGCAGTGAGGATGTAAAGGACCAGAACCTCGAAGCATAATAGTTATATATAACGAAAGGAGCGAAGTATTAGAAGCGGAACTTGAAAGACGAAACTCTGACTAGTGAACTGTGACAGCGGGTTTGGACTCATATCGCACTGCTTTTATATGGTAAGCAGTATTTACAAATCAAACACAATCAATGCCATA
The DNA here is from genome assembly GCA_034641835.2 of Pinus albicaulis. NCBI lineage: Eukaryota > Viridiplantae > Streptophyta > Pinopsida > Pinales > Pinaceae > Pinus > Pinus albicaulis. The sequence continues at coordinate 3,305,841 of CM076577.1, forward strand.
GGCAGACACGTGGAAAAAAGTGGTTTTCAAAAACCATTCATATCGCACGTTAAAGCCCGGGATGAAAAACAACGCGATATGCATTATATCCGTCGGATCAGCGGATGAGTGCATGATAAGCCTACAACTGTAGGATGAGAAGGGGAGTTAAGCATTGGGACCCGCTCCATCACGTGAACTCGAAGAATTAAATGACGTGCACTTTGATTGCGCGATGATCGTCGGATCATCAAATGGTATGCGGTAAAGTTTGCAGCCGTCTATTGAAGAGGTAAGAATCTATTACTAGGACCCAATCATTAATATACATCGTGACTGGTAATATAACCAAAGTCTGAGTTTACGTATGGTCGAATAATCATATGATTTGGATTTCTGTGAGTGAGTTTCCTATTAATGTTTATGACACTCGATTCGGGGAGTATACATATGTTGGTATATATATTCTATGAGAAAACAAATATTTACTGCTGCGAATATATAATATATATATTATATAGCTGCAAAGACTGATATCTGATATAATATATGTCACCGGACCAAAGAGTCACAATTCGGCTTTATGTAAAGTTATATAATACATTCAGAGTGATGGTGAAGTCCGCAAACCGTTGGGACTAATGACTATTGAATATTGACCGAAGATTGTGAAATAAGGTATGGTGTGATATGTCGGGTTTTGACCAAGGTATAGAGTGTTAAAGTTACGATGGCAGTATGAATGTCTGGCCAACCATAGTGCATGTTGATACTTTGGTAAGTTTTATCAAAGTCAAATATAATAAAGCGCAATCATAAATGATGGTTTGATAAAGGGGCACATTATATACATTGGGGTTTTTATAACCCTTTGAAGAAGTAGGTTCTGCACAGTATTTAAATTGCCAGTGGAGACATAATAAGGTTGTGAGTTTGCCCAAATTGAATTTTAATTGGGTCTAAATTTGGGATTCATTTATATACTCAAGAAGCGGGGACTGTGGGTTTTACCTGCACCAAGTTTTATTTAAATTTCCCGTGAAGGAAACCAAAGCATTGGAATTTGCCTAGATTTAAAATCAACAGTTATATTAAAAGACAGTTATATATGCAGCGGTTGCACAATTGCAATGAAGAGGAGAGCGTGTAGAAACGAAAGAGAGAGAGACAACCGCAGAAAAATGAACAGTGTTCTAAAAGGCTAAAGGGATTGATTTGAAAATGATATTATATAATGAGCTTTATGCTAAAGTTCATTTGGAAACCCCGAGGGAAGAAGTTGGATTGAAGTTGTAATACGAGTTTTAATCATTGAGTTTAAGTTCATATATGGACAAAGAGTGTGTAAGCAGGTAGCCCAAGCACAGAGATTGATAATGAACAAACATTGCCCAGATTTATATTTATTTGAGGAAAAACTTGAAAAGCAGTTATATATGCAGCAGGTGCACACAAGTACAGTGAACAGGTGAATAAACACAAGGATGAAAATGTGGGCCTAATAGAGGTAAACAAAGAATGTAGGAACTGAAAAATTCATAGGGCATTTTACAGGAATGATGAACAGAAGTATGCAGATTAGTTACTTAACAACAGCAGAAAAGACAAAGCCAGCAAAGCCAAAAGCCAAAAAATGGGCTGAGTAAAATTGTCTTTATGTAACTGAAAATGTGAATGTAAATGTTATAATTGATTTTTTATTGTTTGTGATGCATTGGCAAGTATCCGGTAGGAAAAAAAAACTCCCACTGTAATATTGAAATTAATGAATATTATTATATTTTTTCTGAATGAGCAGGTAAAAGAAATGAGAAGGCATAAGGCAAGAGGCATGGCTGTCCATTTCAAATTCCCTGAGGAATGCTAACAGTCATAAGGGAATTTCTATAAATAATATCATCTTGATATGCATAGAGAGGTTAGAGAGGTTGGAGAATGTGGAATTGAGGCAGAAAAGATAAGAAGAAGGAGGAGTAGAACGAGATGCTGTGAAAAGTTGGAGAATGCAGAAATGAAGTAGTGAGGCAGAGAAGAAGGAGGAACTGATAGTGAATCTGAGAAGAAGCAGAGATGATGTAGGGAAGATATGAGGACTGATGCACAGCAGTGAAGATGGTACAGAACAAAGCTGATATCCAAGGTAAATCAGCAAGTGTTTTTCTTTTGAAAGAGTAAGGAAGTTGGAGCTTCCATATCAAGTTGTAGCTTGATAGATGTTAGTTATAGCTGACTGAGTTTGGAGCCTCCTGTAGGTTGGTGCCTGCAGAAAATTGATGGGAGTTGGAGCTTCCTTGCAAGTTGTAGCTTGCAGAATTAAGGTAGGAGCCTCCTGTAGGTCGGTGCCTACAGAAAATCAGTGGTGAGAGGGAGTTGGAGCTTGCCTTTGCATCACAACAATAATAAGATGTCGTTTTCTCCCTTTATGGGTTTCCACTTATATTTGGTGTCTTTGTGCATGATGTCTATGTGTTGATGTGGTTTATCTAATCTGATTAATACTTGTTGCTCACATATTAAGATTGCTGCTACATTAACAAATCTGCTTGATACTTGCTGCTCACAAATTAAGATTTCTCACATATTAAGTTGATCATGAAATGAAGGTGTAAATAAGTTTTAAGGGAAAAGTTTTAAAAAGTCCATGTATGTGTTAAACGGATTCACCCCCCCCCCCTCCCCCCCCTCTCAGTTTAACTAAGGGTTCAACAGGCTTACGGTACAGACAGATAGATGAGGTTGAAGTTGCATGGCTTGACGGATGCAGATTGGGTGGGTAGCCCAACGGACAAAAAGAGAACATCAGGAGGGGTCTTCAGTATCGGATCTACAAATGTTTCTTGGTACAGCAGGAAACAAAGATCCGTGGCACTCAGTTCGGCAGAAGCGGAATACATGGCAGCAAGTCAAGCTGCATGTGAAGCTATCTGGATGAGAAAGATCCTAGTTGGTTTTTTTGGTTCTCATTTAGATCCTATAGTGATTCATTTTGATAATCAGAGTTGCATTAAACTCTCGATTAATCGGTGTTTCATGATGGATCTAAGCATATAAATATTCGGTATGAGGATGTAGATATTTTGATGAGGGCACTCACCAGGAGAAAATTCGAATACCATAGAGACAGGATTAGGGTGAAGGATAATCCCTTTCTTATTGAGAGGGAGTGTTGAGATTCAACAAGATGATGATCCTAGTGAAAATTAAGCACCTACACTAGGTGGGGCCCATAAGCTATTTTTAGGTGTATGTCTATTTTTAGAATGGTGAGAAAATTCTATTAATAGCGAGAGTCTATTTTTAGAATGGTGAGAAAATTCTATTTATATATGAGGTTCTATTTTTAGATGCATGTGCGAAGTCTATTTATAGATCACATGTCTAAATATAGAATGTATGTCGATTATTATTATCTCTTAATAATAATTGGACAATAAACATTAATCTATTCTTAATGAGAACTTGGAAATAGTTAACTGAAGTGGAAAATCAATTAGCTAAGTGGATTTCGAGTTGAGTGGTTGGTTGGTGGGAAATGCAATTGGAATTAGTTGTAACTGAGTGATTTGAAGTTGTAACAGAGTTGGATGTGTAGTTATGTGAGTTGTAAAGTAGTTTAACTCAGTTAAGTGAGTTAAAATAAGTTGTGCTAGTTGTAACTGAACATACACTAGTGAGAGATCAGTGAATTAATTATTTAATTAATTCACAAGAAGTGGTCTCACGTGCAACTGAATATTTACTACTGTTAACTACGTGCATGTTAGATCCAGTGGAGACCCAGTTGAGAGATAGGCGAAAGGGACAGTTTGAATATCAGTTGTGACATTAGTGGGTGCACTCATGCAACCACACACACGTTGGAGATTCCAATCAGGATTGTGTAGTCAAGGCAAGGAAAGATCTCATTCATTCAAGGATTGTAATCAGCAGGGATTGCATAGTGGAGGCAGAATGTCAGGAGGCAGTAAATTGGCGCATGTATTTTCCAATTTTTGTATGACAGTGTGAGACGATTTTATATTGTACTGAGAGCTCTTGGATTAGTGTTTTGTATGAGATTGTTTCATGATCCATGATATATACATAATATATGATAGTGGGGTTTTTAGCTTTATGTTTTCCCGCTAAAAACATATGTGTTATGTGTGATTGATATTTCTTCATATGTTTGCAATTGGCGATCATGTTTTAAATTTCCACAAAGATTTTTGTAGAAGCGATTCTATATTGAACAGTGGCATATAATTGTCAAATCAGGAGAATCTAGGAAATACATAATTGTATTAAAATTTCTACAATATGGAAAGTAATATCCGAAATCTAGAAGGAATGTCAGCAACCACAATGTCCATCACTAAGATCTTCATAGGCAGTTGGGTAAGGGAAACAACCAAATCCTTAATCACTCCTAGACACTTGAATTTTTTGGAGTCAAAGGTGTAAAGGTCATGTTATTTCTTGGTGATCTTTAATCCCAGTTCATCCATCACTTTCTTTGGCATGAGATTGTGGGAAGCTCCAGAATCTAACAGACAATTATGCAACAATTTTTAATGTATATTGAGTGACAAGTAAAAAGGCGATGAGTTATCATCATTTTGGTCTTGGACATGGAAACCTAGATAAATAGTGGGATGCTCATCATCAAGGTTGATTGAATCAAGAGTGAGAGGAGGCTGCAGCAGACTCTTAAAAGACTCTTTATATGCTGGATTTTTCAATAATTCCATTAGTGAGACTGGAATTTTGATTTTATTCAATTCAGATTTGAAACTAAAATAAATTGGAACTAATTCCTTATTTTCTGCAGTAATTTTAACATTTGGGGTAGAATTTTGAGGTGGAGGAACCTCATTTACCTTGGCCTTCTCTTTAGCAGCTTGTTTATCTGAATCTCATTTTTGTTGAGGCTGCTAAACAAGAACTTTGGATCTCAAAGGGTAATTTATGGTTTGAACTTCCTATTGTTTTTTATCATTTTGTGCATAAATTTGAGCATTCATATCATCAGAAAACAAACAAATCCTTGATCTATCTTCATATTCTGTTATGTATATTTTATTAATTATTAGTTAGATATAGTTATCTTAGGTTTTATTAAGTGAAAAGGCATGATCAAAGATCATGCCTCTTCGCCAAGGGACACCATAAGGCTATATTTAAAGCCTAGGTGATTCCCCACTGTAATCATATCTCATATCTCATATTTTATCAATAATAATATATACTTATTCAAGTTTACCAGAGTTTTTACACTCCATTGGTATCAAAGCCATCGCTCTTCGGGATCTGTGTGATCACCCAAAATTAAGGAATTACAAGAAAATTCCAAAATTGCAGATTTTTTTTAAAACCAAGTGCTTGTGGGTAGCAACATTTGTTTTTTAAAAAAGAAGAAGGAAGAAATATATATAATATATATATAATAATAAAATAAAGAGAGAAGGAAAGTTAACACAAAGGGGGAAATAAATTAAAAGAAAAATATATATATATATTTAAAAGAAAATAGTTCCAAAAGAAAAAGAAAAAGAAAAAGTAAAAAGATATATATATATATATATATATAAAGAAATACGTACATGTGAAGACAAAGTAAAATTAAAAAGGAAGAGTAATTGCTCGTGGTTTACAAGCTCGTGGTTTTGGGCCCATGGTATTAAAACCCATTTCCCCTTTTCAAAACAACGTGTCTTTTCAAAACAAAGTGACTTTTAAAAACAACGTGACTTTTCAAGGTTAACAATATTTTTCCCCATATATATATATATAATAATAATAATAATAATAATTATTATTATTATTATTTCAAAAAAAATTAATTTAATTAATTAATTAATTAATTTAAAAAAAAAAGAGAGGGAAAAACTGGCATAAAAATATTCCCCACCTCATACATGTTCAATGTCTTCATCAATGTCGATGGCCGAATTCTAGAAGAAATTGGTGGATCTCGAGAAACAAATCAATAATAATTTTGAAGAATTTAGAAAAAGATTAATCGATCTTGAAGGTACAGTTGCAGGACACTCCAACGACATCAAAAAGGTTCATGATACAACAAATCGAATAGAAATACAAATGTGGCTAAATAATCACGAGGCCACAGAAAAGCATAACGAAGCAATGAACAAGATGACAAAACTCTTCAATAAGCTAAATGATAAGATAGATAAGTTAAGTCAGACACAACCTCCAATATTCCCAAATGTGGAACATAATGAACTGAACAATGTAGCTAATTCAAATCATAATCATGAATATGAAATGTTTGAAAAAGAGCAATTGAATGAGGTGGAATTGGAAATCAGCTCACATGAAAGCTATATTGCTGAAATACCTAGAAGCAGAGACTCTGAAATCAACCATGAAGGTTATAGAGCTGAGAAGCCAATAGAAGAAAATGCAACTCAATCCACTATTAAAGCTAGAAATACAACAACAGAAGTTATTGAGAACTTTTATATAAATGAAAATCCAATGTCAGAAAAAGAAACAATGTTGGTGAAGGAGCCACATAAAGAATTCAACGTGACTGCTATCACAGATGCAACTACAGACATAGTCATTGAAAATGAAAGAGACCATGAAAATATAGATGCTTATAAACAACAAAATGTTTCATCACCAGAATTGAAAGAAAAATGTGAAGAGACAAACACATCTGAAGCCACTGATATAGTGCCAGAAGCTGTTAAGGCCTTCGGTGATGAAGCAGATATAGTTGTTAGGAAGGAAGCATTTGATGATGAGGAGAAGTTACATCAGACAATAATTGTTGGTAACTTACCTCTAAATCTAAAAAGGAACAAAGAAGAATCACCAGCAGTACCAGGAATAGGATCTGACCCTGTCAATATCAGATCTTGTCACTATCCACATCACCAAAATATTGAACTCGAGTTGATGCTCCACGATATTTTTAAAATTTGGGAAGCAAGAGCCCGCCGCTCAAGAAACCCAGGCATTCGTCAGCATTGTCCATCATTACGTATGCTTTGAGGACAAAGCATCTTTAAGAGAGGGGCAATGTTATGTATATTTTATTAATTATTAGTTAGATATAGTTATCTTAGGTTTTATTAAGTGAAAGGGCATGATCAAAGATCATGCCTCTTCGCCAAGGGACACCATAAGGCTATATTTAAAGCCTTGGTGATTCCCCATTGTAATCATATCTCATATCTCATATTTTATCAATAATAATATATACTTATTCAAGTTTACCAGAGTTTTTACACTCCATATTCTTGCAATGTCAAATATGTTGACTGTGAAGTTTCTCCCACATGGTTTATTTCTTCATTTTCTTCCTCATTTCCTTCTTGTTATTCTTTAGAAAAAATATTCAAAGGAGGCTGAAAATTTTGATCATCAACATTCCTCCCTGGGTGCTGTAGGATTTGTTGAGGCTAAAAATGCCTTATGAAGGGAGCCTAATTTCTATTAGCTTCTTTTTGATTGGCTCTAGTAGCTGGTTTATTTTCTACCTCTAATTTTGACATCTTAGAGGCAAGTTCCTTGATCAAATTGGACATTTGATCAATCTTTTATTCTGCTGAAAGAGACTTGGAAGAAGAAGGTTTTTCTTCTTTCATCTTCTTTTTGTCTTTTTCTGCCTTTTATTCCTCCATTTTTAATTTATTTGAAGCCATGATATTAGACTGCACTCCAATTGCAGCCTCTTGCATAGTTGTCACTGTATGTGATTTTTTAGCCTTCAACCATAAGGAAAACTCGGAATCTAAATCATTTGCATAATTTATCATAGTTGTGGTTTCAGTGGGTTTAATTTCTTCAAGAATTTTTTGATAAATCGTATTAAAACTCTTAGTAAAATCAGCTAATGACTCATTTTCCTTCTTCTTCAGAGTTCCAAATTCTGTAAGATAATAGACATAGTCTTTCCTATCATCCCAATGCTTCACAAATATCTCTTATAATTCATCAATTCCTATTATTGAATTTGGAGCCAAACTTCTAAACCATTTTTGAGCTTTACCATCCAAGCTCTGAACAAAGATTCTTGATGAGACATCTTCATGTTCAATATTTTGATTTTCAACATAAATATAGAAATCCACTAAATGTTCCACAACAGAAACTCCTTCTCCCTCCCCATTTTATTTTTGAATCTCCTTGAGGAAGTGGATGGAAGGGTTGAGGGAGAACAAGTGGTGCATATCTCGCAACCGCTATCTACTTCATCCTTGTAAGCGCAAGCTGGGCCATATTTTGTTGATGTACAACTGATGCAGCTATTTGAGAAATATGAATTACAATTGGTGAAGTCTGATTCTGATTTGGGACAACAAAAAATTGAAGGTCTTGAGCTGATTTTTCAAGCTTTGGAACTGAGAAAAGTGGGTTTTAAAAAATATGAATAAAGGATGTCTTGAACTCTCCTTCAGTAGAAGAATCAAAATCTAAAGTTGTCTCTTGAGGGGATGGAGTTAATTCAGCCTTATTTTGCTGAACAAGGGAATCAGATAAATTAAAAGTAACACCTTCAGGTACAGTCTCTTCAAGTGGATGTGAGGAAGATGACCCAAAAACTGGATTTGGAGAGAAAGGAAAATATTCTTGCTGAGGGGTGACAAGAGACTGGTATTCAGGATGAGTATGAAGGAAATTTAAAATAGTATTGAAGTCTTCTTTAGTCAAAATATCCCTATCAAGGAAAGGTGCAATAGCGAATACTTGTTCTAATTCCCCTTCAGTCAGCACAAATTCATCTGACTTCTTTTCAACACTTAGAAATTCAGTTTCTCCTTCTTTGACTAGAACAATACTTATTTTAGATTTACTAGGTGATGAGTAAGAAAAAACTTCAGCTAAACCTGGGTTAACAACATCCACTTTATTTTCTAGGGGAGTAGCTTCAACTTGAGATTTTTCAAAAGAATCTTTTGAAATTAAAAATTTGGAACACACTTTTTTTGTACCTTCTTCACTAACTGAGATGTGGCTTAAACTGATCTCTGTTTTTCTTTAGCATCTTTGATGATTTTCTCGGGGTCAGCAACTGGGGTCACAGTTGGAGATCTCTAATTCCTCATTGTAGAAGGAGGTCTTGAAACCCCTATTCCTCTTCATGGAGTCACCAGGTGAACAAATTTGCAGTATAATTCAGGTCACCAATTCTTGTTCACCATCAAGAACTAATTATCAACAATTCATAAAAATAGACTCAGGGGAATACTTCATTACAAGGCCTTCAACTCCCAGCAGATGCACCAAAAGATGCTGGTGCTAGAATCATCACTTGGAATTAAAAAAGCACATGACCAGACACATATTAAACTATAAAGCAATTTAATGATTTGTTTTATGAGATTGGTAGGTGGTACAAACTCTGGTTTATTGAAAAGAGATTTCAGTCAAATCCATAGTTATACTAATGAGGGTATTGTAACTTGATGTGGTAGCAAGGTGCAAGTTTGTATTCTATGAGGAGAGGAAATTGTGAGATGAGAGAAGAATCTATAGGTCTGTAAAACAGAAATCTACTGCATTTAGTAGAAATTCACAAAAGTAGCAATTTGACAATATTCCATTGAGAGAAATTTATTTCTCGTCTAAAAAGATTCTCACTGAAATATCATGAAGAATAACTATCATGAGTGATGCTCTTCCACTGTTATAACATATATTTTATCAGGAATGCTCACTGTGTGAGACTAACAAAAACTGATAAAACACATAACATTCTTAACATACTAATAAAAAAACATAACAATATGATGATTTGCAAACCAGAATTGGAAGAAAGGAGATATGGAAACACAAGTAAAGTAGACAATACACACAACAAATTGGTAATAAGTCCTCAGTAGTATCATTCCATTTCATTTACAAAAAAGATTACAGATCATGTAAGTCAAAATTATATAACCACCAACCAACCATGAATTCATATCAGTTTGGTATATATATACAAAATATGATACTATCATCTTCCACAAAAAAAGGTAAATCTGTTTCAAAATTCATTACAGCCTCGTGCAAGAGGTGAGGCTTATCCCTTAATCTTAATTACAAAGTGATACATTAAAAACAAGATAAACATCATAAAGGAATCATGAAGGTTGTTACTCTGAAATGGTTGTGTGAGGTGGCAACCTATTCGAAGACCACTCTTATATTTTAGTGCAACCAATCTTCAACAAAAAGTGTAAAAACAGTGGGAGTGACACGTGGTTGTCTCCTTAAAAAAAAGCATGATATTTCGGAGAAAGCTAGATATAAGACACCTGGAAGCATCCATTGCAACTGAATAACCTCTCCACTTCATCTGTTTAATGTCACCATTATGATTCAAAACAAAAAGTAGCCCATTTCCATCACATGCTGATATTTCAAAATAATTTCTACCTTTGCAGAAAAGGTGGCAATATCCCGAAAACATGGAACATTTACCCAAAAAAATTTCTCCAAGTCAGCCCTGTTCTTCATTCATGAAAGGTCCAGAATAGACGCAAATATTCTTATGGCTTCTGCTTTAGTTACCCTTTTATCAGACCTCCTTTTCCGTGCTTGGCTCTTTGACTGAGCTTTCTTCTTCCTTTAAATTTTGTCTTCTAGGCTTTCTTCAATGTTGATAATTTCATCCCTCAATTTAGGATTGGCAATCAACTTGCTGCTTAGCCTGAGTTTGTTTCTTGGTCTAGTATAAGGTCTTTTGACATAGGGATTAGGGATGAATTTGGACCTCTTTCCTCCATGTATAAATTTACTAGACTCTGCCTCCTCATCTTCTATCCCTATGTACTCAGGATCACTACTATCTTCAGATGAGGAATAGGAATTTATATCATTTTTCTTCCCCTTCTTTATAAAAGAACAAATGGAGGATACTAATTTAGCCAAGGTAGGCTATTTTTCTATGGTAGGCTTTGTCATTTTTTGTTTACCTTTCTTGAGAGAAAAAAAAACTTGTGAGAGGGTGGACTTAGTGAGAGATGTGCCACTGTTTGGCTGCACTTGATGAGATGACTCAGGAATCTGGCTTGAACTTTTCATACCAGGGTTGATTTCCATTGGTGAGAAAACATGCTTAGGTGCAAGAAGACCAGGGTTGACTTCCATTGGTTTTTCTACCATGAAAATTTTCTTCTTAGGTTCGCTTCGTGAAGAGGATGCAATTTTTTATTTATTCTTTGACATAGGCTTCTTAGGAGAAGATGGTGAACTATGTGAAATAGGGGCATCACCAGTTTGATCATGGATGTATTTCTTCTTTGGCCTCCCTACCTTTCTTCTGGAATTAATATTGCGAAACCCTTCCTCTCTTAAAAACCTATCCCAAGTAATTTTCTTCTTTATGAGATGATAGACAAATAAAATTTTAATCAACCCTCTGTGATACAAATTATGCAAGGGGTAGTTTGGAATTGTTTGAAGCTTGAGGGACATTTTAAGCAGAGATTTATACAGAAAATAAGATAGGTTTAGAGGTTTTTCTCCTGAGATGTGGGCTAGGAATCTCAACTGATAATGATGAACAAAAGAAAACCTCCCTTCGCATGTGATGTATTTCTGGACTGAGGTAATAACATGCTGCCATTCGGCTTTGAAACAAGAAATATGAGCAGTTGAATTCCATTTCATATGAGAATATTCAGGCTTAAGGTAAGAAATTACTTCTTTAGGCAGCGCTTTGATTTTAAACCAACGTTCACCGATTGCAAAAGACTAGGTTGCACGGGAGATGATAGCCTCAGATATTTTGAATGTTTTGCAGCCTAACCTGACCTTTTCACCATTGAAAGACTCAGCGAAAGCTTGAGCTAGTGCCACGTTCTCCCCATAAAAATTGTAGAGGAATTTATGCCAACCTGCAGATTTGAATTGTGATTTTTCTCTTGCATCCAAAAATCTTGTGTTAGCAGCCTCTGACCTATTTACCGTTCCTCCTTTCCCCATTTTATGACAGCTAAACTGCTCACGAATACAACTGTTGAGATCTAGTTGCAATGATGTCCACGAAAACTAAGACTGAATGCTTTGAAACCTGAGACTACTTGCTGGAGGATTGGTTTTTGTTTACCTGTATCATACACAAAGGCCTCAAGTTGAGTGATCACTAAGCTCTCTTCTCTAATTTAATGCCTGCAATTATGACAAGGGGCAATGACATGTTTTTGAAATGATTCAAAAGACAATGCCAAGTCATGCCATTAAGCTTCACACTTCCACCTTATCATTACATGTTCTTTCTTCCCTGTATAAATATTAATGCAGCACAAAACTACATTTTAACATGCATTACATACGAAACCATGGTTCTTGGGCCCCATAACCAGTTTACCAATCAGAAGAAATCACACATCGCAGCTTTCGTATCTTATCACAAATCAGCCGTCCGCAAATTTAACTCTACACTGATAACTGCTAAACCATAAACTATGCGATGTGCGATATGTGCTAGTGTGCTACGCCGACACGTGCCCCTCACCTCATCGTATCACAAATCACTTAAAATACCATGCGATTGCCTTAATAGTAAACTTTAAAAACTGCGATTTGCGAAATCTCTCCATTTGTGCTTTAATCCCCACCGTTGATCTGCGCCCAGATCTGATGGTCTTCCTTGCTCACCCTTCACCTCATTGCATCACAAATCACTTAACATACCACGCGATTTCCTTAATGGTAAAATTTAAAAATTGTGATTTGCGAAGTCGCTCCATTTGCGCTTTAATCCCAGCCGTTGGTTTCTTCCCTTTCAGATCTGCAATTGGATCATGGCTGTCTGCTCATCCTACACACGGTTCTTCTCTGTCGCTTCATTCCTTAGTCTAATTCCGGGCGAGCTTCCTTTAAACATTCTCTACTGCTCTTCTCTAGAGATCCCTCTATGTTGGTCAATCTGTTTTCTTCAGGCAACGTTTTTCATTTAAATACCTCTGGTTGCAATAGTGTCCACAAAGCCCTGCTTTAAAAACTGATTACCTATTTACCTATAGAATATTTATTGAGATAACCAAGATCTTAGTGAAAAATTTACGCTTTTCACTGTGTGGTATATATGACTTCCATTTCTGAGAAATAGCTGCCTTTTACTGCATTACTGTTTTTGACAATGAATTTGCAACAAAGGTAGCTATTATTCTAGACTAGACGACTGCAAATTTATTACCAAAACAACGACTAACCTTCAACACTAAAAAAGTAAAAATAAATATTTTAACTTATTTCAGGACTCTAAAACACTATGACACCTATTCACTTAAAGATACCTTGATGTTGGGACTCTTTTTAACTTTTATTGGAAATGACTCAAATTTTGGACATAGACTAGGACACAATAAAAATTTGAAAACAGTGACACAGTGGCGATTCCATCATTAACATTTTCAGTGCTAACACAATAAATGTAGTGAACAAATCTATGTTCAACTCGTTGTTCCTCATAGTTCCATAATTTTTTTCCCCGAATTTCATTTTCGTTGGATTGACTAGGGAATTGATTGTTGAAGTTTGCCCAAATTCTGTGCTAAAATCACGGCCAATCAAACGTTCATCGTTAAAAATAGATAAACATGTATTTATATCTTTTATCACTCTCTGCAACTTCCCAAGGCTAAAAATTGGATTGAAGAAAGGTAACCATAGACCAGGATTTAGGTCAGGTAGCTAGCCCTACCAGGACCAGAGAGGGCTCTCTTGTTGTCACTTTTTCAGTAAAAGGAATGAATGAGTATCTAATGATCTTAGGCTAGGTATTTAAATTCAGTAAATAACATTTGTTTGATGTTTTTAGTGCTCGATAGAAAAGTCAGTGAGTAGACTGTGTATGAGGTTTCTTAGGGCTGAATTCCAAGGTCAATTTCCAGAGAATATGTGAGGCTAGATAGGTAGTTTGAAATAATTTTTAATAGGTAATAGAATATAGGGTGAAGTGAAAAAGAGCTTTAATGAGCACTCAGGTGAATTCATTCATTTAGAAACAAATAGACATAGCAATGTAAATCTTGTCTAAAACAGAGCATGAACAAACATGATTTCTGCTCATAAACATACAAGATAAACATATATGAAAGAAAAATATATGGTATTAAGCATGAATTTAAAACATACATAAGAAGAATAGATGCTCCAATGCATACCACAAGTATCTCAACACAATTTTTGCAAATTTGTCTTTGATTTCATTCCAAATTGCTGATTACAAAAGCTCCACTGCAATATGAGACTATCCAACCAAAAAAAACACTAAAGAGAGTCTACTTATAAAAAATATGGACTATGATACCTCATCGGGTCGAAATCCCATCCAAAATGGATCATAAATACACAAGATGAGTCATTTCCTAGATTCTAGGGAGGTTAGAAACCATTCCCTGAATTTTAGCTATGAACAAGGAGTGTTTGTCCCTTACATTAATTACATATTCCCTCATGATAGGAGGGAAAAATAAAATCAATAAATATAATGCCAACTCATAGGAAATAAAAACCTCGAATTTATGATAATTTTTGAGCTTGACAAGTGTCCCGAGGAATCAAATGTTGATTTGTAACATTTATGACAAAAGGGTAGCAAACATTTGTAGAATTGTAAAAGAACTTTGCAGGCACTTTTAGGAGTCCAAATCCACTTCTTAAAGAATGGTCAACTAGCCCTGTGTGTCTAGTTTCCAAAACATCTTTAATTTTTCAAAATGACCCATGGGAAGGCCTTCAAAAATCCATTCTCCCAAGGTTACTCCAAAAGCATAATAGAGACTCCAAAAAGGTGGTCGAAACATGAAAAATGAGTGCTTTCTGAGCTTTTTCTCCAAAATTACAGCTTTTCATGTCAAGGGGGTTCCTAATCTATGATGTAATCATCAAAATACATCCATCCATGTAAATAAATCATCATTTGGATGCCCCCAAAATAAGCGTAACAAAAGTTTGTTACCCTTCTGCATATGAGGAATTTCTAGAATTGTGCAAAAATCACAAAAAATACCAAAATTGATAAAAAAATTCTCGAAATTGGTTCTGTAGCACCTCTGAGTGATGGGATAAACAACCAAATAAGCTTCAACCAACAATTCCAAACTATCCCTCTTAGCCCTCTTCAAGAGCTTCTCCAAGTGTTCATTTACCCTTGACAACCAAAGCCCTCTATCTTCCTTAATCTCCATGTCTATAAGCTCATCAAAGGTCAGCTCTTCAGGTGGATGAGTTGATTGTCTTTCTAGCTCCAATGTCGTTTTGAGGCCTCTTGTTTTTGGCCTTCTTGATTGTGTTTCAGCCTCTATGTCCTGCATTTGGTCAACATCAATAACCTCCTTACCTTTAGCTTTGACTACCTCTAGGTTAGGCTTGCACTTTCTTTGTAAGAGTTTCATTACTACAGGAAAGTACTTTGAGAATTACCAATGGAAAACATCTTCTTCAATTTTTCTATTTCCTCATCTTTCCCTTTGATGATCTCTTCAGCTGATCTGACCTACACCTGCTCTGCTACTTTAACCTCCAATGGCACCAATTCACTATTCTGATGTAAAAGAGATTGCTCCTCTATGTCACTTTGTTCTATAATGGTGCTAAGTGTAGGAACACTTTTGGCAGACTTAGGCGCAAAAATAAGTCTTATTGTTTCATTATGTGGCAAAAAAATTCATTTCAAGGTTTTAAAAGGTAAAAAGCTCATTTCAAGCTTATTAAAAGGAAAAAAAAAAGTCATTTTGACTCATTGTTATCTCTTGTTGTGTGGAAGAGCACCTCTCTACCTCACTTGCACTCCAAGGGTGTTCAAAATCTCAAATCCAAGACTTTAAATCATTGTAAAACTCATTTGTTACCCTTCTAGCAACTTGTGTTACGCTCCTCTAGCTCGTGTTACACTTTTGGGAGCTTCTGTTACGTTTATGGGCAAGCATGTTATGCTTTTGGAGTGTGTTGTGCAGCCCTTGTTACCCTTCTGGCATGTTGTACAGGTGTTGCGCAGGAGCTGCGTAGCCCTTGTTACATTTTTGTGTTACGCTTTTGCGTCCCTTGTTACACTTTTATACATGCTTGTTACGCTTTTGGAGGAGAGGCAGATTTGGGTGTTGGGGTTGGAAAACCTCCAAACAAGCTTGAAACTTGTCTTCATTACCTTGTGAACCCTTCATAAAAGGTAAATCATTACTCTTATGCCCTCTTTTGGTCAAATTTTTGAGTTTTTAAAACATTTTTATGCTCATTTTTTTTTCTTCATATTATCACTTGTCCATGGTATAATTTTCTTTTCATTTGACAAACCCTAACCTACCACACCCACCTAAACCCTAACCCTAGTATCTAAACCCTAATTCACACATCTCATATACATTATCCCCACCTTTCCTATCATCCACACCATCACTAACATGTTAAGTTCACGCAAACCCTAGTTTCTATTTATTTTCATAGTGAAAAATTTGAAAATTTCCTGTGTTTGCTATATTTCTCCACCATCCACACATTCATTTCTCCTCATTCCACTTATAGTATGGATATAACATGCCATCCTATGCACTGAATTTTTTCCAAAATTTTTTCTTGACTCCATGATCATCATTTCACACTCTAAACTCACTCCACCTCTACACTAGCTATTTTCAGAGTGTGAAATTGGAAATTCCCTATGTTTTCATCATTTCGCCACCTTCCTCACATTCATTTTCCCTCATTCCACCCACAACTTGGAGCTAACATACAACCTAATCCACTCAATTTTTTCTATAATTTTTCTCAGCTCCATTATCCTTCATCTCATCTTATAAAATTACACTTTCCCACACTCTGTTTTTCTAGATTTCCATACATCTATCTATCCCATCAACACACTACGGGTTTCATCATTCCAGTGAAAAAAAATATGGAAAGTGACAAGAGAAAATTTAAGGGAGGGCGCCACCTCAGGCTAGAACCCTTCACAATGCATGAACTCAATGCCTCACCATTGGACAGAAGATGCTTTGAGAGGGTTGAATGTTTGAGATTTTGTGAAAAGCTCATGGAAGAGGGGTATCATCTTCAATTCACCAGCTTATTTGCTACAAGCTTCAACATGGGAAAGGTCACTATTGCAGGTGTGGAGATAAGTCTATCAACATACCTAATTATTCAACAACATGTATCCCTTGTCATGGAGAGTAGTGGTTCAAGGGCATGGAGTTAGACATTGAAAATTACAAACACTTTCTCAAGCCTCATGCTAGAGAGGAGCCAAATTACCTATTTCCTTTCAGACACCTCAGAAAAAAATATGCTCCTTTGATGATGTTCATAATGAATTACTTCACATGTGAAGGAATACTTTCTAGGTTGTATATGTATCATATCAGGTTGTTGATGCATTTCACCTTTGTTAAAAAACTTGATTTGCCATATTATTTGTACATGAGTTTGATTACGATGACCAAGAAGGTTCAGAGTAGAAAAAAATATCATCAGACTTGTATATTTCATCATGTTCTGATCAAGCTCATTGTATTGCATCACCTTTCCTCCATCAACATGATTTGGGAGAATTTCTTGGAGAGGTTATCAACAACGCCTACCATTAGCCCTCCTATATTTCCTAGTACATCATCAACACAACCAATGGAGGTTGGCTCTTCTAGCATGCCAACTCTCCTTTCAGACGCTCCTAGGGTTGTTGCATTTACTTACACCTATGAGAAAGGGAAGAGACATATTTTTGCGCCTAAGTCTGCCAAAAGTGTTCATACACCTGTCACCATTGTAGAACAAAGTGAGATAGAGGAGCACCCTCTTTTACATCAACATAGTGAATTAGTGCCATTGGAGGTTGAGGTAGCAGAGCAGGTAGAGGTCAGATCAGCTGAAGAGGTCATCAGAGAGAAATATGAGGAAATAGAAGAATTGAAGAAGATATTTTCCATTGCTAATTCTCAAATCATTTTCTTATAGCAAGAAAATTTTCAATTGAAAGTGAAGCAGCTCTTACAAAGAAATCCAAAGCCTGACCTAGAGGAAGTCAAATGTAAAGGTAAGGAGGTTATTGATGTTGACAAAACTCAAGACATAGAGGCTACAACACAATGAAGAAGGCCAAAAACAAGAGGCCTCAAAAGGGCATTGGAGCTAGAAAGACAGTCAACTCATCGACTTGAAGAGTTGACCTTTGTTGAGCTTATAGACATGGAGATTAATGAAGACAGAGGAATTTGGTTGTCAAGGGTAAATGAAAACTTTTTGAAGCTCTTGAAGAGTACTAAGAGGGACAATAAGCTGCAAAGACACATGGAAAATCATTATTGCACCAAGAATACAATTTTTCAAATAAGGCTAAAACAATTGAACTTAAAGGCTAAAAGAAGCACAAATGAAGCTTAAAGATAAGGATAGTTTATAATTGTTGGCTAAAGCTTATTTTTTTTTTATCCCATCACTAAAAGGTGCTACAAAACCAATTTCGAGAATTTTTGATCAATTTTCGTATTTTTTGTGATTTTTGCACAATTCTGGAAATTCCTCATATGCAGAAGGGTAACAAACTTTTGTTACGCTTATTTTGGGGGCATACAAATGATGATTTATTTACATGGATGGATGTATTTTAATGATTACATCATAGATCAGGAACCCCCTTGGCATTACAAGCTGTAATTTTGGAGAAAAATCTCAGAAACCACTCATTTTTCATGTTTCGAACACCTTTTTGGAGCCTTTGTTACACTTTTGCAGTAACCTTGGGAGAATGGATTTTTGAAGGCCTTCCCATGGGTCATTTTGAAAAAATAAAGATGTTTTGGAAACTATACACACAGGGCTAGTTGACCATTCTTTAAGAAGTGGATTTGGAATCCTAAAAGTGCCTCAAAGTGCTTGCAAAGTTCTGTTATGATTCTGCAAATGTTGCTACACTTTCGTCAGAAATGTTATGTAATATTCCCAATTTTTGCAGCTAATGGGAATATTTCATTTTATTTTTAGTTTGACTTATTCATGAATAAAAATATGAGGAGGTTTATTAAACTCCTAAGTTGAGAATAAATACATGCCCAATGTGAAAGGGGATAAATCTAGGCTATCATATTAAACACCCCTAAGTGTGAAAAGGGGAAATTCATTTGAATGGGTCAACCTTGGCCCCACCTACAGCGTATATTGGAGGGAAGCTTATCCATCAAGCACAACATACTTCTAGAAGAGGATCTCATGTGTGAAAGAGGATAAGTTGAAGAAGGTGGTTTAGGGTTTTGACAAGCCCTCGTGTTATAAAAATAAGGAGAGCTAGCAAGCAAGGGTTGTTGAATAATTTTAGAAGTTGCTACAACAACTCTAGTCTCTTGGCTGTTTAACCTAAGGAAAGAGGATTTCCTGTATAGGAATCCTCTCTCCTTCCATGGAGTAGCTCTTTGGAGGAGATTGTGATGCATATCTCCACTATCTGGCATTATGGTGAAGCTTCATCTCTATAGCAACGCTGGTCCTATTGAGGGTTTTGTAGCTGCTTGTGAGTTGCAGCAAGTGGGGGAACTAGATATGCAAGATCTAGTTGTTTAGAGGAGATTTCTCTCAGGGAGGGTGTCTTGTGACCACCCGGAAGAGGATCTCACTCTCATTTTACTTTTAGATCTGTAATTTTTATTTGTTGTAACATTTTAGTTAAGCTACTGCGTTGTATCCTTAGGGAACTACGTTATTTCCATGTATATGTTTCACTGCTGCTTATATTTCTCATTGTACTTGCTTTCTAGTGATTGAGGCTTGCCTCTCGCTTTGAAGATTTGTAAAGTATTTTGCTGATATATTCATATTCAGATCTGATATGTAATGTAATGAAAGCCATATTTAGAAATATCCGAATTTTTTTGCAGTTCAGTGTATTAAAAGCTAGATCTACAGTTTATAATGCACAATCTTGATAAAACCCAAAGGGGATCTTGTTAAGAATGCTGAGTAGTTTCCAGATCTGGTATGGATCTGATTTTCTAGTTATTTATCAGTTGTATATCTGAGTTTTAACCTACAACAGCTGAAGCTCATCATATAAAATGTTGTCAAGTCTTTCTGCAACTTTTCCATGTGTTATTCCTACAATTTCTGAAGGATTCTTGCTCTTGCTTCATGTAAATTCAATGCTTCTACAAAGGAACTTCATTATGGATCTGATTTCTTGCTATCATACTATAATATTATTTAATGGCTGATTTCCAGTGACTTCCAGCAGAAACTGCGCAATTCCCGAAGGAGGGTTTCTCTATTAACTCAACCCTCTCCTTTCGCTGATTTTCAGCTAGTGTTGATTGTCGGAGATTTTTTTAAGCCCTCTAAACCCATTTTTTTTTGCTGAAAATCTGAATGGAGGTCCCAAATAGCCTAAAATAAGGTAACCCATCCCTATTCTGCATTATTTTAACATTGGCTTGCTTATACAATGTCCTCCTTGAGCCTATTGCAGATTTTCTTGAGAGTGGAATTTCCCGCTTCTTCCTTGTTTGGTTTTTTCTTCTCTTTTGGATCCATTATTTAGATCTATAGATCTCAGGTTCCTAAGAGTAGAAAAATCTAAGAGGAGTGTGTCATTCCCACACTTTCTATGTTTTACCAATATTCTATAGACAAAGTCTGGAACGGGCCAGGAAGCCTTTGGTTTTCACCCTCTCTTTAGAGGTGATATAACCAGTAAATGCCCTACCAGTCTATCTCTGGTTTAGATCTATTGGTGTGATTCCATAGTGGAATATATTAATATATTCCCCACTGAGCCTATTTTTTCCCCATTTGGAATATTACATGTTACAAATCAACATTTGATTCCTTAGGACACTTGTCAAGCTCATGAATTGTCACAAATTCGAGGTTTTTCTGTCCTATGAGTTGGAATTAGAGTTATTGAGTTGGTTTTTGCCTCCTATCATGAGGGAATATGTAATTAATGTAAGGGAGAAACACTCCTTGTTCATAGCTAAAATTCATGGAATGGTTTCTAACCTCCCTAGAATCTAGGAAATGACTCATCTTATGTATTTATGATCCATTTTGGATAGGATTTCGACCTAATGAGGTGTCATAGTCCATATTTTCTGTAAGTAGACTCTCTTTAGTATTTTTTTGGGTTGGATAGTCTCATATTGCAGTGGATATTTTGTGATAAAAAATTTGGAATGAAATCATAGACATATTTGTAGAAATTGTGTTGAGATACTTGTAGTATGGAATGGAGCATCTATTCTTCTTATGCATGTTATCACTTCATGCTTAATACCATATCTTCTTCTTTCGTATATGTTTATCTTGTAAGTTTATGAGCAGAAATCATGTTTGTTCATGCTCTGTTTTAGACAAGATTTACATTGCTATGTCTATTTTCTTCTAAATGAATGAATTCACTTGAGTGCTCATTCAAACTCTTTTTCACTTCATCCTATAATCAATGAACTATTAAAAATTCTTTCAAACTACCTATCTAGCCTCACATATTCTCTGGAAATTGACCTTGGAATTCAGACCTAAGAAACCTCATATACAGTCTACTCACTGACTTTTATATCCAGCACTAAAAACATCAAACATATCCTATTTACTGAGCTTAAATACCTAGCCTAAGATCATTAGATACTCAGTCATTCCTTTGACTACAAAAGTGACAACGAGAGAGCCCTCTCTGGTCCTGATAGGGCTATCTACCTGACCTAAAGCCCAATCTGTGGTTACCTTTCTTCAATCCCATTTTCAGCCTTGGGAAGTTGAGGAGAGTTATAACAATATCAAAAAATTACATAACCATCGGGAATGCCACCATGGACTGTGAAGTTGTTTGCATGTGCCACCATTCCATGTTGAATTTTCAACGCATCTCCAACATAGACCTTCCACATAGATTTTATGTTTTAGTTCAATGTTTCCCATTCAACATGACCATAGACATTATTGATTTCCAACGTATTACATGGTTGACCTTCCATATTACGATAAATTCTACCAAAAAATGTAATACATGGACCGATACTCCTGTCATGGATTTTTCAATGAGCAATGTAGAATCATATCAACGTAACCCTACCATTGAACTTTCGAGAGTTGTGACTTGTCCATTGTTACATGGACCAAACACTATTTCTCTTTTCATGCACATCATAACCTCCTCCATTGATAGTTGAATTGTTGAGCGATTCATGGGATTTCCCATAAAAAAACTGGCAACGTTGACTCCATCGTATCTCCAACTTCACTTTTCTCGACATCATTTCTACAAAAGGATTCCTACATGTTTTCTTCTCCACTCTTTTCTTCAATTATTCTTCATTCATTTATTAATATGATGTTGATCCTTATATAAATTCATGCACACACTGCCTTCAAAGAACAAACATACATCAGTATGAATTTTGGTGCAGAAATTTCCTGGGTCATCATGATACTATGTATTTGAATTAATATTCTGCATGTCTCTTCTAATCATTATTCATGAGGAATTTGCTAACATTTAAAATATGTAAATGCAGAGAATCATTGCCGATGAAATAAACATGAAAAGATATAATTTCGCTTTTCAATACAATGCCATGCCCAAGGGAAATGATGATCGAATCGTTCCACACAATGGACAGGTTCTCTAGGTGCTGGAAAATGCTGATCAGTTCTTTTTGTGCAATCCCTCTTACTCCAACATGTATAAACGTTGAATCTTACAAGAGTAGTGTTGATGGTATGACTGGCGTGCATCCATATGCTTACTCAAAATGACCTGCATTGTCACAGAGGCTTGGAACTGAGCATAGGATTAATATGCAGACTATCTTTTCGAATACAATGAGGCAATAAACAATGACAATAATTCCATAGACTTGAAAACCGTGGAATAGAGAATCTACTCTCTTCAAGAGAAAAAATAATGCATAGTGCTAGTTGAGAATAAGAACTCTTGAAATATTTTAACTATGCATGAATTTTAACCATTTCTTACCAATCCAATTTAGAGGATCCTATTTTAAATTGGTCCCATCATGTTTTGCTTCTGAAATACATATCACCTGTTCCATTTTTGCAATATCCTTCGACATATATTTTTGCAGGGGTTGTTTACAAAGCTCAAGATGCATATTCCAACAACTCTCGATCCAGTTCCCATTCATTTTTCAATGTATACAAAAATACACGTGCTTGTTCTTTGGAAAGAGTTCCTTTAAACCTAGAAGAGGGTTCTCCAATTTCCTCTCAAGAGACATATTATTTTTCTGAACCACTACTTTATGCTCTTCACACTTAGCTACATAATGATCAGCCCTATGAAAAAAGGTACAAGGTAACATATTATGTATCTTCTTATTTAAATGACCATCAAAAGAATATTCATGAGACTTATACCTTTTTCCATTGTCCTTTGGAATGAGACATCGACGAGGAGAATTTGATTTGGATCTTCTTTTGAACCGATCAACCCTTGGTGGAGGCAAATTATCACCATATTTTATTAGGAGAATTTTGAGGTCTAAAATGGGCCTCATAAGGAAATTATTAAATAAGATTAGATTACCATCAAATTTTAGAGGGAAAAAAAGAAAAAACTACATTTTCAACTCGTATTTTCAACTTATCTCCCTATCGGTTTACCCAAATTTCAGGCGAGAACAATCATTGGATGCATAATTTGATTACTCATCCAATAATTACCCATGTTGCATAATTTTGATGGACCCTGATATATGAAAAATGAGAAATACATGAAAAACATGATTGCAATCAATTTTTTCCATGTATTTCTCATTTTTCATGTAGCAGGGTCCATAGAAAATATGCAACATGGGTACTCCTTGGATGAGGAATTCAATTTTGCATTCAAGAAGTTCTCTCGCTTGAAATTTGAGTAAAACCTTAGGGATATAAGTTGAAAATACAAGTTGAAAAATTATTTTTATTATTTTATTATTTTTTAATCTTTTTATATTTTTACCCCAAAAATGGTGAATCATCTCCCATGGTTGGCATCATCATCTTGAATCCTATTGGTTCTTATAAATTTTATTTTGTTTGTACATTTTTCTTAGGAGGACCATTTTAGACCTCAAAATTTCTCTAATGACCATTATGATTTGTTGCATCATTAAATTGCAGGAGTCCCTTTGACAAAAATTCAGTATTTGATGATCTTCTTGCTTCAACGGTTTTGGAGCATTCTCCAATTTCTTCATAAGTATATCCCAATCTTTCATTCTGAGGTTGTCTTGTTACCTCAATAGGATTGAAGATGCCTTGAACATTGAATCTTAGGCCCCTTCCTTTCTAAATCATCTTGGTTAAAAACTTCATACCAATCCCCTTGGTATGCTTCTCAAAAGACACAAAATAAACATCATCATTGTTAACAGAAGATATAGAAAATGAAGGATTTTTTACCTCCTTTGACCCTTGGTCATCTTCTTGATTGGTCAACTCCTCTGTATTTTCTATTGACAATGAATCAGTAGTTGAAGCTTCAAGAAAACCACTTTTTTTGCATGGTTCATAGGAAGTATTCTCCAACTGACAAAAGGTACAAATATTAGTATTTTTTTATAAGGTCCATATTGTGTATACTTTCCATGACCAGAAACCTGTCTATTCTTGGAGGATATTTTTATTGTTTCAGTAGCCGAACATTTGCCAATTTGATCTTTAATAGCATTTCAAAATTGAAGATGTATTTTCCTTTTCTTGTCGTTTGTGGCTTCAAGAAATCTAATCAGCTTGAAATTATCCACTCTAAGTGATAAGTTAATCCACTCGAGTTCTTGGAGTCTATTTTGGAGCTCTTAGTTTTTTCCTTACAACATCTTCATTTGCTTTCGCAACTCATTTATTTCTCTATTGTCATTATACAATTCCTCTACCATTTTCTTGGTTAATAAATCTTGGAAATTTTTTGAGTATTGACAAATATTTTCCAAGAAATAATCAAAATGCGACATTTCAATCAAGGAAATTACCTTCTCCTTGCTTAAACTGAAACTAACGAATGTACCCGCTAAGCCAAACAATCAACCGCTTTGATACCAAATGATATGAAAACTGAAGTGCATAAACTTACAACAAAGTCTCTTTACTTAACTTTAAGGACCTGTGAAATTAAGTTCCAAAATTGCATACAAACATGCAAAACATCATACAACACTGTAACTTAAGAGGTACAATAAAAACATGAACAATCCATGAATGAGAGAAAACATGAATCATCAAGATGAAGATGATAATGGAGTTCATGTTAATTTTGGACAACTAGGTCCAAAACCCATGTTGTGATGCTCAGATGAATATGCCAATATTTTTATTGGATTCCTCTTTTGGAGAGGTGCAAGATCGATCTAAAGATCATCTTGATCAGATGAGCAAAACATTTATTTTGAATTAAATCCACTTATGTGCAAGGTCGGCCAGAATTGGAATGTAGGCTTGAAGCCCCAATAGATGTGTCACACATCCTCACTGATGGATATATATAGGTCAAAGTTGGAGGTAATTTAATCCATCACTCATCACACATTATCTCTTTTGCATTTGATTGGTTCGATCATCACTTGGAGTCTCTTCTTCTCCACATGCGGGAAAATTGCAGCAAGGATATTTCTATTTTGACCTAGGGTTTCAACGCAGATTTGACTAGCATTGAATTTGGTCAATGCTTGGTCAAACTGGCCCTAATATCTCCCACAATTTCGATTTCTGAAGTCTGCAATTTTTGGCATGGAAATCGAGGCTGACCGTTGACTTTGACCAAGCTACGTTGACTTTTTGCTGATTCTATTTTGCATTGACTGTTGACTGCGATAGCGTTGAATTTCGTTGACTTTGGGTTGACTGGTATAGTTGTTCGAGAGGGTTGTGTGATACTTTTGGTTGGATTATCGTATTGATACTTTGCTGGTTGAAGCATCCTATTGACCGCCATAACGCACCACAACACATATATTTTGCTGGTCAAGTTAAGTGTATTTTTGGCTTGTCTTCTGCCGATCTATTGTTATGTTCTATCAGCATTTTAATTTATTGTTTATGTTATTTCTGCTTGATATTGGGGATAAAATTAAAGTTGCATCAATCATAGAAAATCTAAGAAAATTTACATGGTACCAGAGCTAAGGTGAAGACAAAGCCCAAGTTTGTAGCAATCACTGAAGAAGAGCATGGGTACCTCAAACTATAATGGCTTCAAAGCTGATGAAAAATTGACTAGGAAGGAAGACTTCCATGCCTGGAATATGACTTTGGATCCTATGTTGGAAGACCAAGATGTCATATATTATGTGCAGTGTAAATCCAAGAACCTCCATCCACTGCACCTGTTTCCACCAAGTCAAAATATAAGAAGGGGGAAATCAAAGCAAAGCTAATGATATAGGATTCAATTCATAAGAGTCTGGTAGCCTACATCTCTGAGCTGGGCACATCCTAGGAGATGAATGACAAGTTGGTCAACATTTTCAAGGTCAACAATGCAAATCAAGTCCTTTTATTCAAGAACCAATTGAAAAATTTGAAGAAAGGCAGGGATGAATCTATCCAATCATATTTTCTAAATTTGATTGAAATTATAAATAATATTTTGGCCATTTGGGAGACAATTTCTGACCGAGAAATGGTTCTCACCGCACTTGGAGGTCTCTCCTCTGAATGGCATGTATTCAATACTACCATTCTCAATAACAATGTGATACCGGATTTGACGAAGTATTATCAAGATGCGTACAAGAAGAGACAAGGATGAATGAATATGAAAATGAAGGAAATGTTGCCTTCACTGCTCATGCTAAGAAGAAGAAAAATGGTGGTACAAGGAAAAAAGGAAGAGTAGGGGCCCAAGGAAAGAAAGTAAAATGTTACACATGTCACAAGATCGGCCACTACGCTAGAGAATGCCCTTTCAAGAAGGATTCTCCTGATGATGATGACAACAAAAACAACCGGAGAAATGGAAATCAAAGGAACAACAGGTTCAAAGGGAAGAGGAAGGCTCTCTTTGGTGGTAATGGGAAACCTTTCAAAAGTTCGATAAATTCCAGGTATGAGGAATCTAATGTTGTCGATGATAAAAGAAATAAATTCATTATTGTATATGCACTCTCTGCTACATCTCCACCTGACACCATGGATGTCTAGTTGATCGATAGTGGTGCTTCAAGGCACATCACTGGGTTTAAGGAAGCACTTTATGATATGGTTGAGATGGATTTTAATCTAAAAATTATCCTTGGAGATAGTTCCACATATCTCGTGAAAGGGACAGGGACTGTGACCCTCCACTTATCTCAAGGTAAGGTCCTCCGCTTGAAAGATGTACTCTATGTACCTAATTTAAAGAAGAACCTTGTGTCTATTTCGACCATGGAAGATAAAGGTTTCAATGTGGAATTCATTGATGGGAAGGTGCACATCTGGAAGAGGAGTTTCAAGGAATCTATCACGATTGGGTTTAAAGTTGATACACTCTACCAGGTTGGAGGAAGTCCATTGGGAGCGATGACATGTGATACTATTCGACAGACTGAACTATGGCACCAGAGGTTTGGACACTTTCATTACAAAGCCCTTCCTGAAGAAAGGAAGGTAGTGATGGGGACGTCCGAGTTCAAAAATAATCATAATGGTGTATGCCAGGGTTGTGCCAAAGGAAAGCATACAAGGGGAACTTTTCCCTCAAGTGTCACAAAGACATCTGACTTCTTACAATTAACACATTCTGAGTTGTCTGGTATGTTGCCCGTGACATCCTTGGGAGGATGTTCTTATTATATGACGTTCATATATGAATTCTCTCGCAAAACCTTGATATACTTCTTGAAGAAGAAGGATGAGGCTTTTCATGTGGTTCCGTACCTTCAAAGCCTTTGTAAGAAGATCAAGATTTTGAGGACTGATAATGGAACTAAATATGAGACGAACGAGTTCAAGAACTTTTGCAGAGAAGCTGGCATCAAGAGGGAGACCACAACTGTATATACTCTTGAGAAAAATGGAGTTGCTGAAAGAAAGAACAGGACCATTGTGGAAGTTTCTTGTGCCATGCTATGTGACCAGGGTATTCCGAAGTTTCTGTGGGGAGAAGCTGTGAACACTGTTGTGTACATACAAAACTGATGCCTGTATTGCACTCTGAACTCTCAAACTCCCGAAGAGATTTTCTTTGGTAAGAAACCTGACGTCTCACATTTTAGAGTTTTTGGTTGTCCTGTTTATTTTCATGTGCCGAAAGAGAAGAGGAGAAAGTTGGATGCTTCTGGGAAGAAGGGAATGTTTATGGGCTACAACGAAACTTCGAAGGCCTATAGAGTCTATGTGCCTAGTCAAAGGGAAGTGGAGATATGCCACGATGTTACCTTTGATGGAGATGCTTCTCTGCGGAATGTAGTCAATCTTCCGAACTTTGAGGAAGATCATGAAGTAAGAGTTGGAAATCAAGAAGAACCGAAGGATGAGAGGATTCTCGATGTTGAAGGACCGAAGGACCCTATTGACCCACCTCCTTCAATGAAGAGAAAACCATCATAGCTCATGGACACTCTCGAGGATGCCAAGAATCATATGGCCCCAAGAGGGACATTCCGTGAAAGCAATAAGCCGAATAGATACCAAGGGTATCTAGCAGCCATGAGTACAATCATACAATCTGAGCCTGGATCTTTTTAGGAAGCCGTAAAGCATCAATTCTGGAAGGATGCTATGCACGAAGAGTACGAGTCCATTATGAAGAATGATGTATGGGATGTGGTTCTGAGACCAGAGGACAAAGAAGTTGTCACCTCGAAATGGCTCTATAATATCAAGCATGGATCTGATGGTAGTGCTAAAACGTTCAAGGCAAGATTTGTTGCCCGTGGATTCTCTCAAAAGGAAGGTGTAGACTATGATGATATATTTTCACCTGTGGCCCGATATACCACCATCTGATCTATCATAGCCCTTGCTGCTACAAAAGAATGGAATCTCCATCTGATGGATGTGAAGACCACATTTCTGCATGGTGCAATAAAGGAAGAGGTGTATGTGGAGCAACCTCTAGGGTTTGAATTCCAGGATTGAGACACCCATGTACGTAGGTTGAAGAAAGCCCTCTATGGGTTGAAGCAAGCACCCATAGCTTGGTACGAGACGATAGATAACTACCTGATGAAGCTGGGCTTCAATCATAGTAATATTGATACAAACCTTTACTTCAAGGTTGATAGAGAAAAGCCTCTCATTTTGGTGTTGCATGTGGATGACCTCTTCCTGATAGGTGCTGACCCTCTCATTCATCATTGTAAGAGGGATATCTCTTCTGAGTTCGAGATGAAGGACCTAGAACTGATGCATTACTTCCTAGGCCTGGAGGTCTAGTAGAGACCTGGCAAGATTTTCCTTTCTCAAGGAAAATATATTGTGAAGCTGCTGGAAAGATTTGGAATGGTGGACTATAAGTCTGTGTCGACACCGATGGAGCTTAACTTTAAGAAGTTGATTGGAAACATTGCTGGGCCCATGCTAGCAAATCCTACTGAGTATCATCAACTTGTAGGGGCCCTGATGTTCTTAGTGAACACCCGTCCCGACGTATGTTTTGTAGTGAACACTTTGAGTCAACACATGGTTGATCCTCATAACATTCACTGGGTTGGTGCCAATAAAATCTTGAGATATCTCTGGGGCACAATAGACCATGTGCTGAGATACACTTTTGGGAGCATGAAACTCCATGGATATACTGATGCCAATTGGGCTGGTAGTGTGGTGGATCGCAAGAGCACATCTAGATGCTGCTTCACACTTGGATCTGCTTCGAGTAGGAATTAGAAGTCAGTAGATTTGAGCACCGCTGAGGCCAAATACATTGCAGCATGTATGGCCTGTTGTGAATCCACTTGGTTGTGAAATCTCTTTAGTGACTTGTTCGAGCATGTGCTAGATGCCACCATTATCCTTTGTGATAACTATAGGGGGATTCGTTTGTCAGAGAATCCCGTGTTCCACGATTGATCCAAGCATGTTGATGTCTGGTACCACTTTATCCGGGATGTGGTACAGCGAGGCATCGTAAGGCTCGATCATATAGGAACTAATGAGAAAGTCGTGGATATTTTCATAGAGCCCTTAGGGAAGGTCATGTTCCTAACCTTCCATGAGAATCTTGGAATTGGATTCCTCTTTCAGAGAGGTGCAAGATCTATCTAAATATCATCTTGATTTGATGAGAAAAACATTTATTTTGAATTAAATTGACTTATGTGCAAGGTTACCTAGAATTAGAATGTAGGCTTGAAGCCCTAGCAAATGTGTCACACACCCTCACTAATGGATATATATATAGGTCAACGTTGGAGGCCATTTCATCGATCACTCATCACACATTCTCTTTCTACATTTGATTGGTTCTATCATCACTTGGAGTCTCTTCTTCTCCACACGTGGGAAAATTGCAGCTAGGATATTTCTATTTTGACCTAGGGTTTCAGCACAGATTTGACCAGCGTTGACTTGTTCTTGGTTAAACTGATCCTAATCTCTCCCAAAATTCTAATTTCTGAAGTCCGCATTTTTTGGCACAGAAATCAAGGCTGGCTGTTGACTTTGATCAGGCTGTGTTGGCTTTTTGCTGCTGTTGTTTTGCATTGACCGTTGTCTGGGACAACGTTGAATTTCATTGACTTTGGGTTGACTGGTATAGCTGTCCAAGAGGGTTGTGTGACACTTTTGGTTGGCTGATCATATTATGACTTTGCTGGTTGAAGCATCATCTTGACCACCGTAACAGACCACAACACATATATTTTGTTGTTCAAGTTAAGTTTATTTTTGGCTTGTCTTATGTAGATCTATTGGTATGTTCTATTAACATTTTAATTTCTTGTTTATGTGATTGTTGTTTGATATTTGGGATAAAAGTAAATTTGCATCAAGCATAGAACATCTACGAAAATTTATAGCTCACCTAGTCAACCCTTCCACTGGGATATTTCTATGTATTCACCTCCAAAGGTTGCATCGCTTTATTATCTTTATTCAAAGTAGAATGTGTATAGTGCAAAAAAAAAAATTGAATCCCACAATTTTCTTCTACTACCAATAAGCTTTCAAGGCCAACACATTACACAAATTTATTCAATACCTTAGAAATACCTCCTCCCTTGAGCTCGTAAGGCTCTCTAAACAAGATTCCCTCTCCAAAACTAACTCTCCAAAAACTCTCTCCAACAAGATCGCTATCAAAGAGCACATAAGAGGGATTTATAACTTCCAAAGATCCCTAAAAAAAGGAGAGGATATCTCCTTACATCCCTATTCCAAGGAAAGAATAACTATCCAAATCCATTAAAAGAGGATCTATGATATTTTTTAGGACGAAATATCTCAACTAGGCCAAATCAGACCTTATCCAAACCTCAAGGGATGTGAGGAAAGCCCATGATACTGTCAACTCCAACTTGAATTTTAGAAACTGATTTTGAGGAAGATTCTCTCATGAATCAATTTATATTTTACAATTTAAAATTCAAAAATATGAGCACAAAAAGAATTTAACATTCAAATTTTAAAATTCTCATAACCTAGGCTTCAATGAACTTTTCTTTTGGCATGGTAAAATTTTGATAACTGTGTCAAGATCCTCTTGGATCAAAGACTCTAGAAACATGATTCAATTCAAGGAAAGGGATTCCCCTATCAACCACGTTGAAAAAGAAACAAAATCTATTAGAGAACAGGGGAGGATGAAAATTCTAGTGCAAAAATTTACATGTCAAGAATCAAAATGGTAGGACACGCATTCATCTTGACTCCAAACATGGAGAACAACAACAAAATATTTTATTGAATGCTTTGGAGGTCGAAAGCTTTTTGTGCAAGAAAATATACCTATTTTTAGCCCCATACAGTACCTTGTCCTCCATATATATAACTATCAGTTGGAATGGCGCATAATTGGATATAGAGATGAGAAACCTTGGCCTCATTTATTTTTGAACATTTTAGACAACTTGCCTAACAAATGGTATAAATTAAAAGAAGCATTAGGGAAATATTTACAAAGGAAAGAGTTGAAAGAATTTTTTTAAGGAGTTTGAGTTATGACTAGAGGAACAAGAATTGCTTGACACAATTCATTAATTAAAGGAAATATTAGTCAAAAATAAAAAATAAATAGTTGATGTCTCATCGACTTGTAATCATGTGTCATGCACATCAGAACATAAAATGGCCAGTTAGTTAAAAATGGAAGAAGCTCTTGTTCCTGGCCAAATTTTTTGTTGGAAAAAGGATCATCAAGAGAATAAAAAAGAATAAAGTAAATGTACAAACTTGAAAATCATGACATTGAAAAACTCGAGAAACCAAATTTCCCACTTGCAAATCAAGAGACAAAAGTTGGGGACCAATTTCTTGACGAGTCAAAGGCACTTGAATAGATGGATATGAAAACAATGATACGAGAAGTCGACATATCAAATGATGATCGACCAAATATCTCATGACTCGGTGACTATTGGTTAGACTAACAAATAGAAAAATTCATCGATTTCCTCAAAAAATATCAAGATATATTCGCTCCCGACTATAAATATCTAAAGGGACTTGTAAAATAAATGGGAGAGATAAAGATTAACCTCATCCCTGGAACCAAGCCGATTAAAAAGAGATCTCACAAGCTTGCTCAGAAATATATACCCATTGTCTAGAAGGAAATAGAGGGGATGATTTTTATTTACATCATCTACCCAATTGAAACATAAAAATGGGTAAGTCCTATGGTTGTGCAACCCAAAAAGCATGACTTGACTAAGCTACACATATGTGTTTACTATGATGGGTAGAATAAATTTATAGTAACCGACCCCTTTCCTACTTCATTTGTCAACGATATCATAAACAAAGTTGCATTTCATGAGTGCTATTCTGTTACAGATGGTTTCTTAGGGTACAATCATGTACCAATTGTAGAAGAATATTGAGAAAACAACACTTGTCATTGAATTTTGTTCTTTTTCTTGTTAGGTAATTCTTTTGGATTAAAAAATGCACCAATAATATTTTCAAGGATTTTCATCAAAGCCTTTTAGGAATGCATTTATAAAAAAATGGAATTCTATTTTGATGATTGAATTTTCTATATGTTTCTCAAAGACCATATATAATGTCTCAGACTAATGTTGGAGAGATGCAGATAGATTCATTTATCACCGAAAATCAAAAATGTATCTGCAACACCTATAGGAACATTGTTGGGACACGTAGTATCAAAGTATGGAATAAAAGTTTTTATGGAAAAGATAAAAGTGATTTTAGATTTGAAACCTCCTTTGAAATCGAAAATAAATCAAAATATGCTTGGATTATACTAGGTACTATATAAGGTTCATAAGGCACTACTCCGATATAAAATTCCCCATAGATGAACTCCTAAAGAAAGACATCCCATTTATCTGGTTGAAGGAGTATGACGAGTCGTTCCAGTTGATAAAAAAGAAATTAGTCAAATCATGCATACTTAAGTTTCATGACTGGTCGAAGCAGTTTCATGTACATGTTGATGCACCAAAGGTGGCAATTGGTGCAATTCTACCGCAACCTGATGATGAGTCAATAGATCATCCTAATGTGTACGCTATTCAAAATATTAACAAAGATGAACATAATTATTTGACAACTAAAAGAGAAGCTCTAGCTATGATCTTTGCCTTGTGTACATTCTGTCATTACCTCCTACCGAACCCATTAATATTCTCTTTTGATCATTGAGCATTGAATTATCTTGTTAATAAATTGATTTATCAAGGATGAATCTGTTGATGGTTCTTATTATTTCAAGATTTTGAATTTGAATTTATTTTTTGACCTGACAAGAAGAATTTTGGTCCTGATCATCTATCTTGACTAGAATATGGAGAAGAATCGACAAATGTTTAATATGACCTCTGAGATGCATGCTTATTTATAGTTGAAGCAATCCCTGCAAAGATTTTTGATACAAAATAATTCTTACACACAGGAAAAACACCTGAGGGATTCCCTGAAAAATAAGAAAAAGATTCTCACTATTAAAGAAGCACCATTTACATTAATAAATGGACAATTATATGAACTTGGCATTGACGAGGTAGTTCAGAGATGTGTTTTGGAGGATGAAAGGGAGTACATTATCATCAAAGCACATAAAGGGGGAGCTAGAGGTCATTCTCAAGGTGACACGACCACAAGGAAGATCCTGCAAGTTGGGTTATTGTGGCCGACAATATAATAGACTATTGATTACAAGTAAAAAAATGTTAAATATGCCAAAGCTTTGGGCGACCATTACCTAAACACCACATTCGATTATTCTATTGTCACATTTTGAGATTTGGGAAATCTACTTCTTCAGGCCCTTTCCCAAGATAGCTAAATGGACATGAGAAAAATACATCATAATAGTAGTGGATTATCTAACGAAGTGGGCATAAGTAGAACCAATCGAATCGTGTACAAAATAAGTAGCACCAAAGTTCATATATGAAAATATAGTAACTTGATTTGACTATCATATGGTCATCACTAGTGATGGAGAAACTCAATAAAACAATACCTAACTGATTAACAAATATTTTTAATGTAGACAGAGATGAATGGGATGATAAAGTACCAGGCATCCTTTAGGAATAGCACACAACGTATAAACAATCGACGGAATTGACACTTTTTAAGTTGGTCTATGGAGAAGAAATAGTCGTCCCACTTCAATGTTCAAAATATCCAGTAAATGTGTCAAATGTACTAAAATATAATGCAAAAATAAAGAAGGAATAACTTCAACAATTGCAACATTTAGAGGAATATTGAATTCATGCACTCGATCACCAAAAAGCTACAAAATACCAAAAAAAGGCATGACACAATAGAAATATACAAACAAAGAACTTAAAAGTAGATGATTTGGTTTGATTATATGAAAGTCGAGTGAATGTAAAGCCAATAAAACTATAAATTTCATGGTTGGGACCCTTCATTATTGAAGGCATATGTGCTTCGACATTTGTACCATTGAAAACATTGCAAGGGAACTTTCTCAAGCCACTTTTCAATAGTGCCCAACTCAAGAAGTACATATCTTAACAAAAATGGCATATTCCTGGTGAAAACCTTTTTGAGGCACCAAGAACATGGGTTAGCTTGAAAACCTCTCTGTGGTGGGCTAACTAACCAAAATATTTGTAAAATTAGCAATTTTATTACAAAAAAAGTTATAGATTAGAAATAAAGTAACTGAAATAGTAGTTGGAGGTCCATTAAAAAGAGGAATCACAGATTAAGCAGACACATATGATAGAAATATGGAGCAAAAATTAGATATGTGAAATATCTTGAATAAAATAGCTCAAAATAACATGAATCGACATCATTCTAAGGATGAAATAAGACAAGAACACAAAGAAATATCTAGATATTTTTATAAAAGAACTGACTCAGTATACATATTCAAAGAAAAAGGCAAAAGTCAATCTGAAGAAAGAAAAATCCACTCAACATAACAAGGCCATAAAAAACACTTCGAAAAGACAAGTGATTGGGAGAAGACCATCAACCACGCATCTGAAAGTAATATCATAAAAGAAGTCAATAATAAATACCATTCACGTGACTCTGATAGGACAACTCATAACATAAAAAAATTAAAGTTAAAAAATAAAATGCATCAATATATTCATGAGATGCCATATACTCAACGAGTCCCATCACTGTCATAGGCGCGTCAACCATCAAATCAAGGAATAATTAAATCATTTAACGTTCTGGGAAGGAGGTGGAAATCAGGTGGCATGCACGCACTTCATGACATTGGAAAATCAAATTACAATTCAACGAGACAATTGAAGGAAGAGGAAGTAAGAGAGAATGGTGGCACATTTATTTTGAATTCTATAAAAATGGATGAAGTTTAGAGCACACCTAACATTCCGCCAGAAATATTGTGAAGTGTCAATTGTGATCTTGATGATATACCAGATCTCTCGAGCCCTGTAATTTCCGATTCCGAGTTGATATACTTCCTTAGAAAAGAAGAGTTTAAAGGTGATTTCGCAAGGATGAAGAGGAAATTCCACTTTGAAGATGAGGATATTACAGTTGAGCCAAGGGCAAAGGCAATATTCGGTCTTTCAGGAAAAACAAAGCTTGAAATAATAATACACCATATCAAACAGGTGGAGGTGGACGAATCATCATGGGAGAAATATTATTAGTGATTTCTTCGATAGAAAAAGCCAAATAATCAATGGTTTTCGCAGTGCGACTTTTTGGAGAAATCGATAATTCACAATATTCTCAATTCCCTGTTGCTTGTAGACATGCAGGGCATGAAAGAGGAAGTTGCAAAGTTTTTGATCAGTCAATACCATAACAGGAAACTATGGCATGCTTATCCCTTGTCAATTTTCGGTATCACCATTCATTTGATTATTGGATTACCCTATAAAGGAGTGTCGTAGCTGCTACAAAACCCTCCAAAATTTTGGCCTATACCCAATTCTGGAAGCTTCCTTGGACTTGTTTATCATCATCGCAAACTTTGAAACTCATTCTAGTTGTTTTCTTAGAGTGTTGTGTTCCCTTTTTCAAGTTGGGAAAAATGTCGTCTTTTGGCACGTTGGCTATCACATTATGTATATAAGCCTGTTCTAGTGGTCTCAAGAGGTTATATTTGTGAAAATGACTTGTTCTAACTGTTATCTTAGGTATGTCAGTGATCAAAAATAATTTTTTCAGTTGTTTTTCTAAAAGTCATAGGTCAATTTTTTTTAATTTTTCAAACAAGTTTTCAGAAAATAATTTTGGTCACTAAAGAATTCTAGGTCAATTATGTTGATCCTTTATCTCATTCATCACCACCATCATTTTCAAGGTCATCTCCATCATAATATTTAAAAGGCTAGGGTTATGTCACTCCACCTCATATGTCTAGGGTCATTCTACCTTTGAAAAATGTTCAAAATGTCACCTAAAACAAGGCTCTAACCCTTCATCCCATTCATAAAACTATAAAGAGGGAGCTAGCATGCTTAGGGAATGAAATAAAGACAAATTTTCTTGTTTCAATTGTTCAAGTGTCAAAAAAGTTCAAAGAACTCAATTTTGTCTTATTGTCTCATTAAAAGGAGAAAATTTTGTCTTACTCTCTCATTAAAAGGAAATCAAGTATCAAAGGTTCAAAGAGGTCAATTGTGGCTTATTATCTGATTCAAAGACAAAAAGGTCATTTCAAAATGTCAAAAACAATTTGTCTTATTTTAAAAAGTCATTTCAATTGTCAAAAGGTAAAAAGGTCATCTCAAGCTTATAAAAGGTAAAACATAGATAATTTTCATTCATTTTTACCCTTTGATGTGTGGAAGAGAACCTATTTACCTCACTTGCACTCCAAAGGTATTCCAAACTTAAAATCCACGACTAAAATTCACTTAAAAACCTATTTGCTACCCTTCTAGCAAATTTTGTTATACTTCTAGGAGATCTGATATGCTTTTGTGTAAGCATGTTCCTTTTTTTCCAGTGCTACGCAACCCTTTGTTATGCTTTTGTGTCCTGCGCAGGCACTGCGCAACCCCTTTGTTACGTTTTTGTGCCACCATTGTTACATTTTTCCCACTACTATTACGCTTTTTAGAAGCTTGTTATGCTTCTGGAGGGGAGGAAATTTTCGGTTTTTGGCTTGGAAAACCTTCAAACCAACTCAAAGCTTGGCTCCATTACCTTATGCAACTCTCATAAAAGGTAAATGTCTACTCTTATGCCATCTTTTGGTTAAATTTTGAGGGTTTAAAACAATTTCATGCTTATTATGTTTTTCTCCACATTTTCACTTACCCATGGTGTTAGGGTCCTATAAATTATAGGATCTAAAGGTGATTTCATATTTCATAGATGCAATTTCATATTGTACCTGATTTTCGATATTCAAATGATTTCCAAAAAAATATGAAAAGAAAAGAAAAGAAATGAGGGTATATTGAAAAGAGAAAAAAGAAAATAAAAGAGAAAAAGAAAGAAAACCCCCAAAAAAATAATATTGAAAGTGTTGCAATAAAAATGCCACTGCTTATTAGATTAGTTTGTTGAATCATACAGTCTAAGCATGATTGAACAATTTTAAATTCTGTTGGATAGGTTAGAAAATAAGGATTTTCCAAACAGTTTAATCTTGGCAGATCAACAGTTAGGTAGAATAAAATTGACTCAACAATATAATATGATTTAATGGAAGGAATAAGGGATAGAGTAGGTTAGAGTTTTATAAAAAAGAGATTTGGGTTTGCAGGTCTAAATGCACCCTACAAAATAATGATGAAAAAATGTTAGAATAGTGAAAGGGTAGGTAGAATGAATGTCCTGTAAAGTGAAAAAGTTTTTAGGGAGGGAATTTTGTCTGTGAAGAAATCTTCTACTTGTTTGGCTCTCGGTTCTAGGAGTTTTTCTTAAGATTTTCTTAGGATTGTATACTATAGGAGGATGATTTGGACTAGGATGGGATCTAGTAGAGATTATTTTAGGAGCCAGAATTTAGATCTAAATCACTGAAAAAATGATTATTTTCAAAAAGTGAAAGAAAACCAATATTAGAAAATACTTCTATCATATAATGCTTTTAACTGGGGTTTCTGAACTCAAATGAAATGACAAGTTTTTCAGTATTTTCCCCAGTATGGTCGCCTCTATGTTATCATTATATAATTTTAATATTGGAAAGAATAATTATATAGGACAATATCAAAACCACTTTGAAGCCTAGGATCTAGCCCTCCTAGAGTCAGAGAGGGATCTCTCTTTTAGATTTAGCTTTGTTTTATGGATATGATATTAGGCTAGTTAAAATTATTATATAAATTTCTTTTTCATTGATTGTTTGGTTGGATTAGGAGATCTATTTAGACTATTTCCATTGAGCTATGGAGTCATAACAGGCTAGGTTGTTGCATCAAATTTTCAAGAGCATTCACAAGGCAAGCTAACTACATTTACTGGATATTTAAAACATAATGAATTATGAGACGAAAGAAATTGTGAACTGAGTAATGGTTAAAAAGAAATTAAGAATTTCTTAACTAGAATTCAGAAGAAAAATATTTCTACTGTAAATACAGCCAGAAATAAGGTGTCCTAACAAGAAATCTTAATCTTTAGATTTATGATTTACATCATATTTAAATGATGCACTAAGAGAAAACACAATGGAAAACATTAAACAAAACAAAGAAATAACATCACAAGATAAACATAGCTCAAGAATCTAGCAAAAGGTCTTTTATTATTGATTCTCCATATCCAAAAATACAATGCTCCAATAGAAAACCCCTGGTACTCAGAAAGTATGCAGTATTTAAATAAAATCTACAAAAATTGTTGTATCTACTAGGCAATCTGTTATTAATTACAATAATAATCAAAATTTGACTAGTGTGACCACAAAGTGGACAAGATGAAATAATTTGACATCTGCCCCTATTATTCAGAAGGTTGTTGCTACTTGATTTGATTTGTTGTAGTGCTCGCAGATTTTGGTGATCTAATGTTGTGCTGATATGGCTGATACGATGATATGATGATTTAGATGATGCACTAGCCTTCACCCTTCTTGGTAGTCACACAATTTTTCCCACTGTTGCTCATTTGGAATCTTGATCCTGATCAACTTCCGATATATCTCATCTTTCTCTGTGAATTTCACAAAAGTTGGCCTCAACACAAAAATGTGTTTAATTTCATGTTGGATGAATACATCATTGTGCATGGCTTCAAGGAAAGCTCTTCCAGTCATTGATCCTTTAAGCCCTGCAAACTTGGTTGTGTCCTTAGAAATGTCTTTTAGCTTCTTCACATAGTCTTGTTTGGCCATAAGATTATCATTAATTACAAACAGTGAGGGTAACCCTCTTTTGGTAATTGGTTCGATTTTCTTAAAGAATCTACTGACACCAATTTCTAAATTGTGGCACTTTTCCTTTGTGTGACCAAGCTTTTCTTATTGAGCACCTTCTTGACTTCTAAAATTTTCGTTGTCCTGTCATCAAATCCAGGTGCCTCCAATTTGAACATGTCCTTGGAATTTATAAATCTGATGATGTTATTTGTTGTTTGAGGCATGTCTCCAAGTTCCTTGATTTCTTTAGCTATGGCATCATTTACCTGTTCAATCAGTTCTTTCTATTCAAATATAACTTGAATAGAAGGCCATATTTCATTCATAGAATCAATTATGCTTGTCCAAATGATTTCCTTTGCTTGGCCAATTGTTTGACCAATGGAAGCTTCACTCTCTTCCTTTGTCAATATTTCAATCTTATTTTGGGCTATTTGTATTTCTATTTCATGTGCATTGTCATTATCTTTAGATCCTTCAAGGTATTTATCTGTGCTTCCATCTTTTTAATCTCCTATGTTTGAATGAACATATCCTCCATGGCTTTGGAGATTTGTTCTATACCACCTGATGTACCTATAGTTGTTGGTATAGCTGTAGGGATGACTGTAATAGGAACAACATCCAAAGGAACAATGGACATTTCTGCTATTTTTTCCTTTTCCTTAACCAATTTCTCCATCTCTGTCTCCATCTGTTTCAGTTGTGATGACTGCTCCATTATCAACTTCATCATCTCTTATTTTTATGCTTCATTCTCCTCAATGTATTTTGTTATAGGGTCTTCAATAGCTGACATTTTAAGCTGATTTATCAGGGCATATATGTCTACGTTTTTCTTCTTCAGGACCTCCTCCTCTGCTTCTACATTTGTTGGATCATACCCAATATTCACAACTAAATCCTCCAAGGATTTAATTCTGGTATACTTTGCCAGAGAATAAATCTTCTCCATCTTGAGTTGTGACTGAATATTGGCCAATGATACCTGCAATTTAGACAGACTCATTGTAGTGATTGTCAGTGTGGATGAAATCAATTCTCCAGAATGTTTGTGCATTTCCATCTGATCTATTGGATGGATGTCCTCAACATCAAATTCAAAATCTGTATGCTTGAAATCTGCAAGTGATTTTGGTTGAGAAATATTGGACTTCTAAGAAATCAATACACGTATCTTTCCTTTCTTTGAATTGAAGGATGATAAAAGCCTGGTTTGTGAAATGTTGGTCTGCTTTCAAAACTGGTTGTAGGTTCTAGTCTTCAATATCTCATTTTTCCTTTTAATTTTCCTGAAGGTGTCATATATAGTTTCTTCCTTTTCCCCTGTAGCAACAGTAGATGTAGGTGTTTGAAGACTTTGTTGTTGAAATTGAATTGTAGCTGAAGATGTAGATAATATAGTTCGGCCACTTGTTGGAGATGAAATAGGATAATCTCTGATCCTCATGACTGTCTGCTGCTTTGTTTCCTTGTTTTGATCTATTTCCATATGGATTATTGTTATCTTTCTGTATTTAATTTTGAACTCCCTACTGGATGTATCAGTATCCAAAGTAGACTGATCATCTCTTATCCTATTTCCTATTGTCTCTTTCTCTAGTTCTTTTCCTTTGTCTTTCTTGTCCTCTGTATTCTACTTTTCTTGTAGAGTAGGGGTTTGTATGCTTGAGGATGTAATCACTTTCTCTTCAACCTCCTACAATGTGTTTGCTGCCCACTCTGTTTGGTTCATGAATTGCTCAATTTCAGGCATGTGGGTGTGGATATATGGAGTTGATTTATTTTCCACCCTCTTTTTAGAGATGATGCCCAATGGTTCACAAGACCAAGTGAAACTGTGTGTGAATTTCATATCCTTCAACACCTTGTCAACCTCCTCTCCTGCTGCTATGCTATTGCAAATGAAAGGACCAATTTGGGATTTGATCCTAAACACAAACTTATTTTTGGTAGATACAAAGTGCACCTCATCTGCATTTATCATTTTCCTGATGTACTCCAGGGAAAATATCCTCATGGGGATGAAGTTTGGTAGCTTGTAAGGGGCCAACTCACACCCATATATTCTAAGTTATATGAAGTTCTGGTACAAGTGCAAGTCTCTAGTCCTTACTTGGTCTGATAGTTGCATGATCTTCCTAATCTCTTTCATTAATCCTTGGTTCCACTGTACTGTTGAGGATATTCATTGTTGGATGCACAAACGCTTCAAAAAATGTTTTTTAGGTGTAATATCTATGTTCCTTCATCAACATTGTTATCCAAAAGATGACCAATTTAGGTTGGGAGTCTTCATTAACTTTCCTCATTGTAAACTGGAACCTGCTTGCCTGAAAATATAGAAACATGTAAACTAGGACTGAAGTGTATCTAAACACTTCCTCTGTGTGAAATTTTACAAACAGGTTGTGAATGGCATATGCCAAAAATTGGCTGAAATTAAACATAATATAAGGCTTAGACTCTAATGGAAGTTTTGACAAGAAACCTATCACTGCCTCATCTATCCACTAATCTGAATGATATCCTAACAAGTATGAAAGGACAATGACTATATGCTGAGTCTTATCAGGGAAAATAGAAGAGATATATGGAGGATTATTTTTGGGCAATGGAGTGTTTGTAGCCATGAATAACTCAAGTGTTTTGGCTTTGCTAGAAAATCCAACTTCTGGTATAATTCTTTGAGGGCTTCATAGGAAAAAGGTATGGCTTCTTCAAAAACAGGAGCTTGCATCATTTGCATGATGGACTAGGCACTAATGGTAAAAATAACTTCTCCTATGGGGGTAACAACAACTCTCTGGTTAATGTCATAGAAGGCGTGACATTTTATAACAAACTCGAGGCAATTGTGAGTCTTTGGGAATATATAACAAGCTAGTTTTGTCTCCCACAACCATATATCATCGACCACATCAATCAACTTGTCTTCCAACCAACATTAAACATCAAACAAATAAACTCTGAAAGAGTCTCATGTATCTTGAAATATCTATCAGCCAGGGTCACATGGTCTAGGTCCACATGAGGGTGAACCATTGGATTAAATGGATCATGCTCTTTCTTATTTGGAGGCATTATTTCTCACTGAAAAGGAACTGATTGTGATATTTTGTAGGTGCATAGAAGGGGATTAGAAGAATAGGGAAAACAAAAAGGGAATTTTGCTGATCAGAAGGGTAACTGGGAAAAAAAATGGATTGAAGAAGGGGGTGTTTTTCTGATTCTGCAGACAATTGAAAATATTTTTCTATGCCTTGATCTGTAAAACCTTGAAATTCAATCACATTTTAACATAAAAAATGAAAAACTGTAACCTTGGATTAGGTGATGAAGTGTGATTTTGTAGGATGACAGGGTTATTGTCGACATTGCGCGGGCCCGCTGGGTAACTACTTTAGCAATTAAAGTTTAATGGGATTTTAAGCAAGAGAGGAGGTGATTGGGCAGACGTGACAAGACTGGTAGTCATGGCACAATGGGTATTGTGGGGAACTAACGATCATTGGCATGGTTTTGTCACAGTGGACACCACTTTTTACAGGGGTTCATGAATGGTAAGCGGAATGGAATTGGGGGGGGGGGGGGGCACGAAAATATGAGTGCCCAACACATAGCAAATGGGACGGTTTGGAAAACCACCCATTTTAGACCCCACCCACTCCCCCCCGACGTTAAATTTCGGAGGATGATTGGGGAACGAAAAATTTTGTGGGCCATCGGATGAGATGGAGGGGGCAGAGATCAGACGTAAGGTGGTGGGAGGTTAGTAATGATGGGATAGGTGAATGGATGGTGGGGTTGGGCAAATTAAATGAAATATAATAGGAAGAGTGTAAGGTTAAGAACTTAGGATATTAGGATATGACATGAAATATGTCAAATAAATCCAAAATAAACTAATCCCAGAAACTTAGGACTTCTTTTGTTTTTATTTTTCCTCCATACATGAAAAACACATGAGGTCTTTAGGATGATACCTTGGAATAAATCTCATGTTTCTCCATATTTATTTCCTTCATTCTACCTGCTCATTTCACTAATCTTTCATTTTTTATCATTCTTTTGCAGGGTGAATTTAAGCTTGCAGATCCAAATCGCTCTTTTTTTTTAATACTCTAACCTACTCTATCCCTTATTCCTTCCATTGACTCAGATTAAATTGCTGACTCAATTTTATTTCTACCTAACTACTGATCCGCCAAGATTAAAATGTTTGGAAAATCCTTATTTTCTAACCTATCGACAAAAATTTTAAATTTTTTAATCATGCTTAAACTGTATGATTTAAAAAACTAATCTAATCAGCAGTGGAATTTTGATTTGCACCACCTTCAGTATTATTCTTTTTGGGGTTTTTCTTTCTTTTTCTTTGTATATTTTTTCAATATACCCTCTTTTATTTTCTTTTTTCATATTTTTTTTTGGAAATAGTTTGAATATTGAAAAATCATACAATATCAAATTGCAACTTATGAAATACTCAATCACCTTGAGATCCTATAATTTATAGGATCCTAACAAATAGTCTCATATTGTAGTGGAGCTTTTGTAATCAACACTTTGGAATGAAATCAGAGACAAATTTGTAGGAATTGTGTTGAGATATTTGTGGTATGCATTGGATCATCTATTCTTCTTATGTATGTTTATGATTTCATGCTTAATTACATGTCTACTTCTTTCATATATGTTTATCTTGTAAGTTTATGAGCA
Organism: Pinus albicaulis; assembly: GCA_034641835.2. Classification (NCBI taxonomy): domain Eukaryota; kingdom Viridiplantae; phylum Streptophyta; class Pinopsida; order Pinales; family Pinaceae; genus Pinus; species Pinus albicaulis. The sequence continues at coordinate 3,350,368 of CM076577.1, forward strand.
TAAATCATGTTTATTCATGCTCTATTTTATACAAGGTTTACATTGCTATGTTTATTTACTTCTAAATTGAATGAATTCACCTCAGTTCTCATTCAAACTCTCTTCTACTTCATTCTATACTAAATGAACTATTAAAATGCTTTCAAAATACCTATCTAGCTTCACATATTCTTAGCAAATTCATCTTGGAGTTCAGACCTAAAAACCTTATACATAGTCTACTCACTATCTTTTCTATCCAACATTAAAAACATGAAACAAATCATATGTACTGAGCTTACATAGCTAGCCTAAGATCATTAGATACTCAGTCATTCCTTTGACTGAAAAAGTGAGAGCAAGAGATCCCTCTCTAGTCCTGGTAGGGATAGCTACCTGACCTAAATCATGGTTTGTGGTTACCTTTATCCAATCCTATTTTCAGCCTTAGGAAGTTGGGGAGAGTGATAAAATTTTTGGTGCCGTTGTGGGGAGCGATTGCTAAACATTCCCTAGGATATTTCTTTAATCCTTTGAAAGTTAGACTTGTAGGTGACAAGATCTAGCATTCAAAATAGGTTGAATTCTTAAATCTGAGCCAAAGTCCAAAATTTCTATCTTAAGCTGGCTCCTAAAAGACATTCCAAGTCGAATCCATATCCAAATCCCTCACCAGTTGTGTATGACCCTGAGAGTATTTTTAGAAAGCATAAAAACAAGTCTTGGAAGGTTGGAAGAGATATTCCTCCACTTTTCAAGTCAAATTCCTTGCCTATGAGATTTGTTTTAGAAGATTTGTTTTATGGTTCAGAATCTAAAAGATATTTGTTTAGAACTAATTCTATAACTTTTATTTTAGAAACCACATTTATCGTTTCTATTTCGAGACCTTTGCACCATTTTCGGAGTCTTTTTATTCCAAAGTTGATAATGAAGTCTGGTCTAATTTTCACAAACTTAAAGGCTTGGTGGATAAGTTTCAAGAAACTTCAGAGAAATCTTATTTCCAATATCAACAACAGGCTTTTGCTTCACTTATAATTACACCTTCTCGTACAGCTACATCATCAACCCTTCCTTGCATTCCATCATTACCTCTTCAAGTTTTCACTCCATCAGCACCTCCACCAGCTCCTCCATTAGTCATGGCCAGATTTTCTCTGTTGATCCTACCTCTTCAACTCACTCCACTACCTTAGAGCTATGGTCAAAGGCTTCCTCTTTCGATGGAACATTAGAGGTTACAACTTATCAGCACATTTCCAAAGTAATTGATTTCATAGATATTGAATAGATTGACAATGAAGATGCCAAGATGCGCATCATTGCACATAGTTTCTCTGGAGAGGTAAAGAAATGGTTTTTATCTCTCATAGCTGGTTCAATAGGTACTTCATAGTAGCTGATTCAATTGTTTATGGTGAAATGCAAACAGAAAAAGAATCCATTGCATATTTTAGCTGAGTATAACACCTTGAAAATGAATCCCAATGAGTCTATCCAAGACGTTACAGCTAGATTCAATAAAATATATGATTCAATTCTTGGGAATATTAAGCCTCCTCCAAGGCTTACTTTACTTCATTGTCCTGATGGTTTCGATCCTTACATGGTCTATCAGTTGAGGGAAAGAAACCCATCAACTCTTGAAGAAATGCAGAGAAACATAGTGAGCATGGAAGCTAATTTTATCATCAATAATTCTAAAATAGAGACGGAGAAAAGAGTTGTTATAGCATCATTTATCACCTCTATATATTTGATGACTTATGCATTGGCCTTGGGCAGCCCTACAATTCAGACTTGGTCACATTTCTCAAAAACAATATTTTAAAATCCATACACCACTACCCAGTTTTTTCCGCGTGCACACGTGGGTCCATCCATAGCTGACCCGCATATGTTATTTAAAATATTAAAAAATATATAATTTCCACATTATTGAGGCGGGGTTTAAGGTTTTTCCTATAACTTAACTACCCCAGCCCGTGGCCTAACTTTTCCCAAACTGAAAAAACTAATTTGAGGAAGTATAAATACACCTCAAGGGAATGGCCTAAGGGAAGAGAGAGAGAATATTATTGATATTATAGCCTATTATAGCCCTGATCAAGTATAATATTTCCCCTGTGCTTCCTGCACTTCCCAGGTTTCATGAAACCATTGTTTCCTTCTGATGATCGCCCTCATTCTATGTGACACCCTTTGTGCACCATTTATGGGAGAATCTTTGTGAGGCTATGGCTGGACAAATCTGGAGGACGATTTTTCTCATGGTCATGGCAGATCTCAGGTGATTTATCCACTATTATTTTCTGTACATGTTATCAATAAAATAAGTACCATCCTGTTCTTGATGTTCATGTGTTATGTGTCTCTTATACATGCTTAACAATATTGAATAGTGTATTTCATGTTATCTTTATGAGGTTATGTATGCTAACATGCTAACATCTAGGACATATATGTTATACAACTAGTTTTTGTGCTTGTTCTTGATTGATTTGCAGGTTCTGGAGCATAAGGGGTAGTAGGGGGTTTGACCCTACGGGATATACTTCAAACGAAGGATAAACAGGTAACGTCCACAATCCTCATTTTCTAGTTTAAAGCATAAAAAAATGGTAATTAGAGTCCTTCTTGTGACGACATGCCATCCACTCTGTTAGGTCTCTCAACCCAAGGCCTTAGGGTAGCTTTGCCTGTAACAGAACTAGCGACTCAGCTGGGGATTACATCTGTGTAATTCCTATTTTGGGTGGTTTTATCTATGTTGTGGGTTCCCTAATAGTTTAATCACATTTTCAGTCTAGTAGGTCTTTTTGCCACTAGGCAGAAGCCTTGATCTTCTGATCAGGCTTGAGTCTTTCTTTTTTTCCTTATCTCAGTTTATATTTGCTACTTCATCTGTAAAAAATCATGTATGCCCTTTTTTTTCTCCAAAATAACCCGCTTATACGTGTGTTTCTTTGGTTACAGTTGCATATACACGCGTGTTGCACACACCGAATCCGTGCATGCCCAGTAGATTTTGAAAATATGAATTTTAATGCCCTGTAAGTCTTTCCTATCTATGGTTGGCCACTCTTATAGAACCTTTTAGGTGTCTAGACTATGATTCTTGTGGATATATGTCAATTTCTCTCTTTTTCTTGTGAAGACCTAGTCATTTTATGGTTTTTCCTGTTTTGTGAAGTCTCAATTGCGGCTGTAGCACCAAGACCTCTTCTTGGAGTTGTTTTCTTTTATAACCATTCATAACAATGAGCCTCTACTGTTTTCTCATTTTTTCCTTATGCATTTCTTTGCTTCTGGTTTTTTCCTCTTTGACTTCTTTATTTTTCTTGTTTTCTTGGGACTATCCTTCTAGTGAATCTTGAAGTGACCCTTTCTTGGTTTTTTGAGTTTTTATTTGTTGGAAGAGTTTGCTACTATTCTAAATAAGTTTCTTGGGTCTATTGCTTCTTATTGCTTGTTTGAGTCCTTCTACGAAAGTAGCATAGTTGGCTTGTGCATTTTGAAGTCTCTTTATGTCTCATTTTCTTGATTTTGGTTCCTGAGTAGTTTTCTGCTTGTCTCTTTGAAATATCTTTGTTTTCCCTAAAATTGAAAAGCCAAAAAATTTAAAACATATATATATATATATATATATATATATATATATATATATATATATATATATATATATATATATATATATATATATATATATATATGGTTTCCTTTGTGCGGTTTTCATCCATTTTGAAGCAGCTGGTTAGTTTCCCATTTTTTGGTTGATTTTCTTGATCTTGAAAGGATTTTTTGTCTATATTTCTCTCTCCTTTATATCAAGTGTATTTTGACATTTTGTATGCACAGAAGTTCTTTTTGGGACTTGCATTTCTTTTCTGTCAAAGTGATTGAACCGATTCTCCATAGAAAATATTTTTGCTTCCTTACTGAGTAGTCCTAGAATTTGCATATCATTGGTAGATTTTGCATTAGTTGCACTGAAGCATTTTAGTATTTTTGATAGTTTTTTGAAGTGCGTGAAGAGTGATAACTGAAAAGAAAAACAAGTTTTTGTTTATTATTAAAGTTTGTAGAACCCATTTAGAAACCTATTTTCATCGAAAGAAAAATATTGCATTTGCATGTTGTAGGTTTTCATTGATTTCTTTTGTGTCGAAAAACACCATCAGTTTCACCTCCATCTACCTTTGACTTAAGTAAAAACCATTTCAAATCAAGTGATATAATTAAAATGAACTAGATTTTTTTTGTATTGTCATTAATCATACATCAACTAGCTAGGTCATAGGGCATTGCAATAGGTGAGTAGGGAGTTAACTCTCCAAGGCCGCTAAAAAATGTTAAACATAGAAAGTTGATTAATGAGCGACATACAATTCAGTTAAGTGGACCAGGTAAGATCTACCTCCAGAGAGTTAAGAATGAGGGAGAGTGAAGGTATAGAAGAGAGATACCCCCTCTCCTATTTACTGAATCTTGACCTAAGACCGTTCCACCCGTCTGCTGATACGGATTTGTGCCTTTAGTTTCCTCTCCTAGGGACCACATAGGTGACTACAGGGGGGAATACCCATGGTACCTGAGGCAGATGTTGTATCACTTTCATCAGTACTTATGGAGGGTGCCCTTGTGAAGCTTGGGGACTTGTACCAGCAAAGGCTATTGTCAGGAGGTCAACGTAACTGTTTCTGTTACCTTTGCTAGTAGGCTTGGGGCATAATTGCCCCAAACTATTTTCAGAAGGTCCTCTTATTCGATTTCTTGTATTTTTGTGTCCGATCCTAATCACTTAGAGAAAAAATACCTGAAGGCTAATTGATTGATTGTATCTTAGGGAATTTTATAGAGTGTGCTCTTTGCTCCTACATTTCTTAACTTCTTATTTTTTTTGAGTCTAATTAATCTCATAAAGTGGCTGACTAATCACCTCATCGATCGAGGATGCTTTTTGGGATTTCTCCTGCAAGTTCCGAGCCTTCTTCAAGAAGGCGTAGGATTAATTCAGTAGGTTATTTTCACCCTGTGGTTTCAAACACAACGAAGAGTGATCCTCCGTCTATGGTTGTTGTTTCTGTGGGTGGTCCTAGTACTAGTGGTATTGTAGAGAGGAGTACTCCACTCATCTCTAGAGTCTTGTTTCTAGCAGAAGAAGTTGAAGTAGAAGAGGTTCCTCAACCTCCTTGTACTCATTCATCTGCTCTTCCTTCCAGTTTTCCAAATGTTATTTTATACGTTGGGTCTGAGTCTCAGAGACCAGCTAGCCCCTATCCTTCATATCCCTTTCTTTAGATGGCCACGACTGGGAACACAACTTCGGCTAAATCCTCTTTCAGTCAAATGAGGAGGTACCTTCCCATTTTGACAATCACTTCTAGTGCTGCTATGTTTGTCTCTACTTATATTCCATCTACGAGTGGAAGCATCCAAGCATATACTTCTCAATCTCGCCCCTTTTCTTTTGGAATGCCTTCTAGTGTGATTCCTTTTGTCTCCTTTACCTCTACTTCAACTGTCTCTGCGTCTATGCCTTCTATGGCTAGTGGATCAGATTCATTTGAGTGTTTTCCCTTTGGAAGTGGTCATATTCCTCATTCGAACCCTTCCTTAGGATCTTTTCCTTTCACCTCCCAAAATCAAGGATTCAAACCTTTCCTCGGAGGTCAAATCTCTAATGCTTTTTCAAGATGGAACCTTGCTTTTACAAGGTTAGGAGCTGGGAGTCAATTTTTCTTTGTTCAACAAGGGAATGCTCATTTCCCTTCAATAGGTGCTTCTGAGGGCTTTTCTCTATTCGCCAATGCTTGGAACCCTTACCAATTGGTTTCTTCCTTTTTTAACACTTCGATTGGAGGGAATATACCTGTTTATAGTAACCCTATGATGGGAGGGGGTCCTTCTCCGAATGTTGTGTCACAAGGCTTCTCTTATGGCTCAGCATTTTCTACGAATAACATCTGGAAACCTGGTGCCTTAACAAATCCATACTATTCTTTTCAGAATGTTGAGAATCCTTCCTATGGGAGATGGAATTCCCAGGCTCCTCCGCAATTACCTTTCCTGAGAATTTTAAACTTGATAGATCTATAAAAATTGACAAATGATCTTATTCGGTATATTCTAGGCTGGTCTCCGGTCCCCACTAAACTACCCTCAGAAATTCAAAAGTTTTAAGGGAAGATTGGTGAGGATCTGGCGGACCATGTCACCACTTTCCTCTTATGGTGTTCGTCAAACTCCCTTATCAACGATTCGATTAGGTTGAGGTTATTTCAATGAACCATAACTCAAAATGCAATAACATGGTACATTAAGCTAACATGGGGTAGTTTTGCTACTTTTGGTGAGTTTTCTACTATGTTCTTAAACCATTTTCAGTTCCCAGTCCGTTATGATGTCGAGACTGATCTATTGGCCAATTTCCAACAGGACAAATAAAATCACATTTTTGATCATATTCAGGAATGGAGGAGAAGGAAGAGGCTCATCAAAGCCCAAATTACGAATGAGTTCCTTCTCGAATGGTTTCTGAAATCTCTGCAGCTAGAAATCTCAAAGGGTGTATCCCTTTCAGGGGTATTTTCTGAGGAATAGGCTATTTTTAGGGCTCAATAGCTAGAACTGATCTATTATCATTCTGGGGTCGTTAATAAACTTTTCCAGATGCTCCTCACTCCAAGCCAGATTTAGCCAAAATGAAACTTGGTCCTCATGGTGACGGACTTACCGATACGATTGATAGTGTTACGAATAACTTTCTAAATCAATTGTAGTAGTTGTCTATACAATCTGCTCCTTCTGGTTAGGCTATGCCTTCAGTGTCAATTCCTTCTCAACCCTTGACTATTAATGCCGTTCAAACTTCTAACCCCAAAGGAAATAAAAAATCTGATGGGAAGAAGAAGGACAGAATAATAATAAGAAAGACAAGGATGGGAAAGGGAATGTGAACAGATCCAATGATCATGTTAGAGAGGGTAAGAGGGATAATAAAAAGAAGGTTAATTTTCCATGCAAGCTATGCACTAGAGACCATATTACTCACCTCTGCCCGAAAATTCAAGACACTCAGTGCTTGTTAGCTCAGCAGGGTTCTTCAAGCTTCGAGGCTATACTGAAAAAAACTTCTCCCCAAGGGCAACAGTTGCTTGCTGGCACGAATGCGAATATTGGAGCTCCCTCTAGGGGCAACCAGGAAGGGGAAAATTCATCAAAAATATACATGATGAGTGCTCACACAGATATCACTATGAGATCTCGTGATTATGGCGAAGCTAAGTCTTCGAAAGCTAAAGGTGCTCCTAATAATTCCGAGCTGCTCCATATCGAGAGGCCTACAATTGAGCCTATACCTTAGATGCCGAAATGGTCTACAAAGCATACAACAATCAATCCTAATGCCAAGGATGCCTATAACTACTCGATTGTAGAAGATATGGATAAAATTCCTTGCGCCATGTCTGCATTAGAGGTACTCCAGTTGTTTCCTGCACAAAGGAGTGCATTACTCACTGCCATTGGGGCTTTTGTTCCAAACAATTATCTTATGATCACATTTGACATGTCGAATTTCAAAAAGAGACTTCCTCATCATATGGTTTTTCAGATTAAGTCTACATAACGGAAGATCAATATCTTTCGAACAAAATTGATGAGGGTGCTTCCACATGTGTGATGTATACTCATGTTGGAAGGTTATTGGATCTCCTTCAGCTGTCCCTTCTGCTACTCTTCCGACTATGTTTGATGGTCATTCTCACAGGCCACATGGCATTGTTCCAGCTTTACCCATCTGTGTTGGGGTTAAAAATATCAATATCGTAGTCGAGATAGTTGATGCAATTCTAGACTACAACCTTCTGTTGGGGCGAAACTGGATTTATGAGATGGATGCTATTGATTCCTCATTATTTCACATTTTATGTTTCCCTTGGGAAGGGATGATTGTCACTGTTGATCATATGGACCGTTATCCTATAGATCTGAATGCATCCACTGACTCGACTGTTCCCTTGGTGACTGATACCAAGCACCTTGTTGAGAATTTGGGGTTTGGAATGTATACATCCTTGATGGGTAATTTTCATCTTCCGCCTCCTTCATTTCATATTCATGCTATTTCATCATCCAAGGTTCCTGCTCTAAGAGATTTCTTTCGAACTCATTATTTTTTGGACCCTTGGACCTTACCTTCTCATACCTCCACATTAGAGGAAGGTCAAGTGGGTGGAATGGAATTTCCTATGTCTACAACTAACATTTCTTATCAATATATTTTTGACTCTGCATAGTCCATGCCAGTTTCTCTTTCACCAGATGAATTGGATGGAGATGTGGCTCTTGCTTGGACTCTTAGTTCATCTTCTTCTCAGGATTTCCTTGACACCACTCTTCCATCTGAAGAGGTCATCCTTGAAGCAATGACTGGTGTAGAGAGACCATGGGATGATTTGCATCATCGGTCCTATTTTCTACCAGACTTCTGAGAAGTTGAAACAAGTTTTTCTAGTCTTCAGTCTTCTGTTCCTATTCACCAAATCTTGAATCAGTTAGCACCAACATAGGTATTTGTTGAAGGGAACATGGCTGTCATTTCTTCTACTACAACAGTAAACATCTCCAGAGATCCCAACATTATTGAGAATGTCTTCATTGGAGTTGAATGTTCCCCTGAAGAGATTCAAACTTACACCAATCTCTTTCAAGAATTTCAGGACGTGTTTGCTTGGTCTTATGAGGAAATGCCTAGTAGATCCATCTATTGTCCAACATGAGATAAATACCTACAAAAATTCTAAGCCTATTCAGAAGAAGCTTCATATGGTCAACCCTAGGAAGGGTGCATCTATCAAAGCTGAGGTTGAGAAGTTGCTAAAGGCATGTTTCATATACCTCATTCCATTAACTGAGTGGGTTTCGAATCCAGTTCCGGTGACAAGAAATAAGGAATGATTCTAGTTTTCAACGATTTTAGGGATTTGAATAAGGCATGTCCTAAAGATAATTACCCCACACCATTTATAGATCTTATTATTGATGAGTGTGAGGGGAATTAAATTTTCTCCTTCATGGACGGTTTCTCGGGATATAACCAGATCATTATCCATCTTGAAGACCAGCATAAGACTGATTTTATTTGCCCCTCGGGTACCTTTTATTATAGAAAATTTCCTTTTGGCCTTAAAAATTCTAGAGCTACCTTTCATCAGGCTATGTCCTATGCCTTCCACGACATCAAACATATTATCGAGGCGTATTTGGATGATTTAGTTGCTCTTTCTCGTAAGAAAATTGATCATCCTTAACACCTTCATCAAGTTTTTGAATGATGTCGTTATTATAAAATTCGGTTGAACCCTAATAAGTTTGTTTTAGCTATCACAATCGGTCGATTGTTGGGATTCATCATGTTTATGGAAGGGATTCAGGTAGATCCTTTCAAGGTTGAGGCAATACTTCAGTTGCCTCCCCCGTCTTCAATCCGTCAACTTCAAATTCTACAAGGCAAAGCCAATTTCTTATGGAGATTTATCATGAATTATGTCGATATTACCAAGGGATTTATGAGTTCGTTAATGAAAGGAGTTCCATTTTTCTGGGATGATTTTTCTCAGTGCTCGTTCAATGCTTTGAAAAAAGCATTGATCTCTTCCCCATTACTGAGTCCGCCTGATTATAGCAGAGATTTCCTCTTATATCTCGCTACAGCAGAATCTACCATTGGTATGGTTCTAGTTTAGGAAGATGTTTCTCTTTACGAGCATGTTGTATACTACCTTAGTCAAGGCTTGGTGGGTCCTGAACTTTGATATTCTCCAATTGAGGAACTAGCTTTGGCAGTTGTCCATGCTGTCCAAAGACTCAGACATTATATCCTTCTTCGCAAAAATTATGTTTTGGTGGCATTTAATCCATTTCAATTTGTTCTCAGTAGGCGATTGATTGGGGGAAAATACAATCGATGGATTGTCATTTTGCAAGAGTTTGATCTCGAATTCCTGTCTACCAAATCCAAGAAGTATTTGGTATTTGCGGAGTTAATTTCTGAGTTTCCCTATGGAGAAGATATTTTTTTTGAAGAGTCATTCCTCGATGAACATCTTTTCCTCATTTCTTCACAGGATCCTTGGTATGGAGATATCATTGTCTATCTGCAAACTACAAATTTTCACTTAGTTTTTTTGAAATATGAGCATCAAAATTTGCGTCACTTAGCTAAAAATTATCAGATTATCAGTGACACTCTATATCGTCGCAGGGTTGATTCAATCCTTAGACACTACTTAACTCTCGAAGAAGCTGAGGTTGTGATGAATGATTTCCACAATGGAGATTGTGGTGGTCATTTATCTAGGCTTGCTACAACCCAAAAAATATTGTGCGCAGGATACTTTTGGCCCTCGATTTTCAAGGATTGTGTTGAGGTGGTCAAAAAGTGTCATCCTTCTCAAGTCTATACTCGGAAGATGCACGCTCATCTAGCTCTGCTCTTTCCTGTCATCACTGTCAGTCCGTTCACAAAGTGGGGTATTTATTATACTACTTGTAACCCACCTTTGTAAGGGTCATACTCATCAATACATTATTGTAATAGTAGACTACTTTACAAAGTGGGTTGAGGCTATGCCTACTTTTGGGAATGATGGTGAGACAAAAACTCTGTTTCTATTCAACCAAGTCATTTCTCACTTTGGTATCCCTAAAGAGATTTTCACTAACCATGGAAATCATTTTCATAATAGTATGATGGATGAATTGGCTCTAAAATTGGGTTTTCGGTAGGAGCATTCATCTCCTTATTATCCTTAGTCCAATGGGAAAGTTGAAGCTATTAACAAGTCCTTGAAGATTATTATTCAATGGAAAATTGATAAACCCTGATCCAATTGGCATGTCATGATGTTCCCTGCACTTTGGGCATATCGGATGTCTGTAAAGACTGCATCAGGTTTTATTCCATTTCAACTATTTTATGGGTTGGAATCTATATTTCCTATTGAATGTGAAATTCATTCCCTTAAGTTGGAAGTTGAGCTTCTTCCTGACACTTCTAGTCTTGAAGAATTCCTTGTCCATATAGAACATCTCTATGAGAAGTGCCGAGATGTAGCTATGATGAATGAGGCACATAAGAAACGAGTGAAGGTTCAGTAGGATAAGGTGGTCAAACCTAGGGTATTCTCTGAAGGTGACCTTGTCTTGGTTTATGCCCAAGAGAAGGATGCCTTGGGGGCAGGCAAGTTCAAATCCATTTGGTATGGCCCTTTCATTCTCAAGAAGGTTCTGAAAAAGGGAGCTTATGCCTTGGTTGATTTTGATGGAAACGATTTGGTGGAGCCTAGAAATGGGCTCTATCTGAAGAAGTATTATCCCTAGGTTTCGCACTAGCATTTTCTTTGTTATATATATTGTATTTCTTTGTACATGTCTGTTTATCGATTTTTGGTGTGACTTTGATGATTTTGGTCTGCTTTTCCAGGTATTATTGGATGAGATGAGTCATTTTGGCTTTGCCGATGGTGCTAGTAAGAATACCCGGAACCTGACTTCCACGGCTTGGGTAATTCACTATCCATCTGACCAGTTGTTAGTCTTAAGGGGTATATGCATTGGTTTTGCTTCGAACAATGTGGTAGAATACACTGCAGTGGTCAACCTACTCTCAGAGGCAATATCTCTTGGTGTTGATTTGTTAGTAGTTTACTTGGATTCATAACTGGTGGTTCACCATTAAACAAAACCTATCGTGTTAGAGACCCATTTTTGCATCGATTATTTTTTATAGTACGTTTGTTACAATGTTCATTTCAATTTATTACGTTCATTTAGATTCCATGATCTGATAATTGGTGAACAGAATCATTATCTAATCAAGCATTTGATTGGCACATTAATCATTCAATACTTTAAAAATATCAAAAACATCATTCATCATTGTACATTTGGGACAATCACATCATATAAAATCGCTATGTATATGTATATATGTAGATCAGAGTGTTCAAAATATACAATAATTAGACCATCATGTCCTACAAAATTAGAGCTTATGCCTGATCATGTTTGTCATCAAAAATAATAATACAGTCATCCGATCAAATCTATATCTATCCCTGAGGCCCCTGCCCAACATGTGTGTTCCAGAAGAACACAATGCTAGTAGCTACACGGCGGAATAATCGCACCTAGTCTCGTGGTACTCCAACCACTCTCCTCTGGATAGCCTCAGGAAGGTCCTCTATAGATGCCATGGGTACTTGGCATTTTAAACTCTCCAAGTTTCTCTGGATGGCATGGAGGGTTATTCCATGGTTTTCAACATCATCTACCTCTCCTCTGCAGTGCTTATGTCTCGGGTAGCCCTTAGGGCTAACCGGTCCCATGTCTGCGTCATGATCATTCAAATTTTGTAATTCATACTTTCCCATCAATTTTTTTTTCATTTTTATATAATTTGAAAAAAAAAAAACACATAATCAAAAAATCATTGTGAAATCTTACCAATTTCACCCCATGCTGCTCTGGGTGGAATAACTAAATTAGGATCTACTCTAAAATCCATCCCAACATAGGGATAGCCCTCAATTGAGATGACATGTTCTCCCCACCATTGAAAGAACTCATCATCCCATGTAGTGCGGGGAACCTCACTTCCCCCCGGTCTCTTCATCAAGTTTTCCCGTCTGGATATCCTCGGATCTCATGGGCTACTGATGGTTGAGATAATATTGGGCCGAAGGCCTGTAACCCTCTCAAAGAATAATGTCAGCAAAATAGTACCATATCCAAAATGTTTTTTTTTGCATGCCCGATAGAAGTTAGTTGTTTCTTCAGATTTGCCAATAAGGTTGTGCACTAGTCATAGAGGTTGGCCAAGTAATCCATTGCTAGACTCATGTGAGTGCATGAGACCTTGTGAAGGGATGCTAACCCTGCCACTCTAACAATAGTGAAAAGAAGGATTTTCATTTACAAGCCTCGTACATCCTTGATTGTGATTTGTGTCCCCACCTTCTTTGCACCATCTACATAGCACACCTAGACATAGTCATATACATTAAGCCCTCTCATGGGCTTACCATGCAAATCAACTGGTTCTCCCCTCCGGGAAATTCCAGTTATAAAATAGATGTCTTCCAGTTCAATCCTCAATGGCATTTGATCTATCATGAAGCAGTCTTCGTCTGGTTCCCAATAATTAACCAACATTTCAAGCAATCGAGTATTGGTTTTCATATTTGGCATTTTGAAAAACTTTAACAAACCACAATTTCGAAGGATATCTGTTATAGCATCATTTTCCACCTTCATATGCTTGATGATTGATTCTTTGGCCTTGGGCACCCTTTCCCCTTAGAATTGAACATCTTCACAAAAAACAGTATCTTAAAACCCATACGTGACTTTTCCCAGACTTTTCCGCATATATACGCGAGTCCATTCATAAATATCGGTGTATACCTTTTTAATCATTAAAAAATATATAATATTCCCTATTTTCGAGGTAGGGTTGATGGTTATTCTCGTAATTCAACCACCCCAGCACGTGGCCTAACTGTTTCCAATTGCTGAAACTAATTTGGGGGAGTATAAAAGACCCTCATGTGCATGGCCTAAGGGAGAGAGAAAATTATAGATATTATACTTTGTTGGGGCCCTATTTCAAGTCTGATATTCTCGTGCCTCCTGCACTTCCCAGGTATATTCAGGAAACCCTTGTTTCCTTGAGATGCTCATCATCCTATATGACATCTAGTGTGCACACATCTTGGAATAATTATTGTGAGGCGAGGGCTAGACAGATCCAGAGGACGATATGCTCGAAGGCCGTGGAAGGATTCAGGTGATCTCTCCACATTTATATTACTGTACGTGCCATTGATAATAAGAAGAACCATATTGTTCCCGATATTCACGTATTTATATCTCTTTATATATGTGTAATGATCATTAATTTAATATTTAATACTATTCTTATGATATTATGCATGAGTTACACTGACATCTAGGAACTATATATGTTGTACAACTAGAGTTTCGTGTTCGTTCTTTCTTGATTTTCAGGTTACGAAACATGTAGGGTTGTTGGGGGTTTGCACCCCGCGAGATATACATCAAACATTAGAATTTTGGGTAAGTTTTGCAACTTGATATATCTAGTTTTCAGTATAAAAGATAGGTTAAGTGAGTCCTTCTTGAATGACATGCCCCTGATCTGTGAAGGTTTCCGACCCAAAAACCTTTAGGGTATTATATCCTGAAACGATATCCAGCGATTGTTGGTCTTGCATGAATTCATTTTATATTGCACTATGTTCTATTTCCCTCCAACTGATATTCATCCTGAATAATTTCATCGATTGACCCATTAGATATCAATTTTTGAATTCCACTCGGCATATACGTGACTTCATTCGGACACAGTTGCGTCTATATGCGAGTTCCTCATGACGAACCTGTGTACATGCAGAGGGTTTCAAGAAAAATATATTTCATACAGTCAAAAATCCAAAAAAATTCTTGAAATGGTAATGAAATTGAAAAAAAAGCTGAGTATGAGGCTTACCTGATTAGTTTGGATCGATTCAGTGGTCGTTTGCTCTGTTTGCAAGAAGGGTTTTTTTTTCTCCAGAGATCTTTCTCCACTTCTGCACTGCACAAATGACCAAATGTGAGTAAAAAATGCTTATTTGTGCCCAAAATTTGAAAAATATTTTCAAATTTTGTTTGTGTCTATTTTTTGAATTTTTTTAAGGTTGTTTAGCCTTTTGGCTTGTAAGTGTTGGGAAAAGTTATTTTCAGGTACACTCTGGTGATTTTGAGATATTTCCAATTTTTTCTTTGAATCCATGACCTCTAACCTTTCATGGTAGGTATTTGATTCTGAATTGGCATATAGGTTAGCGAAATTACTTTCCATTGCACTTCTCCATACTAGCCTCCATTTTGATCACTTGCCATATGGTTGACCCCATCATGTTATGAATATTTAACCAATTTCACTCGTCGATTTTTAAATCATGACATGATGGTAGAGCCATCATTTACATGGGATTCCTAGTTAGTTCCTCGCTAGCATTTTTGCTCATGCTACAATCTGTGTAGGCTCAGGAGTCCTCTTTAGTCTCGTCATGACTTATGTGTTCAAGCTTCATTCTTCTTCTTCACTATCTTTATTCTGGCCATATACCTTAGAGGCTCCCATTTTTTTCAAGTTGTATTACTTCATTGCATATTGACCACTTTTTTATCTTGGCCTTTAGCTGACTTCATTTGGACTCATGTTTATGCCCTCTTTTGACCATGTCTTTCTGCACAAGTTAACTATGTAATCACTTAGCCTTCGCAACATGACACCTTTACCCATGGATGGAACATCCCTTTGAGTGTCAATTACCAGTTTTTGCCACCTTGCATTGAGCATAGGATTGCTCCTATCCCAGGAACTAGTGAATATGTTTACCGACACTCATTCTATCGATTTTACTAGAGGCATTATTTTATTCTTTTTCAAGATTTGAAATATTAAAAAGACAACAAAAAAAAAATTCAAAAAGAGAAGGAATGGGACAATACTTCCATACTTGATGGCATCTACAGTGTCAGTTGTGTCACCCTTGAACAAAGCACAAAAAGCTAAGTCTTTCCTCCATTTGGGATGGTTTTAGTTTTTGACTTAGGAGAAGCCATAACCTTGTTATCGAGTCAGTACTCCCCCGATTGATTATCTCTTCCAATCATATGGAGGGTTTGTTTATGCCTCCTGCATGACAAACTTATACAGAGTTATCATTTGCTGCCATAGTCAAAATGAGTCGTGCTTTTTTTAAAGGGGAGTTAAACCTGAGACAACCTTTCTACGGTGTCTCTTGACTCATTTTTCAGTCGGCCATCCCGGTCTATCAGTATCTTGTTCTATCACATCAACTATTTGGTCCTTTTCTCATGCTAGTTTGAGAAGGTCTCCATTGAATTCTTGCTGGTGGGTTTGTCTCTTATCGACTTCGACATATTGCTCTTAGAGTAAACCTAGAGCCGCACCTTGGCCCTATTTTCATCATTGATAGGTGACCTTGTGCTCAACATTTGATCAACATCATGGACCTTTGACTGAGTGGTTTCCCTTGTGTTCGACTTCAACTTACATTATCACACCTGGGATTCGTGTAGTACCTTGATTTCTATTTGACCCTATCAGTGGATATCTCGCCTCTTTATCAACTTTCATTATTGGTTGGTTCAGAGGGTTTCTTCTATGCACTAGCTACATTTTGTGCATGCCGAAAAATTACTTTGGGTTGGTTACTTCACTTTGCTTCCTCTGATTCCTTCCAAATCTTGGCCTGCAGGTTACACTCGCACTGGACTGATGTGGGATGCCTTAATTCCTTCCTTCTAGCAGATATTTTCCCATGGAATCCAACTCATTTCTCTGGGAATAAGGTCTAGAGTCATTTTTTTAGTACCTTAGGGTTTACAGTCATTAGCGGCAGACTCCTTCGCTATCTATAGTGAGAATACATCAATGTCTCTTGATTAATAGATTCTCTCAAGTGTTTGAATTCAACTCATTTTTTGCACTTATTAGATTGTACTGGGGCACTTTGACACTCATTATCATTATCGGTGGGTTTTCTTGCATTTGTTAATGATATACATTAATGATCGGTAACCAAATGATTTCTCACATGGTCAACCTCAACTCATTTATTCCCATTGTGTATAATTCTGCCATGGTGATTGGTGAAGGCCTCTAGTTTGCATCAACATGCTTTGGTTCACTTTGATAGCTCCTTCAGTTTTTTGCCAGTGACACCATCAACCCTTATATGTTGTAGTTTCATCACAACAACATCTTATATGTTGGCGCCCAAGTTGCGTGTTGTACCTTTTTTTCCGCCGCTTATGATTTGGTACTTGGAGATTCAATTGTGACTTCAATGATAAGATATTTATGTAGCATCATTGATAAGTCTTTTATATGTGATACTTGGAAATGATTTTGACTTACACTTCCGGGAAATGATCAGATGATTCATTATGTACTTTACATTTCAATCATACTTGAATACATATTGGATCCGCTCCATACTTTATATGTGAAGATGCTTTTCTTTCTCTGAGCATGGATATGCCCACCTCAGACATGTGCTATATTTTTTATTTCTATCATTGGTTTTTGGTAGGCTGAAATCTGGTGAAGTCCTCTCTGGTCCTCGCAAGATTCTTTCTATGCACATAATACATTTCAACCATCATGTACCCCTTCTGACCTCATATATTAGGGGGCATCTGTTATAGCATCATTTATCACCTCTATATACTTGATGACTTATGGATTGGTCTTGGGCATCCCTTCCATTCAGACTTGGTCACATTTCTCAAAAACAATATTTTAAAATCCATACGCGACTCTGCCCAGCTTTTTCCGCCTCAACATGTGGGTCCATTAATAACTGACCTCTGTATGCTATTTAAAATATTAAAAAAATATAATTTCCCTATTATTGAGGTGCGGTTTACGGTTTTTCCTGTAACTTAACTACCCCAGCCCGTGGCCTAACTATTCCCCAACTGAAAAAACTAATTTGAGGAAGTATAAATACACCTCAAGGGACTGGCCTAAGGGAAGAGAGAGAGAATATTATTTATATTATGGCCTGTTATAGCCCTGATCAAGTCTAATATTTCCCTTGTGCCTTCTACACTTCCCAGGTTTCAAGAAACCCTTGTTTCCTTGTGATGATCACCCTCATTCTATGTGACATCCTTTGTGCACCATTTATGGGAGAAGCTTTGTGAGGCTAGGGCTGGACAAATCCGGAGGACGGTTTTTCTCAAGGCCATGACAGATCTCAGGTGATTTCTCCACTATTATTTTTTGTACATGTTATCAATAAAAGAAGTACTATCTTGTTCCTGATGTTCATGTGTTATGTGTCTCTTATACATACTTAACAATCTTGAATAGTTTATTTCATGTTATCTTTATGAGATTATGTATGCTAACATGTTAAAATCTAGGACATATATGCTATACAACTAGTTTTTGTGCTTGTTCTTGACTGATTTACAAGTTTTGGAGCAGGAGGAGTAGCTGTGGGTTTGCACCCTACGGGATATACTTCAAAATGAAGGATAAAAGGGTAAGGTCCACAATCCTCATTTTCTATTTTAAAGCATAAAAATTAGTAATTAGAGTCCTTCTTGTGATGACATGCCATCCACTCTGTTAGGTCTCTGAACCCAAGGCCTTAGGGTAGCTTTGCCCATAACAAGAGTCACTATCAAAGAAGAAACATCTACTTCATCAGAGGGAAAATTATATACCTTGATCAAGACCATGGAGAATATGACGGATAAAATTCCATCGATGATAAACAAGTTGCATCATCCATTAGAAATACCAATTTTAGGGGTCAAAATCAGCAGCCTCAATACAAGATCAAGAAAAGGGAACAAACGGGCCAGGATACACAAAGTCAACAACAAATTCGAATTCCATTTCATTAGAAGTATACTAAAGGCCTTGATGAAGATGAAGAAGAAGAAATTTCTACTAAGAATCATTTATTTGAGGAAAATCAATGGCATATTTTCCTCATCGAAGATGATCAATGTTTTGCAGAAATTTGTGCACCAGATGATCATCAATATGCATTGGAAAATGATGACATGCTATTAGTGCACACAAAAGATTATCAGAGTGGAGATCAGAATGCTCTTTCTAAAGTTCAGAGATAGTATGGTTTGAGGAATAGGGATGTTCCTATAACTTCCAATCAGAAAAAATAGAATGCTCAAGTATATGCTCATCATAAAGAATTTGCTACTCCAAATCAAAGTAAATACAAAGGACCTGTTGTTCCTAATCATGCTAAAGGAAACAAAGCTTCCTCTAGTGGTTAAAGAAAGGATAAAGAAGTCTAAGAAGGAGGATAGAAGAAAGAGTCTTCACAAAAATATCAACCCAAAAAGAAAGATGCACCATTGAAAGAGGTAGAAAAACATTATTCTCTTTTTAGTCTTGAAAATGGAATTGCCAAATTGAAAGTCTCCATTCCTCTAAATTAAATATTCAAGAATGATCAGTACAAAGTTCAAGTAGATAATTTTCTTATATTTTATCAAATGTCCAACATGGTTAATGTGAGTGATGATCACCCTAAGCTTCTTTTTGTTCGTATTGGTGATGGTGATCTAGAAGATAGTGAGGTCTCTCCATTTTATCTAAGCCTCAAAATCCATGATTGTATCCTTCATAACGCCATGCTTGATTTTGGAGCTTCTCAAAACCTCATGCCCAAGCCCATTAGGGACACATTATGATTGGATATCACAAGACGTTACCACAATCTTTATTCATTTGATTCAAGGAGGGTGAAATGTTGTGGCATCATCAAGGACCTAGTAGAGTCATTAGAGAAAATACCAGCCAAGAATGTCCTCATGGATTTTTTGTGGTTGATATCCCACCCAGATATGGAATTTTTCTCTCTCGGTCATGGGGATTGAAGCTTAGATGTACCTTACAGCTTGAATTTTCATATGCTACCATTCTCGTCTTTGGATAACTTAGGAAACTATACCGGGTACGTAAGATGAATTACATGATCAGCAGCCAAGAAAAGCCAAATAACCATCCTATACATGTTTTTCATACAAATTTAGAGTCCTTTATCTTGTTCAATGATGAATGTTTAGCATCCTCTGAAGTTTTGATTGAAGAAAAATTAGAAAATTATGAATTTTCAAATTTTGTTTTAGAATTGGAAAATGCATAAATTTATGAAAAAGTGTCAAGTGGTTTGGAACCAAGCACATTTCCTCAAGAAATTGATGAAACAATGAAATAAAAATAAATTTTTGGTACAAGAGAACTCTGTCAAGAAGAAAGAAAAGTTCAACCATTCGATTTACAGTTTTAGGATGAAGAAAGTAGTTTTTGGACCATGGACTTTCACAGAGCTTTGGGTAAAGAAGGCATTGGCATTGGAGTGTGGATTCAAAGCCCTATAAATCAGTCATTAAAAATTCCTCCCAATGTTAAAATTCCTCCCAATGTTCAAATTCCTCCTATAATATGGCTTTCGAATGTTCAAATAATGAAGCTGAGTATGAGGCTTTGATAGCCTGTCTGAAAATTCTCAAGAAGCTAGGTACCAAGAAGATTTATGTCTATGGCAACTCCGAGCTATTAATAAAGCAAGTCAAAGTGTAATACTAGGACAAGCATCTAAGGATGAAAGCTTATTGAAATGCAGTAATAGACATCTTCAAGACATTCACCGAGTACACTTTATCATTTATCCCAAGGAACAACAATGTTATTCCTGATTCTCTTGCTACTTCGGCCAACATGTTCAAAGTTCCATTGTATCCTAATAAGAAATATGAGATAAATTTCAAACACCACCATACTGTCCCAGGAAATGTTCAGTATTGGCAGGTCTTTCAAGATGATAAGCAAATAAGAATTTTTTTACAGACAGAAGAGGAATTTGTGAATTCTCAAATGGATAACCAGTGCTGTGAGGATGACCAAGAAATCCATGCAGCAGAGATGCAAGTGATTCAACTGAAAGATAATTCCATTCCAAGAGGTTTGGTACCTTTGGAAGAGAGTTTTGATTAATATGATGTTGCATGCAAACCGACCATGTTACCGACAAAAGTGGGAGTGGAAAATCTTAATCTTAGCACTCTGGAAAAGCCAAATATGGTAAAAATTTCAAAATCTTTGAGTCCAGAAATGAAATGTAAATACGCAACACTTATGTCTCAGTTTGATGAT
Organism: Pinus albicaulis; assembly: GCA_034641835.2. Lineage (NCBI taxonomy): Eukaryota > Viridiplantae > Streptophyta > Pinopsida > Pinales > Pinaceae > Pinus > Pinus albicaulis. The sequence goes on from CM076577.1 coordinate 3,371,153, forward strand.
GTGTTTTCTTGGGAATATTATGATTTGAATGTCTATTATAAGAGCATAATTCAGCATACCATTCCCTTGAAGCCGGATCAAAAACATTTCCGCTATAAGTTAAGGAGAATGAATCCTAAGTTGCTGCCCTCTATTCAAAAGGAGGTAAATAGATTATTTATTGCTGGTATTATAGTTCCTCTTTGATTTTCAAATTGGATGTCTAATCTAGTGCCAGTGAGAAAGAATACAAGAGAGATTTTCTTATGCATTGATTTCAGAAATATGAATAAAGTGTCATTTAAGGAAAATTACCCACTACCAAAGATGGACCATATTCTGCAAAGGGTAGTTGGATATTCTAGAATTTCATTGTTGGATAGATATTCCAGGTATAATCAGATTTTATTTCATCTAGATGATTAGGAAAATACAACCTTTACAACACCTTGGGGCACCTTCATGTATGCCAAAATTCCTTTCGGATTGAAGAATGCAGGGGCTACTTTTCATCGAGAAATGGATATTGCTTTCGCCAATGAAAATGATGTCTTTTTAATCATTTTTCTTGATAATATCCATTAGGGGAATTTTGAGGTCTAAAATTGGCCTCCTATGAAAAATGTACAGCCAAAAATAACTTTATAAGAACTAATAGGATTGAAGATGATGATGTCAACCACGTGGGATGATTCACCATTTTCGGAGTAAAAAGGTAAAAAGATTAAAAATAATAAAATAATAAAACTACTTTTTCAACTCGTATTTTCAACTCATATTTTCAAATCATATTTTAAACTTATATCCCTAAGGTTTCACTCAAATTTTGAGCGAGAGTACTCTTTGGATGCAAAATTTAATACCTCATCCAAGGAGTACCCATGTTGCATACTTTTGATGCACCCTGCTACACGAAAAATGAGAAATACAACTCTAATACCAAATACCAAATGTTGTGTAACCAGCTCCAAAAATATAAGAAAAGAGATATCAACGCCTTAGAAATAAGCCACTTCGAGGGGGAAACCTCCAATACATTACATAAATGAACAATTCTTGGATGATACAATTTACAAAACCTCCTTTCTATATATAGGAGTCCTTGGGGCCATAATGTAATCCTAGTGGGCCACAATGTAATCCTAGCCGACCTAACAATAATAATTTAAGGGCACAATAATAACAAAATGGGGGTTACAAGGGTACAATAATAACAATAAGGGGGTTACACTAACAACAATAAGGGACTATACTAGTAATATAGGGACCTAACATTGTAATCACGTTTTTAATGTATTTCTCATTTTCTATGTTGTAGGGTCCATCGAAAGTATGAAACATGGGTACTCCTTGGATGAAGAATAAAATTTTGCATCCAACAAGTGTTTCCATTAGCAATTTGAGTAAACCCATAGGGAGATAAGTTGAATATGCGAGTTGAAAAAATATTTTTTTCTTTTTTCCCTTTAGAATTTGATGATGTAATATAATATTATTTTATTATTTCCAATATTAGTTTATTATTTCCTTAGGAGGCCCATTTTAGACCTCAAAATTCCCTGATGACTGTTTTTTCCAAGAAAGATGAGAAACACTTGCAGCACTTGAAAACAAACTTTCAAAGATGTAGAAAGTTTGGCATATTGTTGAACCTAAAGAAGAGTCTTTTTGCTATGGAGGAAGGTAAATTTCTAGGCCATATCATATCAAAATATGGAATTAGGATAGATCCTTCAAAGATTGAAGCAATTCAAACCTTGGACTATCCTAGGAGAAAAAAGGAAATTCAGTCATTCAATGGAAAAATCAATTTTTTGAGAAGGTTTGTCCCTAATCTTGTTGAACACTTAAGGAAAAGTACTGGCATGTAGAAGAAATATAGTGAAGTAAAGTGGTGTGAAGAGGAAAATAAATCATTCAATCAAGTTAAATTGGCTTTACCTCATGCTCCTATTCTTATTAGTCTGGATTATACACTTGATTTCATCATTTTTTCATTTTCCTCGGAGCATACTCTTGCTTCTGTCCTCATGCAAAAGAAAAATAAGAACACAGAGCACCCCATCACCTTCTTCAGTAGAACCATAAGAGATGCAGCCTTGAAGTACAACATCATTGAGAAACAAGCCTTGGCATTAGTCAAAACATTGAAGGACTTCCGGGTCTACATTCTCCACTCTCATGTCATTGCATGTGTTCGAAACGTTGTTGTCAAATATGTGCTTACACAGAATGATCCTGAAGGGAGGCGAGGTAAATGGATCGTTGCTATGTTGGAATATGACTCAGATATCGAGCCCACAAAGCTAATCAAAGGACAAGGCCTGGTGAAGCTTATGGCAAATTCAAATCTCCATGCTTTGGACACTAATTTTATTGTTGCACTATTTGAAGAACAAGAGGCTGAAACATTACCTGAGGTATCTGAATCTTTATCGCCTTGGTATGCTGATATAGTTCATGTTTTGAAACACTTGAATCCTCCTCCCAACTTGCCAAGTAGTAAGGCTAAATCTTTGAAGTTGAGAGCTCTTAAATACTGCATCCTTAATGGTTTCTTGTATTGGAAAGATTTGGGTGGAGTGTTACTGAATTGTTTGGTTGAATGAGAAGTTGAAAAAGTGATGAAATTTTTTCATAAAGGTGACTATGGTGGTAATCTTTACTCGAAGAATACATCTAACAAGATCTTGAGGGCAAGATTCTATTGGCCAATTTTTTTTTTTTGATGTTTATAGAAAAATCATGAGTTGTCATGAATGTAAAATTTTTCAGGGAAAGAGGAAGCTCGTGCCTTTTTCCTTAAAACAAATTGAAGTATAAACGACATTCCAACAATGAGGACTTCATTTCATTTGCAAGATTCATCCTCCATCATTAGCTCAACATATATGGATACTCACTGCCACATATTATTTCACTAAAATTGAAGCCATCCCCACGAGGCAAGCTACTAGCACTGTCATTATTCAGTTTTTAGAGAACAATATTCTATCTCGTTTTGGTTGTCCACACAAAATCATTACTGAAAATGCAGTTGCCTTTAAGTCCAAGAAAATGATTGAATTTTGTGACAAGTATGACATTAGGCTTGGTCATTCCACAACATACTATCCTCAAGGCAATGATCTTTCTGAATCGTCAAATAAATGTTGAAAATGGCAACAAGAAACAGTGAAGGAGGCCTCCTGAAACATCTTTCCTGATCCTAGTTGGAAAGTGATCACCTAAACTAGGTGGGGACCACACATGTGATTTTTGTCAAAAAGTCTATTTTTAGACTATGTCTATTTTTAGACATATGGATCATGTACCAGGAGCTGCAGTATGCTATTCTTGGAGGATTGGTCATGTTGGTAAAAATAGATGGACCTCTATTTTTAGACATTCAGGTGGTTTCTATTTTTAGACTGCTAGGCTAAAAATAGAACAGTCAAATATTATTTACCCTTAATAATATTTGGACTATAAACTTCAGTTTATCCTCTTGGAACACTTCATTTTGACCCCCGGAGGTGGGGCATGCAGCTGACATAAGGAAATTCAAATTTACTATGGGTTAGTTGAGCTATTGCATGGTTGACTTCAGTTAGACTCATGTGGCAGAGTTTTGGTGGAGTTGATTAAGGAGTTAATGGAGATTGTGTTCTGGTTAACTAGTTGAACTAGTTGTGATCAGTTTAACTGACGATTACACTAGAGATGAGTTGGGTGAATTAAATATTATTTAATTCACTGATATTAACTCATTATTCAACTAAATAACACATCAGTTTAACTCAGTGCATGGACAGTTCAGTGAAGACAAGTGGAAGAGGTAGATGAAAGGGTGAGATCGACAACAGTTGTACATAAGTTGTGCATGAGATTTGCACAATCAGTGGGATGAGAGTGCCAGTGATGATTGTGCTGTTCAATCAAGGTGAATTTGAACTTGGTTCAGCTACATTCACACTTTGGATTGCGCAGTAGAGGTAGGCAGACTTGAGGAGGAGTTTTGAACCTGTGATCGGTTCAAACTGAGCTAGTTTTGTGTGTAGTTTTTGGAGATAGTACTGAGTACTTGTGAGGAGTATTGTATTGTGTAAAACTACATGATTCTCATCCATTATATGATACATATATCTGGGGGTTTTCAGCTATAAGCTTTCCCCGTACATGCTGCGTTCTATGTGTGTGATTTAATGTTCTGTCGCTTTGTTTTATTTTCCGCATGTGACGATTAATTTGTAGAAGCAATTATGTGTTGTACAAGCAATTCGAATTGATGTATGATCAGGTTAATTGCAGCGAATAAACTTCATTATTCAGCAAATTTCTACATGGTATCAGAGCGAAATTAATCGTCGAGATCTATTACGGTGATTGTTTATTATTTCCTCGGACAGAGCCTGCATGCGGGCCAGGTAGCCTCCGGAATATTCATCCTTCTTTGTAAGGTGAAAGATCTGGTGAATGCCCATGCAGTCAATCTCTGGTTTGGAAATAATTAGCTCTCAAGTGTAGATCGGAAGCGATCAAGTTTATCAGCTCTTGGTGAAATTTGAATTTGCAGATTTGTGTTCTTGGTGCCGAGGCGAAAATGTCTTTCAACGGTTTGCGACTCGAATATGCTCTTGATGGCAGTTCGAATTATGTTGCATGGAAGGACCACATGGAGGCTGTATTGGATGATAATGGGCTGTTGGAATTCGTGGAGAAAGAGATTCCAAAGCCTACTTCTACTGATGCAGCTGTTGTGGAAGCATGGCAAAAGAAACAAGAAAAATGTTGAAGGATCCTGTTGGAGGGTGTAAAGGATCACATTGTATCCAGTTTACACGGGAAGGCCTCTCCATATTTTATGTGGAAAGCCTTGACGGATCTGTACCAAAGCAAGAGCGATCAGAGGAAGCTGGCGCTCAAAGATAGACTTAGGAACATCAAGTGTGAGAAGGGGGAAAGTATGCCGAAGTACCTCACGAGGTTCACCCAATGTCGGGATGAGCTGGGAAGTGTTGGTGTGACGGTGGAGGATGAGGATCTGGTGAGTTTGGCACTTCTTGGTTTGCCTAAGAGTTTGCATGCATATCAAGATAGTGTCAATGGTCGTGAAAAGTTGTCGGGATGGGAAAGACTGTGGTCTGATCTCGTGCAAGAGGAGATCGGGCGAAATACCAGAGATGGATCTTCATCAAAGGTATCTGATGAAGAAGACTGTGCTTTGGCTGCCAAAGCAAGGAAGGGGAAGGGCAAGGAGAAGGCTTCTCAATCCGGTGCGGATGGTAAAGAGCGTGACATGTCCAAGGTCAAGTGCTTTCATTGCCATGATCATGGACATTACACCACGAATTGCCCCAAGAAGAAGAAGAACAAGCAGGCTGCTGGATCTGCAGCTGCTGAGGCTCTTGCCTCGCAATTTGAGCTGGACTTCTCATTGATTGCATGCATGTTGTCTAGTGCATTGGGATCGGGGTGGTATATTGATAGTGGCGCTTCCTTTCACATGACGGGAGATGCAAATCTTTTCAGTGACTTGGTGGAGAAAGGTCTCCAGATGCATGTTGAGTTGGGCAACGGTGGATGATACAATGCGACCGGCATTGGTACCATAACCTTTCAGAGGGAGTCAGGTAAACTCATTCTTTTACAAGATGTATTGCATGTACCAGGTCTAACAAAGAATTTGATCTCAGTTGCAATGTTAGAGGATAAAGGGTATGAAGTTGTCTTTAGAAAAGGAAAGGTGTTCCTTCGGCACAAGGCAACGGGACAAGTCAAGAAGGTTGGGATTCGAGCAAAGAATCTCTACAGACTTGAAGTAGATGGGATGTCTATGGAGCTTCCTATTGTTGGGAAGCGGGAGAAAGACATGCAACTGAAGCTTGAGAGGGAGCAAGTGTTGCATGCAGGCGAGAAAGACATGCAATTGAAGCTTGAGAGGGAGCAAGTTTTGCATGCAGGTGAAAGTGAACCTTGGGATGTGGAGCAGCCACAAGAGGATCATGGAGTGGAAGAGACCACTCATGCAGAGAGATTTCGTGCCAGACGGGCAGAGGGAGTGCATGCAGCTATACCACCAGGTGTGAGGTGGGGCGACATGCATGATTGATCCCAAGAGGAGATTTCTGGGCAGAATTCATGAGATGGTGTGGATCTCATGAGTTGAACCTGGCTACGAGGTGCCCACAGCGCAGCAGTAGCAGATCAGTTGGATTGATGCAGGCATATCAAAGTGACAATGTCGGATACTGGAGCGCGGATCAGATTTGACAGCAAGTGCAAGAGTGCATGGGTGTAAAGATTTCAACAGCGCAGTGGTTCCTGATGACATGTGCAGTAGCTAAGCATAGGTCGAAGACTTTGATGATAGATGCTGGATGCATTAGACTGATTGAGTTGTTTGGAGCCTATTCAGTTTCAGAGGAGTTGCAAAGAAGATGCATGAGTTTGCATGGTGCATGCAAAGGGTGCATGGAACATGCATGGAGTTGCATGTTGCATGCATGAGTTTGCATGGTGCATGCAAAGGGTGCATGGCAAATGCATGGAGTTGCATGTCGCATGCCTGGAGTTGCATGGCGCTTGTGAAGGTTGCAGGGCGAATGCATGGAGTTGCATGTCGCATGCAATGACAGTCCTTTCTTGTTGAGAGGGAGTGTTGAAAATGGCAACAAGAAACAGTGAAGGAGGCCTCTTGAAACATCTTTCCTGATCCTAGTTGGAAAGTGATCACCTAAACTAGGTGGGGACCACACATGTGATTTTTTGTCGAAAAGTCTATTTTTAGACTATGTCTATTTTTAGACATATGGATCATGTACCGGAAGCTGCAGTATGATATTCTTGGAGGATTGTTCATGTTGGTAAAAATAGATGGACCTCTATTTTTAGACATTCAGGTGGTTTCTATTTTTAGACTGCCAGGCTAAAAATAGAACAGTCAAATATTATTTACCCTTAATAATATTTGGACTATAAACTTCAGTTTATCCTCTTGGAACACTTCAGTTTGACCCCCGGAGGTGGGGCATGCAGCTGACATAAGGAAATTCGAATTTCCTATGGGTTAGTTGAGCTATTGCATGGTTGACTTCTGTTAGACTCATGTGGCAGAGTTTTGGTGGAGTTGATTAAGGAGTTAATGGAGGTTGTGTTCTGGTTAACTAGTTGAACTAGTTGTGATCAGTTTAACTGACGATTACACTAGAGATGAGTTGGGTGAATTAAATATTATTTAATTCACTGATATTAACTCATTATTCAACTAAAGAACACATCAGTTTAACTCAGTGCATGGACAGTTCAGTGAAGACAAGTGGAAGAGGTAGATGAAAGGGTGAGATCGACAACAGTTGTACATAAGTTGTGCATGATATTTGCACAATCAGTGGGATGAGAGTGCCAGTGATGATTGCGCTGTTCAATAAAGGTAAATTCAAACTTGGTTCAGCTACATTCACACTTTGTATTGTGTAGTAGAGGTAGGCAGACTTGAGGAGGAGTTTTGAACCCGTGATCGGTTCAAACTGAGCTAGTTTTGTGTGTAGTTTTTGGAGACAGTACTGAGTACTTGTGAGGAGTATTGTATTGTGTAAAACTACATGATTCTCATCCCGTACTGTATATACATATAGCTGGGGGTTTTCAGCTATAAGCTTTCCCCGTACATGCTGCGTTCTATGTGTGTGATTTAATGTTCTGTCGCTTTGTTTTATTTTCCGCATGTGACGATTAATTTGTAGAAGCAATTATGTGTTGTACAAGAAATTCGAATTGATGTATGATCAGGTTAATTACAGCGAATAAACTTCATTATTCAGCAAATTTCTACAATAAATATTTGGTTAATATAATAAAGAATACACTGCAAGAAAACAAGAGGAATTGGCATAAAAATCTCACTAATGCTCTATAGGAAGATAGAGTTAGCACAAAAATATCAATCAACATGTCACCTTTCCAGCTCGTGTATGGTGTTGACACGGTGTTCCCTACTTCTCTATCTATACTGGTGATGAAAATTTTGCAAGAGATCGACAGTGAACCAAATGATATCCAACAAAGAATCAACCAAATGATCCATATACAATAGTCAAGAAATGAATTCTTCATTCATACTTCAAATATTCATGAGAAAATAAAAAATATTTATGACAGGAAGACCAAAGATGATGATTTCAAGCTTGGAGATGTTTTTATTCACTAGGATGCCCGTAATGAAGACAAGAGTAAGCACGAAAAGTTTGATAATATATGGAAAGGACCTTACACAATCGCTACATTAAGATATAATAAAGAATATATAGTAGAGGATCTTGAAGGGAAAGAAGTGCTAAGAGGACCAATCAATGGTAGGTTCCTCAAACACTATCTCACTTAATCATTGAAGATGAAACTCACTATCACTGTACATATCGTTTTAATTTTATGTCCAAGAAATAAGGAACTTGCTGCAGAAGTTTGAAGCCCTAAGAGAAGGCCATGAGACTTCTACATTCAGCTCATGTTTTCTTTCAAAAAGTTCAAAAATGTTTCAGTTAGTTGTCAAGTTAGAGTTAATTCATTTTTTTCTAGTCAAAGTCATTTCCTGATTTAGTTCATCATTTCCAGTTTGTCAAAGTTTTTCAATGTCCAGTTTTGACTCCATAGCCCAATGGTAAGGCTAACTTATCTATGATGTTCTTGACACCTCCTGAAGGAGCTGCCATCCCCAGCTAGAGCCAATGGTAGCTCAGGTATGTCAGCGATCAAAAATAACTTTTTTCAGTTGTTTTTCCACAAGTCATAGGTAATTTTTTAAAACTTTTTAAAACAAATTTTCAGAAAATAATTTTGGTCACTGAAAAAGTCTAGGTCAAGTATGATGCTCCTTAATCTCATTCATCACCACCATAATTTTCAAGGGAATCTCCATCATAATCTTTAAAAGGTCTAGGGTTATGTTGCTCCTCCTCATATAGGTTACTGTTGAGGGTCATTTCTGCCTTTGAAAAATGTTCAATTTGTCACCTAAAACAAGGCTCTAACCCTTCATCCCACTCATAAAACTCTAAAGAGGGAGATAAAATGCTTAGGGAGTGAAATAAATACAATTTTTCTTGTTTCAAATGTTCAAGTGTCAAAAAAACTCTAAGAACTCAATTCTGTCTTACTGTCTCATTAAAAGGAGAAAATTTTGTCTTACTGTCTCATTAAAAGGAGAAAATTTTGTCTTACTATCTCATTAAAAGAAAATCAAGTGTCAAAGGTTAAAAGAGGTCAATTATAACTTATTATCTCATTGAATGACAAAAAGTTCATTCCCAAATGTCAAAAACAACCTGTCTTGTTTTAAAAGGTCATTTCAAATATCAAAATGTAAAACAATCATCTCAAGCTTATAAAAGGAAAAACATATATCATTTTCATTCATTGCTACCTTTTGATGTGTGGAAGAGCACCTCTTTACCTCACTTGCACTCCAAAGGTGTTCCAAACTTAAAATAAAAGGCTCATATTCACTTAAAAACCTATTTTCTATCCTTTGTTACACAACCATTTGTTACGCTTTTGTGTGCTGCAGAACCCCTTTGTTGCGCTTTTGTGCCACCGTTGTTACGCTTTTCCCAATGTTGTTACGCTTCTGTAGAAGCTTGATATGCTTTTGGAGGGGAGGAAGTTTTCGGTTTTTGGCTTGGAAAACCTTCAAACCAAGTCAAAGTTTGGCTCCATTACCTTGTGACTCTTATGACATCTTTTCATTAAATTTTGAGGGTCTAAAAAAATTTCATGCTTATTATGTTTTTCTCTGCATTGCCAACTTATCCATGGTATAATTGTTTTTTAAATTGACAAAATCTAACCTACCTCACCTACCTAAACCCTAACCCTAACATCTAAACCATATCCCACACATCTCATACACCTTATCCCCACATTCCTCATCATACACACCACCCCTAACATGTCATTTCACCCAAACCCCCTTGAAATTTCTTGTGTTTTCTAGATTTTTGCAACCTACGCACATATATTTCTCCTCATTCCACTTTCATTATAGAGCTAAGATGCTACTCTATGCATTGAATTTTTCTTAAAATTTTTTCTCAGCTCCATGGCCCTCATTCCACCTTCTAAACCTACACCATTTCTACACTAGCTGTTCTCACAGTCAAACACTGAGAATTTCCTATGTTTTTATCATTTTGCCACCTTCCTCACACTCATTTTCCCTCATTCCACCCACAACTTGGAGTTAACACACAAATAAACCCACTCAATTTTTTCTATAATTTCTCTCAGCATCATGATCCTTCATCTCATCCTATAAACTCACACTTTCCTACACTCTTTTTTTCCAATTTCCATACTTTCACCCATCTCATCAACACTCTAGGGTTTTCATCATTCCAGTGACAAAAAGAATGGAAAGTGACAATAAGAGCTTCAAGGGAAGGCACCACCTTAGGCTAGAACCCTTCACAATGCATGAACTCAATGCCTCGCCATTGGAGAGAAGATCCTTTGAGAGGGATCAGTGTTTGAGATTTTGTGAAAGGCTTATGCAAGAGGGCTATCATCTTCAATTGACTAGCCTATTTGCTACAAGCTTCATAATGGGAAAGGTCACTATTGCAGTTATGGATATAAGCCTATCATCAGACCTAATTTCTTCAACAACAACTCTCCCTTATCATGGAGAGCATTGGTTCAAGGGCATGGAGTTAGACATTGAAAATTACAAACAGTTTCTCAAGCCTCATGCTAGAGAGGAACCAAATTACATATTTCCTTTCAGACACCTCAGAAAAAAGTATGCTCCTTTGATGATGTTCATAATGAAGTACTTCACATGTGAAGGAAGATTCTCTAGGTTGTAGAGGTATCATATCAGGTTGCTGATGCATTTCACCTCTGTCAAAACACTTGATTTTCCATATTCTTTGTACAAGACTTTGATTAACATGACTGAGAAGGTTTAAATTACAAGATGAGATCATCACATTAGTCTTTTCATCATGGTCTAATCAAGCTCATTGTGTTGCATCACTTGTCTTCCATCAACATGACTTGGGGAAAATTTATTGGAGAGATTGTCAGCAACGCCTACCATTATCCCTTCTATCTTGCCTAGTACATCATAAGCGCAACAAATGGAGGTTGGCTATTATAGCATGCCAAATAAAATTTTAGATTCTCCTAGGGTTTTTGAGTTTACTCACACATATGAAAAAGGGAGGAGACAAGTATTTACGCCTAAGTCTGCCAAAAGTGTTCTTACACTTGACCATTGTGGAACAAAGTGAGATAGAGAAGTGACCTATTTTGCATTAGCATAGTGAATTAGCACCATTGGAGGTAGAGGTAGCAGAGAAGGTGATGGTAAGATCAACTGAAGAGATCATCAGAGAAAAATATGAGGAAATAACATAATTGAAGAAGATGTTTTCCATTGCTAACTCTCAAATCACTTTCTTACAGCAAGAAAATTTTCAATTGAAACTGAAGCAGATCTTACAAAGAAAGCCCAAGCATGACCTAGAGGCAGTCAAGGGTAAAGGGAATGAGGTTATTGGTGTTAACCAAATGTAGGATATGGAGGCCGAGACACAATTAAGAAGGCCAAAAAAAAGAGGCCTCAAAAGGGCACTGGAGCAAGAAAGACAGTCAAATCATCCACCTGAAGAGTTGACCTTTGATGAGCTTATAGCCATGGAGATTAATGAATACAGAGAGCTTTGCTTGTCAATAATAAATGAGGATTTGGAGAAGCTCTTGAAGAGGGCTAAGAGGGACAATAAGTTTCAAAGACACATGGCAAACCACTATTGCACCAGGAACACAATTTCTCAAATAAGGTTGAAACAATTGAAGAAAAGGCTAAAATAAGCACAAATGAAGCTTAAAGAGAAGGATAGATTGGATTTTTTGGCTGAAGCTTCTTTGTATATTTATCCCATCACTCACAGGCACCATAGAACCACTTTTGAGAAGTTTTTATCAATTTTGGAATTTTTTGTGATTTTTCCAAAATTATGGAAATTTCTCATTGCAAAAGGGTAACAAACTTTTGCTACGCTTATTTTGGGGCCATAAAAATGATGATTTATTTACATGTATGGATGTATTTTGATGAGTAAATCACATACCAGGAACCCCCATGGCATGAAAAGCTGTAATTTTGGAGAAAAAACTCAAAAACTACTCATTTTTCATGTTTCTACCACCTTTTTGGAGCCTCTGTTATGCTTTTGGAGTAACCTTGGGAGAATGGATTTTTGAAGGCCTTCTTGTCGGTAATTTTGAAAAATTAAATATGTTATGGAAATTAGAATCATATGGATAGTTACCATTCTTTAAAAAGTGGATTTGGACTCCTAAAAGTCCCTCAAAAGTTCCTACAAAGTTTTGTAACACTTCTGCAAAGTTTTGTTACCCTTTTGTCAGAAATGTCCCAAATCAACATTGGATTCCTCACGACACTTGTCAAGCTTAGAAATTGTCACAAATTAAAGGTTTTGGTGTCCTATGAGTTGGAATTAGAGTTATTGAGTTGGTTTTTTCCTCCTATCATGAGGGAATATGTAATTAATGTAAGGGACAAACACTCCTAGTTCATAGATAAAATTCAGGGAATGGTTTCTAGCCTCCCTAGAAACTAGGAAATGACTTATCTTGTGAATTTATGATTCATTTTAGATGGGATTTCGACCTGATGAGGTGTTATAGTCCATATTTTCTATAAGTATACTCTGTTTAGTCTTTTGTGGGCTTGGATAGTCTCATATTGCAGTGGAGCTTTTGTAATCAACAATTTGGAATGAAATCAGAGACAGATTTGCACGAATTGTGTTGAGATACTTGCAGTATGCATTGCAAAATTTGTTTTTCTTATGTATGTTTATAATTTCATGCTTAATACCATGTCTACTTCTTTCATATAATGTTGTAATTTTATGAGAAGAAATAATGTTTACTCATGATCTGTTTTAGACAAGGTTTACATTGCTATGTCTATTTGCTTCTAAACTGAATGAATTCACCTCAGGGCTCATTAAAAATCTCTTATAATTAATCCTATACTCAATGAATTATTAAAATTCTTTCATAATACCTATCTAGCCTCACATATTCTCTATAAATTCACCTTGGAGTTCATACCTAAAAAACTTATACAAATTCTACTCACTACCTTTTCTATCCAACACTAAAAACATAAAAAAAAAAAATCCTATTTACTGAGCTTACATACCTAGCCTAAGATCATTGGATACTCAATAATTCCTTTGACTGCAAAAGTGACAATGAGAGAGCCCTCTCTGGTCCTGGTAGGGCTAGCTACCTAACCTAAAGCCTGGTATGTGGTTACCTTTCTCCAATCCTATTTTCAGCCTTGGGAAGTTAGGGAGAGTGATAACACTAACCTTGTAAGTACATGTCGCATGCATATCCAAAGTTTTGAGAATTTTTGCACAAGTGTTGTCATGGTCATCACAAAGTGCATATTTAGTGTCGCACTTGTCGTTACTAGTCATAAATTTGTCTCACGGAGGGAAATAATTTTTTCATACATCATGGATGATCTATGTTGTTGAGTCATCAAAATATTCTAAGTGTGTGATTACAATCAAATTTTTGTCATCGTTTACGCTGAACTCACTGATACCACACTTAGCCATTTTCGGAAAAAATTCCCAACCAAGAAACCTAGCTTCATTCAACCTCCCTGAGTTGCACAATGGTCAGTTTCAGTCCTCTAGTTGTGACCTTGCTACTTGGCACCGCAAAATATGCAGTTCCTGCCTCTTAGGACTGCTGCACTATGCATTTTCTGTGCCCAAGATACATTCTTGACCTCCAAAATTGTGAAATCATGTCTCCCAATTTGGCTTAAACTACACACTTCACAATCAAAAGCCTCAAGCTCATTCCTAGAGCCCTTTAATTTCACAACTACGCAGTAGCCCAACCTTATTTGTCTCCCAGAATTGTGCAGAATGATCACCCAGTGCCCATTCCCCTAGTCTGTCTCATTGGCTCTGGGAACTACTCTGGGAACTACTCAATTTTGTTCCTTATCCCAACCATGACTGTGCACTGCGCAGTATCAAGCCTCAAGGCTTACCCTTTCCTTCTTTAACTGTGAAACTGTGCAGTCACTGATCCCCTCTTCCTAACCTATCACTTGTTATGGGCTCAATCTATGGATTAGAATGCACCATCCTAGACTAGGGAGTTTTCGGATTCGTGTCACCTCATCATGAGTGAATTTCAAGAATAGGTACTTTATCATGTCATGGAAATATGATGAAGAAGGAGAAGAAGGATGGAAGCATGCTCAAATATACTCTTGTAGTTGAATTTACAAGTTGACCGATCAGGAGAAAGAAAAGGGACACTAGTTTGCGACCATTATCCAAGACTTGAGATCATTGAAGATTCCTTATCACCAAACCACGCAGAGATGAAAAGAAAATCATATTCAAGAAGACATTCAACACAAAGCAGGAACAATGTCTTGACATCATTGTTACACCATTTTTTGGTCATCTAACCCGTTACTATTAGATGGACCTAAGTACACCATGTAAGACCAATTTTACCCTTAGTAAAATTGCTTTCACTATGAAAAATAACTTAGTAAACCACCTTTATTAAGTTGTTTATGGTCTAAATAGGAAACCCCATGAGGAAATATTAAATAAATCTACATTTGTTTGATTTTCCTCAAGGAATAATTAGTTAAACAACAGTTTAATTAATATTCCTGGTCATATTTAACCCAAAATAGGAAAGTTAATTAGATAAATCACTATTTATCTTATTATTTTCTAGGAATAATTATTTAAATCTTATTTAAACAATATTCCTTGTTAAATTTGACTAAATCATTCATAAATAATTAAATAAATCATTATTTATTTGATTATTACTCAACCACATCCTTAAAATAATAAATAAATAATTTATTTATTTATTATTTACAAATAAAGGGATTTGACCCAAGTTAAATTATTTTTCCCTCCAACAAATATAATAAAATATTCCATAAAAGTTGGATCTTGATTTGGTTAATAATATTTTAACTATGCACCAATATCTAGACTAACTCAATATTTTTTTATAAATAGAAGGGTTTTTCCATTCATTCACTACCTTTTGTTGCCTAAAGATCACCTTGGATCTATACTTTTTGTCTGGCTTTGATCCACCATCATTGTCATATTTTGCTACCATTTTTCTTATGATCTCCCTATGAGTTCCATTTTTGTCTGGGTTTTCTACACCATCAAGAGAGAGGGATTTTATATCTGAAGTGCTGAGGACTTACAATAACCCATACCATTGAGGAGTACTCATAACATCTCTCTATGTTCTCCTCCCAGGTGTCATAAATACAAAAAATTCTTTAAAACAATCTTGTCTTGTCTATTGGATGCATGGAGCAACTCTTGCTCTTATTTATTTCTAAATGTATTTTAATGCATAGATCTAGATTTTTGAAGCATTTATCTTAATCAACTAATTGGAGATCTAAAGATATTGGCAACCATCTTTGCTGTTAGAGCTGTTTGTTATGCACGGCTAAAGTGAGCCTTGTTCGTACACTTGCGATTAAGATTCATACTAACAACTGGCGACTCAACTCAAGTCAGAACACTCGTATGACTACCCCACCTCCTCCTCTGCACAGTATTCACCCCCACCAGTGCATCTTGGGCTCCCTAGGGCCCCCATCTTGGAGTTGTATGTGATGTCGAAGTGTTGGGATCTTCTCGAAGAAGAGCGAGCACAAAACTGTACCATATGCATAGTCATGGTTCACTTGCCGCTTGCATAGTGACAACTGTCAATTCAATGATGACATCATCATTTGGGCCCACCCATAATAGGTCCCACTCAACACACTCTCCACAAGCATCATATGCCCTCCAGTGATGTGGTGGAGTGCCTGGTTTCCCAGTATCTGCAACACCGCTGTGGCCACAGCACGGGTCTCTAACCTCTCTAGATCACCGATGGGTATCCGTGTCCCCTTGACATGGAGACTTGGTCGACAATGGCACTCTACAAACTCCATGATGTTCCACCCTCGCGGTAACACTGGCTGAGTATTTTTGGCCATCCCAAGTGGTGGGAGACCAGTCAAAAAATATATATTCTGGACCGTCAACTCGATCCGGTGCCCCTGCACTATAAATACCTCATGGTCTGGATCCCAATAACTGACAATTCGGGCCAACAAGAGCTCTCCAAATATCATCAAAGGGTTCTCCACAAACTTCAGAACCCTAAACCTAGCCAATGCACTGCGGACACGTTGATCCTCTTGGATCTTCGACTGTAATGTGCCCAGGTCTCTCTCTCTCTATTTGATCCATAATTCTGCCATATCTACACAAAACCATCATCTTTGTGAGTGTACAGATAGGAAATACTATATCCAAACATAAAAACCTAGTTCTCAACCAAAAAAACAGCACAGAAAAGCCCCTCTCTGACAAGTTGCACTTTTCAGGTCCAATCCTAGGACAGGTCATATTTTTCTGCCCTGGAAAGTGCAACCCAGCCGTGAAGAGGAGCAGGGGTTTGTTCCTAAGCTCTGGGGACCTAAACTAAAGTTTCAATCCATTGAAATGAAAGAGTAGGGTTAGGCCTCTTACCTGCAACTGACAGATCTCGATTCCAACGGTTGGTTTGTCTGCTACGATCGCCGCAAGATTTAGGGCCTTCTCTCCTCTCTACATTCACCACAACTCCACATGCAAATGAGTGAATTTGGAGGGAAAATGCCTTATTAAAAGAACAACCCCTGATTTTTCTTTCGCCTGCTGCGGCCAAACTGTAGCTCAGTTTGAAAAAATGTTTGTACCATTGGAAAGCTCTCACTAAGCCCTCAAATGGGTATCTGTTAGTTTTTCGTGACTTGATATTTCACCAGGACACATTTTTTCCAAGAAGGGTCACTTCACCACTCCTCAAAATCGAATTTCTTGACTTGCAATAGTTTCACTTGGGGAACCACTCTACCTCCATACTTGTCCATGCTCATGTTGATTTTCGTCATGAGTAACCATCTCGTAATCATGTATTTATGGTCCCCACCGGACCTTTTCTGTGTGGCAGCATCATCGAGTCACCCTTGTTTAGAGCATCTGAGTTGAGTCATCATCACATCCATGGAATCTATCCCAAGTTCCTTTTTACCCCACTATAGTTCTCCATCCTTCATTTCTTGGTTCCTCTCTCGTGTCGCACATTATGGCCTTCAATCCTACTGTCCCCTATCCCCTTTGATATTGTGTTAGCCACTACTAGGTCATCCATGCCATTTATGCTCTAACAAGGGAAGTCATCCGTCCGCAACGCCTACCATTATCCCTTCTATCTTGCCTAGTACATCATAAGCAAAAAAATTGGAGGTTGGCTATTATAGCATGCCAAATAAAATTTTAGATGCTCCTAGGGTTGTTGAGTTTACTCACACATACGAAAAAGGGAGGATACAAGTATTTACGCCTAAGTCTGCCAAAAGTGTTCTTACACTTGACCACTGTGGAACAAAGTGAGATAGAGGAGTGAACTCTTTTGCATCAGCATAGTGAATTAGCGCTATTGGAGGTAGAGGTAGCAGAGAAAGTGAAGGTCAGATCAACTGAAGACATCATCAGAGAGAAATATGAAGAAATAATAGAATTGAAGAAGATGTTTTCCATTGCTAACTCTCAAATCACTTTCTTACAGCAAGAAAATTTTCAATTGAAACTGAAGCAGATATTACAAAGAAAGCCCAAGCCTGAACTAGAGGCAGTCAAGGGTAAAGGGAAGGAGGTTATTGGTGTTGACCAAATGCAGGATATGGAGGCCGAGACACAATCAAAAAGGCCAAAAAAAAGAGGCCTCAAAAGGGCAATGGAGCGAGAAAGACAGTCAAATAATCCACCTTAAGAGTTGACCTTTGATGAGCTTATAGCCATGGAGATTAATGAATACAGAGAGATTTGGTTGTCAATAATAAATGAGGATTTGGAGAAGCTCTTAAAGAGGGCTAAGAGGGACAATAATTTTCAAAGACACATGGCAAACCACTATCGCACCAGGAACACAATTTCTCAAATAAGGTTGAAACAATTGAAGAAAAGGATAAAGGAAGCACAAATGAAGCTTAAAGAGAAGGATAGATTGGAAATTTTGGCTGAAGCTTATTTTTATATTCAGCCCATCACACCATAGAACCACTTTTGAGAATTTTTTATCAATTTTGGAATTTTTTGTGATTTTTCCAAAATTATGGAAATTTCTCATTGCAAAAGGGTAACAAACTTTTGCTACGCTTATTTTGGGGCCATAAAAATGATGATTTATTTACATGTATGGATGTATTTTGATGAGTAAATCACATACCAGGAACCCCCATGGCATGAAAAGCTGTAATTTTGGAGAAAAAACTCAAAAACTACTCATTTTTCATGTTTCTGCCACCTTTTTGGAGCCTCTGTTATGCTTTTGGAGTAACCTTGGGAGAATGGATTTTTGAAGGCCTTCTTGTCGGTAATTTTGAAAAATTAAATATGTTATGGAAATTAGACTCATATGGATAGTAACCATTCTTTAAAAAGTGGATTTGGACTCCTAAAAGTCCCTCAAAAGTTCCTACAAAGTTTTGTAACACTTCTGCAAAGTTTTGTTACCCTTTTGTCAGAAATGTCCCAAATCAACATTGGATTCCTCACGACACTTGTCAAGCTTAGAAATTGTCACAAATTAAAGGTTTTGGTGTCCTCTGAGTTGGAATTAGAGTTATTGAGTTTGTTTTTTCCTCCTATCATGAGGGAATATGTAATTAATGTAAGGGACAAACACTCCTAGTTCATAGATAAAATTCAGGGAATGGTTTCTAACCTCCCTAGAAACTAGGAAATGACTTATCTTGTGAATTTATGATTCATTTTAGATGGGATTTAGACCTGATGAGGTGTTATAGTCCATATTTTCTATAAGTATACTCTGTTTAGTCTTTTGTGGGCTTGGATAGTCTCATATTGCAGTGGAGCTTTTGTAATCAACAATTTGGAATGAAATCAGAGACAGCTTTGCACGAATTGTGTTGAGATACTTGCAGTATGCGTTGCAGAATCTGTTCTTCTTATGTGTGTTTATCATTTCATGCTTAATACCATGTCTACTTCTTTCATATAATGTTGTAATTTTATGAGAAGAAATAATGTTTACTCATGATTTGTTTTAGACAAGGTTTACATTGCTTTGTTTATTTGCTTCTAAACTGAATGAATTCACCTCATGGCTCATTAAAAATCTCTTCTACTTAATCCTATACTCAATGAATTATTAAAATGCTTTCATACTACCTATCTAGCCTCACATATTCTCTACAATTTCACCTTGGAGTTCATACCTAAAAAACTTATACAAATTCTACTCACTACCTTTTCTATCCAACACTAAAGAGAAAAAAAAGTTCCTATTTACTGAGCTTACATACCTAGCCTAAGATCATTGGATACTCAGTAGTTCCTTTGACTGCAAAAGTGAAAATGAGAGAGCCTTCTCTGGTCCTAGTAGGGCTAGCTACCTAACCTAAAGCCTGGTCTATGGTTACCTTTCTCCAATCCTATTTTCAGCCTTGGGAAGCTAGGGAGAGTGATAACACTAACCTTGTAAGTACATGTCGCATGAATATCCAAAGTTTTGAGCATTTTCACACAAGTGTTTTCATGGTCATCACAAAGTGTATATTTAGTGTCGCACTTGTCGTAACTAGTCATAAAGTTGTCTCACGAAGGGAAATACTTTGTTCGTACATCGTGGATGATCTATGTTGTTGAGTCATCAAAATATTCGAAGTGTGTGATTACAATCAAATTTTTATCATCGTTTACGCTGAACTCACTGATAACACACTTAGCCATTTTCGGAAAAAATTCCCAACCAAGAAACCTAGCTTCATTCAACCTACCTGAGTTGTGCACTAGTCAGTTTCAGTCCTCTAGTTGTGACCTTGCTACCTGGCACTGCAAAATATGTAGTTCCTGCCTCTTAGGACTGCTGCACTATGCATTTTCTGTGCCCAAGCTCCATTCTTGACCTCCAAAATTGTGCAATCATGTCTCCCAATTTGGCTTAAACTGCACACTTCGCAATCACAAGCCTCAAGCTCATTCCCAGAGCCCTTTAATTTCACAACTATGCAGTAGCCCAACCTTATTTGTTTCCCATAACTGTGCAGTATGATCACCTAGTGCCCATTCCCCTAGCCTATCTCACTGGCTCCTGGAACTACGAAATTTTGTTCCTCATCCTAACCATTACTGTGCACTGCGCAGTATCAAGCCTCAGGGCTTACCCTTTCCTTCTTTAACTGTGAAACTGTGCAGTCACTGATCCACTCTTCCTAACCCGTCACTTGTAATGGGCTCAGTCTATGGATTAGAATGCACCATCCTAGACTAGGGAGTTTTCGGATTCGTGTCACCTCATCATAAGTGAATTGCAGGAATAGGTACTTTATCATGTCATGGAAAGATGATGAAGAAGGAGAAGAAGGATGGAAGCATGCTCAAAGATACTCTTGTAGTTGAATTTACAAGTTGATCGATCAGGAGAAAGAAAAGGGACACTAGTTTGTGACCACTATCCAAGACTTGAGATCATTGAAGATTCCTTATCACCACACCACCCAGAGGTGAAAAGAAAACAATATTCAAGAAGAAATTCAACTCTTAGCAGCAACAATGTCTTGACATCATTGTTACACCATTTTTTGGTCATCTAACATGTTACTATTAGATGGACCTAAGTACACCATGTAAGACCAATTTTACCCTTAGTAAAATTGCTTTCACTATGAAAAATAACTTAGTAAACCACCTTTATTAAGTTGTTTATGGTCTAAATAGGAAACCCCATGAGGAAATATTAAATAAATCTACATTTGTTTGATTTTCCTCAAGGAATAATTAGTTAAACAATAGTTTAATTGATATTCCTAGTCATATTTAACCCAAAACATGAAAGTTAATCAGATAAATCACTATTTATCTTATTATTTTCTAGGAATAATTATTTAAACCTTATTTAGAATTTCTTGCCCTTGCATTTAAGTTTGACTAAATCATTCATAAATAATTAAATAAATCATTATTTATTTGATTATTACTCAACCACATCCTTAAAATAATAAATAAATCATTTATTTATTTGTATTACACTATAAAAGTTTGACCGTGAAAAGCTTTTTCCTCTGACAAATATAATAAAATATTCCATAAAAGTTGGATCTTGATTTGGTTAATAATATTTTAACTATGCGCAAAATCTAGACTAACTCAATATTTTGTTATAAATAGAAGGGTTTTTCCATTCATTCACTACCTTTTGTTGCCTAAAGATCACCCTGGATCTATACTTTTGGTCTGACTTTGATCCACCATCATTTTCATATTTTGCTACCATTTCTCTTATTAGACCCCTTTGAGTTCCTTTTTTGTCTGGTTTTTCTACACAATCAAGAGAGAGAGATTTTAGATCTGAAGTGCTGAAGACTTACAAGAACCCATCCCATTGAGGAGGACTAATAGCACATCTCTATGTTCTCCTCCCAAGTGTCATAAATACAAAAATTATTTAAAACAATATTGTCTTGTATATTGGATGCATGGAGCAACTCTTGCTCTTATTTACTGCTTAATGTCTTTTAATGCATAGATCTAGATTTTTGAAGCATTTATCTTGATCTAATAATTGGAGATCTAAAGATATTGGTAGCCATCTTTGTTGTTAGGGTTGTTTGTTATGCGCGGCTAAAGTGAGCCTTTTTCGTACACTTGCGATTAAGATTCATACTAACAAATGGTGACTCAACTCAGGTCGGAACACTCGTACGACTACCCCACCTCCTCCTCTGCATAGTAGCCGCCCCCACTGGCGCATCCTGGGCTCCCTAGGGCCCCCATCTTGGAGTTGTATGCGAGGTCGAAGTGTCGGGATCTTCTCGAAGAAGAGCGAGCAAAAAACTATACCATATGCACAGTCATGGTTCACTTCTGCTTGCATAGTGAAAACTGTCAATTCAACGACGTCATCATCATCTGGGCCCACCCATAATAGGTCCCACTCAACACACTCTCCAGTGATGTGGTGGAGTGCCTGGTTACCCAGGATCCACAACACCGCTGCGGCCACAGCACAGGTCTCTAACCTCTCTAGATCCCTGATGGGTATCTGTGTCCCCTTGACATGGAGACTTGGTCGAAAATGGTGCTCTACAAACTCCATGATGTTCCACCCCCGCGGTAACACTGGTTGAGTATTCTCGGCCATCCCAAGTGGTGGGAGACCAGTCATAAAATATATATCCTGGACCGTCAACTCGATCCGGTGCCCCTGCACTATAAAGACCTCATGGTCTAGATCCCAATAAATGACAATTCGGGCCAACAAGGGCTCTCCAACTTTCATCAAAGGGTTCTCCACAAAATTCAGAACCCCAAACCTAGCCAATGCACTGCGGACACCCTGATCCTCTTGGATCTTCGACTGTAATGTGCCTAGGTCTCTCTCTCTCTGGTTGATCCTTAATTATGCCATATCTGCAAAAAACCATCATCTTTGTCAGTGTACAGATAGGAAATATTGTATCCAAACATAAAAACCCAGTTCTCAACCAAAAAAATAGCACAGAAAAGCCCCTCTCTGACAAGTTGCACTTTTCAGGCCCAATCCTGGGACAGGTTGCAGTTTTCTGACCAAAACCTACTACCCAGGTTGCAATTTTTTCCCTGGAAAGTGTGATCCAACAGTGAAGAGGAGCAAGATTCTATTCCTAAGCTCTGGGGAACTAAATTGAACTTTCAATCCATTAAAATGAAAGAGTAGGGTTAGGCCTCTTACCTGCAACTGATGGATCTTGATTCCAACGGTCGGTTTGTCTGCTATGATCGCCGCAAGATTTAGGGCCTTCTCTCCTCTCTACATTCACCACAACTCCACATGAAAATGAGTGAATTTGGAGGGAAAATTCCTTATTAAAAGAACAACCACTGATTTTTCTTTCGCCTGATGCGGCCAAACCATAGCTTAGTTTGAAAAACTGTTTGTACCGTTGGAAAGCTCTCAATGAGCCCTCAAATGGGTATCTGTTAGTTTTTCATGATTTGATATTTCACCACGATACATTTTTTCCAAGAAGGGTCACTTCAACATTCCTCAAAATTGCAACAGTTTCACTTGGGGCACCACTCTACGTCCATACTTGTCCATGCTCATGTTGATTTTCGTCGTGAGTAACCATCTTGTACTCATGTATTTATGGTCCCCACTAAACCTTTTCTGTGTGGCAGCATCATCGAGTCACCCTTGTTTAGAGCATCCGAGTTGATTCATCATCACATCCATGGCATCTATCCCAAGTCCCTTTGTACCCCACTATAGTTCTCCATCCTTCATTGCTTGGTTCCTCTCTCGTGTCGCACATTATGGCCTTCAATCCTACTGTCCCCTATCCCCTTTGATATTGTGTCAGCTGCTACCAGGTCATCCATGCCCTTTATGCTCTAACAAGGGAAGTCATCCGTCCGCTACTCAGTACCCTCCCTTTCATCATCATCCCTGGTGTCAGTATGTTAGTCGCTCTACTATTTTCTCTCATGCCTTAGTTGAGGATTTCACATTGCCTCACTTATGGCGGACCTCCTTTTGTCGACATCATATCATTCATTCTAGAAGATAGGTATAGAGAGCGATGTACCTTGGTTCCAGCTTCCACTCTTGTTCGGTGCCTCAAATCAAGCAAATGAACTCCTTATTTCCATTTGACTTGATTGTTTCTCGGCTCCAGCTCCTTTCATCATGATCGAGATCCGTATAATTGATGGTTTAGTGATGCAGCAGATGATACCAGAGATTCCCGGGTGTGTGTGAAATGTTTCAGCCCTCATGAGGGGGTGGCCCTACATATATCCCCCCACATGCCCGGATGCATCTCCATAAATTTGACGATGTCAGCCTCAGCCGCTTGCAGTGCCTTTTTGTTTGCATGTATCAGTTAGATTTTCAGAGCCCTTTCCTGTTTACAGGAGCATTTGGGTTATATTTGTATCTCATGTACTCTAATATTATTGTATAAGTCCTGGCTGTTATCCTAGGCATAGTATGTATATGGGATTCATTATCATATTTTTATCTAGCTCATGTTTATGCCAACATGTACTATATAGTTCAGTCCCTTGTTTATTAGATGCATTATTCTTTGTATTTTGTCTTGGTGGGCATAGGTATGTCTCCCCTGCCACCTATAACATAGGTACACACTCAGAAAAGAGACTTGTCGCACCTGTAAGTCTTGCCTCCTCAGGGTTTAGTCCTCTAGCACTTTGGTCTACCTTATATTTCTCTCTCTCTGACTTCCCCTTCGGTGTCTAGTGATTGAGTTCTTACGATTAGCTCTTAATGCTCGCATGCTTCGGGGCAATCTGTTACACCATTTTTTGGTCATCTAACATGTTACTATTAGATGGACCTAAGTACACCATCTAAAACCAATTTTACCCTAAGAAAAATTGCTTTCACTATGAAAAATAACTTAGTAAACCACCTTTATTAAGTTGTTTATGGTCTAAATAGGAAACCCCATGAGGAAATATTAAATAAATCTACATTTTTTTTATTTTCATCAAGGAATAATTTTTCAAACAACAGTTCAATTAATATTCCTGGTTATATTTAACCCATAACAGGAAAATTAATTAGATAAATCACTATTTATCTTATTGTTTTCTAGGAATAATTATTTAAACCTTATTTAAATAATATTCCTTGTTAAATTTGACTAAATAATTCATAAATAATTAAATAAATCATTATTTATATGATTATTACTCAACCACATCCTTAAAATAATAAATAATTGATTTATTTATTATTTACAAATAAAGGGATTTGACCCAAGTCAAATTCTTTTTCCCTCCAACAAATATAATAAAATATTCCATAAAAGTTGGATCTTGATTTGGTTAATAATATTTTAATTATGCGCCAATATCTAGACTAACTCAATATTTTGTTATAAATAGAAGGGTTTTTCCATTCATTCACTACCTTTTTTTGCCTAAAGATCACTATGGATCTATACTTTTGGTCTGACTTTGATCCATCATCCTTGTCATATTTTGCTACCATTTTTCTTATGAGCTCCCTTTGAGTTCCTTTTTTGTTTGGGTTTTATACAGCATCAAGAGAGAGGGATTTTAGATCTAAAGTGCTGAGGAATTACAAGAACCCATCCCATTGAGGAGGACTGGTAACATCTTTCTATGTTCTCCTCCTAGGTGTCATAAATACAAAAAATTCTTTAAAACAATCTTGTCTTGTCTATTGTATGCATGGAGAAACTCTTGCTTTTATTTACTGCTTAATATCTTTTAATGCATAGATCTATATTTTTGCGGCATTTATCTTTATCAACTAATTACATATCTAAATATATTGGCAACCATCTTTCCTGCTAGGGTTGTTTGTTATGTGCGGCTAAAGTGATCCTTTTTCGTAGACTTGCGATTAAGATTCATACTAAAAATTGCCACATCGTCCAACATTCCATGTCAACAGTGTCATGTCATGTCATGAGTGGTCATATGCCACATCACTATTGTGGATCATGTAAATTGTATTCAAAATGTATTGTAAAGTAGAAGTCCAAAGGACACACATGGAATATGAAGAGTCATGTAAGTTGAAAATTCATAGGAAGTAAAATAGTCATGAGGTTAGTAAAAGAGTCACAAGGAGGATGAAGAATCACCACTTGGTTATATATACTCCCTCATTGTATGAGCAAAGGACTTTTCACCTTGGCTCCACCTGAAAAGCATTAGAGAGATAAGCTAGTTCTTTTGTGGAGAAAGGAGTGGCTCCAATGCTAAGTCCTTGTACTATGCCATTTGTAATTTGTACTTTTATGGTTCCAAAACATAGGAGGGATTTGAAGTTCATTGTGTTTTAATAGAACCGCTACAAAGAAAACATTTGATCTCTAGCCGCTTGGAATTCGAGTGCACAAACAACACTACATAATATGAGGCACTCATCTTGGGCTTGCAAAGAGCCATCTACGTTAACATTTTGTTGCTAAAATCAGTATGTGACTCATCAATTATGGTACGACAAGAACGCAATACCATATATTGTGTGTCACCTCATATTAAAAGTTATCAAAAAGAGTTATGACGTTTGATTTCAAATTTCCAAGCTTTTAATATTATTTATGTTCCAAGAATGTGTAACGCAGTTTCATATACAATAGAAAATTATACTACTAGGTTATAACCATTGAGGGATGGTTTTTATGTATAAATTATTTATAAACCATTCGTCCCCGATAATATTACTAAATTACATGCTTTTAGTGATGAACAACAGATGTTGTGCTTCATGGCAAACACTGATTTGTTCAAAGACGTGGCGATCGATGAAGACGAGCACGAGAAATAATTGTGAGATGTAGCCAACAAAAGTAAAGGAAATCTAATGCCAAAGGGCGTGGTATATTTGGAAAATTTGTATGACCTGCAGAATCATTTCTGGGGGCCTATCAATGCTAAAACCCACAGTTCCACATTGTCGCACAAGCAGATTAATTTGGGAGTAGAAAATGATCCAAATTATGTAAATCATGGTACATGTTGTACACCATAGGAGAAAAAAACCTTTATCTGATTATTCAAGCAGTACAAAGATGTATTTGCATGGACATATGATGAGCTTAAGACATATGACACGCGAATCATCCAGCACGTGATTTCAATAAAAGAAGGGGCCAAGCCATTTACAAAAAAAATGAGAAAAGTGCATCCGATACTTTAGCCTCTCATTCAAAAAGAGTTAAGAAAGTTTTTGTATGCTTGGATCATATACAAAGTGTGACATTCAACTTGGGTATCAAATTTGGTCTCAGTGAGAAAGAAGTCAGGGGAAATCCACTTATGTGTTGATTTCTGAAATATGAATTGTGCCTCGTACAAAGGCAACTACCCCATGCCATCTATGGAACATATACTACAAAATATATTGAAGTCAGAAATGTTTTCTTTGTTAGATGGGTACTCAGGATACAACCGGGTTCTAGTCTCAAAGTCTGACAAACTTAAAACTACTTTCTGCACGAAGTGGGGCATGTTCGCATTCAGGTGAATTCCATTTAGATTGATCAATGTTGGTGCAAAATTCTAACGCACTATGGAAATCAGATTCCATGGGTTTATTGGACAGAGCATAGTATTTTATCTGGATGATGTAATAGTGTTTTCCAAACATAGATCAGATCACATATGCCACTTGAGAAAAAATTTTGAGTGATGTCACAAGTTCATGATATCTCTCAATCCCAAGAAGAGTATCTTTGTAGTGTCTGAGGGTAATATCTTGGGCTACATCATTGCCAAAAGTGGGATTAAGGTAGACCCAGAGGGCGTAAAAAAAAACACATAGATTCCCTTCCCAATAAGCAAGAAGGCTATCCAGTCCTTCCTAGGTAAGGTCAATTTCCTCTGCAATTTCATCTCCGACTACCCTCAGATTTCCAAGCCAATACATGATATGGTGAAGAAGGATGCAATATACAAATGGGATAAAAGGGAAAAGGGTGCATTCTTGTAAATTTTTGTATATTTTCTATGCCTGATGCAACTTTATTTTTTATCCCAATATCAGTCAGCAATCACATAAACAATAAAGTAAAATGTTGATAGAACATACGAGTAGATCAACAGAAGACAAGCTAGAAATATGTAAGTGTGTTGGTGCGTTACGAAAGTCAACAAGATGCTTCAACCAGTAAAGTCTCAATATGGTCAGCCAACCAACAATGTCACACAACCCTCTAGGACAGCCAAAAAGATCAACTCAAAAGTCAACGCTGTTATTCAACGGTCAATGCAAACAACAGCAGCAGCTAGGTCAATGCAGAAAAGTCAAAGTCAACATCTAGCCTCGAGAATAGTGCCAAAAAATGAAAATTTGAAAGATCAAAATTTAGGGAGAGTTTCAGGTCCTTTTGACCTTGCATTGACCAAAGTGAATGCCGGTCAAAGCTGCTGCAGAAACCCTAGGCCAAATACAGAAAAGAGTTGTTGCTGAAATTTCCCATGTGTGGAGAGAAGAGCCTCCAAGGTCACTGAACCAATCATATGAGGAGAGAGAAATGTGTGAGGATGATATGAGTGAAAATTTCCTCCAAGGTTGACTAATATACATCCATCAATGAGGGCGTGTGTGACACAACAACTGGGGCACAAAACCGTAAGGCCGTCCTGCACATATTTTGAATAAATTCAAAATAAATGTTTTGCTCATCGGATTAAGATGATCTTCAGATCGATCTTGCACCTCTTCTAAAGAGAAATCCAATAAAAATATTGGCATCTTCATATGAGCAACACAACATGGATTTTGGACTTAGTTTTCCAAAATTAACTCTCCCTCTCAACTAGGGAGAACTCCATCCACCTATGAATTCCAAACATCGTGCATCATCCCGTCGTAACTTGCTTTTCTAGATTCTTTATTTCCAAATAGAAGTGGTTCAGTCACAAAGACATCATCCTGGCTTATAGATTCATCCCAGAGGTCCAAAACCTCAATGGGACTCTCACAAAGTCTCATACCAACCCAAAATTGGTTTACCTGACCTGAAGTCAGTTGGAGGTCCGAAACTTCACTTGGACTCAAGAGAGTCATATACTAACCTGAAGTTAGTTTCACTGACAAAAAGTCAGTTGGAAGTACGAAACCTCACTAGACTTGATCCCAGAACAAGTGGTTGGACCGTGCCATCCTAGATAGAGAGTATGGCAATCTTTGATGCATCCATCAGTCTTTGCTACTAGTCTCTATCTTTTCCCACCTCACTGGCCAAATGAGAGGTACTTCCCATGATTCCGAAACTCAAATGGGTAGGATGCATATGGATCACAGATCATGAGAGGTGAACCAATTAAATCATCATAACGGTGGGGTAGAATCACACAAACAAAGTTTGACAAACCTAGCCTTGTGGTTGCTTAGAGCTCCGAGAATCTATCCCCAAAGCCCCCCAGAGCTCCAAGAGCTCATCTTCCAACGGGACCCTCAGAATAGGGGCGTTCCATGATTCCAATATTCTCACGAAAGGTTAGGAACATGACCTTCCCTAAGGGCATTGTGAGAATATTCGCGACCTACTCATCAGTTCCTATATGATTGAGCCTTACAATGCCTTGCTGTACCATATCCCGAATAAAGTGGTACCAACCATCAACATGCTTGGATCAATAGTGGAACACATGATTCTCTGACAAACAAATCCCCCTCTGGTTATCACAAAGGATAACAGCGGCATCTAGCACATGCTCAAACAACTCACTGAAGAGATTTTGTAACCAAGTGACTTCACAAAAAGCCATACATGTTGCAATGTATTTGGCATCAGCGGTGCTCAAAGCTATCGAATTCTACTTCCTGCTCGAAGAAAACCTACTTTTGAAGCAATATCCATATGTGCTCTTGCGATCCACCACACTGCCAGCCCAATCGGAATCAGTATATCCATGGAGTGTCATGCTCTCGGTAGTGTATCTCAGCCCATGGTCTATCGTGCCCCAGAGATATCTCAAGAGTTTCTTGGCACCAACCTAGTGAATTTTTTGCTCAACCATATGTTTACTGAAAGTGTTCACTGCAAAACATACATCCGGATGGGTGTTCACTAAGAACATCAGGGCCCCTATGAGTTGATGAAACTCAGTAGGATTTGCTAGCATGGGCCCAGTAGTGCTACTAATCAACTTCTTAAAGTTGAGCTCCATCGGTGTCGACGCGGACTTACAGTCCAACATACCAAATCTTTCCAAAAGCTTCATAATATATTTTCCTTGAGAAAGTAAAATCTCGCCAGGTCTCTGCCAGACCTCTAGGCCTAGGAAGTAATGCATCAGTCCTAGGTCCTTCATCTCGAAATCAGTAGTGATCTCCCTCTTGCATCGATGAATGAGAGGGTCAACACCTATCAAGAAAAGGTCGTCCACATACAACACTAGAATGAGAGGCTTTTCTCTATCAACATTGAAGTAAAGGTTTGGATCAGAATTACTATGAGTGAAGTCTACCTTCATCAGGTAGCTATCTATCCTCTGGTACCAAGCTCTGGGTGCTTTCTTCAACCCATAGAGGGATTTCTTCAACCTACATACATGGTTGTCCTAATCATGGACTTTGAACCCCAGAGGTTGCTCCACATACACCTTCCTTTATTGCACCATGCAGAAATGCAGCATTCACATCCATCTGATGAAGACTCCATCCTTGCGTAGTAGAAAGGGATATGATAGATCGGATGGTGGTATATTGGGCCACAGGTGCAAATATATCATCATAGTCTACGCCTTCTTTTTGAGAGAAGCCATGGGAAACGAAGCTTGCCTTGAACTTTTCAACACTTCCATCAGATCCATGCTTGATCTTGTAGAGCCATTTCGAGGTGACAAATTCTTTGTCCTCTGGTCTTGGAACCACATCCCAGACATCATTCTTCATTATGGACCCATACTCTTCGTGCATAGCATCCTTCCAGACTTTATGCTTTACGGATTCCTCAAAATATCCAGGCTTAGATGGTACAATAGTATGGCTGCTAGATACCCTTAATATCTATTCATATTCTTTCTTTCACAGAATGTCTCCCTTGGGGCCATATGTCCCCCGGCATCCTTGAGAGTGTCACTGAGCCATGATGGTCTATTCCCCATTGAAGGAGGTGGATCAATCAGTTCCGTCAGTCCTTCAGCATCGGGCATTGTCTCATCCTTCAGTTCTTCTTGATTTCCAGGCCTCGCTTCATGTTCTTCCTCAGACCTCAGAATATTGACTAGTTTCCTTAGGGAAGCATCTTCGTCAAAGGTGAAATTGTGGCATATCTCCACTTCCATTTGACCATCCAGCTTGCTCCTCTTCTCTTTTGACACATTAAAATAATCAGGACATCCAAAAAATATAAAATGTGAGACGTCAGGTTTCTTACCAGAGAAAACCTCTTCGGGAGTTTTGGAGTCCAGAGCGGAATGCGGGGATCGGTTTTGTATTTATAGAGCAATGTTCACAGCTTCTCCCCACAACAACTTCGGTAGACCTTGGTCACATAGCATGGCACAGGAAGCTTCCACAATGGTGTTGTTCTTTCGTTTAGCAACGCCATTATGCTCAGGAGTATAGACAGTTGTGGTATCCCTCTTGATGCCCACTCATCTGCAAAATTTATTGAACTCGTTCATCTCATATTTAGTGCCATTATTGGTCTATCAGATAGTATCATATGTCATCGCTCCCAGTGGAATTCCTCCAACCTGGTAGAGTGTATCAACTCTAAACCCAATTGTGATAGCTTCCTTGAAACTCTTCTTTCAAATACACACCTTCCCATCAATGAATGCTACATTGAAACCTTTGTCTTCCATGGCCAAAATAGACACAAGGTTCTTCTTCAAATCAGGTACATAGAGTACATCCTGCAAGAAGAGTACTTGACCTTGAGACAAGTGGAGGGTCACAATCCCTGTCCCTTTCACGGAATATGTGGCATTATCTCCAAGGATAATTTCCATATTAGTATCCTTCTCAACCATATCAGAAAGTGCTTCCTTGAACCCAGTGAAGTGCCTTAAGGCACCACTATCTATCAACAAAACATCCATAGTGTTAGGTGGAGATGTAGCAGATAGGGCATATACAAGAATGAATTCATTTATTTTATCATCAACAACATTTGATTCCTCACACCTGTAAATTCTCAAACTTTTGAAAGGTTGACCATTTCCGTCGGAGGGAACCTTCCTCTTCCCATTGAACCTGTTGTTCCTTTGATTTCCATTCCTTTGGTTGTTGTTATTGTCATCATCATCGAGAGAATCCTTCTTGAAAGGGAATTCTCTAGCATGGTGACCTGGTTTGTGACAAGTGTAACATTTGCCTTTATTTCCTTGGGCCCCTGCTCTTTCTTTGGTCCTTGGACCACCAACGTTCTTCTTTCTAGAATGAGTAGTGAAGGCAACATTTCCTTCATTTTCATATTCCTTCATCCTTGTCTCTTCTTGTACGCATCTCGATAGTACTTCGTCAAAATTAGGTATGACATTTTTATTGAGAATGGTAGTGTTGAATACATGCCATTCGTATGAGAGACCTCCAAGTGTGGTGAGTACCATCTCTCGATCAACTATTGTCTCCCCAATAGCCAACATATTATCCCTGATCTTGGTCAGCTTCTGAAAATATGATTGAATAGACTCATCCCTGCCTTTCTTCAGATTCTTCAATTGATTCTTGAATAGTAGGACTTGATTCGCATTGTTGGCCTTGAACATGTTGACCAAATTATCATACATCTCCTTGGATGTGCCCAAATCAGAGATGTAGGAAACCAGATTCTTATGAATAGAGTTCATGATCATCAACTTTGCTTTGATTTCCCCCTTCTTGTACTTTGTTTTGGCAGCAACAATTGCAGTGGATGGAGCTCTTGAATTTTACCCTGCACATAGTCCATGACATCTTGGTATTCCAACATAAGATCCAATGTCATCTTCCAGGCATGGAAGTAATCCTTCCCAGTCAATTTTTCATTAGCCTTAAGGCCATCATAGTTAGAGGAACCCATGCTCTTCTTTAGTGATTTCTACAAACTAGGGCTTTGTCTTCACCTCACCTCTGATACTATGTAAATTTTTGTAGATGTTCTATGCTTGAAGAAAATTTACTTTTTATCCCAATATCAGTCAGCAATCACATAAACAATAAAGTAAAATGCTGATAGAACATACTATGAGATCGATAGAAGATAAGCTAGAAATATATAAGTGTGTTGGTGCATTACGGCAGTCAACATGATGCTTCAACCAGCAAAGTCTCAATATGGTCAGCCAACCAGCAATGTCACACAAACCTCTAGGACAACCAAAATGGTCAAATCAAAAGTCAACACTGTTAGTCAACGGTCAACACAACCAGCAGCAGCAGCTAGGTCAATGCTGCAAAATCAAAGTCAACATATAGCCGTCGGAATAGTGCCAAAAAATGCAGATTTGAATGATCAAAATTTAGGGAGAGTTTCAGGTTCGTTTGACCTTGCATTGACCAAAGTCAACGCTGGTCAAAGTTGCTGCGCAAACCCTAGGCCGAAAACAGAAAAGAGCTACTGTTGAAATTTCCCACACGTGGAGAGAAGATTCTCCAAGGTCATTGAACCAATTAGATGAGGAGAGAGAAATGTGTGAGTATGAGATGAGTGAAAATGTCCTCCAATGTTAACCAAGTATATATCCATCAATGAGGGCATGTCTTGCACAACTGTTGGGGCAAAAAACCTTAAGGAAAACTTGCACATATTTTGAATAAATTCAAAATAAATGTTCTGCTAATCAGATTAAGATGATATTTAGATTGATATTGCACCTCTCTGAAAGAGGAATCTAATAAAAATATTGGCATCTTCATCTGAGCGTCACAACATGGAGTTTGGACCTAGTTTTCCAAAATTAGCAATTCTCCCATATTAAACAAGCTATCGCGGAAGAAACCACATTATATAACTAGGATTTCAATAAATATTTATTTTTTCTACACCTTTACTTCTGATACTTCTCTCATCGATGTACTCACACAAAAGGATGATCTAAACAATGACTGGCCTATCTCTTTCATGAGTGCTAGTATGCAACGCCCTGAACTCAACTACCCCACTGTTGACAAGAAATTTTATGTGTTATACAAGCTGGTGAAGAACTTTTAGCCCTATCTATTGAAAATTCACTTCATTATCTTTGTCCCACACCCAAAAATCAGATAATTGCTTGTTCAACAAAAGCTGGGTGAAAGGAGAGAGAACTAGATGACTAGTTTGCAAGAATATGATCAAGAGATTAAGTTAGTTCACATAATCAAGGGCCATGGTCTTTGTCAACTAGCAGAAGAAGAAGTGGATGCAAAGGAAGAAGAGAATCTCTTATGGTGGGTGAAATAATTTGAAACATACAATATCAAGCAAGCCTTCTCCACTACTTGCACAAACTCTTGGTACGTTGATGTGAGCGAATATCTTGAGCACGACACCGTGCCCTCCCATTTTCCATGCGACATAAGAGGGAACTCAGACTCAAAGAATTATCCTACTAGTTGGTACATGGGGTTCTTTTTAAGAAGAGCCATAACGGAGTATTGATCATGTGTTTGGAAGCACACGATTTAGAGAAGGTATTGTGTGATCTCCACAATGCACTAGGTGGGGGACACTTTGTAGACAACACAACGATGCCAAAAATCACATGGGTTGGTTTTTATATTGGCCTACAGTATTCAACGATGCTCATACTTGTGCCTGCAAATATTCGGTCTATCAAAGGTGTCCAGAAATAAATAAGAAGTCAACCACCCCATTGTAACCTATCGCAGTGGAAGAACCTTTTCAACTGTGGGGCTTGGATGTTATTGGAGAATTTTTTCTGCATTCGTCAAAGCAACACCATTCTATTCTCACTGCTATAGATTATTTCACGTGGTGGAAAAAATAAGTTCTACTCAAACATGTGAATGATTAAGAAATCATTAGCTTTCTTCAAAAAAATATCATTTCCAAGTTCGCAATTCCTACTTCACTTGTTTTTTAAAATTAGACACATTTTTCATCGTTAAAAATCTATGATTTTGCATTGGAAAATGAAATTGTATTGAGAAAAATTTCTAATTATTATCCTCAGGGGAATGGTCTTGTTGAATCCATCAATAAGAACCTAATATGCATCATTAAGAAGACCATGTTCTTTGAACAAATGAACTCAAACTTACCGAGACACACCGAAGCCCTCCCTGGACACCTTCCCTTACTTCTTTTTGCTTTCTCTCCAACTCTCACAAGAATCCCAAGCCAGGATATGTTTGTTAGTGCAATAGGGTGGAAACCCTTCACAAGCTATAAGAAGAAAGGTTGAAAGAAAAAGAAAAATTTTCACTCCATAAAAACCATATAAAGAGGTGGTTCGATAGGAAGTATGCAGGGAAGAAAATTTTTAGTGTGGGTGAATTAGTCCTAAAGCCAGAAAATCCTACAAAGATAAAGGAAAACACACTAAGTTTCAATCCCTATGGATCAGGCCATTCATAACACATGAAAGATTGGCGAACACACTTTTCGTCTTTAATCACGTGACGGGGAGATTGAATCTCTCCCTGTCAATGACCAAGATTTGAAACATTACTTTCAATGAAAATTTGGGGATGCACCCTACACTATGTACATATTTTTCTTCTATTTATTGCTATTGTTGTTGTTGTTCTCTTTGTTCCTTGATTTTTTTGCGTTATGTTAATAAGTGTTGTCCTTGTACATGTTTTGGTTTCTGATAATGTGTGTGGCTGAAGTGTAAGGGAGTCTGGTGACACTTCAACATTTGGCTAGCCTTCGGTATGAATTCCTTGTGTTGGTTATGTTTTTTGGCCGATGAATTTCCGACAGAAAATATGATTTGTCTATAAAGGAGAGTTTTGGTAAAACCATGAACTCGTTTCTATTTGGGAAACCTTGTATCTATATCCAATTCTTTATGTTTTTATGTTTCTATGCTTCTCCAATCAGTAGAAAGGAGAAGGGGAAAAAATATAAATGAGAAAAACTAAATCATAGGTCTTTATATGCTAATATGAAGGAACAACCTCTCCTACTCTCAATAAGATGAGATCCTTATTATGTCCAAAATGAATAAGTTCCAATGCATAATACTCTTTAAATAAATAAATAATGGCGAAAGAAGAGAAAGGCTTCCTCTGCAGAGAGGTGAAGCAAGAAACTTCTTCGAGGTACTGTATAGGCTCGCTGGTAGCATAACAATGTTTGTGTTCCTGTAGTGACTTTGTCGAGGTAATCTCCAAGCCCGTTGGCAGTGGAGCAACACCAAAGATGAAAAAATATATTCTGAAAATCTTAAACTCGTGAGCTTCACTAACCTTCGCAACTTGAAACATTATGATAATGCTAGATTTTGTGTTGAGTTAAATCGATAGGGCGTGATGGGGGACTATATCCATTCATGGGGTAAGTGGGGAAACCAAAGTAATCTGCATGATGAATCAACACTCCCCAAAGAACCAAGGCCCTGCACGAAAGAAGTTAACCAAAATAGAGAATATGGAATTATCCTAGTGTGTCACCAAGTCTTTTTGATCCAAAATCTTTTGCTCGTGTGTGAAAAAATTGCATGTGAAAATTGCAGCTTTAAACAAGAAACTTTAGAGGCATAAACGTAAAAAGAGAGAAGCAATTAACATCATGAAAGAAGACACAAAGTTGATATTGGAGTTCGTCCAAGAGGGAATATGTCTCCGGACCCTACTCAAATAGTGGGGAGGCCCTCTTTCATTAAATGGAAAAAATGAAAGTACAAGTACAAAATGAGGAATTATGTCCTTATACATGCCCAATCTGAAAGTGGCCAAAAACTGCAGACCTATGATGACGAAATGGACAACACCGTTGGATTTGTGGCATCAAGTAGTGTATAATCCATATAAAACTTGCCTTAATATGACAAAGTGAAACTCTGTCCCCTCTGTAAAATGTCTTAGATCATGGTTTCGCCCTCTCCTGCACACTGCTCAAGGTTCTGCTGCCTTGGTTTCCATGCCTGCTCTTGTCTGCCCTAGGCACATTGAAAAAATGAAGGTTTAAGTACAAAAAGTTGCGCGAATAATCCAAGTCTGGTTGTTGGACGAATGGTTATGATCTTATTTAGGTGGGAGGAGGTCGGGTGGTGAAACCCTGACCCCTCCTTTAAATGTCGGAATTAGTTCTTTTGGTTAAAACCACATTTAAAATTTAGAACCTGTCGACATAGTCTGTTAGGTCCCTATATCACTAGTATAGTCCCTTATTATTGTTAGTGTAACCCCCTTATTGTTATTATTGTACCCTTGTAACCCCCATTTTGTTATTGTTGTGCCCTTAAATTATTATTGTTAGGTCAGCTAGGATTACATTGTGGCCCACTAGGATTACATTATGGCCCCATGGACTCCTATATATAGAAAGGAGGTTTTGTAAATTGTATCATCCCAGAATTGTTCATTTATGTAATGTATTGGAGGTTTCCCCCTCGAAGTGGCTTATTTCTAAGGCGTTGATATCTCTTTTCTTCTATTTTTGAAGCTGGTTACACAACATTTGGTATCGGAGCTTTGGATTCTAGGGTTTCGCTGCTCCAAACAGGTCATCGTGGAATTTTCGCTATAACTTTTTTTCTACGAAGTTTCAGAAGCTGAAATTTTTAGGGTGCGAAGCCGAAATCCTGAGGAAGCTTGTCTAAAAATTTCAGAGCTTGGTTCGCAATATTTTTGGAGATATCATCTGTGGAAGTTAGGTATTTTTTCAGGCTCCTAAACAGGTCATCGTGGCATTTGCGCTATAAATTTTTTTGTACGAAGGTTCAGAGTCTGAAATTCATATGGTGCGAAGCTGAAATCCTGAGGAAATTCTTCAAAAAATTTCAAAGCTTGGTTCGCAATATTTTTGGAGATATGATCTGTGGAAGGTAGTGCTTTTTCAGGCTCCTGAATTTCATCTCAAAGAGGTGATCGTGGGAAAAGTTCAATAACTCTCTCTCTGGGCATTGGATTTGAGTGCCGTGAAAATTGGTTGCAAGTACACGGACTTTAGTTTCTTGGCTATCAATTTCAGAGACAAAGGATGAAACTGTGACACGTGGAAATTCCTACAAGTTAGCTCTAATGAACCAGTCCAAAATTAGGTCATTGTGGGAGATTCGACACAACTTTGCCTTGGAGAATAAAAATTAGATCAGACCTAAGAAATTTGAAAGAAGCTTCTGAGGGCTACTACAGGGCTGAATTTCAGATATTGAAGATTTTCAATTACAGAGATAATTCAATTTCAATATCGAGCTCCTCAAAGCAAGTAAAAGGTGTGTATTTTTTTTCCGAATTGCATAAGTCGTGTTTGAAGAATCAAGTTGAATTGATTCCAAGGGCATATTGTAGAATAGGTATCAATATTGGATTCTAAAATGGCCCCTAAAAAGAATTCAACACCCATTAAGCCTTCGTAAGGCTCTACCATGACTCATGAAGATGAAGAATTGCAACATGATCTATCAAAATTACAAGAGCAAGTGCAACAAATTTCACTCTCGCAAAAAGCAACAAAAAATGAAATGGAAGTTTTGAAGAAAGGCGTGGAAGTGAAGATGGATGGTTTGAAGAAAGGCATGGAAGCTAATATATATGGCGTGGAAGTGAAGATGGACGGTTTGAAGAAAGGCGTGGAAGCTAAGATGGATGGCGTGGAAGCTAAGATGGATGGCATGGAAGCTGGCATGGAAGCTAAGATGGATGACATGAAATACAACATGGAAAACATGAAGAATGATCTAAAAATATACATCGAAGGTTTGACAAAGTTGATACAAGAAATGTTTCCTAATGGTGAAAAGATAGTAGAAGAACCTCATATTCATAAACTCTAATGTTGGTGGGAAGAACCACCATATTCCAAAAAAGGATATGAGGAAGTTTGATGGAAAGGATCCTGTAACATGGATACTACAGATGGAGCAATATTTTGATCTCCATAACGTGCAAAACACACAAAAGGTACGCATTGCAACTTTACATTAGAACAAAATACATTTGTATGGTATCGATGGCTTTGCTCCCGTAAAAAAATTGTCACTTGGTCAATTTTTACGGAAGAAATGATAGCACATTATGAGGATACAAAGAGCAACACCTTCTTTACCCAATTGATAAATCTCAAACAAAAGGGTTTAGTGGGGCAACACATTGAGGAATTCCAAAAATTGAATATAAGGGTAACTGATATTCCAGAGGGACACAGGATTGATCTCTTCCTAGGCACTTTAAAGGATAACATCCAACATGAAGTTCGCGTTTTGGAGCCTGATTCATTGGAGAAGGCATTCAGGTTGGCAAGAAAAATTGAATGTAAAATTATGGCGACAAGGAATCCTACCACTCACTTCTATAAAGATGGAAGTGTTGCTACTCCTAGATTTCCACAACCTACAAGGTTGACACCACAACAATTGGAAGAAAAAAAGAGAAAAAGGGCTTTGCTACAGTTGTGATAGAAAATACACTAAAGGTCATAAGTGTGCTGAGAAGAAATTATTTTACATAGATTGTGAAGAGGAAGAAGAAAATGAACAAGAAGAGGATATACACCGGGAACCAACCCTAGAAGAGGAAGAAATGAATCCGACCATATCGTGTAATGCACTGGCAGGAATTACCACTCCTCAAACTCTCGAGATACAAGGACAAATCAAGAAGAAAAAGGTAATAGTGTTGATTGATTCAGGTAGCACCCATAATTTTATTCATTGTAAGGTAGCCAAGGAATTAAATTGTTTCCTATACCCAACACCAGAATGTCAAGTGATAGTTGCAAATGGAGGAACTATAAATTGCTCTGGAAAATGCCATAATATCAAGCTAACCATGGGGGAATATGTATTGACTAGTCCAATACTTTCCATTCCTATGGGAGGTGCTGATGTTGTACTAGGAGTACAATGGTTACAATCTTTGGGGACGGTAGCTTTTAATTTTCAAGAACTTTTCTTGAAATTTTTTTCAGAAGGAAAGGAAGTCGAATTACGGGGTATTGAAGGGAAGCCAGGAAGGATAATAAGATCTAATGTCATGACAAAGCTTCTAAAGAAAGAACAACGAGGCGTAATTGCACAATTATGCTCACTAGAAGTTCCGACATCAAAATCATCTATTTCTGCAGATCTCCAACAAGTTTTGGACAATCATTCCAAGGTGTTTGAAACTCCCAAAGGAATCCCACCTATTTGTGATCATGATCATGCTATTCATTTGATTCCAGGAAGTGTTCCTCCAAACATCGAGCCTTATAGATATCCTTACTTCCAAAAGAGCGAAATTGAACGTATGATTGCAGAAATGTTAGAGGCGGGTATAATTCAACCTAGTCAAAGTTCTTTCTCTGCTCCTGTAGTATTGGTACACAAGAAGGATGGGTCATGGCGAATGTGTCCGGATTATAGGGAGCTCAATAAGCTCACCATTAAAGATAAATTTCCCATTCCTGTGATTGATGAATTATTGGATGAATTACATGGAGAAATTTATTTTACCAAGTTGGATCTTCGTTGAGGATATCATCAAATTAGAATGAAGACTGAAGATATTCCAAAAACAACATTTCAAACTCATGAGGGTCATTATGAATTTTTGGTCATGCCTTTTAGCCTTAACAATGCACCTTCTACATTTCAAGGGTTGATGAATTCCATTTTCAAACCCTTCCTTAGAAAATTTGTGCTAGTATTTTTTGATGATATACTAATCTACGGCAGGTCTTGGAAGGATCATGTTCAACATGTTGACAGGGTGCTCAAACTATTGCAGGAGAAACAATTATATGCAAAAACATCCAAATGTTTCTTTGCAGTACAAGAGGTGGAATATCTGGGTCATATTGTATCTCACGAGGGTGTTAAGGTAGACCCTAACAAAATTAAAGCCATTAAGGAATGGAAAGTCCCCACAACCATAAAGCAGTTGCGAGGATTTCTCGGGTTAACAAGGTATTATCGCAAGTTTGTTAAAAATTATGGGAGAATAGCAGCACCT
Source organism: Pinus albicaulis (assembly GCA_034641835.2). NCBI lineage: Eukaryota > Viridiplantae > Streptophyta > Pinopsida > Pinales > Pinaceae > Pinus > Pinus albicaulis. The sequence goes on from CM076577.1 coordinate 3,411,821, forward strand.
CTAACAACATTATTGAAGAAAGATGCATTTTCATGGACTCCTGAAGCAACTAAGGCCTTTGAACATCTTAAAGAGGAAATGTGCCTAGCACCAGTTTTAGCTATGCCAGACTTCACAAAAACCTTTATTGTGGAATGTGATGCCTCAGGAAATGGAATTGGTGTTGTTTTAATGCAGGAAGGAAGACCATTGCTTTTGAAAGTCGTCCAATCAAAGGAAAGTATTTACAGAAACCTATTTATGAGAAGGAAATGTTAGAAATACTGCATGCACTAAATAAATGGCGAACTTACCTAATGGGAAGACACTTCAAGGTAAAAACTGATCATGATAGTCTTAAACACTTTTTGGAACAAAGAATATCATTAGAAGAGCAGCAAAAATGGGTCACAAAGATGTTGGGTTATGACTTTGAAATAATCTACAAAAAAGGAAAGCTTAATGTTGTTGCAGATGCACTCTCAAGAAAGAATGAAGAGGTGGAAGCATTGCTATGTGCCATTTCTATTATCCAATCGGATTGGATAACCAAAGCAAGAGATGAATGGAAGAAGGACAAAGATGTATGGACACTCATTCAAAAGTTGCAGCAAGATCCTAGTACATCTGATACATTTAGTTGGAAAAATGATTCCTTATGGTACAAAGATCGCTTATATCTTTGCAAGAATTCCTAACTAAAACAAAAGATTCTTCTGGAATTGCACACTTCTCCTTTAGGAGGACACTCAGGATTTTTAAAAACTTACCACAGGGTGAAGAAAGAATTTTTTTGGGATGGCCTTAAATCGGATATTCAAAAGTTTGTGGCGGAATGTTTGGTTTGCCAGCAGAATAAAGTGGAAACAATTAAGACCCCGGGACTTCTACAACCTTTATCCATTCCAAGTCAACGTTGGGAGGAGATTTCAATGGATTTTATCACAGGTTTACCTAAGTCCGAAAGAAAGAGTGTCATCATGGTGGTAGTTGATAGACTTACCAAGTATGCACACTTTTGTGCATTATCTCATCCATTTAAAGCAAGTACATTTGCTACTACATTTATGAATAGAATTCAAAAGCTACATGGAAGCCCAAGGGTTATTGTGAGCGACAGAGATCCCATTTTTACTAGAAATTTTTGGACGGAGTTATTTTCTTGTTTGGGTACTCAATTAGCTCATAGCTCATCTTATCATCCTCAATCTGATGGTTAAACTAGGATAGTGAATAAATGTTTGGAAGAATATCTTCGTTGTTTTGTATATGATAAACAAACACAATGGGTCCAGTGGTTACCTCTCTTTGAATGGTGGTATAACACTTCCTTCCACACTGCAGCAAAAATGACCCCATTTATGGCACTTTATGGATATCATCCACCGTCCATCACATCATATTTAAGAGAAAATTCTAAGGTTCAAGCAGTGGAAGATCACATCGAGCATCAACAAGAAGTTTTCCAACTCTTAAAGGATAACCTAAATTTGGCACAAAATCGAATGAAACAACAGGCAGATCAACATCGCAGCGAGAGAAGTTTTGATGTAGGAGACTGGGTATTTTTACGGCTACAACCATACAAACAAATGTCCCTCAAGCAAGCTAAAAAGGATAATAAATTATCGCCAAAGTACTATGGTCCTTACAAGGTGTTGCAAAATATTGGTACTATGGCATACAAATTGGAGCTTCCTGCTTCTTCGCGAGTACATCCAGTTTTCCATGTTTCATGCTTAAAGAAAGTTATAGGTGAAAATCTTCCAGTTCAAACAATATTGCCAGAACTTGATGAGGAAGGAAAAATCATATTGGAACCTGAAGCGGTCATGGAAACAAGAACTCGACAACTACGTAATCGATCAATTTCAGAGTATCTCATCAAGTGGAAGAACTTACCCACTGAAGATTCTACATGGGAGGATGAGAATTTTATACAGAAGCACCCGGAGCTACTCAAGTGTTGAGGACAACACTTTTTTGAAGGAGAGGGGCATGTTGGGTCCCTATATCACTAGTATAGTCCCTTATTATTGTTAGTGTAACCCCCTTATTGTTATTATTGTACCCTTGTAACCCCCATTTTGTTATTATTGTGCCCTTAAATTATTATTGTTAGGTCGGCTAGGATTACATGGTGGCCCACTAGGATTACATTATGGCCACATGGACTCCTATATATAGAAAGGAGGTTTTGTAAATTGTATCATCCAAGAATTGTTCATTTATGTAATGTATTGGAGGTTGCCCCCTCGAAGTGGCTTATTTCTAAGGCGTTTATATCTCTTTTCTTCTCTTTTTGGAGCTAGTTACACAACACTGTCATATATTATATGGAATGGTTTTTTTTGGTGGGCATGTCCACTGCCACGCAGCCCAACCCTAACCACCATACATGCATATTTAGTGGGGATCGCGGGGGTGGCGGGGTTGGCCACCCGCCCCCCAACTACATCACATTTTTTTTGTTTATTTTAAAATTTTTGATTTTTGTGGGGTGGCGGGGTTGGTGGCCTGCCACCCTTATTTTATATTTTTTTTTTGTTTTCATTAACCAATTGGGCCATTTAGAAAATTCTGGAAAATTACCGAAGGAGACATTTTAACCGTCCCACAAATTCACCTGGAATCCAGTGGCCGGGTTCTAGCAAAATTGTTGCCTCCTTATGCTGCCACATCACCAAGTCAACCTTCAAAATTTTACTGCTCCTAACTACTTCATACAAACTCAAAATTGAGTGTCGTCTACATCGTTGTAATAAAAAAGACGAGATCTACAACTTGACATTAAGTTTGCCACATTCTAGAAACTTTGAATTTTGAGCCTTTGTACTCAAGCCACTTTTACTTGGACTTGTTCGATCCACTTAGATCATTCCTCCCCACTAAAGAGCTCTTAGACCCCAAAAGCCTCATCAATAAATAGGCAAGTGAGGGAATTGTTCCTTCACAATCTCCTTTTCAAGCCATTTAGCTTTACTTGGGTGCATCCATTTGAAACCAACACAGAGATACTCCACATCTCCTCGCCATGAAGTCCTGGTTCTTAGATCGAGAATGATGTCCTCTAGTAGTTCATCGAGATATTCTGGTGCAAATTCATCGACTGTAGGAACTGATCCTACCTCCTCGGTGTCCATAATCAATGGTGGTTCCAGAAGCGTAACAAAGCCCTTTGAGAGGGATTTTGGAACTCTTCCCAGTGGATTTTGGGGCTGCAAGTGGTATGGTTGGAAAGCTTAGGATGTCTGATACAACATGGATTCCTTGAGCACTGAAAACCCTTGTTCCAAACCCCTGAAAAGTTTATTTGAGGACAACTTGTCCAGAATTGCATAAAATGACCTGGAGAAACTGTATTGTTGGAATTTCTCTCAAACCATAACACCTGTGAATAAAATGAAGGATTTTTTTGTTATTTTTCCTATGATTGACAAAAACCTCTTTCACAGTTGTAAAATTCATCTCTAGTACTTCAGAAATTGATTTTGAAGTGAAATTGTCCTTGTGATAGTAGGGTAAGTTTGTGAGATGAAATAGGGGTGATAGGGTTGAGTAAAAATTCTGATAAAAGTTCAGTGGATAGGGTAGTTTCTTGAATTCAAAATTAAAGTGCAATGAGGATAAATGGGTAAGTGTAAGGTGGTAAAAAGATTAAAACATAGGAAATTCCCAATTTAGGCTGTGAGAATAACTAGTGTAAAAGTGTTTTAGGCTTAGAAGGTGAAATGAGGGCTATGGAGCCAATAAATAATTCTAAGAAAATTTCAGTGAATGGTATGACATTTTAGTTCCACATTGAAAGTGGAATGAAAGAAAATGGAGGGGTGTAGGGTAGTCAAAACACTAAAACACAATCAACCAATGTTTTCATTGTTTTTACTGTGTAAAATAGCTTAGAATTAGGGTTTTGATGGTTAAAATATGTTATGTATCATAGTGTAGGTGATAGGAATATGTATAGATGGGGCATGGGGGTGTACGAATCATAGTTTATATGATGGGTTATGGTTTAGGTCAATGGGTAAGTTAGGGTTTTCCACATGAAATTTTTTTATCCATGGACAAGTGATATTGTAGAGAAAAACACAATGAACACAAAATTGTTTTAAACCCTCAAACATTCGACCAAAAGATAGCATAAGAATGAATACTTACCTTTAATGAAGATGTTACAAGGTAATGGAGACAAGTTGTGAGCTTGTTTGGAAGTTTTTGGATCCCTATAACGAAAACTGCTTCTTTTCCAAAAGCGTAACAACACCCACATAAGCGTAACAACTATTGGAAAAGAGCAACAACCATGACTAGAAACATAACATAGTTTCCCAAAAGTGTAACAATAGGGTTCAAAAGCATAACAAGAGTGGTTTGAAGGGTAGCAAGTGGATTTGTAATGGAATTTGAGCCTTGGAATTTGGATTTTAGACCACCATGGAGGAAAAATGAAGTAGATAGATACTCTTCTACTCATCAAAAGGTAACAATGAACAAAATAAGGTTTAGCTTTTCCCTTTATAAACTTTGAATGACGTTTCACTTTTTCCTTTTGACACTTGTAAATGAAATTTGAACTTTTGCACTTGAAAATGGATTTTTTCACCTTCAAATGAGAGATGAAGATAGAATGAACCTCTTTTCACTCTTTGACTCTTTAAGTGACCTTTTTCTTGGCATTTTTTAAATGAGACATGAAATAAACTTCTCCCTTTCAAATTTGTGAAATACTCCTTACCATTTGACATTTGCAAATGACTGTTTTGACCCTTTGTGCAACTTGGAAAGTGACATGTTTCTCTTTCAAATGAGGTAAGAAGGAAGAGTAAAGTTATTTTGAACCCTTTGACATTTGAATTGACTTGATTGAATTTTGAATGAAATAATGAGACAAACTTCTCCTTTTTATGAAACAGTAAGGGTGTTTTTCAAAAACATATGAAATTTTCTCATTGGATATGACCCTTCAAACAAGATGAGGTGTCTTCAAACCAAAGGATGAATCCTTTTGAATTTGACTGGAACAATAGGTCAAATTGACCTCCTTAAAAGATCTGACAGTCAAGGTGACTTTTTTGACCTTAAATGAAACAATGAGACAAAATTTCTAAATTTCATGAAACAATGAGACATAGATGAGATATTTTAAACCTTTTTGAAACTTGAGCCATATGAAACAAGAGAGATGGATTTATTTGAACTTCATGAACATGCCTACTCATTCACTAGGGTTTTATGGATGAAGTGGAGGCCCTCTTCCATTAAATGGAAAAAATTAAAGTACAAGTACAAAATAAGGAATTACACCCTTATACCTGCCCAATTTGAAAGTGGCCAAAAATTGCAAACCTCTAATGATGAAGTGGACATAATTGTTGGATTCGTGGTGTCGAGTAGTGTAGAATCCATATAAAACTTGCCTTAATCTGAAAAAGTGAAAATTTGGCCCCTCTGGAAAATGGATTAGATCATGGTTCTGCCCTCCTCCTGCACACTGCTCAAGGTTCCGCTACCTTGGTTTCTGTGCCCACTCCTGTTTGCCCTAGGCACACTGTAGAAATAAAGAATTAAGAACAAAAAATTGGGCGGATAAACCAAATCTGGCTGTTGGCCAAATGGTTATGATTTGATTTAGGTGGGAGGAGGTCGAGTGGTTAAACCTCGACCCCTCCGTTAAAAGTTAGAATTAGTTCTTTTGCTTAAAACCACATTTAAAATTTAGAACCCACTGACATTGTCATAGATTATACGAAATGGTTGTTTGTGGCGGGCCGGTCCACTAGCACGTGACTTGACCCTAACCACCATACATGCATATTTAGTGGGGCTCGCAGGGGTGGTGGGGTTGGCCACCCGCCCCCCAACTACATCAATTTTTTTTTGTTTATTTTAAAGTTTTGAATTTGTGTGGGGTGGAGGGGTTGGTGGCCCACCACCCTTATCTTATATATATTTTTTGTTTTTATTAACCAACCAGACCATTTAGAAAATTCAGGAAAATGACTGAAGGAGACATTTTATCCGTCCCACAAATTCGCCTGGAATCTGGATGGGGTTGGCCGAAATCCAGTGGCCAGGTTCTAGAAAAATTGTTTCCTCCTTAAACTGCTACATCACCAATTCAACATTCAAACTTTGACTGCTCCTAACTCCTTCATACGAACTCATAATTAAGTGTCGTTTGCATCATTAGAGTTAGAAAGACGAGATCTACAACTTGAAATCAAGTTTTCCACATTCCAGACACTTTGAATTTTGAGCCTTTGTACTCAAGCCACTTTTACTTGGACTTGTTCAATACAAATGGATCATTCCTCCCCACTAAAGAGCTCTTGGACCCCAAAAGCCTCATCAATCAACAGGAAAGTGAGGGAATTGTTCCCTCATCTTCCCCTTTTCAAGCCATTTAATTTTACTTGGGTGCATCCATTTGAAACCAACATGGAGATAATCCACATCTCCTTGTTGTGAAGTCTTGGTTCTTCGATCGAGAATGACATCCTCTAGAAGTTCATCAAGATATTCTAGTGAAAATTCATTGACTGTAGGAACTGATCCTACCTCCTTGGTGTCCATAATCAATGGTGGTTCATAAAGTTTCAGATTTTTGACATTCACGACTGAGTACACCAGCAAGTATACAGGAAAGTACAGTCAGAAAGCATTACTCCCAATATTCTCTAGTATGGTAAATGGACCATACCATATTGGTCATAATTTACTGCCTTCCCCCTTCATTCGATCCTTCCTGATGTGGAACCACACCTTGTCACCAACTTGAAATTGATGGTCGACCCGATGCTTATCATGTCAGGCCTTATATCGGGCTTGACTCTTTTCCAACTTCTTTGCACTACTTGGTGAATTGTTTGGATCCACTGGATGAACCACTTTTCTTTTTCCCTATCATCACGTCCACTGGAATCTTCATCCCTTTCGTAGATCATGTCAAAAGGGTCCTTTGGTAAGTAACCAAAGCATGTCTCAAATGGTGAACGCTACATAAAGGAATGCACTGCTCAGTTGTAAGTGTGCTGCACATATGGAAGATGCTCATCCCACAACTTGGGATGTTTGCTGCAATAGCCCCACAACAAGTGTACCGCTGTACGGTTGTGGACCTTTGTCTGTCTATCAGTTTGTGGATGGAATGTCGTAATTCTCTTCAACTTGGTGTCCATCACATGCCACAAGCTGGTCCAAAACACTCCACGGAAGTGAGAGTCTCAATTTGACACAATTGATGTGGGAAACCCAAAGTGGACCCAAACATACTGAAAGAAAAGACAAGCAGTTTGCTAAGCAGTGACTTGCTTTTTACAAGGCATTAATATGCACATTTTACTAAAGCGGTCGATGACAACATACAAATAGTTGTGACCCTTTCTAGACATAGGCAAACCTCCTACAAATTCCATCGAAACACTTTCCCATGGACGACCCAGAATAGGGAGTGGTGTGTAGAGCCCAAGATTTCTATTAGAAGGCTTTGAAACATATTACATCACACATCCATTTACAAAACGAGTTGCAGTGTTTTTCATATGGGGCCAAAAAAAAACCTTTGAAAATGACATAAGGTTTTTTTGACACCAAAGTGACCAAACACAAGAGAGGTATGCACCTCTCGAATTACATGTACCCTTTCTACTATGGGTATGCACAATTTAACAAGGTGATACAACAACTTCCCCTACAAATTATAGTTGTCCACCTGTGAACCATGAGTTAGTTTTGCATATATTTCTTTAAAATCATCATCGTTAGTGTATTGGTCAGCATAAATTTCAAAATACAACGAAGCATCATGAAAAATAATAGAAGCAGAAATAGGAGGGAGAGAGAGTACATATGCTACTTTGTTACTAGTGCCCTTCTTATACTTTATTACCAGATGAAACTGTTTTAGAAACCCCATCCACCTTAAATGACGAGATTGTTATAGCTTGGTCTCTAAATGAAGATATTGCAAGGGCTAATGATATGTATGGATGATGGTTTCCTTGCCGATCAGGTAGTGTTTCCACTTTTTCACACTTTGGACCAAGATGTACAGTTCCTTGTCTTAAGTGGGGTAATTAATTACAGCCTAGGAGAACTTCTTTGAATGGTGACATATCAGCTTCTTCGGCTACAAAAGTATAGCTCCCATGGCATAACCACTGGCATCGGTTTTGATCTCAAAATGCTGCTGGAGATTGGGTAAATCCAGCACTGGTGTGGTGCTGATTTTCTCTTTCAGTGATTTGAAGTACTTCTGCTACTTTCCTCCCCACTGAAAGGCTTGTTTGATAAGTGCATGTAAGGGTGATGCAATAATGGAAAAGTTGGCAATGAACCTCCTCCAGTATTGTACCTTATCTAGAAAACTACAGACCTCTGTTACATTGGTAGGCTTAGGCCATTTTACAATTACCTCAACTTTGGAGGGGTCTATTTTTAATTGACCATTACCAACAGTATGACCAAGGTAAATCAAAGAAGTTTTCCAGAACTCACACTTTGACAATTTTACATACAATTATTCCCTCTTTAATACATCAAACACTTTCTTAACATGGCATACATGTTCATCCCAAGTCCTACTAAAGACAATAATATCATCTAAATACACAAGGACAAAATCATCAATGAAAGGCCTAGAAATATCATTCATGAACCTCATGAATGTGGCTAGAGCGTTGCATAGTCCAAATGGCATCACCATCCATTCAAACAACCCCTGTTTGTATTGAAGGCGGTTTTCTACACGTACTGCTCTGTAATTCTGACCTGGTGATAACCACTACACAAATCCAATTTGGTGAAATAGATAGCATTCTTTAATTTATCTAACAAATCATCAATGCAAGGGAGAGGGTATCGATTTTTCACCGTGATTTTTTTTAGTGCCTGATAATCCACACACATCCTCCATGTGCCATCTTTCCTGGCTACTAACACGATTGGCGAGCCACGAGGAGAAGTACTTGGTCGAATGACCCCTTGGTTCAAAAATTCCTGTACCTCATTTTTTATCTCCTCCATCTTGATAGATGACATCTTGTACATACCAATATTTGGCAATAGTGCATCATGCTGCAAATGGATCTCATGTTGGATATCTCGTTTTGGAGGAAATCCTCTAGGTTCTTGAAAAAAATCATCATAGTTAGAAATAAAATCATATAATTCTTGTTTATGAGTCAGATAACATCCTAATAAAGCATTAGATATTTCTTCATCTCTTTCTCTCACAACCATGAGAAAACACCCCTTGCTAGAATTCACCAATCTCTTCATCTATCCTGCACTTACAAGACTGGAACTGACTTTGGTTTGATGAGATATTACAATATGCTCTACCCCATCTTTTGTGATTTGGTATTTTTTTTCATGTCGAAAGAAAATTCCTTTCCTGTCATAAAGATAGGGACTCCCTAACACAATACTACATATATCCAATGGTATGACATTCAGTTCTACTTCATCCACCAGTTTAGAAGAAATTACAAATTTAACCTTACATTACTTCGTTACATTTAGTTTTACTTTGTCATGTATCCATCCAAGCGAATAAGGTTTTGGATGAGGCTTAACTTCTAAGCCTAACTTTTTAACCAAGGATTCTGAGATTAAATTTTCTTGAGAGCCTGAATCAAATAGAGCTTCTACTTTTTCATGATTTATGACAACTGTAATATGAAACAACTCAATTCTCTTTCGTTCATTAGGAAGAGGCTCATCTAATGAACTAGTGCTTTCATGCGATTCATAATTAACATGAAGAGAATGAGTACCTTTCATGCTTGCTGCTGTGATCAATGCCTCATCACTAAAGTCAGATCCAAGGTCTTGCTGCGTGGTTGCTACCATCTTTTGCTTACTCTTTCCTCCATATCTCTTTGACTTATTTTCTGGGTACAACTTCCAACAATGATCATCGTCATGACCTTCCCTTTTGCAGTGAGTCCAATAATGATTTTATCCTTCATCCTTTTTCATTGATGTTTTCTTCTTTTCCTTTCCCTTTCCTTTCCCTTTGAATTTTCAATTTTAAGGTTTGGAAGGTGGTTTCTTTGAATGATCATCCTTATCATTTCTTCCCCTGTTTTCAAGATGAATGGCCTTTACATTGGCCGATTCAATGGTAGTAGGTTGAAACATTAACAATGAATGTCTAATGTAACTATGTAATGAACCAATGTACTTAGTTACAACTTCAGGAGAATATAATGAAATGCCCAAACTTAGTGCTTGTTTTCTAAATTCCTCGGTAAAGCTTTGCACATTTTGTCCTTTACCTTGCCTTAGGTACTGCCACTCCATTAAGGCTTTATACTTATAACCTAAGGGATAGAATTGATCTTTAAGTTCAACAATAAAATCTGACCAGGAGGAAAGAAGGTTACACAAATTACTATTGCCTTGAAGTTTTATCTCCCAACAAATGAGAGTTGTGCCATTCAATCGAAGAGAAGCCAATTGGATCTTTGCCTCGTCCTCCACAATATGTTGAATCCTGCAGTATAGTTCAAGCTGCCTAATCCAATTACTAAGCTTCTCTGCATTACTTTCACCATTATGAACTGGTAGAAAAATTTAACATATAACTTAAAGAAAGGTTTATTATATGCATTTCTAGAATTTTTATGATGATGGTTAGAAGAGGAGGAAGGACTTTCATTTGCTGAAGGAGGTGGGTCTCCTCCACCACCTCCATGCGCTGAACCTTATCCTTCTGAAACATGCTCCCCTATTTTATCTAACTTCTCAAGTCTAGAGAACAATTTATCAACCCGATATGCCATGGTGTAGAAGGTCTTACGGAAGTTGAGCTTTGCTTCATGTCGCTCCTCGTCACTCATCTTCCTTCTTTGATTTGCACATCCCGCTTTGGGATCAAAATAATTTAGCATCCCTTCACCTCTTCGTAGCCTATTTATAGTTAGCATACAAGCATGTAATTCAAATCTACAAACACCTGCTCTATAAACCACTTGATCCAAAATATTTTTCTTGAGATGTGTGAAAGAATTACATGTGAAAATTGCAACTTTAATCAATAAAGTTTAAAGGTATCAAAGTAAAAAGAGAGAAGAAATTAACATCATGTAAGAAGACATAGAGTTGATATCGGAGTTCATCCAGGAGGGACTATGCCTCTTGGCCCTGCTCAAATAGTGGGTAGGCCCTCTTTCATTAAATGGAAAAAATGAAAGGACAAGTACAAAATGAGGAATTACACCCTTATACCAGCCCAATCTAAAAGTGGCCGAAAAATATAGACCTGTGATGATGAAATGGATAGCACCGTTGGATTTGTGGCGTCGAGTAGTGAAAAATCCATATAAAACTTGCCTTAGTTTGACAAAGTGAAAATATGGCCCCTCTGGAAAATGGCTCAAATCATGGTTCCTCCCCCTCCTGCAAAGTGCATAGGGTTCCGCTGCCTTGGTTTCCATGCCCGCTCCTGTCTGCCCTGGGTGCACTGTAGAAATGAAGGTTTAAGTACAAAAAGCTGGGCAGATAAACCAAGTTTGGCCATTAGCCGAATGGTTATGATCCGATTTAGGTGGGAGGAGGTCGGGTGGTCAAACCCTGACCCCTCCTAAAATTTAGAATTAGTCCTTTTGGTTAAAACCACATTTAAAATTTAGAACCCAGTGTTACTGTCATAGATTATACAAAATAGTTGTTTGTGGTAGGTGGGTTTGCTACCACGCGGCCAAACCCTAACCAACATACATTCATATTTAGTGGGGACCGCGGGGGTGGCGAGGTTGGCCACCCACCCCCCAACTACATCACATTTTTTTGTTTATTTTAAAGTTTTCGATTTGCGTGGGGTGGCGGGGTTGGTTTCTTGCCACCCTTATTTTATATATATTTTTTGTTTTCATTAACCAACCATACCATTTAAAAAATTATGGAAAATGACTGAAGGAGACATTTTAAAAGTCCCACAAATTCGCCCAAAATTTGGCCAAGTTTGGCCGGAATCCGGTGACTGGGTTCCAGCAAAATCATTACCTCCTTAAGTTGCCACATCACCAAGTCAACCTTAAAAATTTGACTACTCCTAACTCCTTCATACAGACTCAGAATTGAGTGTCGTCTGCGTCGTTGGAATAAAAAATACAAGATCTATAACTTGACATTAAGTTTTCCACATTCCAGACACACTGATTTTTGAGACTTTATACTCAAGCCACTTGTACTTGGACCTGTTCGATCCACCTGGATCACTTTTAGCTACTATAACACCCTACAAAAATTTGGCCTATACCCAATTTCAGAGCCTTCCTTAGTCTTGCTTATCATCATCACAATCTTTGAAACTCATTCCAATCATTTTCTAAGAGTGTTGTGTTTCCTTTTGAAAGTTGGGAAAAGTGTCGTATTTTGGCACATTTTCTATCACATTATGTATATAATTATGTTGGCCTTATTCCTATTATCACTCTCCCCAACTTATTAAGGCTGACATTAGGATTGGATAAAGGTAACCAGAGACCAAACATTAGGTCAGGTAGCTATCCCTACCCATACCAAAGAAGGCTCTCTCTTTGTCACTTTAAACAGTAAAATGAATGGTTTAGTATCATCAGATTTTAGACTAGATATGTAAGCTTAAATGAGTAAAATTTGTTTGATATTTTGAATGTTGGATAGGGAAGTCAATGAATGGACTGTAAATGATATTTTTGGTCTGAACTTTGAGGTTAACCTGCAAAGAGTGTGTGAGGAAAGATAGGTAGTTTGGAAACATATTAAGTAGTCATTGAGTATAGGATGAATATGGAGTAGAGATTGAATGAGCATTGGGGTGAATTCATTCAATTTAAGAAGCAAATAAACATAATATGGTGAATCTTGTCTAAAAAAAAGAATTCATAACATGAATTATGTTCTCAAACTTACAAGATAGAAATATATGAAGAATTAGACATGGTATTAAGCATAAGATAATAAGAAAACATGAGGAAGAAATATGTTCCAAATCATACCACAAGTATCTCAACACAATTCTTGCAAATTTGTCTCTGATTTCATTCAACAAGCTGGTTACAAGAGATCCACTGCAAAATATGAGACTATCCAACCCCACACAAGACAAAAGAGAGTCTACTTATAGAAAATATACATAATGACACCTCATCATGTCGAAATCCCAACCAAAATGGATCATAAATGCAAAAGATGAGTCATTTCCTAGTTTCTAGGGAGGTTAGAAACCATTCCCTGAAATCTAGATAAAAACTAGGAGTTTTTGTCCCTTATATTAATTACAAATTCCATCATAATAGGAAGCAAAAACCAACCCAATATCTCTAATGACAACTCATAGCCTCGATTTTTTTACCATTTCTGAGCTTGACAGGCATCTAGAGGGAATCCAATGGAAATCTGTGACAATTCTTACTGAAGATTCATAAAAAAAATTTCGTAAGTGTAAAAAAACTTTGGAGGCACTTTTGAGGCACTTTTGAAAGAACGGTCAACTAGCCTTGTGTGTCTAGTTTCCAGAACATCTTGAATTTTGAAAAATTACCCATGGGAAGGCCTCCAAAAGTTCATTCTCCCATGGTTACTTTAGTGTGTTATAGAAGCGTAAAAAATACCTTTGAGAGGGATTTTGGAACTCTTCCCTGTGGATGTTGGGGCTGCAAGTGGTATGGTTGGAAATATTAGGATGTCTACTACAACATGGAGTCCTCGGGCACTGCAAAACCTTGTTCCAAACCCCTGAAAAGTTGATTTGAAGACAACTTGTCCAAAATTGCAGAAAATGACCTAGAGAAAGTGTATTGTTGGAATCTCTCTCAAACCATAACACCTGTGAATAAATTGAAGGAGGTTTTTGTTCTTTGGCCTATGATTGACAAAAATCTCTTTCACTATTGTAAAATTCATCTCTATTACTTCAAAAAATAATTTTGAAGCCAAATTGTCCCTGCGATAGTAGGGTAAGTTTGTGAGATGAAATGGGGGTGATAGGGTTGAGTAAAAATTCTAATAAAAATTCAGTTGATAGGGTAGTGTCTTGAATTCAAAATGAAAGTGTAATGAGTAGAAATGGGTAAGTGTAAGGTGGTAAAAATCTTAAAACATAGGAAATTCGCAATTTAGGCTGTGAGAATAACTAGTGTAAAAGTGTTTTAGGTTTAGAAGGTGAAATGAGGGCTATGGAGCCAAGAAAGAATTATAAGAAAATTCCAGTGAATGGTATGACATTTTAGCTCCACATTGAAAGTGTAATGAAAGAAAATGGAGGGGTGTAGGGTAGTCAAAACGATAAAACACATTCAACCAATGTTTTCATTGTTTTTACTATGTAAAATAGCTTAGAATTAGGGTTTTGATGGTTAAAATATGTTATGGATGGTAGTGTAGGTGATCGGCATATGTATATATGGGGCATGGGGGTGTATGAATCATGGTTTATATGATGGGTTAGGGTTTAGGTCAATGGGTAAGTTAGGGTTTTCCACATGATTTTTTTTTATCCATGGACAAGTGATAAAGTGGAGAAAAACCCAATGAACATGAAATTGTTTAAAACCCTAAAACATTCGACCAAAAGATAACATAAGAATGAAGACTTACTTTTAATGAAGATGTTACAAGGTAATGGAGACAAGTTGTGAGCTTTTTTGGAAGTTTTTGGAGCCCTATAACGAAAACTGCTTCTTTTCCAGAAGCATAACAACACCCGTAGAAGTGTAACAACTATTGGAAAAGCGTAACAATTGTGGCTAGAAACATAACAGAGTTTCCTAGAAGTGTAACAACAGGGTTCAAAATCATAACAAGAGTGGGTTGAATGGTAGCAAGTGGATTTTTAATGGAATTTGAGCCTTGAACTTTGGAGTTTAGACCACCATGGAGGGAAAATGAAGTAGATAGATGCTCTTCTACTCATCAAAAGGTAACAATGAATGAAATGAGGTTTAGCTTTTCCCTTTATAAACTTTGAATGACATTTCACTTTTTCCTTTTGACACTTGTAAATGACCTTTGAAATTTTGCACTTGAAAATGGAATTTTTCACCTTCAAATGAGAGATGAAGATAGAATGAAACTCTTTTCACTCTTTGACTCTTGAAGTGACCTTATTCTTGGCATTTTTTACATTAGACACGAAATAAAGTTCTCCCTTTCAAATTTGTGAAATACTCCTTACCATTTGACATTTGCAAATGATCGTTTTGACCCTTTGTGAAACTTGGAAAGTGACATGTTTCTCTTTCAAATGAGGTAAGAAGGTAGAGTAAAGTTATTTTGAACCCTTTGACATTCGAATTGACTTGACTGACTTTTGAATGAAATAATGAGACAAACTTCTCCTTTTTATGAAATAGTAAGGGTGTTTTTCAAAAACCTTTGAAATTTTCTCATTGGATATGACCCTTCAAAGAAGATGAGATGTCTTTAAACTAAAGGATGACTCATTTTGCATTTGACTAGAAAAATAGGTCAGATTGACCTCCTTAAAAGCTCTGACAGTCAAGGTGACTTTTTTGACCTTAAATGAAATAATGAGACAAAATTTCTACATTTCATGAAACAATGAGACAAAGATGAGATATTTTAAACCTTTTTGAAACTTGAGCCATATGAAACAAGAGATATGTCTTTATTTGAACTTCATGAACATGCATGATCCTTCACTAGGATTTTATGGATGAAGTGGAGGGCCACTGCCTTATTTTTAGTGAAAATTTGATGGTTTATCATAGACAGAAATGAACTTAGACTTTGACCTATATGAGATGGAGTGACCTAACCCTAGACCTCTTTAGTGATGATGATGGAGATGGTGACCTTGAAACTGATTATGGTGATGACCTTAAAAATGATGGCGATGAACGAAGTGAAGGAGAAACAAACATGATTTAGATATCTTCATTGACCAAATTTATTTTCTGAGAATTGGTTCGAAAAAGTAATAAAATTTACCTATGACTTTGTGGAAACAACTGAAAGAGTTATTTGATCGTTGACATACCTGGGCTAACATTGGCTCCAACTGGGGATGGCAGCTCCTTCAGGAGGTGTCAATAACACCGTGGATTCAAATTGGACTTTGAAAAACTTTGAAAAACTGGAAATGATGAACTAATTCTGGAAATGAATTTAACTGGAAAAATTTGACTTGACTCTAACTTTACAATTGACTCTGACTGAAACAAAACTTACAAAAATTTTTGATGGCAGCATATCATCGTGACTTGAGGGCTTCAAATCCTAATTAAAACCACCCACTTGCTGAAGATATATGCACAATCATGTGAAATTATCCTTCCAGTGTAACCAATCCAACAAATGGACACTTAGTGAAATCCTACTCACACGTTCCTTTAGCAGGAAGGAGAAAAACAAAAGTGGCAACTCAAATTTTCCAGTAAATCGAATAACTGTATTGAAAAACTTGGAAAATTATTCCTCTACTGACGACTGCAAAAAAATCACAGAGGATCATGGAAAGCATGTAACATATGATCTTCTGGATGATTAAAAGCAGGAAAACTAACCTTATTCCACAATGTTGGTTTTTCTATATGTTGAAAATGATTCCCAACAAATGGAATGAGGGAAAACTATTTTTCATTGTCATGATCCACAATAGATAAGGGCTATGAATTTTCTTGAATTTCATCAAAAACAACAGCAAGATCATATGAAACCAGGATGTCTTCATCATTAACTAGATCACATAGAATTTGGCGAGGTCGTTGCAACTCATCATTAGAATCATGAAATAAAATGTGGCTTTCATCATTCAAATCTGTTTGATCTCTAATTACAGAAGAAAATAATTTCTATTGGAGATGTTCTTGTGGATCATAAGACTGCTGAAAATCAACAAATCATTCTTTAATGATATGCTCAATTACTTTTACCTGATGATTGACAAGAAGACTTTGTTCAACAACCATAGTGCTAATGTGTACACCCACATTATCTAAAATAACATGTTATTTTTCATTATTTTCCTTTTCTTGATTAGTTTCAGGTTGTTGAGTTTCTTCCTTAATCTCTAGTTGATCAGTGTGTTGTGTTGCTGCCAGAATTGTTTCCTATGGGGAATATTTAT
The DNA here is from genome assembly GCA_034641835.2 of Pinus albicaulis. Taxonomy (NCBI): domain Eukaryota; kingdom Viridiplantae; phylum Streptophyta; class Pinopsida; order Pinales; family Pinaceae; genus Pinus; species Pinus albicaulis. The sequence continues at coordinate 3,428,880 of CM076577.1, forward strand.
GAGAATCTAGACAATATGCATCATATGTTTCTTCATCAATCAAAGAGGAGGCTACTGTGTGTTGAGTATGATCTCATGTATCAGAGTGATTAGCTTATTCAAATTTTTGTTGGAAGGAAAAATCATAGAAGGCTCCAATGATCTCTTCATCATCCATACATTCGATATCATCAATTCCTTTAAGATATGCAATAAAACCTTCATAATAATCACTACAACTTTGTAAAAGAGACAAAGAAAGATGAGACTTCCCATAATGCTCGAAGAACACTCTATGGAAATCTTTAAGAGGACATAAACTTCTTTCTGGTACCCCTTCATAACATGATCTAGCTTTCCCTTCCAGGGTAGCCATAAACATTTTCGTCAAGCAATCTTGAGGAAACTCAATCTTCAGTTTACATACATGCATGAAAAATATAAAGAGATGTAGAACATCCTCATCCTTGTTTCCATCTATGAATTTGGGTAGATAAGTTTTCCAATATATGCAAGGAATTTGATTTGGAAAACCAGGAATGTGAGCATGATTCATATGGCCATACCTTCTAGCAGTTCAATCCATCTTGAAAATAGTGAAATCACCAAGAAATTATTCAAGCTACTAGTTTTTGAACAATGGAGTCACGATGAAAACTTTAAATCTTTGGATTCTTCGACACTGGAGTCAATAGGTGAATGATGCATAACCATTCTTGTGCCTGAGCACTGTTCACCATCAACAATCAGAGCTAATATTTTTCGTTCTTTCCCAGGAAAGATTTAAATTTCACTCCCCAACAACAACACCAAGAATTCTATCACTCTCCCCAACTTCCTAATGTTGATAGTAGGATTGGAGAAAGGAAACCACATAACAAACTTTAGGTTAGGTAGCTAGCCCTACCCAGACCAGGGAGGGATCTCTCTTTGTCACTTTAAATAGTCAAATGAATGGATGAGTATCATAATATTTTAGACTAGATATGTAAGCTTAAATGAGTAAAATTTGTTTGATATTTTTAATGCTGGATAGGGAAGTCAGTGAATGCACTGTAAATGATATTTTTAGGTCTGAACTTCGAGGTTAATCCGTAGAGAATGTGTGAGGACAGATAGGTATTTTTGAAACATATTAATCAGTCATTGAGTATAGGATGAAGATGGATTAGATATTGAATGAGAATTGAGTGAATTCATTCAATTTAAGAAGAAAATAAACATAATATTGTGAATCTTGTCTAAAAAAGAGCATGCATAACATGAATTATGCTGTCAAACTTACAAGATAGACATATATGAAGAAGTAGACATGGTATTAAGCATAAGATAATAATAAAACATGAGAAACACAGATGTTCCAAATCATACCATAAGTATCTCAACAAAATTCCTGCAAATATGTCTCGGATTTCATTCCACAAGCTGGTTACAAGATCTCCACTGCAAAATATGAGACTATCCAACCCCACACAAGACAAAAGAGAGTCTAATTATAGAAAATATAGACCATGAAACCTCATCAGGTTAAAATCCCATCCAAAATGGATCATAAATGCAAAATATGAGTCATTTCCTAGTTTCTAGGGAGGTTAGAAACCATTCCCTCAAATTTTGCTAAAAACTAAGAGTGTTTGTCCCTTATATTAATTACAAATTCCATCATAATATTAAGAAAAAACCAAAAAAATATCTCTAATGACAACTCATAGCCTCGAATTTTTTACCATTTCTAAGCTTGACTGTAGAAATTATATAACTAATGCGTTATACATCCAAGATTTTCCTGATCACACTCTATTTGACTTCATGCACAATACATAATCTATTCCACCATTGATCATCATATGTGGAAATTAAATCAATTGCATGCACAAATTGAAACCATAAAAATTCACACATATGAAAACAGTGTTTTAACAGGAAATCCTGAAGTTAAAAACCCCAACTATATGTATATAATATATTTCATAGAGATCATGTAAGAATCCTCATACAAAGCTTCTCACAGGCTCTCAGTACAATACAATTGCTACACACTAATCGGGTCCGATCTAGCAAATCCATGCACCAATCTTTGCCACCTGCTAGCATGCCTTTACTGCGCAATCCCTACTGAAGAATGGTTCTAAATGAACTCGAATTGGTCCAGCCTTTCTCACGCAATCCTCATTGGCAACTCTACTCTGTGTTGGATGAAATCAATGCATCACTATAGTCACAACTGATATTGAACATGCCCTTTCACCTATCTCTCCACTGGTCTCCACTGAAACTTTCCATGCACTATAGTTAACTGATGTATTCTTCCGTTGATTAATGAGTTAATATTTAGTGAATTAATTAATAATTAATTCACACCACTCTCACTAGTGTATCTATCAGTTATACTAGATACAACTAGCTCAACTATGTCTAAGTGAGTTAAATTGAACACAACTCCACCAACTACTTCTATAACTCCACCAAAATATGTCACATGAGTTCTAACTAAAGTCTCCATGCAATAACTCCACTTAACACTCAGGAATAGCGTAATTCCTTCTGTCAGCTCTTGTGCCACATCTGTGCACTTAACTGAAGTGCTCCAAGAGAATAAGTTAATGTTTAGAGTCCAAATATTATTAAGAGCTAATAATAGTCCACATATCTATTTTTAGATAGGCAATCTAAAAATAGATTCCGCCCAATATGTCTAAAAATAGAAGTTCATCTATTTTTCCAACTAGACCAACCATCCACGAATAGCATCCTGCAACTCATAGAATATGATCGACATGTCTAAAAATAGACATAGTCTAAAAATAGACTTGCGCCAAAAATAGCCTGCGGGCCCACTTAGTGAAGGTGACTCTTTTCACTAAGCTCATCATCTTGTTGCAATATCAACACTCCCTCTCAACAAGATAGGGATTATCTGCCACCCCGATCTTGCCTCTATGGTATTCAAATTTTCTCCCGCTGAGTGCCTTCGTCAAGATATTAGCATCCTGATCCTCCGTAGGAATGTATGAAAGTAACATGATCTTCCGTTGCACACAATCTCTGATATGATGGTACCAGATGTCAATGTGTTTAGATCTGTCATGAAATACTAGATTAACTGAGAGTTTAATGCAACTCTAATTATCACAATATATCACAGTAGGCTCTAAGTGTGAACCAAACAACCCGACTAGGATATTTCTCATCCAAATAGCCTCGCATGTAGCCAAACTTGCTGCCATGTACTCGGCCTCCACTGAAATAAGTGCCACGGATCTCTGTTTCCTGCTGTACTAAGAAACTGCTGTAAACTTGATACTGAAAATCCCTCCAGATGTGCTCTTTCTATTCGTTGGGCTCCCTGCCCAATCTACATCCGTGAAGCCATGCGCTTCACCTCATCCGACTATTTGTACCACAATCCATATCCTGATGTGCCTCTGATATATCTCAATACATGCTTCCCCGCCTTCCAAAAGAGCTTGGTAGGCTTAACCATAGCTTGTGAAAGCTGGTTAATCGCATAGCATATGTATGGTCATGTATTGACTAGATACATGAGCGAACCAACCAACTGTCGGTAAACAGTGGCATCCACTACCTTTGCCGATGTAGCATCCTCTTTCCTCCAAACACCAGGAAGAGGAGTGTCGATAGGCTTGTAGCCTTTCATGTTGATCTTCTCCAGTATCTCCCTGGCATACTTGCCTTGAGACACAAATAGTCCATCACTGCGCTACCAAATTTCCAATCCCAAGAAATAATGAAGGAGGCCCAAGTCCTTCATCTCAAACTCCTTTGCAAGATCAGTCTTGCATGAGAGTATCAATTGTTCATCACCCGTCAAAATCAAATCATCTACATAAAGTACAATGATCAGCAGCTTACCCTCCACCACAATCTAGTATAGGTTCGGATCCGCCTCACTCTTAGTGAATCCAAGACCGATGAAATAACTGTTTATCCATGTGTACCAAGCACGAGGTGCTTATTTCAACCCATACAACGCTATTTTGAACCTGTACACATGCGACTCACTGCTGAAGATCTTGAAACCTTCAAGCTGATCTATGTACACCTCCTCCTCAATGAATCCATTGAGGAACGCAGTCTTCACATCCATTTGATGAATGTGGCATCCCATCTGCGCTGAGGGAGCTATGATGCTCCGTATGGAAGAATACCTTGCGACAAGTGCAAAGGTTTCTTCATAGTCGATCCCCTTGATCTGTGAGAAGCCACAGTCAGCAAATCTTGCCTTGTACTTCTAGATGCTCCTGCCAGCTGCTTGCTTCACTTTGTAGATCCATCTCAAACCTACCACTGATTTCCCTTCTGGCCTTGGGACAATCTCCCATGCACTGTTTTTGACAATTGAATCATACTCTTTCACCATGGCATCTACCCATGCAGGGTCCTCCACAGCTTCCTCGAAAGAATATGGTTTTGTCACGATACACTTGCTCATCAGAGCCATGTATCCAGTATATCAGTTAAGTGACTGTCTCTATCTGCGCTGTGATGTAGGTGCTCCTACATTCTTCTCTGCATCAAGATTCAGTCGCTCAACTTCTGTAGTGTGCTTCCTCCCTCTGATGGTTGGCGCTGCATGAGTGGTTTCTTCCACTCCTTGAACCTCCTCTTGTGGCTGATCCACATCCTGAGGCTCATCCTTAGGAACTAATAGCTCCTCATTTGCATCCAAGTGTGGCCCCCTCTCAAGCGAACACTTCATGGCTTTCTCCTCATGAAATTTGACTGTCTGGAAAATACACATGATAGTTGTGGGGTGTTTCTGTGTACCCCACAAATATCCCAACCTATGTGGTCAGCTCCAGCTTCTTCCTGGCATCCTTTGTCACATGAATGTAAACAGGTGAGCCAAAAATATTCAAATGAGAAATATCAGGCTTCTTACCAGAAAACGCCTCTTCGGGTGTACTCATGCCAAGTACTCTAAGAGGACAATGGTTTTGCAAATAAACCGCAGTGTTACAAGCTTCAGCCCCCAAGTGTATGGGAAGGCCCTGATCATGCAACATCGCTCGTGCAACACGCACGATCGTTCTGTTATTTCGCTCTGCGACCCCATTCTGTTGTGGGTTATGAGGCGCTATGAGCTCTCTTCGAATCCCTTCTGTGGTGCAAAAGTCTTTGAATTCGCTAGAGATGAATTCACCACCATTATCACTCCTAAAAGCCTTCACCTGCTTCCCAGACTCTTTCTCCACCAGTGCCTTAAACTCACAGAACTTAGAGAATGTATCGCTCTTCTTCTACATGAAGAAGATCCAACACTTACGAGAAAAGTCATCAACAAATATCACATAATACATATGCTTTGTTGTCGAAGCTACTGAGAAAGGTCCACACACGTATGTGTGAATTCTCTCAAGGATTGTTGTGGCGCGACTATCCTTCTCAAGAAAGGTGGCTTTCACAAATTTTCCAAAAGTACATCCCTTGCATTGATCTGACTACGCAAGAGTACCCTTGGGAAGCCCGGTAGAAATTTGCTGCAAAATTTTCAAAGCGCCATGGTGAAGATGGCCCAATCTCCTGTGCCACAGTTCGCCCTCATCTCGGCTCACCACTCCTTCTGCTTTACCTGCCATTGTTGGACAACCATCTACCTACAATTGATAAAGGTTCTTAACTCGAACCCCTATCCTCTGAGTTTCACCTGTTGCCTTACTACGCAGGAAATCCTTTCCCTCGCTAAAGACAACGTCATATCCCTTGTCTTCCAACATCGCCACAGAGATAAGATTCTTCTTCAATCTTGGAACATGCATGACATCCTTCAAGATGAAAGGTTTGCTAGACTCCCTCTCAAAGGAAATGGTCCCAATACCAGTCGTACTGTATCTACCATCATCTCCCATCTCGATGTACACTCCAAGATCCTTCTCATCCAGATCAGTAAACAAATCTTTGTCTCCGGTCATATGGAAAGACACACCACTGTCAAGAAACCACACTGATCCCATAAAAATTGAGACCAAGCATGCGATCAGTGAAAAATCCAGCTCAAAATGCGAGGCTAATGCCTCTCTAGATGCAGATCCAGCAGGCTGCTTATTTTTCTTCTTCTGTGGACAATTAGTGGCGAAATGTCCGTGTTGGTGATAGTGAAAGCACTTCACCTTGAACATGTCCTGCTTCTTGCCTTTCACATTGGATTGAGAAGGATTTTTCTTTCCCTTCCCCTTCCTTGCTTTGGTAGCCAAAGCGCAATTTTCTTCATCTTCATTCTTCGATGAAGATCCATCCTTGGTACTCCGCCTTATCTCCTCCTGCACAAGATCCGACCAAAGTCGCTCCCATCCCAGCAGTTTCTCCCGACCATTGACACAATCCTCATAGGAATTCCAACTCTTTGAAAGCCCAAGGAGAGCCAAGCTCACCAAGTCCCCTTCATCTACAGTAACCCCCACACTTCCCAGCTCATCCCTGCACTGGAAAAACTTTGTGAGGTACTTGGGTATACTTTCGCCCTTCTCCATTTTTATTTTCCTGAGTTTATATTTAAGTGCCAACTTCCTCTGGTCGCTCTTGCTTTGGAACAAGTCTGTCAAAGCTTTCCACATCAAGAATGGAGAAGCTTTACCATGAAGGCTAGATACTATGTGATCCTTCACACCTTCCAATATAATCCTTCGACACTTTGTTGTCTTCTTCTGCCATGCGTCAAGTGCGGTAGCATCGCTAGAAGCAGGTTTTGAAATCTCTGCATCTATGAAATCCTTCAACCCATTATCCTCCAGGATTGCCTCCATCCTGTCCTTTCATGCAATATAATTCAAGCTGCCCTCAAGGGCATACTCCAATCGCAATCCGTTGAAAGACATCTCAACTTCGACACCAAGAAAACACTGCTGCAAATTTGAATTCCACCTGCACAAAACTCAACCGCTTCAATGATTTGCAATTTCTCCAATGATCAATATAGCTCTGATACCATGTAGAAATTATATAACTAATGCGTTATACATCCAATATTATCCTGATCACACACTATTTGACTTCATGCACAATACATAATTTATTCCACCATTGATCATCATATGCGGAAATTAAATCAATTGCATGCACACATTGAAACCATAAAAATTCACACATATGAACACAATGTTTTAACGGGAAAGCCTGAAGCTAAAAATCCCAACTATCTGTATATAATATATGTCATAGAGATCATGTAACAATCCTCATACAAAGCTTCTCACAAGCTCTTAGTACAATAAAATCACTACACACTAATTAGGTCCGATCTAGCAAATCTATGCACCGATATTTGCCACCTGTTAGCCTGCCTCTACTATGAAATCCTTGCTGAAGAATGGCTCTGAATGAACTCAAATTGGTCCAGCCTTGCTCACGAAATCCTCATTGGAAACTCTACTTTGTATTGGATGCAATCAATGCATCACTATAGTCACAACTGATAGTCAACTTGCCCTTTCGCCTTTCTCTCCACTGGTGTCCACTGAAACTATCCATGCACTGTAGTTAACTGATGTATTCTTCAGTTGATTAATGAGTTAATATTTAGTGAATTAATTAATAATTAATTCACACCTCTCACTATTGTATCAATCAGTTAGACTAGATACAACTAGCTCAACTGTGTCTAACTGAGTTAAACTGAAAAAAACTCCACCAACTAATTCTATAACTCCACCAAACTCTGTCACATGAGTTCTAACTGAAGTCTCCATGCAATAGCTCCAATTAACCCTCAGGAATAGCATAATTCCTTCTTGTTAGCTCCTGTGCCACATCTGTGCACTTAACTAAAGTGCTCCAAGAGAATAAGTTAATGTTTAGAGTCCAAATATTATTAAGAGCTAATAATATTAGACATGTCTATTTTTAAACTGGAAATATAAAAATAGATTCCACCCAATATGTCTAAAAATATAAGTCCATCTATTTTTCCAACTTGACCAACCATCCACAAATAGCATCCTGCAACTCATAGAATATGATCAACATTTCTAAAAATAGACATAGTCTAAAAATAGACTTGCACCAAAAATAGCCTGCGGGCCCACTTAGTGAAGGAAACTCTTTTCACTAATCTCATCATCTTGTTGCAATCTCAACATTGACAAGTGTCCTCAGGGAATCCAATGCTAATCTTTGACAATTCTGACTGAAGAATCAATTTTTTTTTTGTAGAAGTGTGATAGAACTTTAGAGGAACTTTTGAGGCACTTTTAAGAGTCTAAATTAATTACTGAAGGAATGTTCAAATAGCCCTATTTTTCTAGCTTCCAGAACATCTTTAATTTTTCAAAATGACCCATGGTAATGCCTCCAAAATTTCATTCTCCCAAGGTCACTCCAGTGTGTTCCAGAAGCATAACATTGTGTTCCAGAAGCATAACAAAGCCCTTTGAGAGGAATTTTGGAAGTATTCCTAGAGGCGTTTTGGGCTGCAAGTGTTATGGTTGGAAATATTAGGATGTCTGCTACAAAATGGAGTCCTAGAGCACTACAAATCCTTGTTTCAAACCCCTTAAAAGTTGATTTTAAGAAAATTAATTGCAGAAAATGATCTGGAGCAAGTGTATTACTGGAATTTCTCTCAAACGATAACACATGTGGATAAACTGAAGGAGTTTTTTTTTCTTTGGCCTATGATTGACAAAAATCACTTTCACTTTTCTAAAATTCATCTCCATTACTTTAGAAATGGATTTTAAAGACAAATTGTTCCTGTGATAGTAGGGTAAGTTAGTGAGATGAAATGGGGGTGATAGGGTTGAGTACAAATTTTGATAAAATTTTAGTGGATAGGGTAGTCTCTGGAATTCACAATGAAAGTGATATGAGGAGAAATAGGTAAGTGTAAGGTGGTAAAAATCATAAAACACAAGAAATTCTCAATTTAGGCCATGATAATAACTAGTGTAAAAGTGTTTTAGGTTTAGAATGTGAAATGAGGGCTATGGAGCTAATAAAAAATTATAAGAAAATTTCAATGAATAGGATGACATTTTAGCTCCACATTGAAACTAAAATGAAAGCAAATTGAGGGGTGTAGGGTAGTCAAAACCCTAAAACATAGTCAACCTATGTTTTCACTGTTTTTTACTATAAAATAGCTTAGAATTAGGGTTTTGATGGTTAAAATATGTTATGGATGGTAGTGTAGGTGATAGGAATATGTATAGAGGGGGCATGGGGGTGTAGGAATCATGGTTTAGATGATGGGTTAGGGTTTAGGACAATGGGTAAGTTAGGGTTTTCCACATGAAATTTTTTTATACATGGACAACTGATATTGTGGAGAAAAACACCATGAACATGAAATTGTTTTAAACCCTCAAACATTGGACCAAAAGATAGAATAAGAATGAAGAATTACCTTTAATGAAGATGTTACAAGGTAATGGAGACAATTTATGAGCTTGTTTGGAATTTTTTGGATCCCTAGACCGAAAACCGCTTCTTTTTCATAAGCGTAGAAAAACCCTCAGAAGCGTAAAAACTACTGGAAAAGTGTAACAACTTTGGCTAGAAACATAACAGAGTTGCCTAGAAGCATAAAAAAAGGGTTGAAAAAAATAACAAGAGTGGTTTGAAGGATGGCAAGTGGATTTTTAAAGGAATTTGAACCTTGAACTTTGGACTTTAGACCAAAATGGAGGGCAAATGAAGTAGATAGATGCTATTCTACTCATCAAAAGGTAACAATAAATGAAATGAGGTTTACCTTTGGCCTTTATAAACTTTCAATGACATTTCGCTTTTTCCTTTTGACATTTGTAAATGAACTTTTACCTTTTGCCATTTTTTAAATGAGACACGAAATAAACTTCTCCCTTTCAAATTTGTGAAATACTGCTTACCCTTTGACATTTGAAAATGACCCTTTTGACCCTTTGTGCAACTTGGAAAGTGACATGTTTCTCTTTCAAATGAGGTAAGAAGGCAGAGTAAATTTATTTTGAACCCTTTGACATTTGAAGTGAATTGATTGACTTTTGAATGAAATAGTGATAAAAATTTCTCCATTTCATGAAACATTAAGGGTTTTTTTCAAAAACATTTGAAATTTTCTCATTAGATATGACCCTTCAAACAATATGAGATGTATTTAAATCAGAGGATGAGCATTATCGCACAAGTGTCATCACAATTGTCGCAAGATGTATCTTTAGTGTCACACTTGTCGTAACTAGCCGTAAAGTTGTTGCACAGAGGGGAATGGTTTGTTAATACATCATGGATGATATATGTTGTTGAGTGATCAAAATATTCTAAGTGTGTGATCATAGTCAAATTTTTATCACCATTTACACAGAACTCACCGATTGCACGAACATTTTCGGAAAAAATTCCCGACCAAGAAACCTAGCTTCATCTGGCCTCCCTGAGCTATGCACAATGCAGTTTCAGTCCTCTAGTTGTGGCCTTAATGCTTGGAAATGTGAAAATTCACAGTTCCTAACTCTCAGGACAGACGCACTGCATAGATTTTACACCCAAGATCAGACCTTGACCTCCATAATTGTGCAATCATGTCTCCCATCTTGGCTTAAAATGGAAAATTCACAATCAAAAGCCTCAAGTTCATTCCCTGAGCCCCTAAATTATGCAGCTACGTAGTAGCCCAATCTTACTTATCTCTTGGAACTATGTAGTTTTATCACCTAGTGTCCATTCCCTTATCCTATCTCAGTAACTCTTGGAAATGCAAAATTTTGTTCCTCAATTGAGCCTGAACTGTGCATTGCACAGTCTCAAGGCTCAATATTCCCCTTTCCTACCTAAACTGTGCAACTACATAGTCATTGAGCACCTCTTCCCAACTTGTCACTTGTTTCGGGCTCAGTGTATGGATCAGAATGCACCATCTTATACTAGGGGGTTTTTGGATTGATTTCGTCTCTTCATGAGTGAGTTGTAGGAATAGGTACCCTATCATTTGATGGAAAGATGATGAAGAAGGAGAAGAAGGAAGGAAGCATGCTCAAAGACACTATTGTAGCTGAATTTACAAATTGACCGATCAAGAGAAATCAAAGGGACACTAGTGTGCGACCACTATCCAAGACTTGAGATCATTAAATATTCCTTATCACCAATCCATGCAGAGGTGAAAATAAAATAATCTTCAAGAAGGCATTCAACTCTCAGCAACAACAATGGAGGTGAAAAGAAAAGCATCTTCAAGAACATATTCAACTCTCAACAACAACAATGGCTTAACATTGGCACATCTCCCATAAGTCCATGCCAACAGTTTCATGTCATGTCATGTCATTAGTGGTCATATGCCACATCACTATTGTGGATCATGTAAATTGTATTCAAAATTTATTGTAAAGTTGAAGTCCAAAGGACACATGGAATATGAAGAGTCATGTAAGCTGAAAAGTCATAGGAAGTAAAAAAGTCATGAGGGTAGTCAAAGTGTCACATGGAGGATGAAGCATCACCCCTTGGTTATATATACTCCCTCATTGTATGAGCAAAGGGCTCTTCACATTGGCTCCACCCGCAAAGCAATAAAGAGATAAGATAGTTCTATTTTGGATAAAGGAGTAGCTCCAATGCTCCACTATTAGAGCTAGTGATGTTCATTGTATACATGTGTCTTGGAACTTTTTCTTACTTAACATAAGCCTTCAAGGCTAGCACGTTATTCATGCATGGATTATGAATGTTTGTAAGACTATTATGTTGATGTTTTTATTTCATGTTTGCTTTCACAAGTGCTAAGGTAGTTGAATTATTTCGGTTATTTTAGTACTATTGATAATGTGTTTTAATGGTTGTTATCATTGTCCCATCCTTTTGGACTATTCCATGGGATATTGGGTAGACCTTTATCATTTATTTGTTGTAATGACCGTCACATCCCTTGTGTACTATTCTGCTGGATGTTAGACAGATCCTTTCAGTTCCAGTGTGTCTCTTCTTGGGTGGTACTATTACCTCTCTCTTAGAGGTGCACTTCTATATTTCTCCCAAAATAGAAGAAACTTGACACACTTACAACTGAACACTCACTAGGCACACTTCCCTTGCTTTTCAGAAGTACATTTTTACTCCTCTTGGATTCCTCACAATTATACCCAAGGCGGATATTTAAGAATTCAACATCCGAGCCATTATTCTAGATGGGACTCCTACACCAAAATGTGTGAGGTCTAATTGGGAATTCATATTAGGGATATCCCTAAATGTTGGCAGGTCCAATACCGTCAACAAGGAGATAAGGTACCTAATAGAGTTGACTTCAACAAGTGGATTATAAAATTCATTGGTGGGTTGGTGGGAAAGAACTAAAGACGCTTAGCAATTGGAGAAGTTCAGGATCCTCTGATGAGATGTAATTTTATGATTGTAGCTCTTTGTATTACACTTATCTTTCAAGCATTAGATGTTAAATTAACCATGTTGGAAGCAATTTGGGAGATATAAAACTTCGAGAAAATGTGCAATTGGGTAGAGCATGTCGCAGATTTAATCAAGACCAATTGTCACGAAATCCATAACCTTGGGAAACACATTCATTTTCCTTATTTTCTTATATTGATAACTGTGAAGATTAGTCCACTTGTTGGAGAGATTGAACTCACTAGGAAAGATATGTCATTGATGGATTATCCACTCATTTGTCGATGAATTGAATTGAATGAAAGGTCAGGGATGATCACTTACTGACTTGGAAGCCTTTGAAACTTGAGAAATAATGAACTGACCCTTCTGATGGTTTCTTGGACCTTGAAAGGAAAAAATGTAGCAAAATTTCAATCTTTGGATGGTTTTGGAGAGTTGTGAGCATGAGAGAGGAAAAATTTTGACCATGTAGCATTCTTCTCTGAGAAAATACAAATTTCCTTTACTTTATTTTCCTATATTTTCTAACTCCAAATGAGGATGCTTTGTATGGTGAAAATGATTCTTTTTTTATTTATTTCATGACATGATTGGAACTTATGGTGGCGAAACAAATGAGACCTAGAATCTGACCTAGATGAAGGTGTGGTGAATGAACTCAGACCCTATATGATTAATTGATGATATGACCTCTGAAATAATGATGACCATGAATGAAGTGAAGGGAGTAGCATTTCAAACCTAGAAATATTCAACGTACAAAATTTTATTTGAAAACTAACTTGAAACTATGAAATGTTTCCCTAGGACCACTACTAAGTAAACCTGAAAAGAGTATTTTTTTATCACTGAATATTGGACACTAACATTGGCTCCAATTGGGAATGGAAAATCTGTCAGGAGGTGTCAAGTACATCGTAGATCAGGTAGCCTCATCCATTTGGAAATTGAGTCACTGTATCTAAAATCTTCAAAATAACTCAAATCAAACTGAAAGCTGAAATGTACATCATCAATTGCAAACTCGACTGGAAACTGACACTGAAAAATATGATCAGAATTTTGAGCTTATTAATCACACCTTACCTACTCTAACTAATCCATAAATCACTTGATCAAGTGAATTCTAAAATTCAATGTAACCAATCAAGTAAATGTCTTCTTGATTGATGCTTGTATTAACCTCCACTAGGCATAAATAAATATTGAGTAAATGGCAACTCAAAATGAAATCTGAGCCAAAAACCTGTGTTGTCGAGAAAAAAAAACTCCATCTTTTCTGATGCTTGCAAAAGGCTGCCCAAGGGGTCTTGAAAATCATGAAACATTACCTCTTATTGATCAACAAAAATAAGGGAGATGCTTACAGATATAATGGATGATTGTTATTCTTCATTTGGTTGATCCTTATTAAATAAAAATGCAACAATGTTATCTTCTATATCATCCATATCAAAGACCAGATTTGTATGTTCTTGCAGATCTTCAATTGAGGTAGCCAAATCAACATTAACACAAACACCTACAAGTATATTTTCATGTTTATCAGAAAGATAATTGTATTGGCTTTGAAAAAAATCTATATCTTAGTCATTTGAAGATTTCTGAACATGTTCATCAAACTCAATACAACAAACCTTTTGTACATTGTTTTTGACCTCAACGGATAAATAATGACTCTCTATAGTTTATATACAAGCAAACTGAAAATTCTAATCTGCACATATTTCTTCATGAATAAAAAACTCAGAAGAGGAAAGGGATGAAGGGTAGTTGGAAATAACATCTTCATATATATATATATATATATATATATATATATATATATATATATATATATATATATATATCGCTTGAATATTGGAAATACTACTGCAAATTATCATCAACTTCAAAATATGGAAGATCAATGTCATCCTTTGAAGAATTCTGCTCAAGTTCGTTGTCATCCAGGTTAGAATCCATGATATTCTCATGGCGGTGAAAAGGGTTTTGATTCAAAGCATCCAAGAGTTCATCATCCATAAACTCTTCATCTCCATAAGCACTTTCCAGCTCTTGAATAAAATTCTTAAAGTGATTACAACAATCCTCAATCAAAAGCAAAGAAGGATAGGTTTCTCTATATTTATCGAAAAATACTGAGTGAAAATCCTTGAGAGAATAAATACAAGCAGGAGGCAAGATTTCATACCAAAACCATGCTTTTTCTTCTAATTTTATCATGAACATCTTCACTAAACAATATTCATGAAAATTAATCTTCAACTTACACACATGCATATGAATTCCTATTAAATGAAGTGTAGCATCATCACCTTTTCCATCTCTGAATTTTGGCAAGTATGTTTGCTAATATACCTTAGGAATATGATTTGGAAAGCCTAGAACATGATCTTGATGCATAGGAGCATATATTCTAGACTGAGAACTCAATTTGAAAAAAGTAAATTCACCAAAAATTTCTTAAAGCTACCGATTTTTGAACAGTGGAGTTGCCATAAAAACTCTGAACTTTTGGATTCTTTGACACTGGAGTTGCTAGGTGAAAGATGCACAAACTTCTTGTGCCTGACCACTGTTCACCATCATCAATCAGAGCTAATATTTTTCATTCTTTCCTGGGAAATATTTAGCCTTCACTTCTCGCCAATGACGCCAAAAATGTTATCACTCCCCCTTGCTTCCCAAGGATGAGAATGGAGCTGAAGGAAGGTAACCACAAACCAACATTTAGTTTAGGTAGCTAGCCTTACCAAGACCAGATAGGGCTCTCTCAGTGTCACTTTGCAACCAAATGGATGGCTGGATATAATTTTTTATGCTAGTTATGATGCCAAGTAGATTAGGGTTTTTGTTTGTTAGGAGTTTGGTTGGATATGAATGGTTGTTACGAAACTAGGTTTAGGGTTTTGGTATGAATTCAAAGGTTTAGTTGCAGAGGTAAGGGTGAGGCCAGGTAGGTAGGCTAAGAAGAATGCTTAATTTTTCATTTCGTATAGAGTGAACTAAGAGGGAGTCAAAATGATCATTAAACTAAATTCATTCATCAGAAGGGAAAAGACATTTTCATGTAAAGCTTATAAAAAACAGAGCATGGAAAGCATGATTTTTGCCAATAAACTGATAAAAATTAGCATAAAAAAACATATATGTGAAATATGGATAACATACAATTCAACATGATAATTTTACAGAGAAAAAAAAATTCTCAAAGGCATACCAATGGAGTCTCAACACTATGTTTGGAACAATGTCTTTGATTTCATTAACAAAATATTGTACAATATATCCACTGCAAATAACAATTATCCAACCTATAAAATTACTTGAGGTTGGAGTAAATATATAAAGTATAATTCATGACACCTCATTGGGTCAAAATATGATCCAAAACACTTCATAAATGCACCCTATGAGTCATTTCCTAGTTTCTAGAGAAGTTAGAAACAATTTCCTCAAATTTAGCTAATAATTAGGAGTGTGTGTCTCCTTGATTAGTTACATAATTCCTCCAAAATGAGAGGCAAAAAAAACTCCCCTACCAAAAATACACCTCATGGGACAACTACACTTTGAATTTTGGAGATTTTTTGAGTTGACAATTGTCCAAGGGAATCCAATGATAGAAGCGTCACGCCTCCTAGCAGAAACGTCGCACCACTCTGGAGCATATTTTGACTGAATTTTAAGCACCCATTTGAAAATATTAGAGTTAGGCTAGGTAGCCCTATGTGTATTCTTTCTATTTCACCCTCATAATTGAGAAAATACCCATTAGAAGACCTTCTATTATGTAGAATTATGATCTACGGATAAATAAAATTCCCTAAGTGTGGTGCTAGGCACTTAGAACAACAGATTAAAGACTTTTATATCACTTTATCTAAGAGTAAATAGACACAAAGAAAGATAGAAGAACCTACTTGTGATCCAAGCTCTTCCTATTATCCTTTTGTCGCTTTTGCTGTAGCCTCCAATCCAACTTATATTGTCGGATTGATTCCTGCAAGTATAAAAAAATAACAACAAAGAGGTTTCAATATATAGATGCCTATTTATCTTAATCAGTTAAATTGATTAAAAATGAAACATATATATCATTCAAGAGTCCATTTCATGAGAAATATAAACATAAAAATATACATATATGGGAAAATGAACAAAAATCTTTATTAAGGAGTAGAAGGGGGAGGTTACAACCAATGATCGATTTGATGTCAGTAGCTCCAGCTTCATCCCAGCCTCATCACAATCAACATCTCACCAGCAACATATCACTTCTTTCACTCTCTTAATTGAGAATATAACATCATTTCTTTACCAAAATTCTTCCTTTTCTAGCTCTAGGATCTATGCTCAATTTATAGGGAAACTGATGGTAGTTTCTCAATCAATGATATTCTAATAATAGGTGAGACATGTTCCCAAGATCAGAGGCGTTAGATGGACACTTGGATTCAAATTTTGACACATATGGAATCTTTAAGAAGGCACTGGCCATGTGGGGATTCCAGAACAATGAGAATTTCGCTCCCAATTGACCAACACAATCTTGAATGTCAGAAAGTGCATTGCAGTGCACCCTTGAATGGAGGGAGCTGCATATGAAATGCAGTTAGTCCCTTGAGAGGCAGCGTTGGTGAGATCATAAGTGATATAACATATACTTTAAACCTTGCAAATATCTTGATAAAAGTCATGAATGATTTGTTTTGGTCTTAGGGCATGTAGAAACTGAAATGATAGGGGCTGATATACCCTATTTCATTGGTCCTGGGGATGATGTACAGTTTGACAAGGTCATGGGGGATGATGTTGAAATTGACCTATAACAGCTGCCACCTAAAGCATGAATTTAAAATAATAACAATATTTTTTGAATGAGATGTTTTACGATGTGATGGGCTGGAACTGAAGCCGAGTGGAAACCTGCATCAATCTTACAATACATTACATCATGATATATCCTCTTGATCACGAATTTTTGAGGGAGGCATTCCCATGCTCATCACATATACTATCTAATAACATGTACATAGTGTAGAAAGTTGTCTACATTGGAATGTTTCCCAATACATATATGCCTATAGATATAGGCCCATGTTCGGATGAAAATCTGTATGTAAGGTCACTGTATAGATGATTTTTACAACAATCCTAAAATCACAGCCTGTATGGCTGAAACTAGATCCCTGGTCTTCTTATCTTGTTCACTCGATCGTTCGGTTACAAGTATAGCCATGCGAATATATGATTTGTGGTCAAACATGGTAAGAAATTGTTTAATTACCAGCCAATGATGTGAGCTGTTAACAAACGCGAGAGAACCACCATTGATGTTAATGGCTCTCAAGGTACTTCAGTACATTTCATAAGGCATGAATAGATGATTTGATGTCGAACACCAAAAAAAAATCTTTCGGTCAAAGGTCCAGAAGCGAGGATCTTGCCGATGCTGTAACAAGCCTCATGGTACTAGAAGATGATCTTTCTAAGTAAACTTCCTGGATGATGATTTGATGTCAACATGAAGTCACTTGAACATAAAACGAGAGTTAATAATTTCGGAGACAAAATGTGACTTGATATAGCAATGTTCAGGGATGACTATCATGAGAATGAAGTTTTATGAGTATTGCAGAAGGATGAGTATTCACTAGATGACTTCTCTTGAACATATCGGCGACACTGAGATGAATTGGAAGCATTGACCCAAACCCAAAGTGAAGGTATGATGAACCATAGATATGAATGAACCGTCAAGAATATTACCCAACCCAAACATTCACGATGATGGAGTGAATTTTCATGTTCAAGAGCGACCTGCTATCGTAAAAGTTCTGTTCACTTTCCCAACTTTTCCTCGATCATTTGGCGACTAGTACCTCTTTATTTTTTAACAAGCTTGAGGAGGATAACATATCATTTATCTATAATTCAACCCTTAGGGCGAATAATGTATCGCTATTTAATAGTTTAACGAGTCTAGAGATGAATGAAACTCGATTCTTTCCATGATCGACAAGCCCATCGCTATTTTATGTTTTAACGAGCCTAACGATAGTGAAAACCTGGTCCTTTTTAATATATAGAGAGTTTGAAAAAGAGGACAAAAGAAAACTCCATAAGTACTTTTTCGTAAAGTTGTCGCTTAGATCCAAAAAAGTGTAAAACAATATCTGAGTGAACCTCCTAGGCATGCTCAACTAAGGTTTTCCTTTTTTGAAAATAATCTATCTCAGTCCGGAAAAGGGTTAATCTTATACTGAGTAGATATCAATTCATTTACTTTTACGAGCTCAAAAAGACAAGTGCTCAACAATCTTTTCACATTATCGAAGTCGGAAAAGAGCTAAAAGAAGACTCCAGGGGTTCCTTTTTCACTGTTATCGAAGTTCAAAAAAGAGATAAAAGTGTGATTCAATTCGTTTTTCATTTTTATCAAAGCTCTAAAAGTAAGGATAAAAGTATTCTTTGTGGTCAAATCATTCTGGAAATAAATGTGCATGACTAAACTGCTATATCAGTTGCAAACCTATTCAAAACAACATCAAATGGATTAAAAATACCCATTTCATGATAAAAATTGAATAAAACCATAGTCACAACAATAAATATGATTTGAAAATAATCAATGACTACTTAAAAGAGTTTTACTATTCATTTTTACCATTTCAAAGTTACCATTTTCATTTTGGAGCTCTGAACCTATTTTCGCCCCCAAACTTCAACTGTTGATTGCGATCAATTCTGTGGACAGTTTTCACCGCCATTTGATCCAGGTTCGTGCCATAAACCTCCTCTTTCCTTTAGTATTCTTTTTATTTCATTTCATTGCAAGTTTTTATGGATTTGGGCCCCTTATGGTAAATTTATTTTCAAAAGAGGGAAACACTCCCTTGGATGTTGAAACCTGTGTTGCAATGCACCTGAAATGAATGCTAGGTGCATATGCAACACACTGTCTCTTGTCTTGGGCTGTGTTGGGCACATTTCAAATTTTTTATTCTTGCAGTGTACCCAAGTTTAGCCTAGTTTTTTGCATGAAAATGGTATTAATGAATCTTATGGTTGTATTTTATGGATTCAATGGACTAAAATGACAATTACTTGGAGGGAAAGAGAGCATGAAGAAAAAAACATGATTTCCATTAATGATCCAGGTACTGTAAGAGCCCTCAGGGACTGTGGGTTTTTGAAATACTTCCATTTATTAGGTATGAGGCAACAGATGGAACTATTGGAGTTACTTGTTCGTGCATGGGATCCAGCAATTGAGGCATTTCATATTGGGAACAAATTGGTCCCAATTTCAGTGGAGGATATCTATTTTTTGATAGGCTTGTTGAGGAGAGGCCTACCCATTTCTCTCTCAGGGTCTACTCTCAGAGGAGGGGTGGTGAGAGACTATATTTTGCAATATTTCTATCCAGAGGCAGAGCCTAGCAAGGATGGGAAAATAAACATTGGTGACATTCGTGATTTTCCATTGAGAACCATCTTATTCACGATCTTAAAGCTTGCTGGTACCGCTACACTACATGTCACGAACAGATCTTATATGTAGTATGCGCTAGAGTGTATGGAACCAACAGTTTTCAACTGGGCTAAATTTTTACTCCCTCAAATGAAAGAAAAACTGAGCAATGAAAAGGGAGGAAGGAAGAGAAATTTCAACTATGGTTCGATCCTCATTTATCTTGCCTTAGAGCGGATTTCACTGATGCATCCTCAACATGTGACATTAGGTGTATCTAACCCTATAGATCCAAGGATGAAGAGATGGGTAGAATTGATGGCTAGACATGCAGGCCAATCGGCCATCGTGTTCTCGACTACATTCTTCACCTGGTTCAGGAAATATATTATTACCATTGATGACAATGCATATGTAAGCGTCGACTTCCGAGGAGATTTAAATTTAGCTTTACCAGAAGGCGCTTAGTGGGGTGCTATCAGTAAGAGTGTTTTGACCATGATTTTTTATTTTTCTAAGGTTTATACATGTTTTTATATTTTAATTTTTTCCCAAGACTAAACTAAAGTTTTAATGTAATGCAGATGTGGGTCGAGTTCAACTAGTGGGAGAGCCAGAGCATTGAGCGAATGAGCCAGCAGAGAGGGCTGTCTAGAGAGAAGTCCTTCAGGATTTAGATATGGCTGAGACTCTTTCTGAGCTTCCGCAACACATACAGGGGTTGACCTTCGGTATTCCAAATTTCTGGATCGAAGAGTTACCCATGCGACTACAACACCACAATATTGGTGTTCCTAACCGTTGGATGCAGTTACTGCGTAGGATAGCTAGATAAATACCATGTTATCACGAGCATCACTATTTTACTTTTGAAATGTTGCATACATTTTGAGGTCAGATGACCAATGTGTCTTGGCTACAAATTTTTTAAAAACCTATAACTATCTATCTATTTGATTTCAGTGTTTTCCTATGTTTATTGTGTGATCCTATTCAATTATGTGAATGTATATTTAAATGTGTTGCAAATGTCTTCCTATAACATAATTCACTAAAGAATCATTTAACGTGTTCAAGTTTCTGGAAATGTGTTGATATTGGATAAAATCAAAATGTCTTTCCAAAAGTCGAACTCTTAGAAACATATGATGCAGTATTAGATTTATAAAAGTATAAACACTAGTAAGTTGTAATACCACTAGTTGTGAGTCTAACCTTACGATGATGCGATTAATACCAAATAAAATGGAATCAGAGAGAAGTTTGATCAATGCGCTATACTTAGTGATATTATTTGTAGATCAACCGATACAAATCCCTTGAAAACTCACTAACTTGTCGTTCAGAGAGAAAATGGACCATGCTGTAGAGGATAGATTCTGCGTACTACGACTAGCACCATCAACATACCCAACAAATGGTTCCAAAGATTCAGACATCTGCGATGAAATGTAAAGTGGATTACTAATTTCAAGAAAACTCTAAAAACAAACTAAGAAAATAAATGCAAATCAACATCATATATATACAATATAATACAAAAAATTACTATGCTCATGATTAAGCATAGTAACGTTTCAGATACAACCCATTTCGGGGCTGCGCCAACATAATTCCATCGTAATCTACCAACTTTTAGGCAGCCTTAGCAAGAAATATTTGGACAATATAGGGGCCATGCCATAATGGCTCAAATTCCCCTGTACCTATTATATCAGCTTCCTGATAATAAAGAAGGACCAAGTCACCCTCTGAGAAAATATGAGGCTGGACATGCTTGTCATATCGTGCCTTTATACGTCTCTTATGCGCTTCTTTGGAAAATTGGGCTTCACGATGTGTTTCGTCAAGATGGATGAGGTTAAAAAGACGCTCTTCTTCAGTAGAGGTGTCAGGTAACAAGTCGATTGCAAGTTTTAACGATGGTATTTCACATTGGATTAGCAAGATAGCTTCCAGACCATACATCAATTGAAAGGGGGTAAATCTGGTTGCGTTTCTCACCGAGGTTCGGTACGCCCACAAGGCTGAGTACAAGATTAAATTCCAATTTTTTTTATGAAATCCTATCATTTGTTGAAGCATTTGTTTAAGAATCTTTTTGATAGCCTCAACTTGTCCATTTGATTTTGGATAATAAGGAGTGGAACTATCATGTGACAGTCCTAACTTGGCAGTCAACTCAGTCATCATGTGATTGCGAAAAATTCTTACCATGATATGTGACTATAGCATGTGGGACCCCAAACTATGCATTGACATGATTAAAGAAAAACAATGCAGTTTTTTGTCCTGTGTTGTTGAATGTAGGCATCGCTTAACCCCATTTGGTAAAGTAGTCTTCTACGACAATAATATAACCATGCCCCCCTGGAAAAACGAGGGTTACAGGTCATGAAGTCAATGCCCCATTTTGAAAATGGTCCCACAGAGACAACAAGATGCATTGGTGTAGGCGGTTTGCAGATTTTATGATCAAATATCTGGCACGCATGAAAACTTATGACCGCGAGGATGCAGTCATGAAATATGGTAGGCCAAAAGTAACTGATGCGAAGTATCTTCTGCATGGTAGCGTATCCAGACAAATGTCCACAACAAGCCCCAGCATGACAATCATTTAACACCTTTTCGACCTCCTCATGAGTGAGGCACCTTCTTAAAATTGTATGGACACCACGACGATAAAGTGTATCGCCGATTATCAGATAATATTTGGCTTGGTATTGAGTACGTTTTTTGTCAGAGCGAGAGGTATCAGGCTGAAAATTCTAGGTTTGGATATAAATGATAAAATCCCCATACCAAGGATGAGATGATCCAATCAAAAACAAAGACTCATTAGGAATAGATGGTTCTGACGTAGTGGTAGTACTATCAGAGAGAAGGTCACAGAGAAGCTCAGCCAAAACTAAAAACTTCTTCGACTTTGATTTGATAAATTCCAATTCAAATTCCTCCAAAATGACAATCCATTTTGAATACTTGCCCCCCAAAAATTGACGTGATAAGATGTAAGTCATGGGGTGGCAATTCGAAATGAAAATAGTCTTCCAGAACAGGATATAGTGGCAAAATATTTGGACGGCTTGAACAGCTACCAAGGAAAGATTTTCTACGTATGAATACTTTACTTACATATCATTGAGATTACAAATCAAATAATAGATCGAATGTTCTATCCCATTTTCTACTTAGACCAATACCATAGCAATGGTCATATCAGCTGCAATGATATATAATAAATAATCACTCTGATAATTGGGGGAGTACATTAATGACAACCGGACAAGAGTATCCTTGACAACATCAAAAAAATCTTGCGCAACTTGGTCCCAATGGAAGGGAATCCCATTTTTCAAGAGCCGAGTGAATCCTTTAGCCATTACGGCCTAGTTGGGTATGAACCTCCTTAGTAAGTTAGTCTTTCCCTGAAGTTTCTATAATTGAAGCAAATTTGATGGCGCAGGAAAATCAAGAATGGCCTCGACCTTCAGTGGGCCTATTCAAATTTCTTCTTTTGAGACGACGAATCCTAGAAAATGACCAGGACCAAGAAAAAACGCACATTTATGTGGATTGAGGTGTATTTTGTAGTGTCGGCAGCGTAAAAAGATAGTTCTCAAATGCATCGGGTGATTATTCTGGCTTCATGAATTCATAGGTAAATCATCTAGATAGGGTTGAACAATGTATTTGATGTCATTGAAATCATAATCCATTGCTCTCTAAAAATTTTCCCCAACGTTATTTAAACCAAATGAGAGTTTCCGATAAGAAAATGTGCCCCAGGGATAGATGAATGTTGTCATATATTGGTCCTCTAGGCAGATATTGATTTGATTGTAGCCAGAAAATCCATTCATGAATGAAAAGATTTCACATCCAGCACTATCATCAATAATCTGGTCGATAAAGGGAGTAGGATAGCTGTCTTTTGGATAAGAAAGATTGACATCCTGATAATCGACACACACTCTGATGGTTCCTTGTTTTTTCATAACAAGAATGATGTTGAAAACCCACTAAGTTAGTGGAACAGGTTAAATGAAACCATCACGCAAAAATTTTTCAACTTCTTCTTTAATGGCAATGACCTTCTTCGAAATAACATGAAGAAGGAGTTGACATACTAGCTAGACATTAGGGTACATATTAATAGTGTGTTCAACGATACTAGTATCTATGCCTGAAATTTCCTCGTAAGACCAAGAAAATACATCACGAAATTCATGAAAGAGAGAGCGATGTGTTTTGAGTTCTGATGGAGAACATGACACGCCAACATGAATTTTCTCTACAATGCTGGGTTTTGTCGAAATATTGATAGAAATGGTTTCTTCAATATTTGATAAATTTCGCTCGGAACCGATTGCATTAATAGGAAAATAATTTGAAAAGGAAGTTTTGATCGATGGGTGATATATTTCACTAAGATTATTCTTCATAATCTGGAAGATGGCAATGATGATGATGATCTTCCCATGGTTCTCCTTCTAACATCATGTTTCCAAAATATTCTCATCTCTCAAGAAAGTTGAGGAAAAAGGATCAGATGGAGTACCATAATGTAATAAATGATCGATCCAAATGACCAGCAACGATGATTTTGGATTCGCCGCCCAAGCTATATAGGTTTATTTCTATGCAACCTCAATTGGGATGGGTGGTAGAAACTCATCCAACGTAACAATTTCAGAATCACCTGTAATCTTCCTTAAGACAGATGGAGTGGAAGATATCATGTAGCAGGTCTCTATTCTTTCAATTTTTTCCAGCGTCATAGGCGGTGGTAATGCAAAGGTTCCCATGAGAGTGGAATCCTTTAAGAGTCCTACACCAATGTACTGAAGTGCAAGTTGTGATGCATGAACTAACATAACACTTCCAGTTACCTAGGAACTGGAGGAAAAGAAGGATAGTTGATTGATGACTGTGATGACACCTTTATGTGGAAAGGCGATCATTCTAAAATATGTAGAGATGATCGCATTCATAGCATATACCCATGGCCTTCCGAGTAAAATATTGTAGTCAAGGGGTCTGTCAACAACCTCAACCTCAACTTCAACATTCACTGTTTCTCCCCCTAGTTCAACATGCAGGTTATTAATACTACCGCAAGGCTTATATGTACGTCCGTCGAAAGCTTTCAACGTCGTTGGTGAGTGAGAGAGGTGCAACGAGCCAATTGACTTTGTAATATCCCAAAATACGAAAAGCAACAATATAGCTCACAATAATGGGAAATAGCAGCAAATAACAATACATCAATCATAAGCCAAATATAGATCCATGGTATTATGTATAATTGCAACAAATAAGTACAATATCTTGGGGATCAAGTCCCTCAAGCTAGGCAAGAGAATCCTCTAATGCATAAAATCGCCAATACATGTGATACAGTTGCTACACAAAACACTGAAGTAAGTACATCACAGTGTTAATGATTAATACCGCAGCTGGAAAATGTAAATGAATGGATATGATAATACAAGGCTCATACAAGGTTCAAAATGGAGATCTATGCTCCTTAACACTTTTCCTAGATAACCTAGGAATGGTTTCTGGAAATACCCAGAATATATGATGGTGATCGAAAGCCCTAGGGCTGAAGAATCACTGCAACTGAAGCACATAGAAGGAGGTGGCTGAAATTGATGTAGATTTGAATGGCACTCCTCCAATAGACTCTCCTAATGAAGGGATTATCCCTTCAATGAATATCTAAACTCCCAAATGTGGCACTGAACCCTCCTTTGGATCTGCTCAATAAAATAATGTATTTTGGGAGTAATACTGCGCTGTAGGAGATGATGATGACTTGTCTTGATGCCAAAATGCTCAAGTTAACCAATTGGTTCCTCCCACAAAAAAACAAGTGGTCTAATGTAGCATTCATGTGATGCTCAATGTGCTCGCTAAAGCATGAGGAATAAGAAATGGGTAGAGTCTCCTTCCCAAAGAAAACATTCAACCCATGTTTCATCCCTACAAATATGCCTACAACAATGATAAAAACATCATCTACATATGGGATCAAAATCAAGGATATTTAAGTTTCCATATGAAATACCAAAGGAGGATCAGAGTCACACATGTGGAACCAGCACAGTATGTCTCTTGACTGCCTCAAAACATGATATAGTAAGTGGTTTCCCCACCACTTGTTTGCTGCCACAAACTTCTCACATGCTTGGAGAAGGTGAATGATTTTTGGTGCCAATGGAGTACACCCTAAAGAATATATCATCTGCCTAAAATCTCCTAGGGAGTGGCCATTCTCAGCACTTCTTATGGCCCATGGACCATGATATTTACAAGAAAGAGTGCCCCCACTTGGAGCAATGGTCTGCACATGTATGGAAAAGGAATGCAAATACTCATCTAGTAAATCATTATGCACAAAAACATGATCCTTACCATATACCTTGATCAAGCTAGTGGAGTGGCTCATACATGGGTCCTCTCTCATTCCCAATGGGGAAAGAGGTGGTTGTGATAACTCTATCAAAGATTTATGTCTCTCCTCCATCTCCAAATAGTCCATGCATCTCCTAATATGCTAATATATCTCCTCTTCAAAGCCTTCCCAAGTGAATCCCTCCATGATAGTATGATATGCTCTAATGGAATAAGTGTGGCTGAAAAGAAATTCTTCATGTGCTCCACGTAGAAGATTATCCTTGAGTTTAGATGCTATAGCCAAGAATATCCTACTCTAATAGTCGATGACCCCATCTCACTGAATATATCTCATCTAAAAGTTGGTCATCAAGTATCATGCATGTCAAGAGATCCTTGGAGTATTCCACCAACAGTTGGGATCTCCAATAGGGATCTATACTCCATAGTGACAGTGTTGTTGATCTACCATATAAAGAATCTGTCATGTGGCTACCCCGTCCTTTGACATCTCCCATGCCAAAGTCACATACTGGGATGCTGCTATCTTGCCTTTGCTGTTCCTCTTGAAGCTGCTCATGCTCAAGTAAAGGTCAAATTTTTTGGAGGTTAGCCTTCCAAGGGAAGCTATCACCCATCAAAAACTTCTTTAGTTTGGCCAAGGTATGCATGAGTGGCCACCAAAGTCTATCATGTGTGGAATATTTCTCACCAAGTGGGAGTAGCTTCCGAGCCTCCAAAGCTAAGGAGTGGCCTCCTTGCACCATGATGGTGGCATCCTCCATCCCTACAACATCCTATTTTAGTGCAAGTTGTGGGATTAGAGTGGGTAATAATCATATTGGGAGAATTTATCCCTCCTCCTGGAGCCTACCTAAGACTCTCTGTGTGGTGTCATGTCCTCCCAATGTTCCCACTCCTCCTTGTTACATAGTAATTTTTCACCATCCCTGTAATCCCCATCTTTCCCATTGGAGGGTCATTTCTGTGACCAATAAGTAGTTTCATGCCTTGAAAATACCATCATTGAATCCCTTGCCATGAGGACAACATTCCTTCTGTTGATCATTTCCTGAGCAGACACTTAAAAACACCTATTTTTGCCTTGGCGCTAGTAGCCCGTTATGTCCTCGTGCCAATGAAGAAAATTAACACTGAGCCCATGCCAGTTGGCGCTCTGTCCCAGTTAAGTACCTGCGTTAATCTGCTTATGGAAAGTTTTTTTAAAAAAGAGGCGAAGTTTTGATTACAACAACTTCGTGGATGAGTCATGAGGAGTGGTTTCGACTGAATAACCATGGCCTTCCTCCTTTGGCCTCTTGTTTCCACCTTATGGGGAACCTACGAAGGGATAAGGCCTCCCTTCCACTATTGTAGGGATCCCAACCTCCTCCTCTCCTCTATAAATATAGCCATCGTCCATTGATGAAGGGGTTGAATGGTTGAGCCTCCAAGAGCCTTCATAGCCTAAAGAATGCTACAAGAGCCTTGATAGTCCTCATAGAGCCAAATCAGTAGCAAGAATATTATTGTCAAGACAACCAAAGAGAGAGGCTTGTCCCATTCTCGATGAGCTTTACCGAGACGTATTCTGCTGTCGACCCACCGAAGGAGGATTTAGCGTTAGAGCCAGGTTGTATCTTTCTTTGTATTAATTAATGATAAGCGACTTTGGTTATGGTTCCACTCATTTTGTTCATTGTGATCATGAGTTTTATCTTCTCTGATTGATACATAATTGCATATATTGGGTTTACGCTTGTGTGTTCATTGTGTTTCTTGTGTGTGTAGGTGTTCGATCACGACAAGTGGGAGAATTGTGATATGTCAGAGCAAGGAAATGGGAGTGCTATCTTCTCTATGAACAACAGCGTTGGACTTAAGGTAGGCCTTCTTTGCAATTTGGTCTATTGCAATAATGAACTTGTGCCTTAGCGTGATACGATTGTTGCTATACCTGATCTGGGCTAGTAGGGATCGCCTCTGTCCGAAGAGGGGATTTACCTCTCCAACAAATTGGCGACTCCGCTAGGGAGACATTGATTGGAGTTTGTCTTATATTTTCAGTCGATTTTGGTCCTTGTCTGCTTGATCAGCTCTTTTGGTTCTCTTTTTTTTGGTGTAAAACCCTTGTTCAGCCCCCAGAGGATCAAATCTAACCTCTGTTTTTCCGAATTTTCATCTTTTCATGGTTGGCTTAATTGGCACAGTTTCCACCTTGACAGTTGCGCCCATTGGCACAGGTTTCCAGTTCATCACTTGCGCCATCCCCTGTCTGGCATGGATTACAGCCAGATAGTCGCGCCATCTCCTGTAGGTGCTAGGGTTTTCCCTTGTTCGAAAGTTTCTTTTGGTCAGTACTTTGCTTCTGGGTTTGTTTTAGATTTTGTTTGAAGTGGTGAGTCTGGTCTTGGTTGGGAGAAATTCTTTGTTTTTTCATTTTCAGGCGTTGGCGCTTGTTTTCAGTTAGCAACTCACGCCAATTTGGTGCTAGTTGTCAGTGAGAAAATCATGCTAGTTGGCGCTAGTTGTCAGTGAGAAAGTCATGCCAATTTCAGGGTGTGTGAAAATTGAGATTTTTTCCCTAAATCCTTCACCAGTGTGTCTTTCCCTTCCGGTCTTTTCACTATATGAGCATAGATTACATTGCTCATTGTTTGACATGTCTTCTCTCCATGATTGCTTGATGTGAAAGGGAATGAATGCATTGTTTTGAACTCATACTTTGGAAGTCCTTTTTGTGCTTGACCTCATATGTCTTGTAGCCTTTTGAGGAATTTCATTACAAAGTGTTTAAAACAACGATTACATTCTTAGTGTTTGTTTGCATCCCTTTTGCATTCATCTTCCATTAAGAATATTTGTGTTTATTTAGTTTTCATCTCAAAGTTTTCTTTTGTTAAAATGCATTAGATCACATTGCATTGGAAAGTTTTTTTTGAGATTTATCATTGAACTTAGATCACATTGTTTAATGATTGAAAGCTAAAAATTGCATTGAGTGCATTCTCTTTCATTAAAAGCATGAATTAAGTAGATTCTCATTTCATCAAAAAATGCATTGAGTGCATTCTTATCATTTGAAAAGGAAAATAAAATTGTGCATAGATTACAGTTGCATAATTTTTGAAAAAGAGGATTTTTCATAGATTACATTGCATTATTCGCATCGTTGAATGTTTGAAATTACTTTTGGATAGTGAAAGTCATCTAGTTTAAAAAGTTTCTTTTTTAGTATTGATGTTTATTGCATCATTGTTTGAAGCTCTTCCCTTAACAAGATAGCATTCATCGAATTGAACGATTTCTTTTATCATATAGCTACATATAGGAGATTGTTAGATAACATGCAGTAGGGCCTTGAAATTGAGACATAATTGAAGATAAACCGTAAAATTTATTTAATTAACCTAAGGAAGCATTGAAACATTAACGAAACATTTTTAGAGGTCTAGGCTAGTGACGTGTTCCGGCGTCGTTAAACCTAGTACTTGTCGTTCGCCTCTTGGCTTTAGAAAGCACTAGTACGGACTTGTGCTCCCCATACCGTCGCATATATAAAGGGATACCCCACTAGGTTTCTATCCTTTATCTTTAGGAAGCTGAGTTCACCGCCTTATACCCATGATACACTGGACACAACATTCGGGGATATTTCCTGCATGTACATCAAGTCCTTGGTTGATTTCTCTTTCATTTTTCACCAAGGTGTATATTGCAGTTCACAGATATCTAGTACATTGATATGCTTAGATTACTAGAGTAGTCATTTTGATCTTTTCTGACTCATTAAAATTGAAAGGATCATCAAGCACTTGTCCTTTCACACTTGTTTCAAAATTGAAAGAGATAGAGCCACCTTTTGCTTGTTTCTCGACTCTTAAAAGATGAAACAATAGAGTTTTGTTTCAATGTTTTAAAAATTAACTACCCACGAAATATTCCTGGTTAAATTTAGTTTTTTTAGGGTGTTGTTCTAAAGATCATTTCTGATGGCAACTTTTCTGGAGTTCACCAACCAAGGAATCCCCTCTGAAGGGAATCCTAGTCCTTTTCCTCCTTTCGGAAATGTTGGCGCTCCTTATATGGCAACATTGTCCCTTCCTAGGTTAACTGTTGGGTTGCCTGTTTGGTTGTTTTCAACCTCTGTGGTCCCGAATGTCCCGGCTATTGTTCAATCATCTCCTCCACCTGAACAACATCATGTTGATTCTAAAGTGGACCTCTCCCCTTCTTCGCCTGTTTCTGCGTCCTCCTCTTCTACTTCGCCTGGTGAAAGTCTGGATTCAAGTAACTAGGTAGCTAAGAAGATGAAGAAGAAGAAAAAGAAGAAGAAGTATGATAAGAGAGAGGCTAAGGCTATAGCTACTGCTTTCGAAGCACCTCCTCTTGATAAAACTTCCAACCCTCCACGGAAAGTCAAGTTCCCTTGCATGTTGTGCACGGGAAACCATCTTCTTTGAGACTGCCCTGGCATTCCCAAGGTGCTCGAAGTATGGTCCAATGGTCATCCACCGTTTCCTTTGGCTTCCGAGAGTCAGGTTGGGGGCACCTCTTCAGCTATTGCTGGTAAAACTCTTAAGAAGTAGGGTAAGCTTGGAAATCCTTGTAAGTTGTGTGAAGGGCACCATGCCATTCACCTTTGTCCATATATGGATGAAGCCAAGTGAGTTTTGGACAACTTGGCTACTTCTGCACCATGCCTTCCAGCTGGTTACAAGCAACTTTCTTTGAGTCCTCCACCAGTTGATCCTACGATTGGTCAAGAGTCATCCTTGGTCAATCCCGCTCCCCCAGAAATTCAAATTCAGGAATCCATCCCCGACCAACCATTGGTCATGGGATCGGTTGAACTGGCCCCTTCTACGGTGCATCAGGACTTTTCCGTTAAGAGTGGACCTCACATCCCTCGGGTTCTTCTTGTTTCTTCAGATTCCTTAGACTTGGAGACAAATTCTCTTGTCCCTATACCTCAAGAAGCTGCTCCTCTGCCTCCCATGATGGAGGTCCTGGAGGATACTCCTCCCACCTTCGAGATGGAGGTCATGGAGGATGCTCCTTCTTCTTTCGTAACAACAGGGGAAGACCATCTCAGTTCGATGGTAGCCCCTCCAAGTAGTTTGGTCGCTTCCTTCGATTGGAGTCAATTTGCAGGATACCGCCTTCCGTCTTATGTGCCTTTTGAGATAAATCTACAAACCTCTGCACTGGTCGTACCCAGAACTGTTATAGATGAAGGCACGTATGTTAGTGTTCTATCCTCAACTACTTGGTAAGCTTTAGGTTCACCACCGCTTGTGCCTGTTACGCAGAATTTGTTGGCATTTAACAAAAGAACTAGTCAACCGTTAGGGATCCTTCCAAGGTTACCTGTTACTTTGGGAGGTAAAACCATCCATATGGACATGAAGGTTGTTCCAGGCCCCTTGGATTTCAATTTTCTCTTGGGGCGCGATTACACCTACGCCATGGGAGTGCTCATCTCCTCCCTTTTTTGTGTGGTCTGTTTTCCACATGAAGGATGGATCGTGACCATTGATCAGCTTTCGTTCTTTGGTCCTGATGTGGCAACTGGCCCGCCATCATCCCTTCCTCATTTTTATCCACCCATTGTATCTGCCCCACTGCAGGTCAAATATGTGGCTACTTACCCTGTGCTTGTACTCAGTGATAGTGTCGTTGTGCATCGTGTGCTGGGGGAATTGGGTCCTGATTTCTGAGATGTTGTTCTCCCATTGGGAGTGGAACTCTTGGAAGTGATCACTTCTTGTTCATTATGATGAGGTGTTCGGAGCATAGTTCATTTTCTTATGTCAAGCTCGTTAAAAAATGAAACAAGCTCTTCAGAGCAGAGTTCGTTTTTCTTGTGTCAAGCTCCTTAAAAAATGAAACAAGCTCTTCTGAGGACAGTTATTTTAATGTGTCAACCTCGTTAAAACAATGACACACGTTCTCGTTCAATTCGAGTCTTTGTTTAGATCTCATAAAATCCCAGTCGAGTCTTTCTCTTGATCTCGTAATTTGAACCTTCACTCCATCTGCCTTTCATATGTATTGAAGCTTGGGGGGCATGTACCTCGAATTGAGTCACCATGCTGGGGGCATGCTTATTTTTTCAAGCATAGTTTGTTTCCATTTCAAGCTTGTGTAAAAATGAAATTGGTTTCAAGCATAGTTTATCTCTGTTTCAAGATTGTGTAAAAATGAAACCAACCTCAAGCAGAGTTTTCTGATTTCAAGCTTGTGTAAAAATGAAACCATTCCCATTTTACCTCTTGTGATTGCCATTTTATCAGCCTATTTTTTCCAGATGAACCTTGGTTTTCTCACTCCATCGTCATTATCTGCTTGGCTGATCATATGCCTTCACTTGGTTGTTTTACCCATTCCTGAGGAATTGCTGTGATGAGTGGTCTCGTTAGCCAGCCTCTTAACCTTTATTTGTTTAGAGCAGTTCCACCATTACCGAAACCTGTAGCTACCATTTATACCACTCGTTCCTCCAGGAAGAGTCACCTTTGAGCTCTTTTCTGACTCTCTAAACATGAAAATATTGCAGAGTCGCTTGTCGTTTTGATCTCGCTAAAGTGGCTATGAAATGACATCTACCCAGTATACGTTTACCCCTTTTTCGGGCTGGGATAGATTATTTACGAAAAAGGAATACCCTAGCCTATCGCAACTAGGAGGTTTTCTCAGACATAGTTTTCTACCTTTTCGGATCTGAGGAACTATTTACGAAAAGGGACCGTTGGAGTTTACTTTTTTGCTATCTTTTCAAACTCTCTAAACATGAAAAGACGCCGAGTTCTTCCTTTGTTAGACTTGTTAAACCCTGATGATATCGGATTCAGTCGTAATGACGATATTCGAGTTCCTCC
Organism: Pinus albicaulis; assembly: GCA_034641835.2. Classification (NCBI taxonomy): domain Eukaryota; kingdom Viridiplantae; phylum Streptophyta; class Pinopsida; order Pinales; family Pinaceae; genus Pinus; species Pinus albicaulis. The sequence continues at coordinate 3,461,970 of CM076577.1, forward strand.
TTCATAGGGCTCGTTAAATGTACTAGGATGGATTCGTCCAAAGGACGAACTTATAGGACAAGCATATGGTATCCTCTTCAAGCTTGTGTAAAAATAAAGAGGTACTCGCCAGAAATGGTGGGGGAAAATGGAACCAGTATCATCGTCATGTCGGCAGTATGTCGCTCTTGAACATGGCACCTGTCTACATTCGTGTCGGGTTGGGGACATCTCATATCATTTTCTGTTTTCCTCCATGGGTTTGGGTGATCCCTTTTGACCTCTCATCTGCTCTTTGCCTCGCCATCATGACATTTGATCTTTTGATGTCAAATAATTCCAAATCCATTTTCGTGTTGCCGATATGTTCAAGAGAAGTTGACCTCTACAGTTTCAAACTTCCTCTGATTCTCATCTGATCCTGATTCACAAAAATTATTTCCCTCTGTCTCGCATCGATGATGTGGGAAACACTATGGCCCATCTTCGATCAAGGTCACTTCCTGTCGACTTTAGCTCATTATCTAGGAAGCTGATCTAGAGACTGCCTTTCGGTACCTTGGAGCCTACATGCCTCAATGGCAGGTTCTTCGCATTCGACGCAAGGTTTTCATCATTGACCTTCGATTGGATGATTCTACGAGTGTTCGACACCAACTCACTGTTCACACTCTGTGGATTTTACCTATAGTACCTTGAGGTCCATTGTCATTATTGGTGGTTCCTATCGCATCTGTTAACAACTTTCATCATTGGCTGGTAATCAGACGATGTTCTTGCATGTTTGACTTCAGCTCACTTATTCGCATGCTTGAACTTGTACTCTGTTTGGGTCAAGATGGAGCACAAGACCCTGGATTTTGTCTGATGGAACTTATTCGCATGCTTGAACTTGTACTCTGTTCGGGTCAAGATGGAGCGCAAGACCCTGGATTTTGTCTGATGGAATCCAGGCTATGGATTTTGTGGATTATCATGATAGGTTGCATGATTCATTTAATGGATGACTGCGACCATACCTGAGTCTACTTATCGATCCTTACTGGATGGCTGCATCCATGCCTTGGATCTTCATTATTGTATACTCTGTTACGGATGGCTGCACCCATACCATGTATATATCATGTATTTGATATATCAGTTGTGCTTGTCTACGCAGGTTTTTCGACGGTAGTGTTTTCAGTTGGGCACATTCTCATAAAGCATTTCACCCCTCTCTCTCTCGGGCCTCATGCTTTAGGGGGCATATGTTACATAGTCATTTGTCACCATCCCTGCATTCCCCATATTTCCCATTGGAGGGTCATTTCTATGACCAATAAGTAGTTTCATGCCTTGAAAATACCATCATTTCATCCCTTGCCATGAGGACAACATTCCTTCTGTTGATCATTTCCTAAGCAGACCCTTAAAAACACCTATTTTTTCCTTGGCGCTAGTAGCCCATTATGTCCTCGTGCCAATGAGGAAGATTAACACTGAGTCCGTGCCAATTGGTGCTCTGTCCCAATTAAGTACCCGCGCCAATCTGCTTATGGAAAGTTTTTTAAAAAAAGAGGCGAAGTTTCGATTACAACAACTTCATGGATGAGTCATGAGGAGTGGTTTCGACTGAATAACCATGGCCTTCCTCCTTTGGCCTCTTGTTTCCACCTTATGGGGAACCTCCCAAGGGATAAGGCCTCCCTTCCACTATTGTAGGGATCCCGACCTCCTCCTCTCCTCTATAAATATAGCCATCTTCCATTGATGAAGGGGCTGAATGGTTGAGCCTCCAAGAGCCTTCATAGCCTAAAGAATGTTGCAAGAGCCTTGATAGTCCTCATAGAGCCAAATCAGTAGCAAGGAGATTATTTTCAAGACAAGCAAAGAGAGAGGCTTGTCCCATTCCCGAAGAGCTTTACCGAGACGTATTCCACTGTCGACCCGTCGAAGGAGGATTCAAAATCAGAGCCAGGTTGTATCTTTATTTGTATTAATTAATGATAAGCGACTTTGGTTATGGTTCAAATCATGTTTTTCATTGTGATCATGAGTTGTATATTCTCTGACTGATACATAATTGCATATATTGGGTTTACACTTGTGTGTTCATTGTGTTTCTTGTGTGTGCAGGTGTTCGATCATGACAAGTGGAATAATTGTGATATATCGGAGCAAGGAAACAGGAGCGCTATCTTCTCTACGAATAACAGTGTTGGACTTAAGGTAGGCCTTCTTCAAAATTTGGTCTATTGCAATTAGAAATTGCACCTTAGCATGATATGATTATTGCTAGACCCGATCTGGGTTAGTAGGGATCGCCTCTGTCCACAGAGGGGATTTACCTCTCCAACACTCCTAGATCCATGAGTGGTGCAACATGTTGTGAGACATTTCTCACCCACTCCTGATCAGGTGTCCTCCCAGGTGGAATGCCACTAAATAGTAATGTCTCATGGGCCAAAGTCATATGCATAACTGATAGGACTATTAGGTCATTGCTTCCATTATGAAAATCTAGATATTTTTTCTATGTAGAAGCTGTCTAAGAGGGATAAGTGTGCATGCCCCTAATCATCTGATGTTTGCCACTCTTTCTATCCATCCAATCCATCTGCAAAGTCTCCCAATCTGTGGTGACCTTCCCAAAATTATTCAACCACTAGACACCCAGTATCACATTGGTATCAGGTATGTCAACCACAAAGAAGTGATAAATCGATGTATATGTCCCCATGGTGATAGATAAATATGGAACAAAATGCATGCACTGCATATTTCTAGGTCCTGGGACCAAAAATAAAAATCCCTCAAATTCGTTAGTGGGTATTACCCTCCTCTACACTAGTTGGGAATCAATAAAATTGTGGGTGGCCCCACTGTCAATCAACACTGATACCCTTTGATCCTGAATGGAACCTCAAAATCTCAAGGTCAAGTAATTGGGTACTCCTCTCAATGATGCAAGGGACCCTCCAATTGGAGAAAATGCTCCATTCCCACCTCTCGGTGGTGGTGGATCCTCTCCTGCTATCCTAGCGCTGTGACCTCCTTCTAGTTCCTCTTATTCTTCCTCATCATCATCATAAAATACCTCTATATAGTGTGCCTTCCCTACTGCACATCTATGTCTGGGTGCCCATGATTCTTGGCATGTGAAGCAAAGATTCCTTCTCCTCAAGTCTCTTCGGACATCATCACTAAGAGGTACTTTGTTTCGCCTCTCCTTTGAAGGATGAGCCTTCTCATCTTTTCCATTTGATGGAAAAGTTGGCTTTGGCTAAAATGTTTCCTTTTCTCTTGGCAAGGCATATTGTAGATATTTAGCCCTTTCAATGGCATCTTGAAGGGTAGTGGGTTTGGTTGATTTAACCAACCCATGTAGAGGTTCTGCTAGCCCATCAATAAACATACAGACCCTCCTAGCTGCAGATAAATCAATAACCATAACATACAGTTTTAGAAATTTAGAAATATAAGTTTCTGGATTGCATGATTGTTTGAGATTAGCTAGCCCAAAGAAAGGTGCCTCTGGGTCTCTTCGATCAAAATTATCCACCAACCTCAGTGTGAACTATGAATATGCATTTACATTGGCATGAACCAATTTAGAAAGACCATGAAACTACCAATCATGTGCTTCACCCTCAAGGTGCAGCGCTGCTATTTTGATAGCTTCCATCTCCCATACTTGGTTGAATTTTAAGTATATGTCTAGCTTCTCTACCCAAGACTTTGAAGTGCATTTGGATGACCCATCAAAAGCAGGTAAGAAAAATATACCAATAGTCCAGTGAAGATCATTGTGTTGTATGAATCCTCCACCTCTATTGTGATGTCAGGGTCGCCTATTGTCCTTGATCTGACAGAACCCTTGAAATCTCAAATGGTCCTTGAATATATAAGATTGAGACTCATACTCAAGAAAGTAGTCTTCAAGAGTTTCTTTTTCTTGAAACCCTCCATTTCCCACTTCTAAAAATTTAGGCATTGTAGAGCGTTGGGAAACCTGCTGCTTCACTGGTTGATCACTCCAGTGATGAGAAATACCAGAGGCTTATCCATGTAGAAACCATTTAGGTGATTCTTTGTGTCTATCCATCCTCATATCCTTGATTTATCTTCCAGTATCTTGCATGGCTTGAAGAAGAATCATGGGATACTCCTTGTCCTATTCTCCTCCTAATAAGGGAATTTTTCCTTTGTATTCTCTATCATCTGTATAATCATATCTTCAGTTTCTTGTTTTGAGATATCTCTTCTCTATTTCTGTGAGAGGATCTCCTTCTTCTGATGACATATTAGCTTAGATGCACAGGCTTAGCCAAGGTTATGCTATGATACCACTGTAATATTCCCAAATAGGGAAGCAGCAATATTGGACACAACAATGGAAAGTAGCATTGTAAATAAATTTAAAAATATAAGAGACCAATACGGAGCCATTTTATTAGTCATATTAGTAGAAAAATAGTGCAATATAATGAGGCACAAATCATACAACATGAGCCAATAAGCCTCCAATGAATAAACCCTCTCAAAAATGAGGTGCTGCTAATATATAAAATGCCAGAAAGCTGCTACAACATAGTCATAATGAGCATAACTAAATCTGGAGATCATACAATGATATAAAAATACTGATATATTCCTCAATAGATACTATACATGAAGATCTAGGCACTATATAACCTTTCCAAGACAACCCAAGAGTGTTTCCGGAAAATACACCAAAATAAAATGGTGAAATGCAACCCTAGGGATGAAGATTCACTACAGTAAAATGGCTGGGAAGATATGGCTGAAGCTAATATAGAAATATGTGGCTCTCATCCAATAGACTCTATGGGTGAAAGGTCAATCCCTCTGCTAGAGGTCTAACTCCCCAATTCATGAACTGAAACCACCCCTACAACAAATCTCTAAAATAATGCATTCATGGACTGAAACTGCATTGTAGGTGATGGTGGTAGCTTGGCCTAGTGCCAAATAATTATATTATGCCCAAGGACCCTCCTTGCTGGCCTCCCAATGGAAATTCTACCTCTCCACTAAAACACAAGCTCAGAAGATTGCCCTGCAAAACCTCCACAACTTCTGCCCTGCAACACAACAAAAATATGCAAGAAACTGCGCTGTATAGTAAGATTGAAGCTTTGTCCTGATGTGAGAATGTGGAAATGTAGATCAATCACCTCTCCTGAGTGGGAAGTCAAAGTCCCTCGAGGATGAGGGTGGGATTCCCACTCGAGAACACCCATGTGCTAAACAACATTGCAGTCTCCGCTAAAACAACTAAAGAGAGCAACAAGTCATACAGACCATAAAAAAATAATAATTAATCATGCCTTCTATGGCTTCCATCCCCTTCCTTATATGCTTGGTGAGCTTCCTCACCTTGGGCCCCACTCATTGAAGGCACTACTTCTATGCATGGAATCTCCCTCCAAAACTGCGTTGTCCCTCAATGAATACCACTCCTTCCATACCAGCGTTGTTGATTTGGTCAAAGTTGACCAGTCTACATGATCCATCCCCTTTTCACACAGAAGGGTTCTTAATCGAGCTACTTAGATGACCCCATTTCAAATTAGGAGTGATTTTACTTCTTATAAGGAGATTTATGGGTCTCCCTACCCTCTTATTATTCCAACTAAGAAGTAAAAACAAAATTTAATATTCCAACTAGCTTAAATCTAATTGGGAATATTACGGTTCTCCCCTCCCAAATGTTGCTTGTCCTCAAGAAATTGTAAAGGTGAGTGTTGCAACTCTTCTCCTCCTTCCCTTGTGACACCTCAATGTGATAATCTCTCCTCATGAACCAAGTGTCCCCCAATCAATACATCCATGAAATTCTCCTCCCATGTATCCATGAGATGTATCTCCCAAATGATCAAGTTAACCGATTGGCTCCTCCCATAAGGAAACAAGTGGTCTAACGTAGCAATCATGTGATGCTTAATGTGCTCCCTGAAGCATGAGGCATAATAAATGGGGAGATTCTCCCTCCCAATGGACACATTCAACCTATATTTCATCCCTACAAATATGCCCACAACAATGATAAGAACATCATCTACATATGGGACCAAAATCAAGGATATATAAGTTTCCATATGAAATACCAGAGAAGGAGCATATTCTTGCATGTGGAACCAGTGTAGTATGTCTATTGACCACCTCAGAACATGATATAGTAAGTGGTTTCCCCACCACTTGTTTTCTGCCATAAAATTCTCATGTGCTTGGAGAAGGTGAATGATGTTTGGTGCCAATGGAGTACACCTTGAAGAATATATCATCTGCCTAAAATCTCCTAGGGAGTGGCCATTCTCAACACTGCTTATTTCCCATGGACCATGATGTTTACAAGAAAGAGTGCCCCAACTTGGAGCAATGGAATGCACATGTATGGTAAAGGAATGAAAATACTCACCTAGTAAATCATTATGCACAAAAACATGATCCTTACCATATACCTTGATCAAGCTAGTGGAGTGGCTTATAGATGGGTCCTCTCTCATTCCCAATGGGGAAAGAGGTGGATATGATAACTCTATCAAAGAGTTATGTCTCTCCTCCATCTCCAAATAGTCCATGCATCTCCTAATATGCTGATGTATCTCCTCTTCAAGCCTTCCCAAGTGAATCTCTCCATGATAGTATGATATATCTCATGGAATAAATTAATAATTTGAAGAGAAAATATTCATGTGCTGCATGTAGAATATTCTCCTTTAGCTTAGATTATATAGCCAAGAATATCATACTCTGATAGTAGATGACCCCATATCTCACTGAATATCTATAATCTAAAAGCTGGTCATCAAGTATCATGCATGTCAATAGATCCTTGGAGTATTCCACCAACAACTGGGATCTCCAATAAGGATCTATACTCCATAGTGATAGCGCTGCTGATCTACCATATAAATCATCTATCATGTGGCTTCCCCCTCCTTTGACATATCCCATGCCAAAGTCACATACCAGGATGCTTCTATCCTACCTCTTCTACTCCTCCTCTAGCTGCTCATGCTCAAGTAAAGGTTGAAATTTTTGGAGGTTAGCCTTCCAAGGGAAGCTATCACCCATCCAAAAATTTCTGAGTTTGGCCAAGGTATGCATGATTTTCCACCAACCTCTATCATGTGTGGAATATTTCTCCCCAAGTGGGAGTATCTTTTGAGCCTCCAAAGCAAAGGAGTGGTCTCCTTGCACCTGAAGGTGCCATCCTCCATCCCTGCAACATCCTCTTTCAGTGCAAGTTGTGGGGTGAGAGTGGGTAATAATGATATTGGGAGAATTTATCCCTCCTCCTTGAGCCTACCCAAGACTCTCTGTGCTGTGTCATGTCCTCCCAATGTTCCCACTCCTCCTGGATCCATGAGTGGTGCAACATTTTGTGAGACATTTCTCACCCACTCCTGATCAGGTGGCCTCCCAGGTGGAATGCCACTAAACAATAATGTCTCATGGTCCAAATTCATATGAATAAATAATATTACTGTTAGGTCCTTGCTTCCATTGTGCAAATCTAGATATATTTTCTATCTAGAAGCTCTCTGGGAGGGATAAGTGTGCATGCCCCTAATCATCTGATCTTTTCCACTCTTTATATCCATCCACTCCATCTGTAAAGTCTCCCAATTTGTGGTGACCTTCCCCAAAGTAATCATCCACTGCACACCCAATGTCACATTGGTGTCAGGAATGTCAACCACAAAGAAGTGATTTGTCAATGTATATGTCCCCATGGTGATAGATAAATATAGAACATAATGCATTCACTTCATAATTCTAGCTCCTCGGACAAAAACTAAGAATCCCTCGAAGTCATCAGTGGGTGTTTCCCTACTCTGCACTAGTTGGGCATCAATAAAGTTGTGGGTGGCCCCATTGTCAATCGACACTTATACCTTGTGATCCTGAATGGAACCTCGAACTCTCAAGGTCAAGTACTTGGGTACTCCTCTCAATTATGCAAGTGCTCCTCCAATTGGAGCAAATGCTCCATTCCTACATCCCGGTGGTGGTGGATCCTCTCTTGCTATCCTAGCACTGTGACCTCCTTCTGGTTCCTCTTCTTATTCCTCCTCATCATCAGAAAATACCTCTATATAGTGTGCCTTCCCTATTGCACATCTATGTCTGGGTGCCCATGATTCTTGGCATGTGAAGAAAATCTTCCTTCTCTTCAAGTCTCTTCATACATCATCACTAAGAGGTACTTTGTTTTGGCTCTCCTTTGAAGGATGAGCCTTCTCATATTTTCCATTTGATGGAAAAGTGGGCTTTGGCTGAAATGTTTCCTTTTCTCTTGGCAAGACATCTTTTAGATCTCTAGCCCTTTCAATGACACCTTGAAGGGTAGTGGGTTTGGTTGACTTAACCAACCCATGTAGAGGTTCTGCTAGCCCATCAATAAACATATAGACCCTCCTAGTTGCAGATAAATCAAGAAACCTAACAGAAAGTTTTATAAATTCAGAAATATAAATTTTTGGATTACCTGATTGTTTCAGCTTAGCTAGCCCAATGAAAGGTGCCTTTGGGTCTCTTCGATCAAACCTCTCCACCAAACTCCTTGTGAGCTCTGAATATGCAGTCACATTGGCATGACCTAATGTATAAATACCATGAAACCACCAATCATGTGCTTCACCCTCAAGGTGTAGCACTACTATTTTGATAGCTTCCATCTCTGGTACTTGGTTCAATTGGAAGTAGATGCCTAGGTTCTCTACCCAATATTTTGCAGTGCATTTGGATGATCCATCAAAAGTGGGTAAGAAAAATATGCCCATAGTCTGGTGAAGATCATTGTGTTGTATGAATCATCCACCTCTATTGTGATGTCACAGTCTCCTATTGTCCTTGATCTGACAAAACTCTTGAAAGCTCAAATGGTCCTTGAATATCTAAGATTGAGACTCATACTCAAGAAATTAGTCTTTAGGGGTTTCTTGTTCTTGAAACCCTTCATTTACCACTACTGAAAACGTAGGCATTGTAGAGCGTTGGGAAACCTACTGCTTCACTGGTTGATCACTCCAGTGATTAGAAATGCCGAAGCCTTCTCCATGTAGAAACCCTTTAGGGAATTCTTTGTGTCTATCCATCCTCATTGTAATATTACCAAATGGGAAAAGAAGGAATATAATGCAAAACCATGGAAATAGAAGTATAAAAAATTACATCAATAATGGAGACCAATATGGAGCCTTCTTATTCATTATAACAACAGCAAAAAATGGGCTATAAATTATACAACAATATATGACAACCCTCCAATATACAAAACCCTCAATAAGAGGTGTTGCTACTATATAAAAAATGTCGGAAGACTACTACAGAGTAGTCATGAATGCACTGCTACAGAAAATGAGTACACAAAATAACATGGGCTGATATATGCCTCAAAAGATACAACCAATACAGATCTAGGCTCTATAAAACCTCCAATGAAGAACCCAAAAAGGGTTTTTAGCAATACACCAATATATAATATGGGAACCCAAGCCCTAGGGCTGAAGATCCACTGCAACAACTGAACTAAAAATATGGAGCTGATTTGATAAGGAAAATAATTAAGCCTCCTCCAATATATCCTCTAGATGAAAAGGTTGATCCTTTCTCTAGAAAACCTCCTCCCCAAATCGTGTACTGAAACCACCCTGAAACTCCTCCCTGAAAATAACGGAGTCTAAGACAGAAACTGCGCTGTAGGGGAAAATGAATAAGTGGCCTGATGCCAAATTCTACAATAAGGTTCAAGGGCCTTCCTTACTATCCTACCAATGGAAAATAACCCTTCTCCACTGAAAATAAGCACTCAAGTGACCCAAATGTGTTCTCCACTACTGCAACCTGCAACACAACACAACCCTCAATAGGATATGCATTATAGATAAGAGATGAAGCTTGGCCTATTGCTTGAATGTGGAAATATAGTGCAATGCTCTTCCTAGAGGATTCTTAAGGAAATAGGTGGGATTCTCGATCAGGAACACCCTGTGCTAAACATCACTGCAATCTTAGCTAAACAACTGAAGAAAGCTTTACATCTAAATATACCATATATTCAGAAATATCTAATACCAAACATAATGAAATATGGATTCCATCATATTCCTTATATAAGTGATGAGATTTGTAACCCTAAGCCCCATTAATTTATGACACAAATTCCATGCAAAGAGTCTCCATCTAAAACTGTGTTGTCCCTCCATAAATGTCCACTCCTCCGTAACAGCGCTGTTGATTTGGTCAAAGTTGACCCAGTCTAGGTGTTCCAGCCCCTTTTCACACACAAGGGTGCTCAATTAAGCTACCAAGATGTCCTCCTTTCACATTGTCATTGATTTTATTCATATTAAGGATATTTATGGATCTCCATATCTTCTTGTTCATTAAAAAGAAAGAAAAAAAAAAAATTAATATTCCAACTAGGTCATGGCTAATTGGGAATATTATAGTCCTCCCCTCCCAAATGTTGCTTGTCCTTAAGAAACGGTAAAGGTGAGTGCTGCAACTCTCATCCTCCTTCATTGGTGACACCTCCATGTGATAATATTTTCTCATAAGCCAAGTTTCTCCCAATCCATCCCTGCATGACATGCTCCTCCCAAGTTCTTATGAGATGCAAATGAATCATCACACAAGGAAGCAATAAATCCAATGAAACAAACATGGTTTGCCCAATGTCCTCCATAAAACATGTAGCATAATGAACATGGAGAGTCTCTCTCCCAAAGGGCATGTGAAATCCTCCCATCCATCCTCCATTCATTCCCATAATAAGAATAAGAATATCATCAATGCATGGGATCAAAACCAAGTACATATAAATGGAAATATGAAAAAATGGAGGTGGGTCATAGTCCCACATATGGAGCCAGCGAAATATATATCATGACTACATCAGATAGTGATATGGTAAGTGGTTTCCCCACCACTTACTTGCTGCTCGATTTTTGTCACAAGTTCTAAAAAGGTGAGAAATGTTTGGTGCCTTTGGAGTGCACCCAGAGTGGTAAATCATCTTTCTATATCCTCCTAGGGAGTGGCCAAGTTCAACAATGTTTATGGCCCAAAGTTGGCCATGAAGTTTATATGGAAGAATGCTCTTCCTTGGAGCAATGGCCTGCATATACATGGTAAAGGAGTGCAAATAATCATCAAATAAAACATTATGAAAATTAACATGTTCCTTACCATAATATCTGCTCATGCAAATGGAGTGGTCCATAGATAGATTCCCTCTCATTCCAAAAGAGGAAAGAGGTGGCTCTAATAACTCCCCCATAGAGTCATGTATCTCCTCCATCTCCACATGATCCATGCATCACTTCAAACATTGATATATTTCCTCTTCAAAGCCTTTCCATGTATAACTCTCCATGATGGTGTGGTATGCTCTCATTGAATAAGTATGGCTGAAGAGAAAATCTTCATGGGCTCTTTGTAGTAACTTCTCCTTGATCTTGGAAGCTCTAGACAAGAATATCCTAGATGATAATAGATGACCTCATCCTTGACTAAATATCCCTCCTCATATAGCTAGTCATCAAGTATCATGCATGTGAAAAGTTCCCTGGAATAATCCACCAACAGTTGGGATTTCCAATATGGATCTATCCTCCATAGTGACAGTGCTGATGACTTATCAAAAATAACATCTGTCATATGGCTATCCTTCTCTTTGACACCTACCATGCCAAAGTCACATGTTGAAAGGTTGCTATCCTCCCCATGCTGCTCCTTTCACAGCACATAATCTGAAATGAGAGTGAGTAATGATGATTTTGGGAGAATGCCTCCCTCCTCCTTGAGTTTACTCAAGACTCTCAACACTGTATCATGAAATCCCAATGCCCCCACTCCTCCTAGATCTATGAATGGTGCATCATGATGTGAGACATTCCTCACCAAATTATGATCAGGTGGCCTCCCTGATGGTTTTCCACAAAACAATAATGTCCCATGGGCCAAAGTTATGTGAATAATAGATGACACTATTAGGTCCTTGCTTCCACTGTGAAAATCCATCTTTGTTTTCTGTGTGGAAGTTGTATGTGAGGGATATGTGTGCATGCCCTTAATCATCTGATTTTTTCCACTCTTTATATCCACCCTTCCATCTGAAAAGTCTCCCAATCTATGGTGACCTTCCCCAAAGTAATCAACCATTGCACACCCAATATCACATTGGTTTTAGGTATGTCAACCAAACAGAAGTGATCAATCAATGTATATGCCACCATGTTGATCAATAAATATGGAACATAGTTCATGCACTGCATAGTTCTGGCTCCTGGGACCAAAACATAAAATCCCTCAAAATCATTAGTGGGTATTTCCCTCCTCTACACTAGTTGGGCATCAATAAAAATGTGGGTAGCCCCACTGTCAATCAAAATAGAAACCCTCTAATCTAAGATCGAACCTTGAACCCTCAAGGTCAAGTACTTGGGTACTCCTCTTAATGATACAAGAGCCCCTCCAATTGGAGAAAATTCTCCATTCCCATATCTTGATGGTGATGGATCATCTCCTACTGTGCCAGCGCTGTGACCTCTTTCTGGTTCATCTTCTTCTTCCTCCTCATCATCTGAGAAGACCTCTATATAGTGTGCCTTTCCAGCTGCACATATATGTCTGAGTGCCCATGATTCTTGGCATGTGAAGTAAAGCTTCCTTTTCCTCAAGTCTCTCTAGACATCTTCACTAAGAGGTCTTTTATTTTGGCTCTCTTTTGAGAAAGGAGCCTTCTCTTCTTTTCCCTTTGATGGTAAAGAGGGCTTTTGCTGAAATGTTGCCTTTGCTTTTGGCAAGGCATCTTGTAGATCTTTATCCCTTTCAATGGCATCTTGAATGGTAGTGGGCTTGATACACTTAACCAACCCATGAAGAGGTTATGCTAACCCATCAATGAACATATATACCCTTCTTAATGTAGATAAATCATGAACCATAACAAAAATTTTTAGAAATTCAGAAATATAAGTTTCTAGATTACCTGATTGTTTGAGCTTTGCTAGCCCCATGAATGGTGCATCAGGATCCTTCTGATCAAACCTCTCCACCAACCTCTTTATAAACTCTGAATATGCAGTCACATTGGCATGACCCAATGTAGACAAGACATGGAACCACCAATCATGTGCTTCACCCTCAAGGTGCAGCACTGCTATCTTAATGGCCTCCATCTTTGGTACTTTGTTTCTGGAAGTAGATGTCAAGCTTCTCTACCCATGATTTGGCAGTGCATTTAGATGACCCGTCAAATTTGGGTAAGATAAATATGCCCATAGTTCAGTGTAGATCACGATTCTGAATGAATCCTCCACCTTTATTGTGATGCCTGGGTCTCCTATTGTCCTTTATCTGACAAAATTATTGAAAACTCAAGTGATCCTTGGATCTTTGAGATTGAGACTCATACTCCATGAAATAGTCTTCAAGAGTTACTTATTTTTTAAACCCTTCATTTCCCACTGCAAATAATGTAGGCATTGTAGAGTGTTGGGAAACTTGCTGCCGCTTCACTGGTTGATCACTCCAGTGATGAGAAATGCCAGAGCCTTCACCATGCAGAAATAATTTAGGGGATTCCTTGTATTTGTCCAAACTCATCTCCTTTATTTCTCTAGCAATGCCTTTCATAATTCGAAGAAGTATCTTGGGATACTCCTTCTCTTCATCTTCTCCCGATAAGGGGGTATTACCCTTGTCTTCTTTATCATCTATATAGTCAAACTTCTGGTTTCTTATTCCGAGATACCTCTTCTCTCTGTCAGTGAGAGGATCTCCTTCTTCTGATGACATATTGGATTTCAATATGCACAGGTTAAGCCAAGATTATGCTCTGATATCACTGTAATATTCCCAAATGGTAAAAGTAGGAATATAGTGCAAAACCATGGAAATAGAAGTATAAAACATTACATCAATAATGGAGACCAATATGGAGCCTTCTTATTCATTATAACAGAAGCAAAAAATGGGCTATAAATCATACAACAAGATAGGACAAGCCTCCAATAGAAAAAACCCTCAATAAGAGGTGTTGCTACTATAAAAAAAATGTCGGAAGACTGCTACAATGTAGTCATGGATGCACTGCTACAACAAATGAGTACAAAAAATAACATGGGTTGATATATGCCTTAAAATATACAACCAATACAGATCTAGGATCTATACAAACTCCAATGAAGAACCCAAAAATGGTTTTAAGCAATACACCAATATACAAGATGGGAACCCAAGCCTTAGGGATTAAGATCCACTGTAACAAATGAAATGGAAAGATGGGGCTGATATGATAAGACAAATAATGCATCCTCCTCCAATAGATCCTCTATATGAAAAGGTTGATCCTTTCTCTAGAAAACCTCCTCCCCAAATGGTGTACTAAAACCACCTTGCAACTCCTCCCTGAAAATAATGCAGTCCAAGATAGAAACTATGTTGTAGGGCAAATAAATAAGTGGCCTGATGCCAAATGCTGCAATAAGGCTCAAGGGCCTTCCTTACTATCCTCCCAATGGAAAGGAACCCTTCCCCAATGGAAATAAGCACTGAAGTGACCCAAATGTGTTCTCCACAGCTGCAACCTGCAACACAACACAACTCTCAACAGGATCTACGTTGTAGATGAGAGATGAAGCTTGGCCTAATTCCTGAATGTGGAAATATAGTGAAATTATCTTCCTAGAGGCTTCTCAAAGAAAGAAGTGGGATTCATGATCAGGAACATCCTGTTCTAAACAACACAACAATCTTAGCTAAATAGCTGAAGAAATATATATGTTTAAACAGACCATATATTAAGAAATATCTAACACCAAACATAATGAAATATGGTTTCCATCCTCTTCCTTATATAAGTGATGAGCTTTATAACCCTAAGCCCCATTCATTTATGACACTACTTCCATGAAAAGAGTCTCCGTATAAAACTTCACTATCCCTCCATAAATTTCCACTCCTCCATGACAACGTTGTTGATTTGGTCAAAGTTGACCTAATCTAGGTGTTCCAACCCCTTTTCACACACAAGGGTGCTCAATTAAGCTACCAAGATGTCCTCCTTTCACGTTGGCATTGATTTTATTCATATTAAGGATATTTATGGATCTCCATATCCTCTTATTCATTAAACAAGAAAGCAAAAGAAAAAATTAATATTCCAACTAGCTCATGGCTAACTGGGAATATTACACTCAAATCCTTGATTTCTCTTGAAATATCTTGCATGGTTTGAAGAAGAATCTTAGCATACTCCTTATCCTCTTCTCCTCATGATAAGGAAGTTTTTCCTTTGTATTCTCTATCATATGTATAATCATATCTCTGGTTTCTTCTTTTGAGATATCTCTTCTCTATGTCTGTGAGAGGATCTCCTTCTTTTGATTTCATATTGGCTTAGATGCACAGGCTGAGCCAAGGTTATGCTCTAATACCACTGTGATATTCCCAAATAGGGAAACAACAATATTGAACAGAATAATGGAAAGTAGTAGTGTAAATCAATGTACAAATATAACAGACCAATATGGAGCCATTTTATTCGTCATATCAGTAGAAAAAATAGTGCAATATAATGAGGCACAAATCATACAACATGAGACAACAAGCCTCCAATGAATAAACCCTCTCAAAAATGAGGTGTTGCTAATATATAGAATACCGGAAAGTTGCTACAACACAATCATAGTGAGAATGATGGAAAGATGCTATAGCACAGTCATAAATATGGATATCATACAATGAAGTAAAAATACTGATATATGCCTCAAGAGATACTATACATGAAGATCTAGGCACTATATCACCTTTCCAAGACAACCCAAGAGGGTTTCCGGAAAATACACCAAAATACAATGGTGAACTACAACCCTAGGGCTAAAGAATCACTGTTGCAAAATGGTTGGGAAGATATGGCTAAAGCTAATGTAGAAATATGTGGCTCTCCTCTAAAATACTCTCTGGGTGAAAGGCTGATCCCTCTACTAGAGATCTAACTCCCCAAATCATGCACTAAAACCACCCCTGCAACAGATTTATAAAATAACGCAGTCATGGACGAAACTACATTGTAGGTGATGGTGGTAGCTTGGCCTAGTGCCAAATAATGATATTGTGCCCAAGGACCCTCCTTGTTGGCCTCCCAATGGAAAGGATACCTCTCCACTGAAACACAAGCTCAGAAAATGGCCCTGCAAACCCTCCACAACTTCTGCCCTGCAACACAACACAAATATGGAAGAAACTATGCTATATAGTAACACTAAAGATTTGGACTGATGCAAGAATGTGGAAATTCAAATCAATCACCTCTCCTGAGTGGGCACTCGAGGTCCCTCGAGGATGAGGGTGGGATTCCCGCTCAAGAACACTGTTGTGCTAAATAGCACTACAGTGTCCGCTAAATAGCTGAAGAGAGCAACAAGTCATACAAACCATAAGCAAAATAATAATAAATCATGCCTTCTATGGCTTCCAACCCCTTCCTTATATGCTTGGTGAGCTGCCTCACCTTGGGCCCCACTCATTAAATCCACTACTTCCATGCATGGAATCTCCCTCCAAAATTGCACTGTCCCTCAATGAATGCCACTCCCTCCATACCAGCGCTATTGATTTGGTCAAAGTTGACCCAGAATACATGATCCCTCCCCTTTTCACACATAATGGTGTTTAATCCAGCTACTTAGATGACCTCCATTCACATTAAGAGTGAATTTATTCCTACTAATGATTTTAATGGGTCTCCCTACCCTCTTATTCTTCCAACTAAGAAGCAAAAACAAAATATAATATTCCAATTTTCCACAAGATAATTGGAATATTAGAGTTCTTAATTTTCATAATTAACTAAGTAAATAAGAGGGTGGAGGGACCCACAAACCCCATAGAAAAATAAAATCCATTTTTGATGTGTGTATGTGGATATTTTAGATCTAGATCTACATTATGGTGTAGTGGAGCAACTTCTTAATGTGAAAGGAGTGGAGATCATGTCTCATTAATGAGATATATCATAGAGGTTGAAGTAGTCAAATAAGATCATTGAAGGAATCAAATGTAAGATCATAGAGCATTCATTATGAGATGATGGAGGAAGTTTTGCATTAATGCATACATGATGGAGAAGGTGATTATTACATTCATACATGACAGAGATCATGGACATGGAGACCCATGTCCACATGTACAACGAAGTTATGAGGTGGGCCAAGGCATGAGAAGGTTCACAAGCTATATAATGAAGATGAAGGAAATATTAGAGGTAGGGTTTAGTTTATTATTTTATGATCTATTTAGATTTTGAGTTTTCATTTGGCATTCCAAGCATGCTTGAGCTATTTAGCTAAGTCTATAGTGTTGTTTAGCACAGGGTGTTTCCGAGCGGAAATCCCACCCTTACACATGGGGGAATTTGAGTGCCTACTCTAGGAAGGTTCTCTATTGAGCTTACTCATCATCAGGAATTGGTGCCATCTTGTTCCTACTTTATGCAACCCAGTTATCTTCATAAATAACATATTTCTGTGTCAAGGTTTGAGAGGAGAAGGTTGTCCATCAACATTTCAGCTAAGTAACCAGTGAAGGGTTCATCCTTTCACTTTGAGCTTCAATATTAGCCTTCCAATGCTTCATATCTATATCAGGCATCAGGTCATTCATCATTCATCTCCTAGAAACAACATTTCCATCAGGAATTGTGTAGTCCATTCCTGTAGATCCAAGGGAGAAGGGAAGTTGCTAGAATTTAAGATAGTAATCTAGTGGAGGACAATTCCTTCACATTGTATTAATTGTTTCCATCATTCTTGAGCTACATTTCATATTTCAGCAATAGGGTAAAGAGCCTCCATCCTTTACAATGCATTTTTGTGAGCAGTTGTGTAGTGGCAACTACAACCTTCAGAGGAGGATTAAGGAGCTAGATCTTGAGCTTCTATCTTGAGGATCTAGTGAAGGGATCAACTATTCAAGCTTAGATCTGATCTTGTGACATATTTTAGCCATCTATTTGTTAGATCTAGCTTCAGATCTTCATAACTCAACATTCCAGGGATCAAACCCCAAGAGGGTAAACTTCCAATCTCATAGATCTGGAATTTCCTTTCTGGGTTATCTTGGGTTTCCATCATAGAGCCCAAATCTAGAATCTTGGCATTGTCAGAGCTCCATATTTCCATAGATCTAAATTTCCATTTTTATCCTGTAGCTATATGTTCATCATTAGCTAAAGGGATAACACATTATTGCTTCCAGTAACTCTCCAGTTACGCAGTGCCTACTTTGGCATGTTTTCAGGGTCATTCTAGCCTATGTATTTGACTTGAGTCCATCTATTTGAGCATTGTTGTACTATTTATCCATATCCAATGATAATAAAGGCTCACATATTCCGTATATTCTATGATTTTTCAATATTTAAATGTACATTTTCTATGTTACAAATATTGTGTTTTTGTATCAATGGAGTATTCTATTTTGGGATATTACAGTGGTATCAGAGAATGATCTTTGGCTCATCTTATGGACATTATTGACAACATACGAAAATAATATTAGAGCTCTAATATAATGGAGGGATTAAGTTTTGTTGCATCTTTCTTGATAACTATGAAGGATATCTCCAAGGAGAGCAATGAAATGAATAAAGGAAGGCAAAGAGAAACCTAAAGAAGGTTTTAGGATGAAGAAGGTCCCAGTATTTCTTATCAGCAACAAAGAAGACTGAAGAATCATAGATCTCCTCATAGATCTACCACGTCCACTTTCTTTGAAGAAGGTGAATGGTATAGAAACGAAGAAAGAAGAGAACCTGAGACTCATGAGACTGTCAGTCTATATATAGAAGAGTACAAGTCACAGTCTAGATCATTCAAGGAGAATCTAAATCTCCAACAATTCTTCAAACTCAAAGAAGAAAGAAGATCCTATAGCAATAATAGAAGGAAGGGGCATAATAGATTCTATTTTCCTACATTTGATGGATCTTCCTCAAGCACTGTTAAGGCTTGGAGGAAAGAGTTAGATGCATTTTTCAGGCTACATACTATAGCTAAAAAAAAGGTTGTCTAGGTTGTCGCACTTCATCTTCTAGGTGAAGCCAATGATTGGTGGTTTGGTCACATGGAGCATGCAAAGGTTACTAAATATTCAAATTTCTTTCACAAGTTGAGAAATAATTTTGATGTGAGAAAAGCAAAGATGTGTCCCAAAGATACATTTCCTAAGGAAGAAAAGGATGATTTCATTATTGTTAGTCTGGACAAAGAGTCACTACATTCATCACCAACTTTAAAGGTTCTTATATCCTTAGAAGAGAAACTTGAATATTTGCAAGATAGTCTTAAGCTCTTGACATATAGAGGCCCATGCATCATTTAGGAGATGCATGAGGAAGAGGAGGTTGATTACAGTGCTGGTACATTGATAGAAGAGAAACCATCACTCTTACCAGCAGTTGGAGAGATCATTGCACCAAAAGAGGAAACTCTTGTGATCTTGAAAGATGTTTCCGAGTATTATTTGATCCAAGTTATGCATCCAATTTCATCTCATATTGTTTCAATACCTATTATTGACGCTTATGTGGATATTCCATCAGGGCTAATGCATGACCAAGGGTTAGAACAACATGCTGATTTGGAGCAACATCATATCACTGCGCAAAGGACCCTTGATCTAATTAAGGAAGGAAGGAAGAACCATCCTAGTTTGTCATTGATGGAATACATTCAATGCTTTGAGTTGAAGTGTAGAGTTTCAGAATATGGGATGAGTATGATCCTATGTACCATGGCTAACTATCAGTTCAACATTGTGCCTTTCTTTGAGACAACACATGTTTTACCTTGCAGATCTACAACGCTGTTAATGATCAGCAGTGAGAAGAAGAGGACCCATTCCTTATGGGAGCAATGAAATGGCAGCTTCATTCATGAAGAAATGGAGAAAAATATGATATATGGTAGAAATATTGAGATGGGAAATATTTTCCCCTTTCAAGATGACTCTTTCTCAATGAGCATCTCATAGCTCAAAGAGAAACTTCTACCTGCAACAGATTCATAACCTTATTGGTTTTGGAGGGCCATTGATGAGAAGAAGGTATCATGGAGAGATCTCATTGGAGGTGCACTTCAACATGTCATGGAGTGAAAAGTTCTTCATCAGTTTGAGGAGGATGGTATTCTACAATGGGAGGGTACCATGTCTATGCAAAACATCATTCATCATCCACATTGGGATGAGTCGATGAGGATGAAAAGCAAGGGGTTGCATGACCACTTGCAGATATATGGCAAGGGTCAGCAAGGAGCTTAGTTATGCTAGTTATTGATGAAAGAGTTTGAACATCACATGATATATATTATGTCCTTGTATTTGTTTCTGTTTAGGGTATGTCTCATGTATTTACATGTATTTCTGATTTGGGAAATATCTCATGTTCACATATGTACATGGGTTTGGGAGAAAGCACAACTCTCACATTATGTGGCATAAGGGGGCTTACTTGTATTGTTTTGATGAGACATTCCACATGTCCATTAGTATGTTGGTTCTCCATGAATTTCATCATGATGATGTAAGGAGGCAACAAGAGATCTTGTTTCTTTGGTTACTTTTGGGAGAGTATGGACTGAATTCTTCCCATGCATTGCATCACATTGATGGAGGATGGTAACATGAGGTCTTATAGTGTTGGCTTCTGTTGGGGGATTATGGTCATTGTACATGGTATGATGATGTTGTGATGGGGAAACAAGATGCCTTGTTAAGGTGGTGTCTCTTGAGAGAATATGGCCACTACATTTGGAGCAACAATGATGTGGTATGGCAGCAAGAGGCATTGTTGTGTTGGCTTCTATTGAGAGAGTATGGCTCTCATTTCTATATTGATTTGGCATGGAAACAAGAAGCATTGTTGCGATGGCTACTTTTGAGAGATTATGTCTCTCTTACTTGTTTTCATGATGATATATCATGGCAGCAGAAGGATTTTTTGCGTTGGTTTTTATTAGGAGAATATGGTTTGACATTGTTCATGTTTTCCCATATGTCTCTACCTCTTATTTTTTACTATGTTGATGTGATGTTTGATTCGTACATGGTCAACAGGGTAATGATGAGAGAATTGATAGATGTAATCTACTCTGTGTATAATGGGTTGGAGAAATAGTTCATGAGTAGGGAATTTCCACTTTGGGAATGAACCACTTCATTTTATGTATCTCATGTGTAGAGGAGATATTTTTTCATCATATGGTTTCCACTTGGATATTCATTGATGAGGATGGGTATCTAACTTTTCAATTGGAGGCCATTCTAGACATTCTAGTGAGACAGATTTGGAGCTGGGCATGCATGGAAAATTGTGACAGATGGGGAGGCCTTCCACATGAGGATGCCATTTAGAGGGAGGATGTTTTCTGTAGCATCCACTTTTACAGTTGCTTCAGGACAAGAAACATTTTTTCGGGGAGGACTGCAATATTCCCGATTTTCCACAAGATAATTTGAATATTAGAGTTCTTAATTTTCATAATTAACTAAGTAAATAAGAGGGTGGAGGGGCCCACAAACCCCATATATAAATAAAATCAACTTTTGATGTGTGTATGTGGATATTTTAGATTTAGATCTACATTATGGAGTAGTGGAGCAACTTCGTAATGTGAAAGGAGTGGAGATCATGTCTCATTAATGAGATAGATCATAGAGGTTGAAGAATTCAACTAAGATCATGGAAGGAATAAAATGTAAGATCATATAGAATTCATGATGAGATGATGGAGGAAGTGGTGCATTAATGCACAAATGATGGAGTGGGTGATCATTGCATTCATACATGATGGAGATCATGGAGAGAAAATGCAGTCAACATGGAGACCCATGTCCACATGTACAACACAGTTATGAGGTGGGCCAAGGAAACATTAGAGGCAAGATTTAGTTTATGATTTTATGATTTGTTTAGATTTGGATTTGTCATTTGAAATTCAAAGCATGCTTGAGCTTTTTAGCTAAATCTACAGTGATTTTTAGCATAGGGTGTTTCAGAGTGGAAATCCCATCCTTATCCACGAGGGAATTTGAGTGCCTACTCTAGGAAGGTTCTCTATTGAGATTATTAATCATCAGGCATTGGTGCCATCTTGTTCCTACTTTCTGTAGCCCAGCTATCTTCAGAAATAACACATTTCTGCATCAGGGTTTGAGAGGAGGAGGTTGTCCTTCAATATTTAAACTGAAGAACTAGTGAAGAGTTCATCTTTTCACTTTGAACTTCAAAATCAGCCTTCCAGTGCTTCAGATCTATATCAGGCATCAGACTATTCATCATGCATCTCCCAGCAACAACATTTCCATAAGGAATTATGCAGTCCATTCCTGTAGATCCAAGGGAGAAGGGAAGTTGCTAGCATTTAAGCTAGTAATCCATTGGAGGACCATTCCTTCACATTGTATTCATTATTTCCATCATTCTTGAGCTACATTGCATATTTTAGCAGCAAGCTAGAGAGCCTCCATCCTTTACAGTGCAGTTTTTGTGAGCAGTTTTGTAGCAGCAGCTAAAATCTTCAGAGGATGATTAAGGAGCTAGATATTGAGCTTATAGATTGAGGATCTAGTGAAGGGATTAGACCTTCAAGCTTAGATCCAATATTGTGACATAATGAAGCCATCTATTTTTCAGATCTAGCTTCATATTTGCATAACCCAGTAGACCAGGGATCAAACCCCAAGAGAGAAAATTTCTAATCTCATAGATCTGGAATTTTCTTTGTAGGTTATCTTGGGTTGCCATCATAGAGCCCAGATCTAGAATCTTGGCATCATCAAAGCTCCAAATTTCCATATATTTGCATTTCCCTTTTCAGCCTATAGCTATATGTTCATCATCAGCTGAAGGGACAACGCAATATTGCTTCCAACAACTCTCCAGTTACATAGTGCCTGCTTTGGCATGTTTTCAGGGTCATTCTAGCCTATGTATTTGGCTTGAGTGCATCTATTTGAGCACTTCTGTATTGTTTATCCATCTCCACTGATAGTAAAAGGGTCACCTATTTTGTATATTCTATGATTGTTCAATCTTTACATGTACATTTTCTGTGTTACAAATATTGTGTTTGTGTATCAATGCATTATTCCATTTTGGGATATTACAGTGGTATCACTTCAACATTCATTGTTTTTCCCTCTAGTTCAACATGCAGGTTATTAATAATACTGCAAGGCTTATATGTACATCAGTCGAAAGCTTTCAACGTCATTGGCAATTGAGATAGGCATGGTGAGCCAAGTGACTTCCAACTGTTTAGAGACATAATGCACGTAGATTATCCCTCATCAATAATAGTACAATGAACAAGGTGATTGAGAACAATTACTTGGATAGATAATGTCAATTCGGCTGGTAATTGCAGCACATAGCCCGTATTATTAAAGACTATGAGATTAGAATCAGTCAGATCAATTCCACCAATTGCCGACAACAAAGCCTGTTTCTAGGAGGGACACTTTTGTAGCACCTCAAGCACTGACATAGCTGAAGGGGATTGAGCCAAATATTCAACTATATTATAATTTTGAGAAGCTCTGGCTTGAGGATTAAATGTTGATTTATGAACGACTCCCTTTGGTGGCTTTATTGTCAATTCAAGAATAGCAGTTTGCGGTATAGATTCCGTAGATGGATTTGTGGTCGAGGTAGTAGGTTGATCAATAGCTTAACTACTGCAATATTTATTGTGCGTTGACAACAAAAAATTAGTCGATGGCTTCGTGACAAACATCATAAGCACTTGGGAACTAGAAGCTAGATCCATAGCAACCAAATTTGTGTCTGGATTCGAAAATGGATATGTCAACACAGCTGACGCATTTGAGGTCTTAACCATTTTAGAGACTTTGACATGGTGAGGACAGTCCCGAACAAAGTGTTCCTCATTAAAGATAATGCAAGGGTAACCAAGTTTCCAATTTACAGTCGATTGATCATATGATATTTCTTGTAAGGTAGAAATTTTATTTTTCTTTGATTTCCCCTTTTTCTTACTTCTAGGTTGCTTGTCACTTTTTCCCTTATCAGATGACATGGCATGGATTTTGGAAGAAGGTGCAAGATCATATGCAGTAGAGTGATGTTTGCTTGCAGTACTGATCATACCGTCTCCAGCATGAGAGTCCTTTGATGGAAGAGGAACAATAAAATTAGATCTTGGCGTGTTTGGAATTTTCTCGTAGAGCATGCCAGACTCAGTATAAATCAAGTCTAACTATTGGGCATGAGAAATGACCTACTATTTAGTGATGACACCAACCTTACCCACATCCTCAGTTATAAATGGTAACAGGGACTTAATGAACCACTCAGTAAGGAGTTGACTAGGAACAAATGCCTTAACCATTCTACAATGATGACACCACTCATGAATATGATCAGAAATGTGAATAGCATTAGTCTGTTTAAAATTATTTAAGAGTTTTGTTCTAGTTTCATATCATATGGGTAACTACAAGTGGGTTAAAAATCTAGTAGCTACGGCAATGAAATTGTCAAAAGAAGCTCTTGGTAACTCAATGTACCATTTTGCGGCCAGACTAGTGAGTGTATGCCGGAAAAGATGTAGTCGAACAGAGTCATAATTTAGGGAGCTAGATGAAAACCAAAAATGATAAGTAATAACATGAGTCAACGGGTCTTCCCCATGGTTTCAATTTAACTTACGAATATCTGAGGGTAATTTATGAGGTATCACCAGCCACTAAGGAGCATATTTGATTGGATCATTGGTGAGCCGATTTAAATCTAGTAACTATAAAGTTGCAACAAAGGGCAATTGTCAATTAAGGCCGGGTTGAGCATAGCTAGGGTATGATGGAATTTCTTGGGCAATAGGCCTTTGAGAACCAACATAAGGAATATATTGATGGTAACCCAAATAGGGGTTGTTTTGATAAGCAGACGCTTGAGGATTCTATTGACCAAAACCTGGGTACGTTACTTGTTGAAATGAAGGTTCACGCATTTGTGCTTGTGGGTGCTAAAGGGTTTGTCCACCAATATTATAACCCAAACTAGGATATCTTGGATTTGGTTGAGGATAGGTACAACCTGGTTGTGGCTGCGACATTCAATAATATGGTAATCCATCTTGTGAATAAATGATTCTGGATACAGGTGGTTTTTGTAAACCGGCCAAAGGAGTTGGAGTATGAGGGCCCAATACTTGAGGGTATTGGGTTGAACGACCCGCCTGAGATGGTTGAGGTACAACATTTTGAGCTTGTAATAGGGGTAAATATGTATTAACAAGTGGAATTGATATGGGTTCAATAGGTTGAACCGGTTGATATGAGTGTACAAATGTTTGTGGTTAGATAGGCGGAGTGGGATGCCACTTGTTGGCTCCCCGTAATTTGTAAGAGTCGCAAGAAAAAACACTACAGGGGCCACATCAGAACCACTTTGGAATCCTAGGACCTAGCCTTCCTGGATTCAGAGAGGGATCTCTCTATAAAGGTGTTTTCAATTGATATATCTTTGTGTTCTTTGTTTATGATCTTAGGCTAGTTATGAAGTTCTAAGGACTTGTTTTTTTTTGGTTGGATTAGTTGATAGATTGAAGGATAAATGGTGTGACTGATTGAGGGAATGTTTTAGCTGAACAAATAGAATGTGAGAAAACATCAATCCATTGGACTATGGAGTCATAAAACGATTTAATTGTTCATCAACTCTGCAAGGGTATTCATAGGGAAAGCTAACTATATCAAGTGGATTCTTTATATTAGGTTGTGATACGAAACAATAATAAGTTGTGAAGGGAGAAAAGCTATAGTCAGTTAAGAATATTCTAGCTCTACCTAGACAAGAAAATCCTTTTAAGGTAACTATTTGGAACAAGCCAAAGGACAGGGCAAACCATAGACTTATTTGGACAAACTTTAATAAGCAAACCTCTAAGACAACAATCCAGTAATTCAAGAACTACTTCCAGATAAAGAAAATATGTAAGATAATAGTAAGAGTGGTCTAAGATCAAATAGAAATATTCTAATCTACTTTTGACAAACTCTCAAAAGACTCTTCAAAGCAACATTTCAAGGCAGACCAAAGGGCAGGGCATACCATAGACCTCTCTGGTTTTAGACTTTAATAAGTATACTTTAAAGAAAGGTCTTAAAAAAAATATCTCAAGTCTTACTCAAAGGAACATGGGTTCACCACAATTTCCTTGGTTTCACTCTATTGAATTATTTCCAAGACAAAAAGCCATATGTAACTAGAAGGAAATTAAGAATCTTCCAATCAGACCTTGCAGAAGAAAACAAAAATATAAATAATACAAACAGAAATAGGGTGCTAAAACAGAAAATCCTAATCTAAAACTTTTTCTTCCTTATCAGAGGAAAATGAACATAATGGAAAACATAAGGAGAAACAATAACAATTTAGGAAAACTTCACCATTAATATAGCTCAAGGATCCAGTGAACATGCTTGTATTATTGATGATAAAAGCAGTTATAGTACTCCATGTACAATAGCTCTCTGCAACTCAAAGCTTTCTTCAGTTTAGTCTAGCATTCCTCAACTAGCTTAATAGCAGAAATCAGTCCAATAACCATCAAGTAACCAACATTTAAAATGAAGCTCATATGCAATATTTATATGCAAAATGAGGAGGTGTTGTTAATCTAGGATGTATAAATGTTATTTATTACAAAGTTAATGATTTTTTACCTTTGAGACCATGCAAGGCCCAAGGCAAAAATATCTGAAAGAGTTACTCTGAAATAATAACTTTTGAGTTATTTTAGTTGAAATATTTGACTTTAAAGGCTTTGTAATAAATTTTTAATAATTGTTGAGCTACTTTAAAATATCTCTAACTGTGTAATAACTGCCTGATGCCTTTATGGAAAGGAATAATCCTGTAGGTGAAAAATTTGTCTTTGGAGAAGTAATTGCTTCTTTGCTGAGTCATTCGAAGTTGTCTTTGGGTTGATCTGCCTTTATTTTAATCATCAGAATATGTTTAGGCCTTTGAACCTTTGATTTGTCTTTTATAATTTGCCTTACTGTCTTTATCCATCATTATGCTTTATGACTATTTTATTCATTTATCCTTGGTCTTTAAGCCTTTGAATTTTATCTTTAATCACTGTATGCTTTGGCTAATCCTTTGTATTTGCTTTTGATACATGATTAGCCCTTTAATATTTCGGCTTCTTTCATTTCCTTTGCTATCTTTTCCGAGTGTTTGTTTGTTCTGTGTGTAGGGAGGTGATATTATTTGGTATAAGGGTTTATAACCCATCGATGATCATGATTCATTGAGGTTTAAGTCTTTGATGTAAACCCTTGGCCTTCTTTATATGTATTTACCTCTTGGATCATCATACAGAGGTTATTTTATCATTTGAATGCCCCTCTGAGCATTACCTCCATTAAAAACTATCAACACACAAACAAACATTAATTGAAAACCTATGGGATTGGATTAAACTGCATTTTTTGGGTTTCTGAGTTGTTAGGGGCGATCTGCAGAGGAGGAGGAAGCATAGAGGGAAGGTTCCGTATGTGGAATTAGGTGGAAAGACAAAGAAATTTGAATTTTGGCGCAGGAGGGGAAGGTGGTTTTGGGAAACCACGATGGTTTATCATGCAGGCGATGAGCGGTAAATGCATTTGAGCTCATCGAGAGTGATTCCACCTAACATCGAACGCGTGTTTGGGCCAAAATTGCTTTTTTCACGCGGGTTAAGAGCGTTAAAATTTGGCGCAAAATATTGCGCGATATGAGTTTGAGCCGTCAGATCTCAAGAGGTGAGATCGACGATTGTTGTAGAGGTAAATCCCCTCTGCGGACAGAGGTGATCCCTACTAGCCCAAATCCCTACTAGCCCAGATCAGGTCTAGCAATAATCGTATCACGCTAAGGCACAAATTCCTAATTGCAATATAAAAAATTGCGAAGAAGGCCTACCTTAAGTCCAACGCTGTTGTTCGTAGAGAAGATAACGTTCCCGTTTCCTTGCTCCGGCAGATCACAATTCTCCCGCTCATCATGATCGAACACCTACACATACAAGAAATACGACGAACACAAGCGTAAAACCCAATATATGCAATTAATGTATCAATTAGAGAAGACACAACTCATGATCACAATGAAAAATACGAGTGGAACCATAACCAAAGTCGCTTATCATTAATTAATACAAAGAAAGATACAACCTGGCTCTGACGTTGAATCTTCCTTCAGCAGGTCGACAGCGGAATACGTCTTGGTAAAGCTCGTCGAGAATGTGACAAGCCGCTCTCTTCGGTTGTCTTGACAATAATCTCCTTGCTATTGATTTGGCTCTATGAGGACTATCAAGTCTCTTGCAGCATTATTTAGGCTATGAAGGCTCTTGGAGACTAGCTTGTTGTTTGGTCAATTTAGTGTGTCCTAAATTGCTACATTAATTTGTCAATCTGGGATTCGTAAGCTGACGAAGTGTGGCGCACTCTATATGCAAGATAACATATCTCTTACTTTTTGTCGTTTTTGAATTTTTATTTATCTTGATTGGTTTCCTAATGTGAGACGGAAATTCTAAAAGACAAGTATGGTTATGAATGTTCAAGGCAATGATGTCCTTTACAATGATTTCCCAAACTTCAAACTTCAAAAGGATTTTGAAACATACAATGAAAAAATTAATTCCTAAAAGAAAATGAAAATGTGCCACTATACTAGTTAAACAAACAGTGAACTATTGATCATGAAACCCATTACCCTTGCTGCTGTCTAAACACAAAAGAAATTGTACTCAAAGAAATCCAAATATTTGCAAGTAAAGTAAAGCTAAAATCAAATTACATCAACTCATATTCTGACCCCTCACCATTAGTCTCGCTATGGCTTTCGGAGGTAATCATAAACAACTTGAGCAATCTGATATCTAATTTGCAGAAAAATAAACTAACATCAAATTACACACTCATACTTCAATCCCTCACCATTAGTCTCGCTATGGCTTTCGAAGGTAACTGATAATGACATGAGCAATTTAATATCTAACTTGCAGAAAAATAATCGAATATCAAACTACACATTCATACTTCAATCCCTCACCATTAGTCTCGCTATGGCTTTCGGAGGTAACTGATAATGAAATGAGCAATTTAATATCTAACTTGCACAAAAATAATCTAATATCAAACTACACATTCATGCTTCAATCCCTCACCATTAGTCTCGCTATGGCTTTCGGAGGTAACTGATAATGAAATGAGAAATTTAATATCTAATCTAACTAGTAAAGTAAATGTACAAAACTGAAATGAATAAAACAATGCTGGAATTAAAAGCTAAGAAAAATAAATTAGCAGAAGGACAAGATTGATTCCATGTCATTAGTCATTATAAAACTATGTGCAAATGCCCGGGCTGCCTACTGTAATCTGGAACAAAAACACTGATCACTTAACAACAATATGAAGCATGAAAAATTATGGACAGAAGTGAAACGTTAATACCATGAGAAATGCAGCATATACACGTGAATAACTATGGCATAATACACGTAAATAAATTAAGCATGCAACTATACAGTAATAAACAAAACCTCGGCGTGTGCAGGGGCCCTCTGCACAATCCTCGGGCAACAGCTATCAACCATGAATGATACCTATGAACAGAGTCTTCTTATATATTCAAAATGCGGTCATAACAAATAATGTCCCAGCACAGTGGCAGCGTAATTACATTACAGAAGCTAACTCCTATGCGTATGAGAACGCATTATTTATAACAAAGGATGAAATAACTAATTTCCTACATTCTGCGCTGATACAAGACACGTGAACGACCACGTCCAGAAATCTAGAATTATGGCTGCCTGAGGATTAAATCTATGGAGAGTGGCCATTGGATTCAGCTTATGGAGCCATTCATAGGTGTTGATATGTCCCCCGTGATTTGGAAACGGCTACGCAAGTCTTCACGTGATGAAAAATAGAGTTTTGTCACCGTGGGACTCTTCGGTTGACCACCGCTTGGCTTCATTTGACCACGGCCTTCTTTGGTGAATTCGACTAAGCCAATAGGACTCGATCCATGTCCATGTCATTTCCAACTTGCCCATGTGGCTCGATTTGCCTGAAGACACTTGCAATGTAGTATTTAACAAAATGGCCGTGGAAAGTTGCAGCAGCTGCGGAAAGTGACAAGATTCCGCAGCTCAATGAGAAAAAATCTAATTCAAACAGCAGACACAAAACATAGTTAAAAAACCACTATAAATGCTTTTTTATGATTAATATGCAATGATGTTGATGGCGTAGGATGTCTAGGTAAATGGAAAAAGTTTAGAAAGGTGTATAGGAAAGATGCAGATTTGGGACTCAACATACCCCCACTGTGAAGGTGTTGCATGTCCCCATGCAACCAAAATTTTGATCATCCTTCTTCAATTCATATGCTCTGATACCTCTGCCAGTACATCCAGTCCTCTTCTCCTTTTTCTTGGTGCTGCTAACATCCTGGGCTTCTTCATCAAGCATCTGTATTTGAGATTGATTAGTGCTCTTCTTATCTTCTGGCATTTCTTCTTCAGTTTCCTATTCTTTTTCTGCCATAGTCCCAGATGTAGCATAGTATTGTCATGAATGATCTTGTCCAATTTGTTTTTCTCCTTTAATGCTTTGTTTTCATTTTTAATATGTCTATTTAAAACCTCCAACTCAAAAATTTATTGTTTCAACGATTGGACTAGATCTTCTTGTGCTATGTGAGGCTGAGTGGATGAAGTGCTGGGGCCCGTGGCTGTTCTTTCTAAATATTATATGTAATCATACACTTCTTGCTGCTTTGGGTCTATCTCGGGTGTTGTTTTCCTTGGGCTGTCCCCAAAATGCTGTGGAGGAGAATTGACTTCAAAATCTGGCTGAAAAGGACTCATGTCAACGTCTTGAGGACTAGTTTCAACGTTTGGCTGAGAATGAGATGGACTATGGACAGCTGGAGTTTGTTCAGGTGTTAATTCTCCCAAATCAATAAAATGGGGTCCTTTTGTTTGTGCTTTTCTCCACTTTCCTTTAAGCCTATTGCTTCTTCTTACACGATGTGGACTTCTGTCTTCTTTCTTTTGTTTTTCTTTCCCTTTCCTTTTGGCCATAGTTGACTGTTCCTGAAGGTGAACTAGTCTTTCAAAAAATACTTGATGATCTTCTTCTGAAGAAGGGGTTTGATGCACAACCTCAATGCTTCTTTTATCTTTTGATTTTAGTAGCTTTTTATCCTCAGTCTTTCCCTTCTTCCTTTTTGACAATCTTTCTTCTCTACTAGTTCTTTCAACTGTGTTAGTAGGAGTGCTTTGAGTTGTATCATTTGTTCTCTTCCTTCTTCTTCTCCTTGATGTACTGCCTTCAGGGGTTTCTTGGGGTTCTTCAAAGAAATTTCTAATTAAAAACTGTTCCTAGGTGTCCTTTTTCTCCTTTAATTGTTTCTCTATCAAGATTTTCACGAGACCATGGTGATACAAATGTGGTTCTACATCCCCTAGATGCTTCTGGATGGTTACAGACATCTTTTTCAAACTGTTTAATAAAAATTATGGCAGATTGAGGGTTTGGTTTTCTAGGAAATTCATCAACAATCGGGTGTGATACATGTACATTGATCCAAAACGTCCCTCACAGGTAATAAAACTTTGAATAACCAACAATAAACTAGCCCACTCTTCTTTTAAAGCATGAACAGGAATTCCCTTTTTGAAAATGGTGACATCCATACCTGGGTTACGTAGGATTACTCTCCAGGCTTCCTCACCAATGCTCTTGTTCTTGAACCAACGTTCACCTTCTTGAGGGAGTTCTGTAGCAGCTGCTATGGATACCTCAGTCACTGTAAATTTGAGGTCCCCAATCTCCACCTCCATACCGTTGAAAGACCTCGCAAAAGCTTTTGTTACCTCCTTATGGTAGCCTTTGAACTTTTGAATAAACCGAAGCCATTTTTCCT
Organism: Pinus albicaulis; assembly: GCA_034641835.2. Lineage (NCBI taxonomy): Eukaryota > Viridiplantae > Streptophyta > Pinopsida > Pinales > Pinaceae > Pinus > Pinus albicaulis. Next base: position 3,493,990 of record CM076577.1, read on the forward strand.
TTTTCAATATATCTTTGATTTGCGGGTATCCTTCCATAAATTTGGGTCCCTCTGGTTCTGTTCTCAACAACTGACCCATCCTTCCTTTTGCTCTTTAAAACTTGTCTGCATGAGGAGGGTTTAACGGAGGTAAGACGACTGAATAGCGGAAATGAGCAGGGTTTATGAAGGATACTAGTGACTGTAAGCGGATATCAGAGAATAGGTACATGGAGTGAAGCAGAACAAAGAAGGGTTATGTGAGCACGGTGGAAATGTAGCCGTGAGGTCAATAGAACAGTAGGGGAAGCAAAGTGCATCTGGCAATATTTAAAAGTGGGTGGCTGCAGAGTAGATGCAAGCACGTTTATGAAACGGCTACGGATTTTGTGCGGCTAAGAGAAGTCGTAGTCAAATCAACCACGTTCCTTAACTACAGGTGGAGTATCAATGTATAGCTGAACGCTAGTGAAGACGGGAGGCTTGATTATGAGGTCGTTTAGGAATGAATGCAAGGATTGTGGGGGAATCATATAGAGATCGTGGGATGGTTACGGAATTATCAACACAATCATTGCATATAATGGAGCTATGGTTTATAACTATGTAAAAATGTGGTTGAATGCTATTTGAAATAAATTTTTACTCATACCTTGGAATTCTTGCCATTTCTCATTGGTCTTCAATCAGTTGCTCCTCATTGATGTCTTTGAATGCCCCATGTCTTCATACCTGAATTTGATTTCATGATTGTTGAACTAACATCTGACTGTAAATTTTTGAAAAACAGAGTGGTGGCTGCAGAAACTGGTGTCACCTGCGGAAACTGACACATCAATTATTCGGGTGAATGGAGATGGATAGATGATAACTGACTGAATGAAAATGTTCACGAAAGAAAATTTTATTGGTGAAATGAAATGAAATAGATGAAATGAAGTGGAGTGGAATGGAATGGAGTGGGTTGTCATAAAACTTGTGAAATGAGAGAGAGAATTTTTTTTTTTTTGGAAAATATAGGGTGTCAGGTGTTCCTGATTTTCACCCTACATTTTCTGTATAAGACTGCCAATCAGTGATTGGTTTTCAGGCTTATACTATCTTTCTTTCTTTTTCTTTTTTTTTTCTTTTCTCTCTCTTTTTTTTTTTTTTAAACTTTGAAACTGAAAAGAACAAAGGCTAGGCTGGTGGAGAAGAAGGATTCTTCTTCACCAGCCTTATTGCAGAATTATCTTGAAACATTTTGACAAATTCTTCTTTTGAGAGAGGCTTATGATAGATCTTTAATCTATGGCCATTCACAATAAGAGGAGTTTGAAATTCATCAATAGTCTTGATTCTTACCGCTCCATTGCTAAAGATCTTGTCAATCTCATATGGCCCAAGCCAATGAGTCTGGAATTTTCCTTTAAAATATTTAAACTTTGAATCAAATAGCAATGCCCAATCTCCTTCTTGAAACTTCTTCTCTTTGATGTATTTGTCATTCCATTTAGTTCTTTGATATTGAACTAGATCAGTTCTTAGAATTGCCTCTTGTCTGATCTCATCTAGCTCATTCAACTGCTCCATTCTATGCTTTTGGGCTTTTGATAGATCCATCCCCAACTGACTTGCTATCTTGAAGGTTTTAACTTGGAACTCAATGGGGAGTAGGACTTCTTTCCCATAAACAAGTTCATAGGGAGAATGTCCTGTTGTATTTCTCCATGTAGTTCTGTAGGCCCACAAGGCTTCAGGAAGCCTTTCTGCCCAATCTCTTCTATGTAGATGAACAGTTTTGGTGATGATACTTTCAAGAACTTTGTTTATAGACTCCACTTGACCATTTTCTTCTGGATGGTAAGGAGTAGATCTTCTGTGCTTGATTTTGTATTCTTCCATCATCTTCTCCACCAGATTGGATGTGAATTGGCTTCCTTGATCTGTCACAATTTCTCTTGGAACACCAAAGCGTGTAAAAATATCCTCATAAAGAAAATTAACAAATGAATTTTTAGTAGCAGACATTAATGCTTTGGCTTCTACCCATTTAGTAACATAATCAGTACAAACCAATATATACTTCTTTTGCTTAGATGGTGGATTTATAGATCCAATGAAATCTAAAGCCCATTTTTCAAAGGGTTTGGTGAGTACCTGTGGTTGCAATGGCATTTCATTTGAAAGGGTAGGTTTCCCTACTCTTTGGCAGCCGTCACATCTTCTGACATATTGTTTTTCATCTTTGAAAAGGGAAGGCCAATAATATCCTAAAGAGAGGATTTTATAGGCTGTCCTTTTGTCAGAAAAGTGTTCGCCGCATGGTTCATCATGACATGCCTTGAGGATATCAGGAATTTCATCTTCCCTGACACATCTTCTGATCACAAGATCTGGCCCTGTTTTAAACAATTCGTTAGAAATCCATGAATATTTTTAACTCTCCTGAATAACATTTTTTTTTTCACTTGGAAATAAAAGTGGAGGCAGTTTCCCTGTAACCAAATAGTTAGCAATATTTGCATACCAAGGAGTCTTAATAGTTACTGCAAACAAGTATTCATTAGGAAATTTATCCTCTACAGGAGAATCTTCTTTAGTATTCTGAATCCTAGACAAGAAATCAGCTACTGTATTTTTTTTCCCTGGTCTATCCAACACAGTAATATTGAATTCCTGCAAAAGTAGGAGCCATATTGTCACTCTGCCATTAGTAACAGGTTTTTTCATTAGATATCTAATTTCAGAATGATCAGTATGAATAAAAGTTTCATAGCCTGTTATATAATGTCTAAACTTATTGATTGCATGAACAACAGCTAAAAACTCTTTTTCAGTTACAGTATAGTTCAACTCAGTGGGAGTCAAATTTTTACTGGTGTAGTAAATGGCATAAGGGACTAAATATTTTTGACCCAACACAGCTCCTAGAGCTGTATCTGAAGCATCTGTAGAAATATGGAAAGGGAGTTTCCAATTTGGTCCTCTCAAGATAGGTGCTTCAGATATTCTTGTTTTGAAAGTTTCAAAGGCTGATTGACAATCAGGATCCCATTTAAATTCACAGTCTTTTGTAAGCAATTTGAAGAGTGGAGATGCTATTTTAGTGAAGTTTTCTATAAATCTTCTATAGTAACCAGTAAATCTTAGAAAACTTCTAACATCTCTTTGACAATTTGGAATAGGCAACTTGGAGATGACTTCAACTTTTGATCTATCAACCTTAATCCCATCTCCCGAAATATGATGCCCCAAAACAATCCCTTCAGTAAACATCATAAAGCATTTTTCATGGCTTAATGAAAGGTTTGTTTCTTTACATCTTATAAGAACTTTTTCCAAATTTTCTAATGCCTCTTCAAATGAATTACCATAAACCGTAAAATCATCCATATAAACCTCTACACAATCATGGATTAGATCAGAAAAAATTCCTAGTACTGCTCTTTGGAATGTTGCTGGTGCATTACATAACCCAAAAGGAAGCACTCGATAGGAAAAAGTTCCCCATGGACAAGTAAATGTGGTCTTATCTTGATCTTCAGGTGCTACCTGAATTTGATTATAGCCACTAAAACCATCCAAAAATGAAAAGTACTTTTTGCCTGCTAATGTATCTAATACCTTATCAATAAAGGGCAAAGGAAAGTGATCCTTCAAAGTTGCTTTGTTCAATTCCCTGTAATCAATGCATACCCTCCATTTAACATTCTTTTTAGGTACTATAACCAAAGGAGAAACCCATCGGCTATCTGAAATTGGATAAATGAAGTTTACATTGAGTAGTTTTTGGAGCTCTTCTTTCACTATCTCCCTAAGATTTGGATTCATCCTTTTCTAAGGTTGTCTGATTGGTCTACTGTTTTCCTCAATATCGATATGATGGATGCAAGTCTTAGGATAAATACCTTTCATATCAGTATACTCCCATGCAAATGCAGTAGAATGTTTTTGCAAGATTTTGGTTAGTTCCTCTTGTTGTGACTTTTCCAAATTTTTGTTGATATTTAATGTTTTTCCTGGAAAAATATCAATGGTAGAACTACCGAACTCTTCCATAGAGTAAAGAGACATTTGTCTTGATGATAAATATTCAATGTCAGATTCCAACTGAAATTGTGTGGGGTCATATTCTGAAGATGTCTCAAAATTTTCTAATGTGTTCAGAATTTGACTATCCTCACTGATTTCATAAATGGTAAAGACAGGTTGTATAATGTCCTCATCATCGACCCATTCATTGTCTCCTACTTCTGTGATTGCTTTTGCTGGAGGATACAAATTGAATTTCTTTGTCGAATTACCATTAGAAATGTACATATCCCCAGATCTACAACTAATGAAAGCATCAGCTGTGGCTAGCCAAGGTCTTCCTAAGATAAGTGGGTGCCCTCCTAGATTACTCTTGGGAGTCAAAATCATAAAATCTACTGGATATTCCCAAGAATCTAAGGAGACTGAAATATCTTCTAATACACCATTTGGTTTGATAATTGATCGATCTGCAAGTTGCAGTAAAGTAGGTGTAAAAAGAAGATTAGGAAGTTTTAGTTGTTCCATAGTCTGTCTACTCATAATGTTGATAGCAGCCCCTAAGTCAATCAATGTGTTTTGAATTTCTATCCCATTTATATGTGTCTTGACAATTGGACTTCCTGGATCTACATACTTCTGCATGGTAATTTTTCCCATCATGATATCTGCAATTTTTCCTACCAGGTGGATTCTTCTTGTGTCTTTTAGTTTCCTTCCTAGTCTTTTGAAACTCAACTCCTTTATTGTTTTTGCTAGAATAGGAATCTCTCTAATGGCTTGTAGCAAGGGAATATTGATACAAACATTCTTTAATTCATCTAGAAAATCATAGTTAGGCAACAAGATTTGTTTTTCCACCCCTTTATCAATTTGTAATCTTTCAGGAAAAGGAGGTGTGGATGAAGATGCAGGTTGCTCAACTATAGGAGTTGTGGGTGTTAACTTTTCTTTCTCTTTTTGAATGTTTTAGTTTTGAAGAGATGCTTCCTCAGAACCCTTATTGGCTTTAAGAGAGTCCTCCTCAGATGTATCTTGCTCTTTGACATCTATAGAAGGTTTTTCTAAAACTCTACCAGACCTGAGTTGTACATCATTGAGAGGAACAATCATATGGGTAGGAAATTGTTGTCCTTCTATCATGTAAGTATTCTGAGGATTTTTATTGTTAGGATTTGGCAATGGCTGAGCTGGAAGTTGATTTGTATTTTGTTGGAATGGAAGCATGAGTTGAGGATTTGGATTTTGTTGAGAAGGTTTTTGTTGTGGAAATGGCAATGAAAGTTGTGGATTTGGGTTTGGAAGTTGTGGAGCTTTTTGATTTTGAAAAGATGGAGGATATTGATAAAATTGAGAAAATATCCCATAAGGATTTTGCATCCCTTTTACCCATGATTGATATGAATTTTGAGGTTGGGGCCAAGGTTTTTGCCAAGGATTCCAATTTGATGGGGGTTGAAAATTCATAGGGTTGTTAAACCCTTGAGTTTGTTGCCCCTGCCAAGGTCTTCTTGCAACAAAACAGAGAGATTCTACTGAATTTGGATATTCTTGAAAGACAGCTTTGAGTCCAGGAATTGAAGGAAAATCCTTGGTCTCATGATTCTCTGAGAAAATCATACATGTTTCTACAAATTTTTCATCCAAGGGACATTCCCTTAAAGCATGTTTATTCCTACATTTCAGACAAAAGATGGCTAGAGCATCAGTTTCTGCTTTCTGCTTGTTTTGAATTTTAAGGGTGTCTAGTTGTTCACTAAGGCTCCCTAAAATATCAGTTTTGAACTCATCAAGAATATTTCCAATCTCTGCCCTACTTACTGATCCAGTTGCAGATTTGTTTGCCCTGATAAGAGAAGGATCTCTAGGCCCTTTTCCCGTTTTAGATTTTCCCCTTGAGAGATGGACACATAGTTCTGTTATGTCACGAAGTGGAAGTTGAGAAATGTCTCCTTTCCCCATCATGTTTAAAATATCTATCCATTCATCTTTGATGGCTTTTAATATAAGGGCTTTCAAAGTTTCATCATCTAAGTTGCTCATCTTTGCTCTTTTTAAGTTGTATTGAAATATTTCAAGTAAATCTTCCAAATTTTCATTTTCTTTTTGCACCATTTTGAATACCTCATCCTTGTGATTGGTGGGCATGCAATAGTCCAGGTATCTATCCAAAATTGTTTGTTTCATATCATTCCAAGTCCTAATAGATTGGGTGTCTAATCCCATGAACCATTTCAAAGCAGCTCCCTTCAATGTTGAAGGAAACAGTTTGAGTTTTTGAGAGTCTTCCATATAGTCATAGGTTCGACACACGACTTCAAACTCAAACAGAAATGTTTCAGGATCCTCACTTCGCAATCCATAAAAGTTGGGGAGGACAGATGGTGAAATTTTTTTCATCGTTGTATGATTTTCCTCATCAACTATAGGGAATCCAAACAAGTTTTCTCCTTCCCTATTTCTTCCATGATTACCTTCACCATTGTTGTCTCCATTGTTTCCTCCTCCTCTACCTCTACCTCTACCTCTGAATCCATCTATTATTTCCTCTGCCATGATAGTTTCTTTAGAGTCCTCACATTCCTCTGGTTCTTCTATTAAGGGAGGATGAGAGGGAGTCTCTTCCTTCTCTTCTTTAGGTGATTCTACTTCTTTGATTACAATATACTCTCCTGTAGAAGTAAAGAAAGGGTCTTTTTCTAAATGAGATTTGGTAGATGGTGTAGGAGAATCCTCTAATTCAGCTGCTTCTTGAATTCCAAGAATCTTAAGGCTAGGGGTATATGGTGGTGAATCTTGTCTATGCCTTGAAGAAGATGGAGTTGTGAAAATCGAACTCTTGGCTCTAGCTATAAACCTTCCCCTAGAATCTCTTGCTCTATGCATGTCATTTTTTTTTTTAAGTTGGGCTAATAATTCTCTTTCTGATCTTCCAGGTCACACTAAGTGCAAGAAGAGAGCATACTTAAGAAATTATTGAACCAATAACTCTCTTTTCTGATCCTCCAGATCACACTAGGTGCAAGAGGAGAGCATACTTCAAGAAGTTATCAATTTTTCCCTTTTTTTTTTTTTTTTTTTTTTAAGAAATTGGCTACCTAGTTACACTTCCCTAGCAACGGCGCCAAAATTTTTGGTCAATTTAGTATGTCCTAAATTGCTACATTAATTTTTCAATCTGGGATTCGTAAGATGATGAAGTGTGGCGCACTGTATATGAAAGATAACCTATCTCTTACTTTTTGTCGTTTTTGAATTTTTATTTATCTTGATTGGTTTCCTAATGTGAGATGGAAATTCTAAAAGACAAGTATGGTTATGAATGTTCAAGGAAATGATGTCCTTTACAATGATTTCCCAAACTTCAAACTTCAAAATGATTTTGAAACATACAATGACAAAATTAATTCCTAAAAGAAAATGAAAATGTGCCACTATACTAGTTAAACAAACAGTGAACTATTGATCATGAAACCCATTACCCTTGCTGCTGTCTAAACACAAAATAAATTTTACTCAAAGAAATCCAAATATTTGCAAGTAAATTAAAGCTAAAATCAAATTACATCAACTCATATTCTGACCCCTCACCATTAGTCTCGCTATGGCTTTCAGAGGTAACTGATAATGACATGAGCAATTCAATATCTAACTTGCAGAAAAATAATCTAATATCAAACTACACATTCATACTTCAATCCCTCACCATTAGTCTCGCTATGGCTTTCGGAGGTAACTGATAATGAAATGAGCAATTTAATATCTAACTTGCACAAAAATAATCTAATATCAAACTACACATTCATGCTTCAATCCCTCACCATTAGTCTCGCTATGGCTTTCAGAGGTAACTGATAATGAAATGAGCAATTTAATATCTAATATAACTAGTAAAGTAAATGTACAAAACTGAAATGAATAAAAAAATGCTGGAATTAAAAGCTAAGAAAAATAAATCAGCAGAAGGACAAGATTGATTCCATGTCATTAGTCATTATAAAAATATGTGCAAATGCCCGGGCTGCCTACTGTAATCTGGAACAAAAACACTGATCAGTTAACAACAATATGAAGCATGAAAAATTATGGACATAAGTGAAACGTTAATACCATGAGAAATGCAGCATATACACGTGAATAAATATGGCATAATACATGTAAAGAAATTAAGCATGCAACTATACAGTAATAAACAAAACCTCGGCGTGTGCAGGGGCCCTCTGCACAATCCTCGGGCAACAGCTATCAACCACGAATGATACTTATGAACATAGTCTTCTTATATATTCAAAATGCGGTCATAAAAAATAATGTCACAACACAGTGGCAGCGTAATTACATTACAGAAGCTAACTCCTATGCGTATGAGAACGCATTATTTATAACAAAGGATGACATAACTAATTTCCTACATTCTGCGCTGATACAAGACACGTGAACGACCACGTCTAGAAATCTAGCATTATGGCTGCCATGAGGATTAAATATATGGAGAGTGGTCGTTGTATTCAGCTTATGGAGCTGTTCACAGGTGTTGATATGTCCCCCGTGATTTGGAAACGGCCACACAAGTCTTCACGTGATGAAAAACAGAGTTCTGTCACCGTGGGACTCTTCGGTTGACCACCGCTTGGCTTCATTTGACCACGACCTTCTTTGGTGAATTCGACTGAGCCAATAGGACTCGATCCATTTCCATGTCATTTCCAACTTGCCCATGTGGCTCGATTTTCCTAAAGACACCTGCAATGTAGACTTTAACAAAATGGTTGCGGAAAGTTGCAGCAGCTGCGGAAAGTGACAAGATTCCGCAGCTCAATGAGAAAAAATCTAATTCAAACAGCAGACACAAAACATGGTTAAAAAACCACTTTAAATGCTCTTTTATGATTAATATGCAATGATGTTGATGGCTTAGGAGGTCCAGGTAAATGAAAAAAGTTTAGAAAGGTGTATAGGAAAGATGCAGATTTGGGACTCAACACTTGCAAAGGAAAATGGCAAGCTTATATAGATGGTGGAAGGGGAATTGGTATCCCTACAATCATGGGATTAGCCCTATCCTCAAGGAAGCTTCCATGAGAGGTGGAAAACCACTTCCTCTACATGTAGATCCGAAGCCAAACCTCCCAATTCAATTTAGAGACCAGTTTAGGAATTGGTTGGAGTCAATATTCCGCCATTTATTTTTAAAAAACACTCCTTAATAAGCCTGGCGGAGGTATAACACTGTGAAATTACACCAGCTGGCGTGCCCTCTTTGGAGGATTTCCCCCATTGGCATGAGGGTTGAACTGGCTAGTCGCGCCAGGGATAAAAAGGCTATTTTTAGGGTTTTTCACAAAGAATTGTCTTTAGGGAAATGAGTGTCCTTGTCCAAGGGGATGCCATGAAAGTGGTTTAAGGTCATGTCACTGCTCATAGGTCACAGAATAAGCCCTCTAATGTGCGAGACGGGGAATTGCAGGGACGATGACAAATTGTTGTGTAACAAATGACCCCTAAAGCATGAGGCCCAAAAAAGAGAGAGGGGTGAAATGCTTTATGAGAATGTGTCCAACTGAAAACACTGCCGTTGGAAAAACTGATATCTCAAATACATGATATATGTAGTATGGGCGCAACCATCCATAACAGAGTATACAATAATCCGGATCCAAGGCATGGATGTAGCCATCTAATGAGGATCGATAAATAGCTTCAGGCATGGTTGCAGCCATCCAATTAATGAGTCATGTAACCAATCATAATTATCCACAAAATCACAGCTTGGATTCTTAATAGACAAAATCCAGGGTCTTGCACTCCATTGCGACCCGAGAAAAGTACAAGTTCAAGCATGTGAATAAGTGAGCTGAAGTTGAACATGCAATAACATCGTCTGATTACCAGCCAATAATTAAATTTGTTAACAAACGTGAGAGGAACCACCAATAATGACAATGGCCCTCAAGGTACTATAGGTACAATCCATGGAATGTGAACAGTGAGCTGGCGTCGAACACCTGCAGAATCATCCGATCGAAGGTCAATGAGGAAAACCTTACATCGAATGCAGAGAACTTGCCATTGAGGCATGCAGGCTCCAAGGTACCGGAAGGGAGTCTCTAGATTAGCTTCCTGGATAATGAGTTGGAGTCGATAGGAAGTGACCTTGATCGAAGGTGGGTCATAGTGTTTCCCACATCATCGACACGAGGCAGAGGAAAATAATGTTTGTGAATCAAGATCAGATGAGAATTAGAGGAAGGTTGAAACTGCAAAGGTCAACTTCTCTTGAACATATCGGCGGCAGGATAGTGGATTTGGCAGTATTTGACATCAAAAGATTAGGGGTCATGATGATGAGGCAAAGAGAAGATGAGAGGTCAAAAGGGATTCCCCAAATCCACGGAGGCAAACAGAGAATGAGATGAGATGTCCCCAACCTGACACGAATGTAGACAAGTGCCATGTTCAAGAGCGACATGCTGACAACACGGTGATGATACTGGTTCCATTTTACCCACCATTTCTAGCAAGTACCCCAATTATTTTTGAAAACAAGCTTGAAGGGGATAGCATATGCTTGCAATATAAGTCCGCACTTTCGGACGAATCCATCCTAGTATGTTTAACGATCCGTAGGAAGGAGAAACTCGAATATCGTCATTACGACTGAATCCAATGTCATCAGGGTTTAACGAGTCTGACAAAGGAATAACTCGACATCTTTTCATGTTTAGAGAGTTTGAAAAGACAGCAGAAAAGTAAACTCCAATAGTTCCTCAGATCTGAAAAGGTAGAAAACTATGTTTGAGAAAACCTCCTAGTCACGATAGGCTAGGGTATTCCTTTTTCGTAAAGAATCTATCCCAGCCCAAAAAAGGGGTAAACGTATACTGGGTAGATGTCATTTTGCAGCCACTTTAACGAGATCGAAATGACAAGGGACTCGACAATCTTTTCATGTTTATAGAGTCAGAAAAGATCTGAAAGATGACTCCAAAATGACTTTTTCATGTTTTTACGGAGTCCAAAAAAGTATAAAATACAACTCGTATCACCATCGAAGCTACGAAAAAACCTGTCACTGCACATAAAGGCAAGTGCAAAATCCATTTTTCGACAAAATATATGAAAATATTGAGAAAAATGACTTTGAAAACCTAATTTTGACTTCAAAAGTTATAAATATGCCACAAATGGTAAAAACATATTTACTTTTACTTTTTACCTCATTTGGAGAGCAACAGTGGTCTTTTTGTGTGCGGACTTGCAGCGATGATTGTGACTAATCCAGGACACCATTCAGATTCTCGTCAATTCCAGGTAAGAGGCGCTCCCTTAAGCTCTGTTTTGATCCATTTTTTATGAATTTCCATTGTGCATTTGACCTCTGGGGGGAACCCTTTGGAATTTTAGGGCTCAGCCCATTGGCGTGGGTATTGGGCACGAACCCGCGCTAATGGAATTTTGCTCACAAAGGGGTCGCGCCAATGGTGCAACACGATTTTCTGCTTTAAATTTTCAAAATGTGAGCCATCCATCTAGATTTTTGAATGCAACAGAGATCTAACAAGGCAATTTTAATCATTTTGATGCAGATATTCAAGCATAATGGTTATTGAATGGAAAGAGAGGGAACATGGAGAAGAAGACGAAATGGCCATGCAAAATGAAGCTTGCATGAATGCACTCCGGAACTGTGGTCTCAATAAATTCTTCCTCACGCTATGCTTATGAGCTCAACCTGAGCTATTACAGTACTTGGTCACCATATGGGATGAAAATGAGGAAGTGTTCAAACTTCGGGACCAAGTGCTAGAACTTAAGGTCTCCAATGTCTATTTCATAACCAGACTGTCGCGCAGAGGCCCAGTGCCCATTATGACCGGCAGTAGACCTTTTGGAGAGAAGATGGAACAGGTAATGGCAAGAGTGTGCCCAGGGGCACATACAGGATCAGGAAGTGGGAAAGTGGACATCCACACTGTCCGCGACCTAGCACTCAGAGTAGTGCTTCACACCATTGCGCAGGCTGCGGGATCGCAGGCACCGCATGAGGCAACCAAGGCGCAGCTCCTACTAGCCTCCGAGTGCATGAATCCTAAACTGTTTGATTGGGCCACCGCAGTGACAACCAACATCAAAAGGCAGCTAACAAATTGCAAGAAATCCAAACTGAAGTAGTTTGGATACGGTTCCATCCTGGTGTCGTTCATCTTGGAACGACTACCCATTTTCCAAGGCCAAGGGGCAATAATTGCCGAGCTGACATCGAGGGAGCCGAGGATGGCTCGCTGGGTAGCACTTATGCCCAAGTTAGGAGGGGGCCAACAGATGTCCTGGAGGCCCGAGTTCTTTGTATGGTTACGTCGTCAAATGATTGTAGTTGAGGATTGGCCCTATGCTGGGACCAATTTCACTGGAGACCCATATCTTCTGCTCCCAGAGGGGGAGGGCTGGGACGAGGAGCTGGGTATGACTTTTTTTTTTTTTTTTTTTTTTTGTGATACATGCCTATTCTAACAACAGTTCTATGTGTATGCAGATGTTGGCCCAGAGAGACCTGCTGCCATGTCGCCTATTGCACGAAGAACTCCCATTTCATACGACCCTCAGGGAGAGGGTGCCGAAGGAGGAGAGCTGATCCAAAACCTTGAGGGTATTGCCCGGGAGATTCCAGACTATGCCCAGCTAGTAGATGTTCCGATGGCATATCAAAGACACATGGTGGGGGTGCCTAGTCATCTCCACCGACTCTGAAGATGCTTGGTGCACGCGGTGACATGTTACCACGAGCACCATACTGATTAGACATCTAGGGCTTTTTCATGCATATATTTTTGAGAGACATGTTGTCTCCGCTATTATTAGATAGACATGTATATTTTTTGACTTTATGTGATGTACACAAACTACAAACTATTCGACATATATATCTATATATCTATTTCTGGATGGATCTTTTTACATATGATGATGTTTTTATATGCTATGCAAATGTCTAATACAATTTTATCTTAATGCATCAATTGCATAAAAAACAACCCAATGAAAAATTTCACAAAATGTATCTAATCACACATTTTATTTTTATGCAAGCTTAAAAGCACACACGAAAGCACACATGAAAACTATGCTTGGAAATGAGTTTTATTTTTTATGCAAGCTTAAAACACAAACTATGCTTGAGGAAGACGGGCATGCCCCCAACATGGTGTCTCAATTCGAGGTACATGCCCCCCAAGCTTTAGTCCATAGGAAATGGAGTGGAGGTTGAAAACACAAGAGATTTGATTTAAATCTACCAAAACTCGAATTGAATAGGCTCGTGTTTCATTATTTTAATGAGGTTGACACACTTAAAAGAACTCTCCTCGTAGTAGCTTGTTTCATTGTTTTAGGAGCTTGACACAAGAAGAGGAATTGTGCTTCGGCGAGCTCAATGGAGGAGGCTCAGGAGGGGGATAACCAAATACATCACGCTCTAGACAATCTGACATTGCCCCTAGGTTCGGCATGAAGGAGGAATGATGATGTCCATCGCTCCAAGGCAGCTCCTCAAGAGACATTGTTTCAACAATGGCTTCATCAAAAGGGAAGATCTCTTTAAGAGGATCAGCCGAGTCGGCCTCGCCGAGCCAGGGGGATTTGGAATAGATATCTAAAGCCATGCTCGAAGGAGCATGTTGAGGAGGAGGAGGATCAGATGTTTCGAGAATTTCACAGTAATTAATCTCTACAGGAGTTAAGGGCATCGATTCTCCAAAATTAGTCACTTGTTCAGGCGAAGGGATGATCCATGGGTCGTTAGACCTAGAGATCATATTAACTTGAACGGTGTGGGGTGGTGGTGTGGGAAAAATACCCATGAGGATGGGGTCCTTGAAGAGACCGGGTCCTACACTGTCAGGGGGATTGGGGATCTGATCCACGTAAGGAACGTTGTTCTCAAAGGATGAGGTGAAAAAAGAAAACTGATCCACAGTAACGATTTTTCCCTCATGAGGGAACTTGAGAAGTTGGAAGAGGGTGGACGACACGCATAACATGGTGTGAGTCCAACTGCGGTCGAGAAGAATATTGTAGTTAAGCTTGGCACCAACCACTTCTACTTCTACATTTACTGTCTTCCCTTGTAACGTAATCGGAAAACTCTTGAGAACACCCAGGGGTTTTGATTCCCGACCATCAAATGCCTCTAAGGCATTGGGAGACGATGAAAGAGCCGGAGAGCCAATGGCCTTCTAGCAGGCAGATGACATGCCACAAGTGGAAGCACCTTCATCCACAACAGCCCTATGGATGTTGAGGCCATTGATCCCGACTTGTATCACAAAAGCAATTTGATGTGGAAGACAGGGGGTAAAATTTTCTAGGTCAAAGGTGAGAAGATTAGAATCAGTGGGATCGATTCCACTGATTGCAGACAACAACTCTTTCCATTGTGAAGGGAAACTTTGAAGGACTTCCAATGCGGACATAGCAGAAGGCGCCTGTGCCAAATCCTCAACAATACTGTAGTGCTGAGCAGCACGGGAATTTGGGTTGTAGGAAGATCTTCGCAGAACACCTTTAGAAGGTGGCCTCACAACGGGTTCAGCGCTGGGCTTCTCAATTTCCAAAGGACCAGAGATAGGGGGGGAGGTGGGCCATCCAAGACTTCCTTCCCAGCTTCCTGGCGTGATCCGGCATAATCCTTTGAACGCATAACAATTGAGACAGGTGCAACACCATTCATCATAAATACCTGGGACCCAAATGGTGTATATGGTGAAGGCTATTCAACCATCTGGGTCTACTGAGACGAGAACAGTTCTTTGAGAACTGTTGGAGTCCCTTTGGAGCCTTTGAGAAGTTTACTAATTTCAGATTGTCGAGGACAATCCTTGGTATAATGATCTCCTTCACAAATAAGGTAGGGGTACTTCGGTTTACATTGAGAACCATCATCATTACGAGGTTTAGAAGACTCTGGTTTAGGGGCGTTGGGTTTGGGTTTTCCTTTGTCCTTCTTCTTTCCTTTGGAGGCCTTCTCCGTAGGATTAGCCTGAATGGTGTTGACCTCCGCAGTTTTGCCAGAATCTAGAGGGGCGAGAAGAGCAGAATTATTGGAAGAATTAGACTTCTGCTTCCTGTTCAAGGATTTTCAAGAATTTTGAGAAACGTAACCAATAACACCATCCACCGCTGGGGTAGGTGGTGCTTTAGAGGTTCCTGGCCATGGAGCGTCAGTCAAAATATCATAAAGCGTGCCAGACTGAGAGTACTCTAGATACAGGTACTGGGCATGCGCGATGGCTTGTTCTTCAGTCACACATGCCCCCATAGTAATATCTTGAGCGATTTTGTTAACGAAGGAGGTGGTGAACCAATGAGTTAGTAGTTGATCAGGTATATCAAACCTGATCAGTATACGACAACGTCGCCACTCATGAATATGGTCGGATATGTGGGTGGCTTTATCCTACTTCAAAGAAGTCAGGAGGTGCGTCCTGGCTTCATAGCGAACCGGTAACTGGAAGTGAGTCAAAAAAGCCATAGCTAATGTATTGAAGTCTTGAAAGATGCCACGGGGTAACTCTATATACCACTTAGCGGCAGCACCGGTAAGAGTGCACTGGAAGAGACGTAGACGAATTGAATCATCCACCCAAGAATTAGACGAACACCATAGATGGTAGGTCATTACATGAGCTTGGGGGTCCTCTCCAGCTTTACGTTCAAACTTAGGGCAGTCGCTGGGTACCTTGGTCGGAACCGGGGGCCAATAAGGATTGTGAAGAATCAGATCATTGGTTAATTTAGAAATGTCCAGTAACTCCAAGGTAGCCAAGAACAGAAACTGCGGATTAAAAGGCATACCAGGCCCTCGATAAGGACATATACCTATACTCCATGCTAGTTGAGAATAACCTTTCCCCCATGGGTTCTGTCCCGGAGGATTCTGACCATAGGGGGTATAGGGCGTATAACTAGTCTGATATGGCTATTGGTAACCAGTGTACGGGGGTTGATAACCAGAGTATGGACCTTGATTATATGTCACCCGTGTTTGAGCAATCTGTGGATTTGGCTGCTGAGTATAGGTGTAGCCAGGTTGTCGAGTGAAATAATGGGAACCTTGGGGCGGGTTATAAGTCAGTTGAGATTGACGTTGAGGATAGTAACCGCCTTGGGTTTTAGCGGGCTGCTGATAGGTGGGACCCTGCTGAGCCTGATAATTAGGGTGCACTGGTTGATTCGGGTGTGGCATCGAATAAATCGGCTGTTGAGCAGGGTTGATAGGATGTGCACGCTGGCTTCGTTGGACAGGCTAACCTGATTGGATGGGCTGCCTTGGTTGAGCAGGTTGACCCAGGTAAACAGGTTGCAATGGTTGTGCAGGTTGACCTGGATGATGTGGGACACCAGGTTGAGCCGGATGGGCCAGTTGGCCAGGTGGTGGAATGGGACCAGGTTGTGGCTGGTAACCGGTTTGACCTACAACAGGACCATAAGATGATCCTGGTTGATGTGCAACATTTGGACCAATAGGATACTGAGGTTGCATAGGTTTTGAACGTTGGAATTGCCCCCCAGGACTGTACAATGGCCTCAGTTGGTACCCCGATTGACCTGAGGGTCCTTGAGGTTGCCCTGGTTGGACCATATGGTGAGGCTGGATAGGTTGACCTGAAGGGTTGTAGGATTGTCCTGGTGGACCGTATAACAACCCCTGTGGGCCCGAAGGTTGGCCTTGTAAGGGCTGACCTTGTGGGTCATAAAGATAACCAGGTTGTCCCGAAGGTTGGCCTTGGAAGGGTTGCCCTTGCAGGTTGTAGGGTTGCCCAACCTGGTTGGATGGAAAACCTTGACCATGAAGATAGGCCTCTGGAGCGGGTAAGCGTAAAGGGTTTCTCTGCTCATCGTATTGGTATGGAAAAATGTAAACAGGGGTACCATCCTATGCATAATGTGAAAAATACGGATGGTTGGGATCTTGGGAGGATTGAACGACCTCGGGATTTGATTTTTGTAGAGACAATCGTTACTCCTCAGGAGAAATGTTTTCCGGCATAGCAGATGCTATATAGATGTCTTTGGGAAGTGACGTGGTCCTTACGGACTGAGTGGTAATAGCGGGGGTAGATGCAGCCACACAGACAGTGGGCCTGACAGGTACTGAAGTGACCTAAGGGGATGACCTGATGGGTGTCCGTGGAGACATCCCAAATGAAGTAATAACTGACCTTGTAAAAGGATTTGATATCCCCATAGAGGCAATGACGGTCATAATCTGACTCAAAGATCTATATCCCACTAGAAGTGAGGGACCAGGCGAAGACATGACAGATAAATATGGGTTGTCTTCTGGGAAAAACTGGTAATCTTCACTAGACATGGGGATTTCCTCACTAGGAGAATGGCTAGATGCACCCATATCTAAACCTGCCGCAAGATCTTGTAACAAACAGCGAGGACTAGGAGGAATAACAACAGCTAGAAAAGGCGAACCCGATGTAAGAGGAGGGAAATGTTCCCCTACTCCAAATCCATACCAATCGTTGGATAAGGGCCAATTGAACTCAACTGGTCCTCCAAAGGGAAGCTCAGATAGAACCGGTCCCCCGTCGGGAAACTCGGAAACGATAGGCTGCTAAGGTTCAGTAGAGGACTGAGAGGCCTCTGATGAATCATTTGTATATGGACTACCAATAGATGAAACTTAGGGTTCTGCCATTGTGACAATAAAGACAAGAGGAAAAGATCAAACAAACACACGGGCTGAAAAAAACAAGGCACACAATCAAACAGCCAACAAGCAAATTCTAACAGGGCATGTGATCGCAAGTGATTTATTTTACCACATTTAAACTTAGAAAATTCACCGTTTCATGTTTTAAGAGTCGAGAAATGGATGAAAGGCGACTCTATCTCTTTCAGTTTTGAAGCAAGCGTGAAAGGACAAGCGCTCGGTGATCTTTTCAAATTTAAGGAGTCAGATAAGATCAAAATGACTGCTCAGGAATTCTAGTCAAAGGTTGTACCTAATAACCGTGAACTGCAATATACACCTTGGTTTCAAAATGAAAGAGAATTCAACCAAGGACTTAATGTACGTGCAGGCAATCTCCCCGAATGTTGTGTCCGGTGTATCACGGGTATAGGGCAGCAGACTCAACTTCCTATGGATAAAGTATAGCAACCTAGTGGGGTATCCCTTTATATATGCGACGGTACAGGGAGCACAAGTCCGTACTAGTGTTGTCTAAAGCCAAAAGGCGAACGAAAGCTACTAGGTTTGACGACGCCGGAACACGTCTCTAGGCTAGACCTCTAAATATTTCATTAATGTTTCAATGCTGCCTTAGTATAAATTGAATAAATTTTAATGTTAATCTTCAATTATGTTTCAATTTTTAGGTCCTAGTGAGTGTAATGTCTCAAAATCTCCTAAATGCACACTACATGCCACAATATATCATTTCATTCGATGAAAGCTAATTACGAGAGAGTTAAGAGCTTTTCACACAATAACAAAATGACCAGACAACAACCAATGATGTCTCTAATGCAGCTAATGGAAACTAAAAAGCCTTTTCTTTCAGAGTTATAAATCACTAATAACACAGAAAAGATTCAATTTGCATTAACTAATCAAAAGCAAAAGAGATTTTTTTTTATATTTTCAGTGTTTGAGAGAAAAGTGCACTAAACTAATGAAAACTAATGAAATGAAAAATTTGAGAAGCGATAGCAAAGGAGTAAAAGCAAGAAAATTTCAATCAATGCAAACACACAATCAGACCTCAAATTGACAAAACATTCCCTCAAAACCAAGATAATCCCAAAGACTCAAATGAACCATGTAATCTAGGCCCAAAACGAGACAAGGCAGAATTCGAATGAGGAAGAAATCAATCACTCAAACAACGCAAGAAAGTGATAGACAACCACTAAAAAAATGCAGAGAAGCAATCACATAGTTGACTGAACAGATAGAAACCACAAAATCCCACCGGAGGCTCGACACACTATAGCACCTAGATGCCCTAGGGCTAGAATGAAAAATCAATAGAAGAGGGAAAACAACCAAAGGATGAAGGTCATAGTCAGTCAAACAAGGCTCCAGAACACTCAAGATCAAGCTCAGAAAGCTCAAAACAGAGCAAACCGTAGCACCTTACAGAATTGGCGCGACTGTCAGGCTGAATCTAGTGCCAGAATAGGATTGGCACGGGTAATACACTAGCAACATGTGCCAATTGGCGCGACTGTCAGGCTAATAAGCTCGCCAATTGAGTTTAATAAGCAAAAATAAAAAAGAGCAATCCAAGAAACATACTAGTGATGGTGAAGCTAAACAAAAGCCAAACACATGAAAGGAGCCAGCCAAAAGAGCTGATCAAGCAAGAAAAGTCAAGAATCGACTGAAAAGACAAGACAATACTCCAAATCAACATTTCCCCAACGGAGTCACCAATTTGTTGTAGAGGCAAATCCGCTCTATGGACAGAGGCGATCCCTACTAGCCCAGATCGGGTCTAGCAACAACCGTATCACGCTAAGGCGCAAATTCCTAATTTCAATAGACCAAATTGCGAAGAAGGCCTACCTTAAGTCCAACGTTGTTGTTCATAGAGAAGATAGCGCTCCTGTTACCTTACTCTAGCAGATCACAATTCTCCCGCTCGTCGCGATCAAACACCTGCACATACAAGAAATACGACAAACACAAGCATAAAACCCAATATATGCAATTATGTATCAGTTAGAGAAGACACAGCTCATGATCACAATGAACAATACGAGTGGAACCATAACCAAAGTCTCTTATCATTAATTAATACAAAGAAAGATACAACCTGGCTTTGACGCTGAATCTTGCTTCGGCGGGTCGACAACGGAATACGTCTCGGTAAAGCTCGTTGGGAATGGGACAAGCCTCTCTCTTTGGTTGTCTTGACAATAATCTCCTTGCTATTGATTTGGCTCTATGAGGACTATCAAGGCTCTTGCAACATTCTTTAGGCTATGAAGGCTCTTGGAGACTAGCTTGCAAAGGAAAATCACAAGCTTATATAGATGGTGGAAGGGGAGTTGGGATCCCTACAATCATGGGATTGGCCCTATCCTCAAGGAAGCTTCAATGAGAGGTGGAAAACCACTTCCTCTACATGGAGATCTGAAGCCAAACATCCCAACTCAATTTAGAGACCAGTTTAGGAATTGGTTGGAGTCAATATTCCGCCATTTATTTTTAAAAAACACTCCTTAATAAGCCTGGAGTGGGTATAACACTGTGACAGTGCGCCAGCTGACGCGCCCTCTTTGGAGGATTTCCCCCATTGGCACGAGGGCTAAACTGGCTAGTCGCGCCAGGGACAAAAATGCTATTTTTAGGGTTTTTCACAAGGAATTGTCTTTAAGGAAATGAATGTCCTTATCCAGGGGGATGCCATGAAAGTGGTTTCAGGTCATGTCACTGCTCACAGGTCACGAAATAAGCCCTCCAATGTGCGGGACGGGGAATTGCAAGGACGGTGACAAATTGCTGTGTAACAACGGTGCGGAAGGCTTTCGGGGCTAGGGCGTAGATTTGTGGAGTGGAGCCCAGGATAGGTGGCGGGCTTTTATTTGTTGAGGGGTTAAATGGGGAGCGGGGCTCGGGAGTGATGATGTGGCGGAATTTGTCATGTAGTGCAGGGTTGGGTTATATGCAGAATGAAGGGAGAAGAGGTGATGCCTGTTGGATCGGGTTGAGGGCCTTTTGATCAACGGTCCAGATGAAAGGATAGAGGGTGCGAGCGAGGATGGGAAGAAGGGGGGGCCATTTTAATTTTTCAAAGGTTAAGGAGAAATTATAAGGTTTGTGGGGTCTAAATGAAATGAAAAGGTGGAGGTTTAGTTATATGGGGGAAGGGGCGGAGAATAGGTGGAAAGTTTTGGTCTTATGTGAGGTTAAGGGGACTGGAGGCAGAGAAGGAGAGGGGCTTAAGAGAATAGTGGAAGGTCGGGGTTAGGGTCGTATGGGTAAGAGGGCTAGGTTTTTAAGCCGAAAAGGGGCTTAAAGGGCTTTTCACAAAAAGTGGGTTTTTAACACAAAAGCCGAGTTTTGCAAGGTTTTTAGAGGATCCGAAAGGTTTAGAAGTTAGGCTAAAACAATCTAAAAAGGATTTTTACATTGTTTCAAGGCTTTTTAGAAGAGAATGGTGAATGAGGGTGTTATAGCATCATTTCTCACCTTGACATGATTCATGATTGATTTATGGCTTTTGGGCACCCATTCCTACAGACTTGGACAAATTCACTTAAAAACAGTGTAAAATCCCTCATACGCGACTATGCCCATACTTTTCCGCGTGTATACACGAGTACAGCTAAAATTTTCCGCGTATGCCATTAAAATGATTAAAAAATATATAAAAAATCCCTAATTTCGCGCTGGGTTGATGGTTACTCAGGTAGTTCAACCACCCCAGCCCGTGGCCAACTGTTTCCAACTGCTGAAACTACTTGGAGGGACTATAAAAAGACCTCATGTGTATGGCCTAAGGGAGAGAGAATTATTGATATTATACTCTGTTGGTATTCCCTATCCAAGTCTGATTCCCCGTGCCTCCTGCACTTTCCCAGTTCATTTCAGGAAACCCTTGTTTCCTTGAGATATACATCCCTTTATATGTTATCTCGTATGCACCGGTTTGGAAGGAGTCTTAGCGAGGCAAGGGCTGGACGGATCCGGACGACGGTCTGCGAAGGCCTTGGAAGGATCAGGTGATCTCTCCACTTGATTACTTTTGTACGTACTATTTATAATACAGAAGTATCATGCTGTTCCCGATATAAACGTGTTAGTGTATGCTTTTATGTATGAGAATATTTGTTATACAAGCATTCATTATGATTTATTTAATGTTTTATATGAATCTCACTAACATATATAGAGTAGATATATGATGTACAACTTGTCCTTTGTGCTGGTTTCTTCTTGCATTTCAGGTTAAGGAGGAAGGACGGTTGCAGGGAGTTTGGACTCCACGTGGATCTACTTCAAACGTAGGACCAACGAGTAAACCTCTCATTCTGCTCTATGTAGTTTTTATGAATGTGCATGATCGTGTGGGTCTCTGTTAAGTAGTACGCCCCTGCTCTGTGGAGGTTGAATCCCAACCAACCTCTAGGGTGTTAATTCCCTGAAACAGAACTGGCGACTCCGCTGGGGATCACATTTTTGTGATTCTCCTGTTGGGTTGTTTCAGCTGTTTGGTAGGTTGCCAACAGTTTTATCTGTCTTTTACAGTCCAGTTTATTTTCTTGCAGTCAGTCTGAAGTCTTGGTGTCTTTCCCAGGCTTGTCCTTTTTGTTTTTCATTATCTTTCTTTGTATACGCTCTTTTTTCTGCACACAGTCGCGTATACACGCGAGTTTGTCTAAAGGGATCCGCGTATACGCGAGTTTCCCTTAACACAGACGCGTATACACGCTGGTTGCATAACTGCAAGGTCGCGTATACCTAGGAAGATTTTGAATTTTTGGGTTTATTGGCTTTTTGGTCCTTTCTGGCTGTGGAGGCCTGTGTCTACAGTGTCTCTGTGTTTACTGGAGTGTGAAGGAAGTGGTTTCAAGTCTTGTTTCTCTTTCATTTGTTAGAGAACTAATCTTTTTGGCAAAGTGTTCTTGTTGGTGCTGGCACTCCTGGATTGAGTTCCAAGATCGCTTTCTGAGCATTCTTGGCTGTTCTGCTTTATCAGAACAGAGAGCTTCTGCTCACTGACTCGCTCCTATCTTTGTGTTGTGCTTTGCATTGCGATTTTTGCTTTGTTTTCGATTGGTTTTCTTGAGTTTCATAGGCTAGGGTTTTGTTGCAATTTTCGAAGAACTTTTCTTTCTTCTTTGGAGTCTTTTGTTGCAGCGAGTTTGCACTATTTGTCTAGGCTGATTGGCTGAGTTTTTGGTCTTCCGTTGCTCTTATTGATCTCGCTATCATTAGCTTTATAAGGTTTGGGAGCATAGTTGAAGTTTGTGCTTGAAATTCGGTCTCGTTTTGGCTTGGATTTTGATAGTTTGTGCTTGGTCTTTTTGAGCTCTTGTTTTATAAAACTAAAAAGCCCAAAAAACATTTGTTTTGCTTTTTGTTTTTTTTTGCATTTCAAAAACTCAAAAAACATTTGGTCTTGTTTTGTTTTTGTTGTTGCATTTTCATTTTCGTTTGGCCATATCTTTTGGAGCTTTTGTGAAGTTTCTTGCTTCTAGTTTTCGGCTTGATTTTGAGGAGGAGTTGTCATTTGATTTCTTCTTCTTGTTGTTAAGTGTTTTTGCTGTCTTATATTAAGAGTTCTTGTTTTCAAGAATTGGCTTTCTGGACAACAGAAGATGAGTTAAAACTGAAGGAGCTTTTTGGGAAATTTCACTTTGTTTCAAGAGACTTTTGCATCTTAGGATTTACATGCTTGTAGTGATTTGCATTAGATGCATTGAATCATTTAGTTAGCTTCTTAGTTTTTGTGAGTGTGAGTTTGTAATTCGAAAAGAAAAATACAATTTTTTAGTCTCGTAGAACCTGTATAGAAATTGCTCTTCATCGAAAGACAAAGAACCGCATGTGCATGTAGTTAAGTTTTTATTAATTTCTTTTGCGTCAAAACACCATTGGTTTCATCTCCATATCCTTGTGACTTAATATAACAGCCCTTAAAATAAGCGATTTAATCTAAAATCAACTAGCAAGTTTTACTAAGTGTCAATCACCAACTAGCTAGGTTGTAGGGCCTTGGAATAGGTGAGTGGAGAGTTAACTCTCCAAGGTCGCTCAAACAAACATAGAAGTTGATTAATTGAGCGAAATCCAACTCCGTGAGGTGGACTGGGAAAGCTCTCATCCGAGAGTCAAGCGCGAGGGGAAGTGAAGGTTGAGAAGAGGGATACCCCCCCTCCGATTAGCTCAATCTGACCTCAAGACCGTTCCGCCCAGCTTCTGATACGGATTGGTGTCCATAGTTGTCGTTCCTAGGTTCCACACAGGTGACTGCGGGGGGGAATACCCGTGGTACGTGAGGCAGACGTCGCATCACATTCAGCAGTACTTCTGGGGGGTGCCCTTGCGAAGCTTGGGTGCTTGAGCCGGCAAAGGCTGTCGTTAGGAGGTCGGCGTAACTGTTTCTGATACCTTCGCTAGTTGTTCTGGGCCCTAATCATCCCAGACTGCTTTCGGAAGGCCCTATACTTCGCTTTCCTATATTTTGGTGTCCGGTCCTCATCACCCGGAGCGGAAATACTTGGAGGCTGTTTGCTTGCTGTTTCTCAGGGATTTTTATTTTAGTGAGTGCTCTTTGCTCCTAGCTTGCCTAGCTTTTCACTTTTTGAGTCTAATATAATAAATCTATAAAAGTGGCTGATCAAGCGCCTCGACGTTCGAGGAGAATCCGGGGGTTATCTCCCGAGAGTGCAGAGCCTTCTTCGAGAAGGCGTAGGAGCGACTTAGCAGGTGGTTACCACCCTGTTGAGTCTGACGCTGTGGAGAGAGATCCTCCACCAAGGTCTGAAGGTTTCGTTGCTGATTCCGGTGTCGGTTCCGAGAGGAGCGTTCCGCTCACCTCGCGAGTGTTGTTTCCTCAGGAAGAAGATTTTCAGATAGAAGATATACGTGAGCCTCCTACTACAGGTCCATCTCCTCTTCCTCCTGATCATCCGTTTGTTATTCAGTACATCGGACCGGAGTCTGAGAGACCGCCGGATCTTCCATATCATTCTTATCTTTCGATGGCTACGACTGGGAACGCGACTTCTACCGTGAGTGCTGCAGGAATTCAGACCCCTACTTCTGTCGAGGCAGGGGGCACTATTGCTTCATCTTCGATTGCTTCTAGCACTGCTATGTTTGGCTCTGGGTTCACCCAAGCATATGCTTCTCATTCTGGTCCCTTCTGTTCAGGGATGTCCATTAGTGGAAATCCCTCTTTTTCCTTTTCCACCGGTGCAGCTGGATCTACACCCATGTCTAACATGGCTAGTGGATCAGCTTCGTTTCAGGGTTTCCCCTTTGGGACTGGGCATATTCCCAGTTCCAATCCTTCTCTAGGGTCGTTTCCATTTACGTCCCAGACTCAGAGTTTCAACCCTTGGTCTGGGGGGCAAAGTTCGACTACTTTTACAGGATGGAATCCCGTGTTTACAACGGCTGGGGCAGGGAATCAGTTCTTCGCGGGTCATCAAGGGAATGCTTCTTTCCCTTCATCGAGTGCTTTTCAGTCTTTTTCTCCTCTGTCTAATGCATGGAACCCCTACCAGGGGCTTTCCTCTTCAGTCAATACTTCAGCGGGGGGAACTAGTCTGGGTTTTGGTAACTCGGCGTGGGGAGGAGGTTCTTCTCCGTTTTCTACGAATCCTTTCTGGCAGCCTGGTGCCTCATCAAATCCAGGCTATTCTTTTCAGAATGTTGGAAATCCATCCCATCAAGGATGGAATTCTCAGGCTCCGCCTCGATTACCATTTCTGGCAACGTTAAACTTGCTAGACTTGTCGAAGTTAACTAATGACCCGATTCGGTATAGTCCGGGGTGGCCTCCGGTTCCAACCAAACTTCCTTCAGACATTCCTAAGTTTGAAGGTAAGAATGGTGAAGATCCAGCAGATCACATCACCACTTTCCACTTATGGTGCTCGTCGAACTCTCTGATCGACGACTCGATTAGATTGAGATTATTTCAACGCACCCTAACTAGGAATGCTGCTAAATGGTATATAGAGCTCACTGGGGGCAGTTTCGCCACATTTGGAGAACTGGCTGTCACTTTTCTTAACCATTTTCAGTTGCCTGTCAGATATGAGGCTGGGACCGAACTCCTGGCTAATTTTAAGCAGGATGAGGCAACTCACATTTCTGATCACATTCAGAAATGGAGGAGAAGGAAGAGGCTTATCAAAGCCCATATTCCAGGTGAGTTCCTTCTCGAGTGGTTTTTGAAATCGCTTCAGTCAGACATTTCAAAGGATGTATCCCTATCAGGGGTATATTCCGAGGAGCAGGCCATCTTTAGGGCCGAGCAGTTAGAACTGATCTATTCTCAGTCTGGGGTACTTTATAAGTATTTGCCCAATGCTCCTCGCTCCAAGTTGGATTTATCGAAACCCAAACCTGGTCCGCATGGTGACGGGCTTGTCGGATCGGTCAATAGTAGTGCAACCAGCCTGCTTTCTCAATTGCAGCAGTTGTCTTTACAATCTGCTCCTTCTGGTCAGGCTGTGCCTGCTGATTCATCACCTTCCCAGTCTTTGTCCATAAATGCTGTCCAAACTTCTGATCCCAAAGGAAATCAACAATCCGATGGGATGAAGAAAGGACGTAATAACAAGAAGAAGGGCAAGAATGGGAAGGGCAATGCAAATAAAACCAACGAGCATGTTGGTGAGGGTCAAAAGGAGAAAAAGAAAGTGAAGTTTCCATGCAAGCTTTGTGCTGGAGACCATCTTACGCACCTTTGCCCGAAAATTCAGGATGCTCAGCGCCTGTTATCTCAGCAGGGTTCTTCTAGTTCCCAGGCTGTGCTAACAAACCCTTTTCCCCAAGGGCAGCAATTAATTGTTGGCGCGAATCAAAATCCTGGGGCTTCCTCTGGAGGTCCTCAGGAAGGGGAAATTCCATCGAATATCTTTATGATGAGTGCTCACGTGGATGTCGCTACGAGATTCCGTGATTATGGCGGAGAGGAATCTTCGAAAGCTAAGGAAGTTCCTGATGCTACTGAGCCGCTTCACATCACGAAGCCAACTGTTGAGTCTATGCCTCGGATGCCGAAAGCATCTTCTAAGCGGTCAACGATTAATCCGAACGCGAGGGCTGCCCAGAACTACTCCATTGTAGAAGATCTGGCGCAAAGTCCTTGTGCTATGTCAGCTTTAGAGGTACTCCAGTCTTGTCCGGCTCAGCGCAGTGCTTTGCTCACTGCCATTGGGGCTGTTGATCCGAAAAATTCTCTTCTGATTACTTTTGATATGACTAACTTTAAGAAGAGACTTCCTCATCATATGGCCTTCCATATTAAATCATCGTATCGGAAGACTAATATCTTTCGCACGATTGTTGATGAGGGTGCTTCTACTTGCGTGATGTCTCTCGCATGCTGGAAGACACTTAGATCTCCCAAAGCTGTTCCATCTAGCACTGTTCTTACTGCATTCGATGGTCATTCTCACAGACCCCATGGTATTGTCCCGGCTTTGCCCATCTGTGTTGGGGGCAAAACCGTTAACATATAAGTTGAGGTAGTGGATGCAGCCTTGGACTACAACCTTCTGTTGGGGAGGAACTGGATTTATGAACTGGATGCTATTGCATCTTCATTATTTCGAATTGTGTGTTTCCCCCACGAAGGGAGGATAGTCACGGTGGATCAACTGGACTGTCCTCCTGTAGACCTGGATGCGCCTTCTGACTCATCTGTGCCTAAGTTGGATAATACTAAGGCGCCTGTTGAGAATCTAGGAGTTGGAATGTATTCTTCCCTGATGGGTTCTTTTGATCTTCCTCCTCCTAAGGTGTCTATTAATGCTATTTCATCTTCCAAGGCTCCTCTTCGAAGAGAGTTCTTTCGAACTCATTATTTTTCGGACCCTTGGACCTTACCTTCTCCAACAGCCACATTGGAGGAAGGGCAAGTGGGTGGAATGGCATTCCCGATTTCTGCAGCTGAGATTTCATATCAGTCTATTGTTGACACTGCAGAATCTGATCCAGCTCCTCTTTCGCCGGAAGAGTTGGATGGTGATGTGGCTCCGGCTTGGACGCTTACTTCTTCTTCTGCCCAGGATTGTCTAGATACCACTCTTCCATCTGAAGAGGCCATCCTGGAAGCGATGACAGGTGTAGAGAGACCGTGGGATGACTTGCATCATCGGTCTTACTTCCTACCTGACTTGAGCGAAGTCGAAGCTAGTTTTCCAAGTCCTCAGTCTCCTGGACCTGTTCACCCAGTCTTGAGCCTCTTAGCACCAGCACAGGTTTATGCTGAAGGGAACATGGCTGTGATCTCTCCTACTATCCCGGTGAACATCTCCAGGAATCCCAATATTGTCG
Organism: Pinus albicaulis; assembly: GCA_034641835.2. Taxonomy (NCBI): domain Eukaryota; kingdom Viridiplantae; phylum Streptophyta; class Pinopsida; order Pinales; family Pinaceae; genus Pinus; species Pinus albicaulis. The sequence goes on from CM076577.1 coordinate 3,522,026, forward strand.
AGAACGTTTTCATTGGAGCTGAATGTTCCCATGAAGAGGTTCAAATCTATACCGAGCTCTTCAAAGAGTATAGGGATGTTTTTGCTTGGTCTTATGAGGAAATGCCTGGCATAGACCCATCTATCATCCCGCATGAGATCAAGACGTATGAAAACGCTAAGCCGGTCAGGCAAAAACTTTGTCCGGTTAACAAGGCCACCAACGGCGACCTCAAAGCCGGGTTGAAAAGCCATCTCGAACGGGATTCGTTTTCCAGCCTCCGACTCCACGGTTTCCAAAACCCGTTCCCAGATAAAAAGAAAGGAAATCCATTCTAGTGGTGCATCGATTTCGTAGACCTGAATAAGGCGTGTCCTAAAGATAATTACCCCACACCTTTCATTGATCGATTAACACGAGTGTGCCTAAGAACGAGATTTTCTCCTTTCATGGACGGTTTCCTTCCGGATATAATCAGATTACTATCCGTCCTGAAGATCAGCATAAGACTGCCTTTATTTGTTCTTGGGGTACGTTTGCATACAAGAAGATTCCTTTTGGTATTAAAAATGCTGGGGCTACCTTTCAGCGGGCCCTGTCATATGCCTTCCACGACATCAAAAATATTATTGAGGCATACTTGGATGATTTAGCTACCCATTCTCGAAAGAGGATGGATCATCTTGGTCACCTCCGGCAAATATTTGAAAGATGTCGTTTCTATAAGATTAGATTGAATCCGAACAAGTGCATTTTCGCGGTTACATCCAGTCGGTTATTGGGATTCATTGTGTCTAGGGAAGGGATTAGGGTAGATCCCTTCAAGGTTTAGGCAATACTTCGGTTGTCTCCCCCGTCCTCAATTCGTCAGCTTCAAAGTCTACAAGGGAAGTCTAATTTTCTTCGGAGATTTATCGTAAATTATGCTGAAGTTACAAAGGGATTTATGAGATTGTTGAAGAAAGGAGTTCCTTTTCTTTGGGACCTAGGACGTCAACGCTCATTCGATGCCTTGAAAAAGGCTGACCTCTGCTCCTTTGCCGAGTCCACCCGATTATAAAGGGAGATTTTTGTATCTCGGCCACAAAGAGAATCTACCATTGGTATGGTTCTCAAGTTCAAGAGGATGATGTTTGTTGAGCATGTTATTTACTACCTTAGTCGAGGACCTGTAGGATCTGAACTTCGATACACCTCGATAGAAAAGCTAGCCTCAGCAGTACCATGCCGTGCAATGACTCGCATTACATTATTCTTCGCAAAACTTATGTCTTGGCAGCTGCCAATCCATTTCAGTTTGTCCTCAGCAGGAGAGTGATTGGGGGAAAATATAATAGATGGATTGTGATATTACAAGAATTTGATCTCGGATTCATGTCTGCCAAATCCAAGAAGTCATTAGTCTTTGCGGAATTGATCTCCGAGTTTCCTTGTGGAGAGGAGATGATCTATGATGAGTCCTTTCCGGATGAAAACTTGTTTCTAATCTCTCCACAAGATCCTTGGTATGGGGATATCATTGTGTATCTCTAGATTGCGAAGTTTCCCTCTTCTTTTTCGAAAGATGAGCGTCGTAAGCTGCGTCACTTAGCCAAGAATTATTTGATTATTGGTGATGCTTTGTACCGTCGAGGGGTTGATTCAATCCTAAGACGCCGCTTAACTTTCGAAGAAGCTTCTAGGCTGTGCTCAATGATTCTCACAGCGGAGCTTGTGGGGAACATATCGTGGCTTGCTAAAGCCCAAAAGATTTTATGGCTGCTACTTCTGGCCCTCGATTTTCAAAGATTGTATTGAATCGGTCAAGAAGTGTCATCCTTGTTAGGTGTATACTCGAAAAATGCGCGCTCATCCAGCTCCGCTTTTTCCAGTCGTTACTGTCGGACCCTTTACAAAGTGGGTATGGATTATACTACTTGTAACCCGCCTTCGGCAAAAGGTCACAAGTACATTATCGTAGCAGTAGACTACTTTACGAAGTGGGTCGAAGCTATGCCTACTTTTGGGAACGATGGTGAGACTGCAGCTCTTTTCTTCTTCAACCAAGTTATCGCTCGTTTCGGTATACCTAAAGAGATTGTCACTGACCATGGCAGTCACTTTCAGAATAGTATGATGGCTGAGTTGGCTCTTAAATTGGGTTTCCGGCAAGAGCATTCATCTCCATATTATCCTCAGGCCAATGGGCAAGTGGAAGCCGTGAATAAATCCTTGAAGACAATTCTTCAACGGACAATTGATAAACATAGATCCAACTGGCACATTATGCTATATCCTGCACTCTGGGCATACAGGACGTCAGTTAAAACTGCAACTGGCTTTACTCCGTTTCAGTTAGTCCACGGGGTGGAATTCGTATTTCCCATTGAATGCGAGATTCCTTCCCTTAAATTAGCTGTTGAGCTTCTTCCTGACACTTCTAGTCTGGCAGAGCGGCTTCTTCATCTGGAACATCTTGATGAGCAGCGTCGAGATGCCGCCACGTTGAATGAAGCGCATAAAAATAGAGTCAAAGTTCAGTACGATAAGGCGGTTAAGCCTAGGGTCTTTTCCGAAGGTGACCTTGTTTTGGTCTATGCCCAAGAAAAATATGCCTTGGGGGCAGGAAAGTTTAAGTCGATGTGGTATGGCCCCTATATCGTTAAAAAGGTCCTTAAGAAAGGAGTGTATACCTTGGTTGAATTCGAAGGGAACGAGTTGCCAGAGCCTCGAAATGGGCTCTATTTGAAGAAGTATTATGCCTAGGCCTTGGCCTGGCATTTTGCTTTGTATATAGTAGTTTTTTGCTTTGTACATATCTGTTTGATTTTCGATTTTTGATGAGATGGTGATGTTTTTGATCTGCTTTGGCAGGTTGTGTTGGATGTCATGAGTCATTTTGGTTTCGCCGATGGTGCTAGTAGACACACACCGAACTTAGCTTCCGCGGCTTGGGTGCTTCATTATCCTTCCGGTCAGCTGTTGGTATCAAGAGGGGTCTGCATTGGTCCTGCTTCCAATAACGTAGCAGAATACACTGCAGTCATTCATCTACTCTCGGAGGCAATATCTTTGGGTGTTGATTCGTTGGTAGTGTTATTGGACTCCCAGCTGGTGGTGTCGCAGTTGAACAACACTTATCGGGTAGGAGATCCATTTTTATTACGATTGTTCTTGAGGGTACGTTTGTTACAAAGGTCATTTCAATTTTTAACATTCATTCATATTCCTCGAGCTGACAATTGGTTTGTTGACTCATTAGCTAATCAAGCTTTAGATTGGCATATTAATCATTCAATACAATAAATTTTTAATCATCAAAAACATCATACATTTGATACATTTATCACATCACATCAAATATCGCTGTATATATATCATCGGTATGTCAAAAAACTTTACAAAATTTGGATCCATAAATGTCGTACAAAACTTGGGCTTATGCCCCATCATGTTCAGTCTCAAAAAAGAATATACAGTCATCTAACATATAAAATCTGTCTACTCCTGAGGACCCTGCCCAGAAGTCGTGTTCCTATAGAACATAACTGCAGTGGCCACACGGCGGAATAGTCTAACCCAGTCCCGGGGTACTCCTACAACCCGTCTCTGGACGGCTTCCGGAAAGTCCTCCACGGCAGCCATAGGGATTTGGCGGGTCAGTCCCTCCAAGTTTCTCTGCACGGCCTGGAGAGTCCTGTCGGAATCCACTGTCTCTGCCTCACCTCTGCGGCGCTTATGGCGCGGTAGGCCCTCAGGACGAACTGGTCCAACATCTAAAGCATGATCATTTTTAATTGTCAGTCATTATGAATCCAATCAAAAACATGTTTGTTTTCATTTTTTCATACATATTTGAAAAAATCCAAAAATCATATAAGTCAAAAAAATTTGCAAAACTTACCGACTGTTCCCCATGCTGCGCCTGGTGGTAGAACTAGATCTGGGTCTCCACGAAAGTCCATCCCAGCATAGGGATAGTCGTCCACTACGATGATCTGTTCTCCCCACCACAGGAAGAACTCATCGTCCCACGTGGTCCGGGGTACCTCACTACCCCCCAGTCTCTTCATCATGTCTGCCCAACGGGCAATTCTTGGGTCCCGCGGGCTGCTGATAGTCGAGATGACTCTGGGTCTCAAAGCTGGAACCCTCTCGAAGAAGAATGTTGTCAAAATGGTACCATAGCCAAAGTGTTTTGTCTTTGTTTGGCGAATGGAGGTCAGCTGTTGTTTCATATTCAGTAGCAGGGCTGTGCACCAATCATACACATGAACTAAGCACTCTACAGCTATGCTCATTTGCGTCCTGGACGCCTGATGTAGTGAGGCAGATCCTGCCACTCTGCCGATGGTGAACAGGAGGATCTTTATGTGCAAATCCCTGATATCTCTAATTGCAATCTGCGTTCCAACCTTCTTGGAATTATCTATGCAATATATTTGGACATAGTCTTCCACGGTCAACCCTCCCAGGGGCTTTCCGTGCAAGTCCACTGGATCTCCCCTCCTGGAGAGTCCAGTGATGAAGTATATATCCTCCACTTCTATGCGTAGTGGCATCTGATCAATTATGAAACAATCCTGATCTGGTTCCCAGTAATTTACGAGCATTTCAAGCAATCGCACATTACTTTTCATATTGGGCATTTTAAAGAATTTGAACAATCCACAGTTTCGGAGGACATTTTGTGCTACGCGATCCTGCATGACCTCTTGGTCTATTGCGCTATGCTCACGTTCCCTCCATGAGATGGTCATCCTGAGAAATTTCATCAAAATTTGCATTAGAAACACTTTTTTGAAAACGGACCTGCGCATACGCTACTTTCCTTGTGCACAGTCGCATGTATACGCGACTTGCCTTCATTGAACCCGCGTATGCGCAGATACGCTATTTTTAATAAGGGTTTCAAGGCAAAAAATCACTTAATTTTAATTTTCAAACGGACAAAATGAATAAACAGGATGATTAAGGAGCCTACCTGAAGTTTCGCTGAATTCCGACGGTCGGTTGTTCCTGATTTGATGAAACAAGTTTTTAGCTCCAGAGCTCTTTTTCCAAATCAGCTATGCAATAATGAACCAAATGAGAGGTAATTTGTGTATTTATGGCTAAAAATTGAAAATTTTCGCAAAAATTTCTTTATGCTTATTTTTTCAATCTATCTTATGCTGTATAACTTGATTGCTTGGAAGTGCCCAGTTTGGTATGTTTTCAGGTACATTTTGACGATTTTGAGATTTTTCCCGGTTTTTGATCCATGATTTCAGACTCTTCACGGTAGGTATATAATATTTACTGGCATATAGGTTAGGGAATCACTTTCCGTTGCATCTTGCATACTAGCCTCCATACTGATCACTTGCCTTAGGGTCGATCCCATCAGGTCATGAGCATTACACCCATTTCACTCGCCGATTTTTAATCATGACTTGATGGTAGAACCTTCCTTTACATGGGCTTCCTAGTTAGTTCCTCGCTATCACTTGTTGCCCATGTTGCTTTTTATGTAGGCTCGGGAGTCCTCTTTAGTCCCGCCATGTCTTCTGTGTTGAAGCTTCATTCTTCTTCTTCATCACTTATCATTTTTCTGGCTTATACCCTAGAGGCTCCCTAGTGTCGTTAAGTTGTATTACTGCATTGCATATTGGCTACTTGTTTATCCTGGCCTTTAGCCGGCTTCATTTTGGACTCGATGTTTAAGCCAACTTTTGACCTTGACTTTCTGTACAAGTTAACCATTGCATGCACTTAGCTATCACGACTTGACACCTTTGTACCCATGGATGGAATGTTCCTCTGAGTATCACTGACCAGTTTTCACCACCTTGCATTGAGCATAGGATTGTTCCAATCCCCGGAAATAGTGCATCTACTTTCTTGATACTCGTTCTATCCATTGTACCATAGCATTCTTTTATTCTTTTTCAGGCTTATTATATGAAAAAGACAAAAAAAATCAAATATAAAAAAAAGAGCGGGAACGGGATGTATCTTCGTTATTTTTGATGGGAGTACAGAGTCAGTTTGTCGCCCTTGAACAAAGCACATATACTTATATATATTTCCTTCATTTGGGATGGTTCTAGTTTTGACCTAGGTTCAGCCTTTACCATGTTTCACTTGTCAGTTCTCCCTCGGTTGGTTATCTCTTCCAACCATATGGAGAGTTTTTTTTGCCTCCTGCAGGACAGACTTATACAGTGTCACTTTTTACTGCCATGGTCATCACAGAGTCGTGCTTTTGTTCAAGGGAAGTCTAGCCTAAGTCGGCCATTCTACGGTGTCTCTTGACTCATTATTCAGTCGGCCTTCCCGGTCTTGTCAGTATCATGTTCTATCACATCAGATGTTTTGGTCTTCTGCTCGTGCTGGTTTGAGAAGGTCCCCATTGACTTCTTGCCGGCGGGTTTGTCTCCTATCGACTACGACACATTGCTCTGAGAGAAAACCTAGAGCCGCACCTTGGGCCTATTTCCATTATTGATAGGTGACCTCGTGCTCGGCATTTGATCATCATCATGGGTCTTTGACTGAGTGGTTTCCCCTGTGTTCGACGTCAGCACACATTATCACACTTGGGATTCGTGCAGTACCTTGATTTCCATTTGACCCTATCGGTGGATTTCTCGCCTCTGTGTCAGCTTTCATTATTGGTTGGTTCAGAGGGTTTCTTCCGTGCGCTAGCTTCATCTTGTGCACGTTGGAAACGTACTTCGGTTTTTGGTTCCATCACTCTACTTCGTCCGATTCCTTCCAAATCTTGGCCTGCGGGTTACACTCGCGCTGGACTGATGTGGGATGCCTTAATGCCTTCCTTCCAGCAGATCTTTTCCCATCGACTACGACTCATTGCTCTGGGAATAAGGTCTAGAGTCTTTTTTGTCAGTACCTTAGGGTTTGCAGTCATCAGTGGCAGACTCTTCGCTATCGACAGTGGGGATTCATCATTGCCTCCTGATTGATAGATTCTTTCAAGTGTTCGACTTCAACTCATTCATTCACACTTGTCAGATTGTACTGGGGCACCTTGACACTCATTATCATTATCGGTGGGTTGTCTCGTGTTGGTTAACGGGAAACATCATTGCCCGGTAATCCAACGATTTCTCACATGGTCGACTTCAGCTCATTTATTCCCATTGTGTAGAATTGTGCCGTTGTGATCGGTGAAGACCTCGGGTTGCATCAGCATTTCTCGGTTCACTGTTGACAGTCCTTTCAGTTTCTGCCAGTGTTGACGTCCACCCTTATATGTTGCAGTTCAGCACAGCAGCATCTTATATATTGGTCCCCGAGTTGCGTGATTGTACCGTTTGATCCACCTCTTATGATCCGGTACTTGGAGATTCAGTTACTTATTTGATCAGACATCCAGTTGCACCATCTTTGATCAGCTTTCTATATGTGATACTTGGACATTGATACAGACTTGTATTTTCGGGCCCTGCTCAGATGATTCACTATGTACTTTCAGTTCAGTTATACTTGTATACATATTGGATCTATTTCAGTACTTTCCATATGATGTATTTTTGACTGAGCATGGGTATGCCCGCCTCGGCATGAGTTGACTCTCTGGTTTCTTTCATTGGTTTTTGGCAGGCTGAAATCTGGTGAAGTCCTCTCTTGTCCTTGCGAAGTTCTTTCTATGTGCATAATACATTTCAGCCATCATGTACCCCTTTTGACCTCATATATTAGGGGGCATCTGTTATAGCATCATTTCTCACCTTGACATGATTCATGATTGCTTTATGGCTTTTGGGCACCCATTCCTACAGACTTGGACAAATTCACTTAAAAAAAGTGTAAAATCCCTCATACGCGACTATGCCCATACTTTTCCGCGTGTATACGCGAGTTCAGCTAGACTTTTCCGCGTATGCCATTAAAATGATTAAAAAATATATAAAAAATCCCTAATTTCGCGCTGGGTTGATGGTTACTCGGGTAGTTCAACCACCCCAGCCCGTGGCCAACTGTTTCCAACTGTTGAAACTAATTGGAGGGACTATAAAAAGCCCTCATGTGTATGGCCTAAGGGAGAGAGAGAATTATTGATATTATACTCTGTTGGTATTCCCTATCCAAGTCTGATTCCCCGTGCCTCCTGCACTTTCCCAATTCATTATAGGAAACCCTTGTTTCCTTGAGATACACATCCCTTTATATGTTATCTCGTATGCACCAGTTTGGAAGGAGTCTTAGCGAGGCAAGGGCTGGACGGATCCGGACGACGGTCTGCGAAGGCCTTGGAAGGATCAATTGATCTCTCCACTTGATTACTTTTGTACGTACTATTTATAATACAGAAGTATCATGCTGTTCCCGAAATAAACGTGTTAGTGTATGCTTTTATGTATGAGGATATTTGTTATACAAGCATTCATTATGATTTATTTAATGTTTTATATGAATCTCACTAACATATAGAGTAGATATATGCTGTACAACTTGTCCTTTGTGCTGGTTTCTTCTTGTATTTCAGGTTAAGGAGGAAGGACGGTTGCGGGGAGTTTGGACTCCACGTGGATCTACTTCAAACGTAGGACCAACGGGTAAATCTCTCATTCTGCTCTATTTAGTTTTTCTGAACGTGCATGGTTGTGTGAGTCTCTGTTAAGTAGTACGCCCCTGCTCTGTGGAGGTTGTATCCCAACCAACCTCTAGGGTGTTAATTCCCCGAAACAGAGGGAGAATTGTTTAAGGGTTTTTAGAGGGGGGGAAATGGGAATGAGTGAGGGTGCCAGTGTAGTGATGAATGAGGTGAGTGAGCCCAAAAAATGGAGTCTTCTTAGAGTAGCAGGGTGAACATTTGGGAAGGCAAAAGACAAGAAAGTTTAGTGAAAAATAATCAAACCTAGGATGAGGAAGGCAGTGAGATTTCTAGAACTCATAGTGTTTCTCAAATATTGTTTCTAGAAATCCAAAATCATTAGTTAGTCATCTTTTGATATCAGCAAAAATTATAGATGGCTAACAGTGGCTCCAATTGGGGAGGGCAGCTCCTTTAGGAGGTATCAAGAACCTTAGAAAATAAATCTATGGAAGAAGTAGACCAGTGCCTTGATTTTCACCTTGACAGAGCTCCTTTACCTTGATGATTTACTGCTTTGAAGAAGTCATTTTTCAGCATCTGAATCATAACATAATTAATTCCAACTCAAATTCTACCTACCCATCTTAATTGTTCTAACATTTTTTCTTCATTGGGTGCATTTCGATTAGCCTACCCTTAAAATTATTTTCTTTGAAAACAGGAAACTAATAAATTCTGCACTTATATCATCCAAGAGTTCAGATTAAATTGATGAACTCATTTATTTATCTCCCAATTCTAACTATCTGTCAAGATTAAACTATTTGATAGATTTTCATTCTCTAATCTAAAACAGGAAATTGAAAACATAACCAAATCAGGATTAGACTATCTGATTTGTTATGAGTAGTGATACTTTGTACAAGTTTGCATACATAATTTATTTTGTAGAAAATTAATCACAAAATTTTGAGGGCTGAAATCTGGAATTTGCTTTTTAATCCCTCTCTTTCTTTCTTGGTTCAGGTTTTGAGCTTTGGAACCAATTTCTTTTCTTAACCTAGTCTAGTATATTGATAAGCCAAGTTTAGACAGTTTGGAAAATCCTCTTTTACTAACCTATCAACAAAAATTTAAAATTCATTTATTCATGCTTACGCTGTATGACTAAATAAGGCTTCTCTTCAAGTAGTGGCATTTGGACTTCCACACTTTCAGCACAACTCTTTTTTGGTATGGGGTTGTACCTTTTATTTTTCTGCCCTCTTTTTCTTTCTTTTTTCTATTTTTCTATTTATTTTTCTGATCTTTTCTTTAAAAAATGTTATATACAATGGATAAAGCTTTAAACTTAGGAATCTTAATGGATATAATGCTTGAGCATCCTGCCATTGATAGGACCTCTAAAAATTTATGTTCCATCCATCTCCTGTAAGAAAAATACATTGTTGCCTCTGGCAGAATGGATAATATAGGGACCTTTCCACAGATTTTCAAACTTACCGTGCTTTCCCTTGTCTTGTCTTGTCTTCTTGAGTCCAATGTGAGCACTTTGTCACCAATGTTGAAATCATTTTCCTTTGTACTTTTTTCAAATAGCTTCTTGATGTCTTCTCACAGTCTATTTTTTTAGCTGAAACATTCCCTCAATTAGTCACACCATTGATCCTTCAATCTATCAACTAATCCAACCAAAAAAAAACAAGTCCTTAGAAATTCATAACTAGCCTAAGATCATAAACAAATAACACAAAGATATATCAATTGAAAACACCTTTATAGAGAGATCCCTCTCTGAATCCAGGAAGGCTAGGTCCTAGGATTCCAAAGTGGTTTTGATTTGGCCCCTGTAGTGTTTGTTCTTTCCACTCTTACAAATTATAGGGAGCAAACACCACTGACAAACATTCATTCCGACATTAGGATGACAAAATAATGATGGATTACTATCGAAGTGGGTGACCATAGGTTGCCCCCCAGCATCAGGAGTATAATAAGGTGGAAGATATTGTTCTCCAAATGCAGGGAGTCCAGTTGAAATTTTACTGGATGGAATATACCCAGATGGACCAGCTTGATATTGCCCTGATGATGTGTATAAAGGATCAAGACATTTAGTACTCACTATAGATTTACCAGTTAGAATACCACACGATGACATTGGTGAAGTCCATGGGTTTGAGGATGCACCAGAGAAGGCTCCAGATAAATATTGGTCCATCCAAAGATGTTCACTCAGGCATGGTTTTTAGACCAAATGTATACCCTATTGGATCTACGGGAACTCTAAGAGACATAGGGTCAACAAAAGCAGAGGCAGGTGATTGAGGAAAAGACTTGTATAGGTAAAGCTCCACCCCAAAATGAGTTAGATTTAAAGGTGTTTCTTCTTGTGGTATTTCTTCAATTGAAATTAAACTCGATGGAAGGATTTTTCCATCAGGCCCAAAGTATATTTCAGGAGGTTGACTATGCGATATGGGAGACTCAATGGCTATAATAGATTGTGGGTCAACCAATACAGGAAAAAATTCTGGTCGTTCAACTTTGGGATTCAGATGTTCTGGCAAAAAAGGGACAGGATCTATATCAACTTCTAGTTGCACAACGTCTTGTTCAGGAGGTATGGTCTCACTGATTGGATGGATCGTGACCATGGGTAGCTGTGAGGACTTTGTCTTGACAACAATAGATGAATAAGGATTTGTAGAAATAACTTGTGCTGAATCTGGTATATGTGAGGATGATGTCACACCAGAGGTACTGATCGTACTATTTTTGGTAGAGCGATGTCGTCTTCATTGACCAGAAGTGGTAAAGGTGGGTTCAGTGCTATTTTATGAAAATGACAGGAAAGGGATGCTCTTCTTCCATGACGACTGGTTAATTTTATGAAAAACAAAAAAAACAAAATAAAAGGGTAATTCTAGGCAAAAGGTTTACCAAGAAACTGTGAACTGCATAATACCTCCTGGTGAACCAAGCAGTACGGGCAGGAAATCTCCCCAAATCCTGTGTTCGGTGTATCATAATTTACAAGGCAGTCGACTTGGTTAACTATGGATGGATAACAACCTAAATTTCTCCTCCCAAATATACCCAAACATATGTGGAGGCCCAAGTCTGTATTAGCATTGTCTAATTCGATACCGCACAGTGAGAGCACCCCTTTATACTTTTTGTACTAGAATGCCGCCCAATATACCCGAAGGTACGTGGACGAGCTCCGATATACTTACGTAGGTGGAGTGAGGTATCACACTCGGAATGTATTGGAGACAATTAATAACGGATTCTATGTTTAACGACACCGGAACATGTCTCTAGCCTAGACCTTCTAAATGTTATCATTATGGTTCCAATGCTTTTTTAGGTAAATTGATCTAAATTTTAAGTTGATATTTTTTATCAATTTACCTTTTGAGGTTCACCGCGATGATGTGATGGAAATTCCTAAGATGAATACTAAAATAAATTTCATTGAAAAAGATAAAATTGAAAAGTTTACTTATCATTACCTAAGAGATTGCAATATACATATGTCTATTCATATTAATCAGTTAAATTGATTAAACATGAAACATATATATCATTCAAGAGTCCATTGCATGAGAAATAGAAACATAAAAATATACATATATGGGAAAATGAACATAAATCTTTATTAAATATTAGAAGGGAGAGATTACAACCAATGATCGATTTGATGTCACCAGCTCCAGCTTCATCCCAGCCTCATCACAATCAACATCTCACCAGCAACATGTCACTTCTTTCACTCTCTTAATTGAGAATCCAACAACATTTCTTTACCAAAATTCTTCATTTTATAGCACTAGGATCTGTGCTCAATTTATAGGGAAAATGATGGTATTTTCTCAATCAATGACTTTCTAATAATAGGCAATACATGTTACCAAGCTTAGAGGTGTTATAATGACACTTTGATTCAAATTTTGAAAAATATGGACTCTTCTAAAAAGCATTGGTCATGTGGAGATTCCGGAACAATCAAAATTTCGCTCCCAATTGACCAACACACTCTTGAATGTCGAGAAGTGCATTGCAGTGCACCCTTGAATGGAGGGAGATGCATATGCAAAGCAGTTATTCCCTTGAGAGGCAGCATTGGTGAGCTCATAAGTGATATAACATATACTTCAAACCTTGGAAATCTCTTGATAGAAGTCATGAATGATTTGTACTTGTCTTATGGCATGTAGCAACTGAAATGATAGGGGATGATAGACCCTATTTGATTGGTCCTGGGGATGATGTCCAGTTTACCAGGCCATGGGGGATGATTCCAAAATCTACCTATAACACCTTCAAAAAAAAATTCACCAAACCTCACTCCAGAAGCACATCGTAGATGAAATATAGGTGGCAGAAGCACGAAAAAAGGGGCGCTTTTTGCATTTTTCTTCAAAATGGGACGGTGAGATGAAAACCTGAGGTCATATTTCTGATTTAGGAGTGAAAATAAATCCAACCATGAAAAAATTTCTCCATTTATATTCCTTGAGAAAAAACGTCGTGCCGCTACATGATGCTTCTGTAATGACCATTTTTCCAAAATTTAAACCTCCTCCATTTTTTCAAAATAATTTCCCATTTTCTAAGAATCCAAGTTTAAAATTGATGACTAAAATTTGCAGAAGCGTAGCACACTCTCAGCAAAAGCGCACACCTAATTTTAGAGGGAGTTTGGAGGCCGTACCAGAGGATTTTTGGGCTGAAAGTGGTATGGATGGAAATATATTAGGATGTCTGATAAAAAATGGAGTGATCAAGCATTGCAAAATCCTCCTCCAAACCGCTGAAAAATTGACTTGAAGACAACATGTTCAAAAGTGCATAAAATGACCTGGAGCAGCTTTTTATTTTTGGAATTTCTCTCAAACCATAACACTCGTGCATAAAATGAATGATTTTTTTATTCTTTATCCTACGATTGAAAGAAACCTCTTTCACTTTTTTCAAATTCATCTTCATTTCTTCAGAAACAAAATTTGAAATAGGATCGTCCTTGATCCAGATTTTATGTAGGAACGCAACAAAACATTGTGATCTATCCTTTTCCTTTATCAACCTATTTTTCTAATGAAGAAGGCATGGCCCCTTTCACCTCAAGTGAAGAAAATACATTCCTATAGCCTCTTTGATTTTTCAAAGGAAATGGCTCAATGTCAATCACTTTAGTGCCAGCTGTCTCAATGTCCGTATCATTGCTTGATGCTTTGGAATCATGATATGAGGGTGAAGGGTTGTGGAAAGGTGATGAGGAAGGATCAATATGAGGTGACTAGATATGAGTGGATGGTGATGTATGAACAACGGGATGTGATGGATAAAGGGATAAGGGAGGGTGAGATGATGGAGGAAAATCTTGCTGATGATGGCCAGGTGGAGCAGTGAAAACCTCATGGGAAATGAAGGTATCCCATAGAATGTTCCTCTGTTGGAGCTGGTGAATAACCACCATCTTGATAAGTGAATCATGAAAAAGGCTCTGCATTTGCTTATTTTAGTCTCTCTTTTCCACTATGTAGGCCATTTTTTCAACGCTACAGAAAAGATAATATGGTATGTGTAGCATTCTTACTCTAGTAAAATGCACAAGAAAACATATATGATATGAGAAAAGGCGAGAAAATTTTCCCTCACAAGTGAAATACTTCATTATTTTTCTCATCATGGATGCATATCTATCAAGTAGATGAGAAAAAGGGAAGATGGACTTGCTGTGATCTTTATACCTAGGTTTGAGGTATGGTTCAAAATTACTCATGTCCAAGTTTGCTTGTTTGAACCACTTCTTTCCCACACTGGGTATCCCTCTAGCGGCTGCAATGGCATCAGTTGACATCTCAAATGTAACCCCAGCAAGACTGACCTGCTTTTCATGTAGTTTTATGATGAATAGTCTTGTTAGCTCCAGGTGATTTTGGACTTGCTGCACTTTCTCACAAAATTCAAAGCAACCCACATGCTTAAAGAAAGAAATAATGAGGGATGAGGCCATGAGTTCTCTTGTATTGATGGGCTCAAACTTGTTTATATTCCCTCCCTTATGATCATGTCTTCTTGGAATTTGTGCGTCAACACCACTATCTTCTCCCTTAGACATTTAAACTCTATTTTATAAAACCCTAGAGTGTAAGTGGAAATGAGATGAGGGGAAAGGAATGAAATGGCAGCTTTAAAAAATGAAGGAAATGGGTGAAGGGGAAATGGGTGTTGTGACAAAATAGATGAAAGAAAACCTTCAAGCGATGTAATCACCCTTGTTTATGACTGATTTTCTTCAAGGAGGATGAAATAGGGATAAAATAGTGTTCTCAAGCTAAAAGTTAGGGTTTACTTTATGGTTTTACTTCAATTGAGTAAATGATGAAAAAATAGCTTCAAGGTAAGGTTTATTTCATGTACTTACCCCTCAAGAGTGCTTGGAGGACTTTGGAAAATATTTGAAGGATATTTGAGGTGACTTGGGCTATTGGAAGACTCATAAACCCTTTCTGTCTAAGCACGCAGTGCCAGTACAATTTTATACAGGGTCCTGTCGGGCAAGGGCGCACCGCCAAGTTCTAGGTGCGCAATACCTTCAAAAAATGCGTTGATGAAATCTGGCAAGGGCATAGCGCCAACTCCCAAGCACGTAATGCCAACCCAAACACGCAGCACCAAGAAATTTTTCTCGAATTCACTCAGAAAACCCACAAAATCTTCCTTGCTGAATGCTCTTGATCTTTTGAAAGGCAAAAATGATTCTTTTGAAATGTAAAATGGGCTTTTATAGGATTTTAGATTTAATTTAACTTGAAAAAGCCACTTTCTAATGTTTTGAAGTCTTTTTACTTTGTCACTAATACTCTATGACACCTTTTTTCTTTTCAGGTCGTTGAAGTCATGAAGTTGGATTTTTTTGGCTCCTTGAGGGTTGACATGTTCATTTTGACAACTTTAGGATTTAATTATTACCCATATTAGCATCTTCAAAATATTTTGTAGTTTCCACCATAAAGCTCAACTCTTATTTTCCACCTTATCTTGCTACCTTTTCCAAATCTCTCAGTGGCCTGTAGTTCTTTTTAGTAATTATTAGTGTTGTCTTCTAAGTTGTCTATAGCCCTTTCAATTTCATTCATTTCTCTCCAGTTCACCTCACCTTTTTCCATATTCCATCAATATTTTCTGATAGACTTTATTCATGTTTGGCCTTGTGTGCTTCTTCCATGTCATTTTCCTGCAAGTAATCACTACTTTGGCACTCAAATGGACTAACAATTTCATAACCCTATTATCCACAAGACCAATTTTTTCCTCTTTCCCTTGCTATAAATTGTTTTCATTCAAGAGTAGACAGTCTAAATCATCAGTACTTTCTGCTGATAAATCTTCCAACACCTTTGCAGAAGTGCTAAACCTTATCCCATTTTATTACTTGCAGGTTTTGAACTGAGAAGAAAATCCTCTTTAGATATTTTAGGTCCTTCTTGAATAACCATGTCTTGAAATTCTATTACATCTGAGCCAGATTCTAGCAAAGGAAAAGCAGTGCTTGAAACATCCAAGGATTTCCTTGAAAAATGTAAAACCTCAATGACCTAATGGGAGTGCTTGTTGACCTGATTTTGAATGAGATTTTGACCTAGAGATTTTCAATTGAAAACAGAGCATTGTTCTAGGTTATTATTCCCAAGGGGACCTGGGAATGAGTCATCAATCAAGAAATCTTAGAGGGAGGATGGAGTTTTATTGACAGGGGAAAATGGTGAAATGAGGTTTTAGGTAGGAAAAAAGGATGAAAATGAGAGGTATAATCCCATAATGAGTCTCTTAATAGCAACAGGGTGACTTTGAGATGGAAAACTGATAGATAGGGAAAAAAAAATTGTGAAGATAATGAAGGCAGTGATATTTCTGAAAACACATAATGTTTCAATAAATTTTATTTTCAGAAGGCTGCCATCAATTTATATTCATCAAAAGATAGTGAAAAATATTGATGACTAACAATGACTCCACTTGGGGAGGGAAGCTCCTTTCAGGAGGTGTCAAGAACCTTAGATCTATGATTTTTGTAGATGAAATGCCTCACTTGTACTTGGCAGATTTCTCTTTCTTTAATTGTTGATTTGTTGTTGTTCTTGGGAGCTGTGATTTTTGAAGATATGAAATCATGCTTACTTCAACATCAAATCTACCTACTCATCATACTTTTCCTAACATTTTCTCTTCATTTGGGTGCATTTGGATTGGCAAACCCTAGACATCATTTTTTCTTTTTAAAGCACAAACTATCTACTTCTACCCTTATATCATCTAGAGGCTCGAATTAGACTAATGAGCTCTTTTATTCTCTACCTAATATACTTATCCGTCAAGATTAAACATTTTGACATATTTTCATTCTCTAATCTATGAACATAAAATTTAAAACATGACCTAATCAAGGTTAATCAATTTGATTTGTCATGATATGTGGCATTTTGGACAAGCTGCACACAAATTTTATTTTTGCACAAAGTAAAAATTGAGGGCTATAATTTGGAATTTGTCATCCCTCTCTTTTTTCTTCGGTTCAGATTTGAGCTTTTGGAACCAATATATTTTCCTAACCTAATCTATTGATAAGACAAATTTAAATAGTTTGGAAAATCTTCATTTCTAAATTATCAGAAAAAAAAATTAAAACATGTTCAATCATGATTAGGCTGTATGATGGAAAAAAAATTCCTTCCTCAAAATCAGTGGCATTTGGACTTGCACACTTTCAGAAATATTCTTTTATGGTATGGGGCTTTTACCTTTTCTTTTATCCTGCCCTCTTTTCTTATTTTCTTTGTTTTTGTGCTTCATTTTTTTGATATTTTATTCAAGAAGTGTTATGTACAATGAATAAAGCTTTAAACTAAGAAATTCAACAAAAATAATTCTTGAGAATCCTATCATTGATAGGACCTCCATATATCTCTGTTCCATCCATTTCTTGTAGAAACAATGCATTGTTACCTCTTGCTGAATGGATGATGTATGGACCTTTCCATAGATTGTCAAATTTCCCATGCTTACCTTTTTCCTCTCTTCTTGAATCCCACTTCAACACTTTGTCCCCAATGTTGAAGTCATCTTCTTTGGTCCTCTTATCAAAAAGCTTCTTGATGCTTTCCTACACTTGCTGTGTTATATTGTATACTTCTTCCCTTGATTGCTGCAATTGAATGTTTTGGTTCAACCTCCTTTGTATATCATTCTCCTCTGGTTGTCACTGGGACTCCCAAGGATGTTGGAAAAACTACATCCATGCCATACACTAGTTGATAGGGAGACACGTTAATTGATTTTTTGTTTGTTAATCTGTGTACCCATAGTACATGCACTCATTTGTTGTGCTATGACTTTTTGTTCTCTTCCAACAATTTCTTGATGATATTTACCAAAAATTTGTTAGAGGACTCAGCCAACCCATTACCTTGAGGGTAATAAGATGTAGAATTCCCGAATGTAATGTGATAATTATGGCAAAAGTCCATCATTCTCTTGGATTTAAATCAAGAAGCATTATCAGTGATGATTTTTCTTAGATAGCCAAATCTGGACAGAGTATTGGTTTCAAATAATTTCATGATTACCGAGTCAGTGGTAGTCCTTGAAGGGATTTCTACTATCCATTTCGTGAAATAGTCAGTTGTAGTGAGGATCCATTTGTGTTGGGTAGAGGATGCAGGGTGGATTTCTCCAATGAAATCTAAACCCCATTGTTGAAAAGGTGTTTCAACACCGATAGGTTGTAAAGGAAAAGGAAATATTTTTCTCTTTCCCTCAAATATTTGGCATTTATGGCAAGTCCCTACTAGCTTGTGGATATCAGGGAAAAGAGTGGGCCAATAGAAACTATCTCTAAGGATTTTATTGGCAGTGGTTTTCCAATAGAGATTACCTCCACATTCTCCTTCATTAAACTCATGCATGATTCTATCTGTATCTTCTTCAAGTAAACATTTAAGCAGTATACCAACATAATTTTTCCAATATAAAGCTTTATCTAGAATGCAAAAATTTATAGCTTTTAGTTTCAAGAATCTGGCCTTTGTTTTGGAAAAACTGGGAGGAGAATTTAGATTAAAAAGCACATATAATATATCAGCATACCAGAGTGAGTTCAGAAATGCTTCTTCAATAGGTGGAGTCGTGAGCTCCTCTTGTTCATCCAAGGAATGTATCATGTTTATGTCCAATGCTTGAAAGTTTGCTTTAGCCATCAGTTTGGCAGTCCTTGCCCTTTGATAGCTTGGTGGGCTTGATTTCTAGATCATACTCTAAGATGACAGCAATCCACTTACCTCTTTTACCATCAGGTTCCTGAGTTAGTATGTCCTTAACAACTGCATGAGGAACAAAAGCAATGACATGTCAATGCAAGATGTAAACCCTGAAATCTTTTAATATTTTGATTAAGGCAAAAGCATGTTTTTCCATAATGTTATATTTCAGAGGTGCATCTCTTAGTGCCTTGCTGAAGAAAGCTATGGGTTGTTCTTGTCCCATTATGTTCTTTTGTAGAAATACTGTAGCAATTGTGTGTTCTGATGCAAATGAGAAGATGAAAAAGTCCTTGGTAAATTTAGGACTGATTAGAACTGGTGTTTGGGTAAGTGCTTGTTTTACTAGTTCAAAGGATTGCTTTACTTCTATGGTCCATTTAACTCCTATTTCTCTTTTTAGCATGTTTTTAATGTTTCTTAGGAGTTCCGCAAGGTTTGGTATGAACCTTCTTAAGAAGTTGATCTTTCCAATGAAATATTGCAGCTCTTTGATGTTCCTAGGGTGACTGATCTACAATATCCCCTCAATCCTCTTTGGGTCTATCTTAATCCCTTCTTCAGATATGATATGGACTAAACATTTTCCTTATTTAAGACCAAACAGAGTTTTCTTGGGATTCAAAGATAAACCATACTTTCTACATTTTTCAAAAACCTTTCTTAAGTGATCTAGGCGTTCTTCATTGGTTTTTGAGTAGACAGTTATGTCATCAAGGTATATCACAATGAAGTAACCTATCTCTTCCGAAAAATAAATTTCCATGGATCTTTGAAAAGTGGTCACAGCATTCATTAACCCAAAAGTCATTTTGACATACATGAAGGTGCCTCAGGGTGTAGTGAAGGTGGTTTTGTGTTGATCATCTAGATGTATTGGCACCTGATTATACCCTGAGAAACCATCGAGTAAAGATATTATTTTGGAGCCTAATACCCGCTGCAGTATATGATCCATCTTAGGTAGAGGGTAGTTGTCTTTTAGGGAGGCTTTGTTTAAATTTCTGAAGTCTATGCATAGCCTAATTTCCCCTGTTTTTTGCCTCACTGATACAAGATTTGAGACCCATTCTGAGTACCTGAGTGGGACTATTATTCCCGCATCATACATATTTTTTATTTCTTTCTCAACCAGAGGCATTAGGATAGGGTTTATTCTGCGCAATTTCTTCTTGAATTTTTTCTGGTTTTCCTTGAGAGGAATCTTATGCTGAATAATGTTTATATCATAGGACTTCAAATCCTCATAGCTCCATGCAAACATATCCTTAAATTATTTGAAGAGCTCAATGTATTTATATTTTATAGGAGTTGGCAATGTTTTAGACAGTCTTATCATTTTAGGTTCTTCCTCACTCCCTATGTTTCATTCTTCTACATCTGTTTCGGTGGATTCCATTTTAGGCTTCTTGGCTATATCATTGAAATAAAAAAATTCTTCTAGGTGTGCAAGTCCTCTTGGCAATAGATTGTATTTTCATTGCAATACCTCAAGGTACCTTTTGTCTAGATCTCCACACAATTATGCCTCATGAGGGTGTTCTAACAGATTTACATCAACAACATAAGGTGGCTCTGTTTTGTGTGTTTGTCCCTCAATAGAGAAGCCCTTTTCATGATCAAAGTCTAATTTTGGTATTTCAAACTCATTTTTGGACTGCAAGAAGTCTTCAATATGTTTGTCACCTTCAAAAACTTGCCAATAATCTATGTTATCAGGGACTATCTATCTACTTTTGACCTTTACCATGTATTGTTCATTGCCATAAGGTAGTTGGAAAGTGCTAACAACAAAGGCTAGTTCATTTGCAAGGCTATTTTGAGTTCTTGGGATGGAGGTAAGTTCATATTTTTCAAATGGTTTTAGGAGGTCTAAGGCAGCATTTCTATATTCTCTTAGCCTAGGATTTTTGGCTTAATATTCTCTTTTGATTTTCCTAATAATTAACTCGGAATCTCCTTGAATAGAAATCCTCTTAGCTCCTATACTTTTCAACAATTGCAAACCTAGAAGAAGAGCTTCATATTTTGCAATATTGTTTGTACATTGAAAATCTATCTTGTAAGAGTGACCTTCATTAGTGTTGTGTATCCAAACACCTGCCCTTGAACTAGCTTTGGCACAAGAGACATCAAAGCTCATGTTCTAAAGAGTTTCAAGTTCATATTTGCCATTGTGTTGTTGTTCATGGTTGCTATGGTTTTGGCTGGTATTTTCTTCATTTTGTGTTTGGTTTGACTGTTCTGACAGGTCTTGCTCTTCCTCTTTTTCAGCTACTTTTTCATTAATGTCATCTTCATTGTAAAAGATAAATGAATCAAGGTCTGAATGGAAAGAATAGAGAGGGGTGTTATTCGGCCTATCTTGGCTGCTTAACATGTATTTCATGTGATATTCTCTGTATAGTCTTCTTGTTGGGTTAAAGACCGGAATGGTAGCATATGTCATGTCCATTTGGAGGTTTCCTTGGATTTTTTCTCCCCATGATATTGATAAAAGCATGTCATATTTTTGGGGAATGTCAGCCACTACAATATCCATGACTAGGCTCTTGGCTGGTATTTATGCCAGATTGACACATAGATATTTGATTAGGCCTAGACATTTAACTCTACTTGAATTAGAAGAGTACAAGTCTTTGTATGGTCTAGTTATTTCAAGGCCTAATGTTTCCATCATTGCCTTTGGCATGAGGTTATGTGAAGCACTAGAATCTAGCATGGCATTATGTAGGATTTTTTCATGGATGTTCAAACTGACATAGAATGGAGGCACAACTCCCTCTTCGAACTTTCCCTCTACCTCTGGTCCAAAAAACAATTTTGGTTTGTCTTCATTCAGATTTAGAGTATCGGTGTCATTTCCTATGTTTAAAGCCTTCAAAACTTGATATATATATACATCTTGAGTCACTAATTCAGTAAGGGGTATGGATATTTTTATCTTGGAAATTTCACTCTTAATACTAAATGGTGTTTGTGTTCTTGGAAGAGTTAGATCAGTTTTATCATACATTGTCTTTTCAGCAATTTCAGTTTGCTGAATTTTATTTGGAATCTCAGCTAAAAGAGGTTTTTTAGGGCCACCAATGGATGTACTAGGGCAACTTTGGTCACCATCATGTTGGTTGATTTTTTTTTTCTTTGATCAGAATTCTTAGTCATGGTGTTTATATTTTCTGCTATATTTTTAGGAGTGTTTTCAGGGATCTTCTTAGCCGAAATTTCTAGTTTGTTCCTGTTGGGGATATCTTGGGTTTTCCTACTTCTGAGGTCATACTGCCTATGAACCTCCATGATAGCATTTTCAAACCCTATTTTTTATTCTTCATAATCCTCATATATTATTTTAGCTTGGTTTGAGGAAAAAATACCTTGTTCTTCTTCTGTGAGGAAAACAACGTCCTCACTACCAGAGCCTATTAGATTCACATGGTTTCCTTCTGGCTCCTCAGGACTTCGAGACTTAGTTCTGAAAAGGTTTTAGAAAATGGTGTAAGTAAAATTGGGTATCTTGCAAGGATGTAAGGTTTTCAGGAAAGGAACTTGCTTTGTGAATTGGTCTGACAATAGTTGAATCTTCAGTCATAGAAGTTTTTCTTAAGATTCTTTCTGGGTCATCAACTATAGCAGGAGGGTTTGTGTCAGGGTGAGATCTGGTGTTGATTCTTGTGAAGTCAGATTTTAGACCCACAACAAAGAGAGGCTGAAATTTTGTAAGGGTTTTTAAAAATAGACCTATATGAAAAATTATTGAATTCACACAGTGTGTGGCTGGGTTTTATACTATTAGAATTGATTAGTACATTCCCAGTGGATTTAGCAGGCCTATTGAAAACTAGTGGAGTCACCAGGTGGATGATGCTAATCATTTTAAGGATTTGTTTGTTGTCCACCATCAGCAATTGTATGCCAATCTTGAGATATTTTTGGGTTTTCTAAGTTCTTTACATAACACTAATATTTTTAACGAGTGTCCCCAGCGGAGTAGCCATTATGTTAGGTCCCTGTAATTTGGCAGATTGGTAAGAAAAAATAAGCAAGGGTAACATCAAAAAAAATTTGGAGTCCTAGGTCCTAGCCTTCCTAGACTCGGAGAGGGCTCTCTCTACATTTGTATAAAAGTTATAAATTGTTTGACTTAGGATGTTGATTTTAGGCTAGTTAAAATGATAGGGTTGTTTGTTTCATTTTGTTTGGTTGGGTTGCTTGTTAAGTAGAAAAAATAGAGTAAGATAAATTCAAACCTTTGGGATATGGGGTCTGTGAAAGGCTTTAAAAGTACAACAATAAATCAAGGGTGTTTCATAGGGAAAGTTAACAAAGCCAAATGGATCTTAATAGGTTATGTGAGTGTGAAATGAACATTAAGTTGTGAGTTTAGTAGGTTTAAAGGGAAATTAACAATCCTTTAACATATACTAGAACAAGAAGAGTCTTTAAGATCATTATGCTTAAGAAATAACCAAAGGACAGGGCACACCATAAACTTCTTTGGCATAACTTCACAAGTAAACTTTACGACAAAAATCCAACAAACCCTAGAGAGTAGGGAACTCCTAAATTCTCTAGCTATTTACCTTCATATAAAGAAAACATTTAAGATGAAATATAAGTGATCATTAAAGAGCAGGGAACTCCTAAATTCTTCAATTAGACTTTAAAAGACCTTCAAAGTGATTATTCAAGATGGACCAAAGGACAGGGAAAACCATAAACTTATTTAGCCAAACCTTAATAAGTAAACTTCAAAGAAAGGACTTAAAAACAATGTTTCAAGCTACACCAAAGGATAGGGCATACCATAAAATTCTTTGGTTTAACTCTTATTAAATCATTATCAAGACAACAAGCTAGGTGTAATCAGAAAGAAATTAAGAATTCTCCAAACAGACCCAGCAGGGGAAAACAGTTAAACAACAGTGCAGACAGACTTAAGGTGCCTCTAACAGCGTATCTTAACCTAAATTTCATGCTCTGTCATAAGATAAAGGATTAAAAATATGAAAACAAAAGGAAACAAGTATAAAATAATAACAAAATGACCATTTAAAAAAGTTCATGAATCTTGTGAATGTGCTTGCTCCATTAACATTCAGTCCAAAATAGTTACAAAACTCCAAAGGCAATTTCTTCACAACTCAAAATCTATGTAATATTCATCTCAAAAATCAATCAACAAAAATTATGAAGCATACATGCAGTATTTATCTGCAAAATGAGGAGGTGAAACCCTAGCTAGGGTTTTAGATGTCATTTATTACATAGTTAAATGCATTTTTGATCTTTGAGACCATGCAAGGCCCAAGGCAAAATATCTAAAACTCATTCATTGAAGTAATATCTTCTAACATAAATACTAAGCTAATTTTGGAATAATTTTGAATTTAAGGCTTCAAAATATCTTTTTCAATAACTCCTGGTAAGGGCATAGCTCCAAGGTACAGGGGCGCAACGCCAATGCAAACGTGTAGTGCCAAGATTGAGAAAATGAATTGTTTTGCAACTAACTTTTGGAGGCCTTCCCGGTGTCCAAATGAGCTCCATGATGGATCATTCGAAAGGTCCCTAAGTCTAGTTTCCAAATATGCTTTCATGTTCCTTAATGGTACCCATTTTACCTATAAAAAATCACTTCTCCCAAAACTGCTAAACACGTAGCGCCAGTGCCAAAAAGAGGGCAGAAAGGTGATTGTTCGGTAGTTTTTGGCCTTTTTGAAGGAATAGTTTTGCTCCAAACCCTCTGAAACGTTCTGAGGTTGATGTAATTGCCATTAGGAACATGAATATGCTGACAATTTTTAATTTGAGTGCCCCAAAAAGGAGTGCATCACCAGTGGCACTGCGCATTTGGCCCAATTTCTGCAAGTCAAACTGTCAAAAATTAAACATGTGAAAAAAGGTGCCAAAATTGGAATTTAGCTTGTTGATTAAGATTTTGAGGCTTGGAGGGACACATCAACAAGGATATTGACCTTCTCTTTCTCCTTTGCCTCGATCAAAGCCTCAATATTTGCATGGGCACATTTGAGCTTGGCCCTTGCAATCATGTTTCTCATGGCATAATGTCTTGCCATCCTCCTCAAAATGTTAGTGTCTCTCTTTTCCTTCTCTAGCTGACCCTCTAGGCGAAAATTGGCTCTCTCTAGCCAAGAATCCCTATCGTTGCTAATTTCTATGGCAAGCAGCAGGGTGAAGGGTTGTGGAAAAGTGATGAGGAAGGATCAATATGAGGTGACTGGATGTGACTGGATGGTGATGTATGAACAGGGGGATGTGATGGAGAAAGGGATAAGGGAGGATGAGATGATGAAGGAAAATATTGCTGATGACGGCCAGGTGGAGTAGTGAAAACCTCATGGGCAATGAAGGTATCCCATGGAATGTTCTTCCGCTGGAGCTGGTGCATAACCACCATCTTGATAAGTGTATGATGAAAAATGCTCTGCTTTTGTTGATTGTAGTCTCTCTTTTGCACTATGTAGGCCATTTTGTCAATGCTACGGAAAGATAATATGGTATGTGTAGCATTCTTACTCTAGTAAAATGCATAAGAAGATGGATATGGTATCAGTAAAGGCGAGAAAACCTTCCCTCACAAGTGAAATACTTCATTATTATTCTCATAATGGGTGCATATCTATCAAGCAGATGAGAAAAAGGGAAGATGGACTTTTATGATCTTTATACCTAGGTTTGAGGTATGGTTCAAAATAACTCATGTCTAGGTTTGCTTGTTTGAAACACTTCTCTCCCACACTAGGTATCCTTGTAGCAGCTGCAATGACATCAGTGGACATCTCAAATATAACCCCGACAATACTGACCTACTTTTCATGTAGATTGATGATGACTAGTCTTGCTAGCTCCGGGTGATTTTGGAATTGTTGCACTTTCTCACAAAATTCAAAGTATCCCACATGCTTAAATCAAGAAACAATGAGGGGTAAAGCCATGAGTTCTCTTGTATTGATGGGCTCAAACCTGTTTATATTCCCTCCCTTATGATCATGTCTCCTTGGAATTTGTGCCTCAACACCACTATCTTCTCCCTCGGACATTTAAACTCTATTTTATAAAACCCTAGAGTGTAAGTGGAAAAGAGATGAGGGGAAAGGAATGGAATGGAAGCTTTGCAAAATGAAGGAAATGAGTGTTGTGAAAAACTAGATGAAGGAAAACCTTCAAGCAATGTAATCACCCTTATTTATGAATGATTTTCTTCAAGGAGGATGAAATAGGGATAAAATAATGATCTAAACCTAAAACTTAGGGTTTGCATTAGGGTTTTACTTCAATTGAATAAATGATGACCAAATAGCTTCAAAGCAAGGTTTATATCATGTACTTACCCCTCAAGAGTGCTTGGAGGACTTTGGAAAATAATTGAAGGATATTTGAGGTGATTTGGGATGTTGGAAGACTCAGAAACCCTTTATGTCTAAGCACACAGTGCTAATGGATGAGGGCACAACGCCAAGCCAAGCACGTAATGCCAACCTCTAAGCGCATAGCACTGGTGCAATTTTACACGGGTCCTGTTGGGCAAGGTGTAGCGCCAAGTTCTAGGCACGCAACACATTCAAAAAATTCATTGATGAAATTTGGCAAGGGTGCAGTGCTAACTCCCAAGCATATAGTGCCAACCCAAACATGCAACACCAAGAATTTTTTCCCGAATTCGCTCAGAAAACCCACAAACTCTTCCTTGCTGAATGCTCTTGATATTTTGAAAGGAACTATGATTATTTTGAAATGTAAAATGGGATTTTATAGGCTTGTAGATTTAATTTAACTTGAAAATCTCACTTTCTAATGTTTTGAAGTCTTTTTAATTTGTCACTAATACTCTTTTACACCTTTTTGCTTTGCAGCTCGCTGAATTCATGAAGTTGGATTTTATTGGATCCTTGAGGCTTGAAATGTTCATTTTGAAAAATTTAGGATTTAATTATTACCCATAGTAGCATCTTCACAATCTTCTGTAGTTTCCACCATAAAACTCAAATCATCTTTTTCACCTTCTCTGGCTACCTTTTTCAAATCTCTGAGTGGCCTGCAATTATTTTCAGTAATTATCAGTGTTGTCTTCTAAGTTCTCTATAGCCCTTTCAAGTTCATTCATTTCTCTCTAGCTCAGCTCATCTTTTTCCATATTCCATCAATATTTTCTAATAGACCAAATCTTGGGTTACCTTGGGTTCCCATCACATTGGCCAGATCTTGAACCTTGGCATCATCAGAGCTCCTAAGCTCCATAGATCTGCATTTCCTTTTGCAACAGCTTCATGTACATCAGTAGAAAAAGGGATAGTGCATTATTGCTTCTTGTAAGCTCACCAGTTACACAGTGCTAGTTGTAGCATGTTTGCAGGGTGATTCTAGGCCATCTCTTTGGCTAGATTCCCTCATCTTTTGTACATTGTGTAACTGAATCCTCTCCACATAATAAAAATGCTCAACTTCTCTGTGTATCCTGATTTTGTCTTTAGATTTATTTTTTACTTAGTTGCAGTCCTTATATTTTGTTTTAGTATTACTGCATTCTCCCTTTTGGGATATTACATAGGAGGACCAGTTAATGGTGGGATCCTCAAGCATTATCTTTTCTGATACAGATTTCAAATTTCTAAAATCCATTGTAAATATCAGTTTAACTTTATGAAAAGTTTTAAGCATAGAATCACTGAATCTTGGATCTAGAGGTGAAGGCCATAAAGTTTCATTTGTTTTCCATTTTTTTCAAAATTAAGTCAGTCAAAGTCAAGTCAGTTTCAAAGTCAGTGTTAAGTCAATTTTTAAATAAATTTTCGGTCAGTTTGATTTTGTTTGAAATCAGTTTAAGATTTCAGTTTTTAGTTTGTCTTTTAGCTTTTTACTCCATGCCTAATGTATAGGCACTTGGTCTATGGTGTTCTTCCCACCTCCAAGGAGCTACCATCCCTAGCTGGAGCCAATGTTAGTGTTAGTATTTGCATCCTTCCACCAGTCATAAAATAAACTCTTTCATGTCATGTTAAGGGTCATATTCTGAATTTTTTTTCATTCCATTAGGTAAACATGCAAAACCTTGGTCAGTTGTTGTAGATTCATTAGGGGAATTTTGAGGTCTAAAATGGACCTCATAAGGAAATAATAAAATAATAGCTAAACCAATAAAATAATATTTATGAATTTTTAATTCACTTTTTGCACCACAATATATGTAACCATAGTTAAATTCAATTCAAAAGTTGTACCAAAATAAATTAATAAAAAAATTGTATTGATGTGACTATAAATAAGAATGAGCTTTTTAAGAAAAAGTCATTATCATTGAACAACTAATGCATTTGTCCTTTGTACTTAAATAACTTAAAATAAAATATAAATATAAATTTATAGATTCTTAATTATATTATATTCTCTTAATTAAAATTTATATTATTTAAATAGTGTAATAACATGTAATTAATATACTATATAAAAATAATATAATATAATATAATAAATGTATAGGGATATGCATTGTTTCTTTCAAGAAATTTGAAATGAAAATCATATATTTTTATTCAAAAAGTGTGAAATGACATTTATTATGAGTACTTTACTTTAACTTTAAAAGTACTTAAATCACTACCATGGTTAACCATGAGTTTTTATCCACCATTAAGAATGTGACAAGTAAGTACATTTAACTCGAGTAATGTCACCTCAACCATTAGGGATGATGTCATCCCCTAAAATGTGATTGGTTCTCATAAGTGAATTTGATTGTACATTTTCCTTAGGAGGCCCATTCTAGACCTCAAAATTCCCCTAATGTAGGTCAAGCTTCACTCATTTTAGAAATTTCACTAATTGCTAGATCATTTCACCTCTTTGCTGAGTGTACATCCATCATGAGTTGTAATCATCATTTCAGTCCTTTCATCATGAAATTCATTCAGTCAGAGTCTTCATTAGGTTTTAGGGTTTTCAAGGTCCATCAAATCACCATTTGCATTCATAAAAGACTAGCAAGTAAGAGAGTGAAAATAAACACATTTTATGATGAAAGTTTTATTTGTAAATTAATTTCAATTAAATATGTAATTTTATGTTTCTTAATATGTAATAATTTCTCATGGTTCCAAGATAGATGTATAGTCAAGGTTCTAGTCAGCCAAATTAGTCAATGTTCTAAAAATCCATATTGTTCAAAATCCATCAAAAGATCAAATCCAAATATTAGGTTCAAAAGGTAAATTTCAATGTTAAAGTTGAGTTCAAAAGGAAATGTGGGTCTCAAAGCCAATTTATGAAATTTCACCAAGTATAAAGGGCCATCAAAGACCAAAATGACACTCGTTTGCATCCTCATGCATTGATCTCTCAAACTCCCAAGTCAAAAATCGAATTTTGAGTGAGAAAGAAAAGTTTTTTTGAAGCCGTTGTGCTTTTTACAGAGAGGGTGTTGTGCTTCTCCTTAAGGTGTTGGGATTTTACCTGGGAGGCGAAGCACTTCTCCTTAAGGTGTTGCGCTTTTTTCAAGTTTCTCTCGTAGCTACAAATATTCATTGTAGGAGGTCTAGCCATCAAACAAGGTTTTCTTCAGTCAATTACAAGTAGGTTACACTTCTTAAAACCCTCCTTCTACTTTATAATTTTAAATTGATGGTGTAAACCCTCCTCATTCACTATTTTATTTTTTGAGCCAAGAAACCCTAGTTTACACCATTGCAAGCCAAGGTGATTTCCCCTAGACCCTATTTTACCTTCCCACACTGTAAAATCACTCACCTTATCCATACATTACCTTATCCCTTATCCCCAAGTTCCATTTCCTAAACCCCAAATCCTAGACTGAATTTTTCTAGGCAGTCCCACCATATCCTTGTAATCAAATTCCCTACCCTATCTCCCTAATTTTTTCTATCACCCAACACTTCCATAAGCTCCCTAAATCCCTTACCCAATTCCCTAAATTTTCCTACACTAATCCCAACTACCTAAACCTACTATCCTACCCATTCCACTTTCCTAGGGTTTCAAAACAAGACAAAAACTATGGAGGAGGATATGGACATATAAGAGGAGAGGAGACAACACAAAGGAGGGAGAATTTTGAGGCTTGAAACATCCAACACTAGAGAGTTGTTGGCCTCACCCATGATAGTAAATTTCTTCAAACATGTGGGTTGTTTTGAATTCTATGAAATGGTCCAAAGAGTACAACATCGCCCTGATTTGAACAGAGTTTTCATCTCTAGCCTCAAAGACAACCAAGTGAACATTGTAGGAGTAACCTTCACCATCTCCAAACATACTATTTTTGCAGCCACATGGATACCCAATGTGTGTGAAAAATGGTTTAAGGCCAAATATATAGATGCCCGACATTATGAATCATTTCTCAAGCCAAGGTACAAAAATGATAAAAAGAAAGTATTTCCTTTCAGCCACCTACTTGAAAGATTTTCTCCCATGATGAAGATCATCATGAAATATTTCACTTGTGAGGGAATATTCTCCAGAATATATTCCTATAACATCAGACTACTCATGCATTTCAAAAGGGTGAAATTTCTCAAAATCCCTCACCATTTGTATAGGAGTATTAATAAAATGTCATACATAGTGCAGAAAAGAGAGTATGAAATAAGATGAACAACCTATTTCATAACTCTCTAATGAAAATAATTGTCCTTCATCATCTCAATCAGCTAAAAATTTCATGGGATACATTTATTGAGAATTATGCCTTCAATACTCCACAACCTCAGCTTGCTAGACCAATTCCACCACCAGCATCAGTGTCTAAAAGACAAACAGGGTCATCTAGCAGGGTTACAGTGAAAGAGGCCAAGGAGTCCAAAGAAGTAAAAGAGGTAAAAACGTACCAGAGGTGACCTAGGCAAGTTTTTTCTCCACAAATTGTGGAAGGGGCCTTTCCTTCTTCATCATCAAAGCAGGTACATTAGGATGAGCATCATGAAGCAACAATTATCCATGAAGAGGAAGACCTTCATGAGGAAGAAAGAGAATTTGAGTTTATGGATTTGGATGATCAAGATTATCAAGAGGCCTCAAATATTATCATCAAAGAGAAGGATTCCATGATCAAATAATTGTAGGAAAATATGTCAAGAGCTCAATTTTTCATATCATTCCTTGAATAGGGGAATAAGCAGCCGAAAGACAAGAAGGTATTAATGGAGCTAGAGCTGCTAAAGGAAAAAATACAAGATAAAAATGGTAAGGAAATGATGGCACTAATGACTCTGACCATGATGATACTCAAAACATCAAGTCAAGACCAAAAAAAAGAGGTCTTAAGAGATCTCCAGAGCAGCAAGAACATGAGGCAGAGCAACTTAGTTTTGAGGAAAGGATTTCCAAGGAAGTTGAAGATGATAGAGAGGTATGGCTAGATAGGGTAAACCTCCACCTTGAGAAGCTCCTCCATAAGTAAAAAAAATAAAATTAAATTCTTAGACACATTCCCAATAGGTATATCATTAGGAACAAGATCTGCAACATCAAACTCAAGTAGTTGAAGGAGAAATACAAGCAAACCCTAATTAAGAAAAATGAGGAAGATAAGCTTCAGATAGTTGTTGATGCTTCCAAGATTGCTTGAGGCACACCATCAACACTTCATCTACCAATTTTGAATGTTTTTGGGTCATTTTTTACAAATTTTGGCATTTTCACAAATTTTGATAGGTTTTCAGCATAGTCACCCTATCAAAAGCGCAACGCCTAGTGCACTGAGATTTTTCTAGGAGCCTCCAAATAAAAAATGGCCATTTCCATTGGATTCATAAGGTATTTTACATAAATTTTACTATTGGCACAACAAAATTGAACATTCTGACAGGGATATATGGCCACAAACACCCAAACAATCACCTTTCTGCCTCATTTTTCAGGCTGGCACTACACTTTTGATCAATCTTGGGATATTTTTTTTTCAGGGCCTTAACTTCATTATTTTTAGAACTTAAAAAAAATTTTGGAAACTAGATAGGATTCAATTTCCAATGAGCTATCATGAACCCCATTTGGACTTCAGGAAGGCCTCCAAAAATCACCTTGAAGTTGGCGATGTGCTTCTAGTTTTTGAGTGTTTCTGCATGGTATTTTCTAGTTTTTGAGTGTTTTTCAGTTTCTGATAGAATTTATGAGTTTTTCCTAATCTAATTCATCCTTGTAAATGTAATTATTTCCTAAATAGTTACTGGAGGGTATATATATTGGGTAAAAGTGGATTTTTTGATAAATGAATCATTTTCACCAAAGTTAGGGATGAGTTTGTTGACCTCCCTAGTTTTTGGTTTTCTAGTTGAGCACTTTGTGGATCAGCTCCACAAGTCAAGGATTCGACTCCTGAGTTGGGTAGAATCATTTTTGCTCTATATTATTCATTTATTTTCTCATATCAAGGGTTGGATGTTGTTGGATTGACCTTGGAACACTTTTTGTAATCAGAATTTTGGCTAATAATAATAGACTCAGTTGCAGGTATTTTGATGGAATTCATGTGGTAAATGATTTGACATTGTTTATTCTTTTTTTATGCAAATGTGTGAATGTATTATAATTCATATTCAGTCCATTTCTAAATTTAAATTTTTCCTATGTCATAAAGACGAAATTCATTAAGTTTATGCTTTGTTTTGGAGGGATATTTACAGTTTGTTTCATCTTCTTCTTAGTAGAAAAGAATTCATATTTCCTATGATCTTTTCTCAAACACTATCATTATAGACCACTTCATTAGATATCCTCTTGTGTTTAATTCCTTACCAACCTTGCTCCATCAGATCCCTGTAATTCTGATCCTTGTTTGCCCTGAACTAATTTCTTCCCAGACCTATTCACCATCTAGCACCTCAAAATTCAATCAATCAAACCCTAGTGCTACTATACCTAACCTAATATCTCATTCATCCAGTCATATTGACTGAGATCCATTAGAGAGATCCCTATCCTACCTAGTAGGTCTATCTACTTGGAAAAATATTTTTCTTTGGTTACCTTTGGTGGTCTCTTCTCAGCCTCGAAGATCTGGTGGAGTGATAGCATGAAGTATACTAACTCCAAATTATTTTCCAAAATATTTTAATATTCCCAAATGGTGGAAGCAACAATATAGCTCACAAAAATTGAAATAGAAGCAAGTATTAACACATTACATATGAGCCAAATGATAGATCCCTATTATTAATCATAACAATAATAAATTTATACAAAATATTGGAGAACAAACCCCTCAAGCTAGGCAAGAGCAGCCTCCATCAACCAAAAGCATGAATACATGAGATGTAGATGCTACAAAAAATGTCTGAGGAAAGTACAATGCAATTTTAGTGACTAATACTACAGCTGGGAAATGTAAATATATGGATATGTTAATAAAATGCTCAAACAAGGCCAAAAATGGAGATCTGTGCTCCCATACACATTTCCTAGATAACCTAGGAAGGGTTTCCAGAAATACACAAAATATCAAAATGTCGAAATGCAGCCCTAGGGTTGAATAACTCTACAACTGGGAACCTAAAAAGGAGGTCGTTGAATATGATGTAGATATTAAAAGAACTCCTCCAAAGGACTCCCTCAATGAAGGGTTGATCCCTTCAATGGAAATCAAACACTCGAAATGGAGCACTGAACTCACCCCTGCAAAATATCTCTAAACTAACATAGTTATGGACTGGAACTGCGTTATAGGTGATGATGAAGTCTTGGCTTGATGCCAAAATATGCTATGAATATCAGGGACCTTGCTTACTAATTACTCAATGGAAATAAACCTTCCTCCACTGAAGACAACCTCAGAAATGATCCAAAGAAACCCTCCACTCCTACACCCAGCAACTCAGCATATATCCAAACAAAATCTACACTGTAGAAGAAATCTGTAGCTTGGAAAAATTCTGGAATGTGGAAATAATGCTCAAGAACTTCTCCTGATTAGGCACTCTAATTCCCCCGAGGATGAAGGTGGGATTCCCGCTCTGGAACACCTTTGTGCTCAATAACACTGCAATCTTAGCTAAACATCTAAAGAGAGCCAAAAGTCTTAATAGAACATAATTAAATAATAATCCATAAAAATCCTCACAATGGCTTCCATCCCCTTCTTTATATTCTTGGTGAGCTTACTCACCCTTTTCCACACTCATTAAAGGCACTACTTCCATGCAAAGGATCTCCCTACAAAATTGTGTTGTCCCTCATTGAATGTCCACTACTTCCATACCAGCGTTGTTGATTTGGTCAAAGTTGACCCAGTCCACATGCTTCTTCCCTTGTTCACACATAGGGGAGCTTTATCCAACTCTTTTGATGCCCTACATTCACATTTGGAGTGGTTTTATTACTGCTAAGGATATTTATGGGTCCCCCTACCCTCTTATTCTTCTAACTAAGAAGAAAAATTAGATTTTAATATTCTAATTAGTTGCATGCTAATTTAGGAATATTACAAATATCTTCTCTAGATTCCTTAAGATGTTCTTTTAAAAACTCCAGTTCAAATTTTTCTTGAACTTTTTCCTTGCCCTTCCTTTCCTTGTTCACCTCTGCCTCTGTTGGAGATAACTCTATTATTTCTTCCCTTGGTGGTTGTTTCTCCTTTTATGATTCCTTATGCAACTTTTTGGATTTTTCTCCCTTTGATAACTGTGACCTAGTGAGTGGCTTCCTAGGTTTAAAAACAAAACCCGAGTCTTCTTTGGAAAAGTCTAGTTTCATAGCTTTAAGAATCTTCTTCTTGGTTTTTTCTCCTTTAACTTATACAGTCTTCACAAGAGGAGATTCCTCAATGCCATTTGTATGCAATATATCTTCTAGATTTCATTTCCCCTCTATCTAAATTCTATTGATCCTTCTATGAGTTATTATATCCATTTTTACTTTAATGCTTGTGGGGTTTTGTTGAGGCACCACTTTCTCCTGCAATTGATCAATTTCTACTTCCATTAGATCCACCATGGGCTGAACCTTTGTTTGCACTTCCACCTCATGTTCAACTTTTGTTTCAACCCTAGATTCTTTATCTTTCTTTGGAGTATTTTCCTTGGATCTAGGTGTCTTTCTAGGAGTGAGGGCATCCACCTCATACCCACACAAGAACAGAAAAGTGGACCAATCCATGTTTAAATTCTTCAACTCCTCCATAACTAAAAATTTTATCAAACCATGGTGAAAAATAGAAGTGTCACTACTTTAAGGTTTAGCTTGAACCTTATCATTCATTTTTTCTAAACTCCTAAAAAAAAAAGGAAAATTCAAAGGTTGTTTACTGGTGAAATGAAGCAACAATCCAAAGTGGTATTGATAGATCATGTGAAATCTACCTCCACAAGTAAAGTATTTCTGAATCACCATCATTAGTTTTGAATAATTGTCCTTGAGGAAAGTCCTTGAGATTCCTGAGCTCATGTCTATGCCTATGTGCTCCTGCTTTAGAAACTCATCACAGTTTTGAAGCTTAAACTTTTTTTCTTTAAACCACTCCTCTCTATACCTTGGACTCTTGGTTTCCTATGAAATTGAGTCAAGATACATAGTAAAATCAAGGATACCCACTTTCAAACCTGTACCAATTAAGTTTACAGCAAAATATTTAGACACCTGCGCATGATACCCTTGCAATTTATGGCAGAACCGCATGCAACCTACATTTTCAAAATATTGTGAGAATCTGGAGTACTCTACAATTAGCCTCATATCCATGGGCTCATATCTGACCATAGTCCCAACGTTTTTTTCATTTTTATGTGAAGCCATACTTTCAAACACAACGTTGATCAACTTCTTCTTTGACAACTGTAGAATTGTTTTGAGACATCAATCACCTCTCTTGAAAAATGTAATACCTAGCTTAAGATAGCTACTGGAAAAAAATAAAGACTGTAGACTGATGGAAAAAGTTTTCAAACAACTTACAATGATGAACGTAAGGTGTTGCTTTTCAAATTAGGGATCAGACTAAATTAGGAAAGAGGAAATGAGTGGGAAAAATGAAATGATGTAAGGAATAATGATTACCACACATGCACATGACATATGATGACACATAACTAAATAGTACCATGATGAAAAAGTGTGCACTGATCATTGAAATTATTACGAGAAATATATTATCCCACCATTAGCAGAAAAAACAAAATTTGTAGTGTTTCCAGTACTTGGGAGGGAAAATTCGCTACGGAACTGTCAGGAACTTCCGTAGCCAAATCGAAATTTTTTACACTGAATATGTTGCAGAATCCAAAAAAAGTTGCCAAGTGTCATGTAATGACCTTTATTACCCATGAAATTAGATTTTTTTTTTTTTTTAATTTCCCTTGATAAGAACTTTATTGCATGACCAATGACTATTTAGACCCCTTAAAATATGTACAAGTTTTGAAATTTAATGAACTTTAGGACCTTATTTCATCCAAATGACCCAACCTAACTTACCTAATATCAACCTAGACAAAGCTATACAAACCCAGTTGTTATCAAGGAAAAAATTTGTTAGTATGAATTCTTCGTCGAAGTGTACGAAAAAGAACCACTTTAGCTACGCATAACTAATAGCCCTAACAACAATAGAGGCTGAAAAACATCTTCAGATATGCAATTAGTAGTTAAAATGCTACAACAAACAGATCTATAAATGGAAAGACATTAAGCAGTAAAGTAGAGAGTTTG
Source organism: Pinus albicaulis (assembly GCA_034641835.2). Classification (NCBI taxonomy): domain Eukaryota; kingdom Viridiplantae; phylum Streptophyta; class Pinopsida; order Pinales; family Pinaceae; genus Pinus; species Pinus albicaulis. The sequence goes on from CM076577.1 coordinate 3,558,530, forward strand.
CTCCATGCATCCAACAAACAAGACAAGAACACGATTTTTGAATGAATTTTTATATTACAGGGCACCTGGGAGGAAACAAGAAGGTGTATCCAGATCTCCTCAATGGGATGGGTTCTTTGTAGTCCTCGGCACTTCAGATCTAAGCTTTCTCTCTCTTGTAGATGTAGAAAACCCAATGTAGAAGATAGAGCTCAATGGGAGCAAAATGGTAGAAATGAGACCAAGTGTATAGATCCAGAGTGATCTAATAGGCAACAAAAGGTGAAGAATGATGGGGAAAACCCTCCTATTTATAACAAAATATTAGGTCCTTCTAGATCTTGGTGCATGATTAAAATAACGTTAATCACATCTAGATCCACCTCTATGGAATATTTTATTATTATTTGTTGGAGGAAAAGGGTGTTTGACTTGGGTCAAATCCCTTGATTAGTGAAAAATAAATAAATAAATGATTTATTTATCTTTTTAAGGAAGTGGTTGGGATATAATCAAATAAATAATGATTTATTTAATTAATGGTGGTAGATTTGGTCATATTTAACAAGGAATATTATTTAAATAATTATTCCTAGAAAATAATAAGATAACTATGGGTTTATCTCATTAATTTCTTTGTTTTTGGGTTAAACATAACTGGGAATAATAATTAAATTATGGTTTAATTAATTATTCCTTTTGGGGTTTCCTAATTAACATAGTGAAAGCAGTTTTACTTGGGGTAAAACTGGTCTTACATGGTGTACTTGGGTCCATCTAATGATGAAATGTTAGATGACCAAAAAATGGTGTAACAGATTGCCCCCCAGCGTGCGAGTGTCAGGAGCAAATCGTATGACCGAAGTACGTTGTAAGAATACAATCACTAGACGATAAAAGGGGATGTCAGAGAGAGAAGTGGGAGGTAGATAGTGTGCTGGAGGACTAGACCCTGAGGAGACGAGACTCGCAGGTGCAACAAGTCTCTTTTTATGAGAGGGTACCTGTGCTGAAGGCGGCGGGGGAGGCATACCTATGCCCGCCGTGACAAAGTACAAAAGAATAGTGTGTCCGGTAAACAAGGGACCAAAACATAGAGTACAGCTGGCATAATCAAGGGCCAGATAAAAATACAGTGAAGAGTCTCACATACATGCTGTGCCTGGGATAACAGCCAGGACTAGTACAATAATATCTGAGTACATGAGATAAATACAACCCAAATGCCCCCTGTAAATGGGGAAGGGCTCACAAAATCTGACTGATACATGCGAATCATAGAGGTGCTGCAAGTGGCTAAGGCCATCATCATCAAAATCTGGAGCGGCATCAAAGGCTGCAATGAAGAGGTCATCCGGGCATGTGGGGGGCTACCTGCAGGGCCACCCCCTCATGAGGGCTGAGACATCTCACACACGCCCGGGGATCATCAAGAGCTGCTGCTGGGTCACTGGACTGTCCAGTATACGAATCTCGATCATGCTGAAAGGAGCTGGAGAAGCAATCAAGTCAAAGGGAAGTGAGAGATCCCCCTGCCTGATCCGAGGCACCGAACAAGAGTGGAAGCTGAAACCAAGGTACACCGCCCTCTAGACCTTGCTTCTGGAATAAATGTGCTGATGTCGACAGAAGGAGGTCCGTCGTAGGTGAGGCAATGAGAGATCCTCAACTAAGGCACGAGAGAATAACAATAGAGCGACAGACAGACTGACACTAATGATGATAGTGGAAATGGGAAGGATGGAGTGGCGAATGGACGACTTCCCTTGTTAGAGCATAAAGGGCATGAATGACATGGCAGCGACTGACACAGTATCGAAAGGGACAGGGGACAGTGGGGATGAAGGTCATGATATGCGACACAAGAGAGGAACCAAGCAAAGAAGGATGGAGGGCTATAGTGGGGTGTAAAAGGACGCAGGATAGACTCCATGAATGCAATGATGACTCGACTTGGATGCTCTAAACAAGGGCGACTTTATAGTGCTGCCACACAGTAAAGGCCCCAATGGGGGGTCATGGAAGCATGAGTACAAGGTGGGCACTCATGACGAAAATCGACACGAACATGGACAAGTAGGGGAGCGATATGGTGCCCCAAGTACAAGTGGCGTAAGTGAGGAAATTCGATTTTAAGGAGCGGTGAAGTGACCCTTCGTGGAAAAAATGTGTCCGGGTGAAGTATCAAATCACCGAAAACTAACTAAAACCCATTTGAGAGCTCGGTGAGATCTGTCCAGCGGTACTGACGGTTCGTCGAACGGGGCTACGGTGTGGTCGCAGCAGTCGAAAGGAGAAACATGGGTTCTCTTTAATGAGGCAGTTTTCCCTCCAAAATCATTCATTTGCTATTGTTGCTGTGGTGAATGTGGAGAGGAGAGAAGGCCCTAAATCTTGCGGCGAACGTAGCGGACAAACCGACCGTTGGATTCGAGATCTGTCAGTTGGAGGTAAGAGGCCTAACCTTGCTCTTGCATTTTGGTGGATTAGATTTGTAGTTTAGGGCCCAACACCCCAGAAACAGCCCCTCCCTCATCTCTACGGCCGGGTCGCACTTTTTGGGGCAAAAAGTGCGACCCAGGACGCAGGTTTGAGGGCAGAAAGTGCGACCTGGTCCAGAAAATGGCAGAAAACTGCGACCTGGGAGATGAGGGGGGCTTGGTGCTGTTTGATGGCTGGGAGTTGGGTTTTGGTGTGTGGTTATGGTTTTCCCGATCTGTACCCTGACAAAAAGAATGTGTTTGTGTAGGTATGGCAGAGTTGCGGGTCAACTGGAGAGAGAGGGATCTGGGAACACTTCGGGCAGAGATCCAGGCGGATCAGGGCGTTCGTCGTGTATTGGCCAGATTTGGGGTTCTTAAGTTTGTGGAGAACCCGTTGATGAGAGCAGGGGAACCATTACTGGCCCGGATTATCAGTTATTGGGATCCAGATCAGGAGATCTTTGTAGTGCAAGGGCACAGGATCGAACTGACGGTCCAGGATGTGTACTTCCTGACCGGCCTCCCACCACTGGGGATCGTGGGAGACACGCAGCCAGTGCTGCCGCGGGGGCAGCATATCATGGAGTTCGTGGAACGCCATTGTCGATCGGGTCTTCAAGTCAAGGGGACTCGAATATCGGTCGGGGATCTAGAGAGGCTAGAAACCCGTGCAGTGGCCGCAGCTGTGCTGCGAATCCTGGGCAGCCAGGCGTTCCATCACATCACCGGTGGGCAGATGATGGTAGTGGAGAGTGTGTTGGGTGGGACCTACTTTGGGTGGGCCCAAATGATGCTGGTGGCGCTAAAGCGACAGTTGTCGCTATGCAGGCGGCAGGTGAATCATGATTGCTCATATGGGACTTTATTGTGCGCCCTCTTCTTTGAGAAGATCCCGACCTTGAGGCCTCGTGTGCAGCTTCCAGATGGGGGCCCGAGAGAGCCCAGGATGCGTCGTTGGGGACGACTACTCTGCAGAGGAGGAGGAGGGGCGGTCGGGCGAGTGTTTCGACCGGAGTTCTTTGCCCATTGGGATTAGATGTCGTTGTACATAGACGACTACCCGTATAGTGGGATGAGCTACTATGGGGATCCGGATCTGCCACTTCCGACTGGTCGAGTCTGGGGGCCCGATGGTAAGTGACAAATTGCTATTCTTATGTGGGCATGTTAAAGTTTTTTGAATAGTAAATAATGATACTGATTCAGGGACTTTTGGTATGCAGATATAGCACCGGTAAAACCGGCCGGATATATGGGACGACCGTCAGCGTCTGGAGCTACGGGTCCGAGTGGATCGAGGGCAGCGCAAAATGAGGGTGCAGCCGCCCTACTGGAGGACATCCGCCGTAGATGTGAGCAGCTGTTGACCGGAGTATCGGAGCGCGGGTGGCAGGATTTAGACGACCAGTACATAGAGCCATGTGTTGGTCTCCCCTCGGAGTGGCGAGGTATCATGCGGCGCATGGCAATGGCCGGCCAAGCTATGCGTGATCTACATGCTGCAGGGGCAGAGCCATTGGCCCGGGAGCCTCCAGATAGAGATTAGGGGCATATGGTGCCCCCTCTGATGTATGTAGGGGCAGGTGGTGCCCCCTAGAATGTATGGAGGGGCATATGGTGCCCCCAGTTTTTGGATTTTGTCTGTAACATGCTATGGGCATGTCGTATGTATATGTATGGAGGGGCATATGGTGCCCCCAGTTTTTTTTGGAACATGCGATGGGCATGTCGTATGTATCAGAGTAGATGGACTCATCAATATATGGTTTGCGACACATATTATGGATATGTATCGTCTTTTGATGGTTGATTTAATGTTATTGTCTTGTATGAATTGTGTGTGATAAATGCCAATCTAGAACATGGTTTGCAATACTATCCACGTAGTGATTCTGGTCTCTGGGTACATGGTTGAAAGTTATGGTTTCAAACGCACGTATTAAGACTTTCACTCGTAAATAGCATCTAAACAGCACAGGGTTATGCACACGATAAACACCATTGAGTTGCATTACAAGAAGCATGGAATCCAAACGAACGTGCAGATGGCGGATGCGATGCAAGAGGGCATCAGCTAATAGGCCACGCACTGCATCATATTCAGCCTGATTGTTGGTGGCAGAACCAATGCATACCCCGTTAGACAGAACGAGGTGATGCAAGGGGGTGAAGATGGCCCACCCTGCCGAGGCAAGATTCCTGGAGTAGCGACTTGCACCATCGGCGTAACCGATAAAGGGTGTGGACGGGGGGTCCTGCAAAATGGTGTGACAATACAATAAATGAGGGGATGAAAGGAAATGACGGCAGCGTGAGGGCACAGAAGTCATCGAGCGGGAATGGCAGGAGGAAGGGGCAGGATGATCAAGACTCAAACAAGGTGGTGTATGAGAGCTATCGGAAACATGGTGAGGACTCGGGCTGCGGAGGTCAACAGAGACACAAGTGGAGTGATCTCGAGTATCAAGGGACACAATGGGGGAGGCTGCGGACGGGCTAGGCTCCGAGTGTCGTGCAGAGGAGGATAGGTAAAGGATGGTTACCGTGGACTCCGTCATCTGAACATCGGGGGGAAATGGATCGGAGCGCAGGATCCTCGGCCGGCCTGAAGCATACTGCGCGAGGATGGGAGAGGCGGATTGATTTTGTTCAACCTCATACTCTCGGATTACCTCTAAAGAGGCGCGGTAGTGCGTCAGGTGAGGAAAATGGTGGGAGTAATGGCCATGAACGCCGCACAAAGCACAAGGCTTGTTGGTGCGAAGAGTCTTGGGGTTCTTGGTTACGGACGGAGAAGGAATGGGGGCTTCAGGGACCGTAGACTCGGGGAACGCGACTTTAACCATGGGCTGAATACAGGGAAACTCGGGACAAGCATGGGTGGCATGACCAATGACATCACATAAAGCGCAAGGCTTCACGGAAGAGAAGGAGCTCGGTGGTCGTAAGGCTGCCTTTGGTTTCTCAGTGCTTTGCCTTTCTTCCCGGGAGCCGTCGCAATAGGAGAAGGGTCCTGTGGAGGTGCTGGGGGCACAGTGGCTATGGAGGAAGTGAGGGGGACCGGTTGAACCGGTGTCAAAGCCATGTAAGGTTTGGGGTGACCAGGGGGGGTGGCGGCTGGGGGGTCAAGGTACCAAACCGGAATGCCCAAGGTCAAGTTAGGGAGAGAGAGGGTGGCCATGACGGGGACAGAATATACTCCAGGAGGGGGAGCCAAGAAGGGGATCTGTCCAGCAGGGTAATGACCAGGAGGTACGGCCCCGAGATGGTTAAGGCCAGGGGGAACCGAGCCGGGAGGATAAAGAGGTTCGGGGATACCAGCTGTAGGGGGAGGGCCAGAAGGAGGAGGTCCGGCTGGCTGAGATGAATGGCTAGGAGCGGGTTGCGGAGGGCGGGGAGGAGGTGGCTGACTAGCCGAGGCAAGCCGTTTATGGGCAGCCTGAGACGATTGCATCATGCAAACATTCGACAAGTTGGGATCAGTAACAGGAGGGGGGGGAAGATGAGGAAAAGTACCAAGCAGGGTGGAATCTTTATAGACGCCGGGGGAGACACTGGTCAAAGAATCGACGGTTTGCTTGTTGGCTACGGAAGAGATGGTCGTCTCAGAGGAGGTCTGAGACGGCGGCTCATGATAAGATAGCTGGTCGATGGTGACTATCTTCCCATTATGAGGAAAAGACATCTTGCGGAAAACCGCGGATGGGACAGCAGACATGGCATAGGTGTAGCTTCGCCCCAATAGAATGTTGTAGTCTAGAGGGGCGTCAATGATTTCGACGTCAACGCAAACAGTCTTACCGGCGAGGGTGATGGGACAGTTACGAAACAGGCCAATAGGCTGGGAGGCATGACCGTCCCACGCTCGAAGGGTGATCGTGGAAGGGGCCAGCTCAGGGGATCCGAGTTGCTTCCAAACCGAAGCGAACATCACACAGGTGGATGCCCCCTCATCAATTATACACCGGGATACAGTGGCGTTCCGGATTTTGACTGGGATTTGGAAAGCAACGGAAGGAGGAAGAGGAGGATGGTCCGATTGAGTGGCGTCAAAAACAATCATTTGGTCATGAGCAGGATCAACAGCGCCCACGGCATATAGTAGAGCCTTCTTTTGAGAAGGGCACGACCGGAGGAGTTCCAGTGTGGAAATGGCAGCAGGGGATTGCGCCAAATCATCTACTATACTATACGATTGAGCGGCTCGACCGGAAGCAGCATTTCGGCGTAATGGGCCCTTTGGAATCTTTGGATGAACCTCAACTTTGGGTTGAGGGATGTGTAAGGGGCCATTGGATGTCGAAAGAGGCTCTGTAGAACCTGAAGATGGAGGCTCGGGAGCAGACTGAGCAGGAGGCTTGGGGTACTGGCGAGACCGAGTTTGAAGGTGAAGGTCGACGAAAGGGGAAGGATCGGAGCGCATCATAAGGATCTGGTAATCAGAGGAACCAGAAATGGACGAGGGGGTGGCTACATGGCTGTCGGGGGGTTGGGTAGCCACGAATCCCTGTTGAGGGAAAGGATCAGTGAACACAGCTGGCTGGGTAGTGGCCACATTAGGAGGAGCGTGAGGGGAGGCGTGTTGTCCGCGCAATGTGGTTTGAGACTCCCACATCCGTCGCATCTGGGGTAAAAGAGGACAATCGTGAGTGTAGTGACCGTAAACACCGCAACACGAACAGGGCTTGTTTGTGCGAAGCGGCCTGTCCGGCCTGGGCGGAATGCCCTGAGGCTGGTTGCTAGTGTTAGGGTCCATACCAGAATTGGGTCTGCAGTTACCAGGGGCAGATTGGTTTTGATTGCCTCTCCGCCTTCTTTGAGAAGAGGGGGGATTATTCGCGCCCTGCTGTGCAAATACTTGCCCCCGGAGGGGGTCAGAAGTGCCGCTATGGGTTGTGAGGAGGCAAGGAGGCGGAAGATATGCTGGAGGAGTCATGCACCAGGCCGTGGATAAAAGTAAGGGTTGCTAATGACATTGAGGTGTTGTGAGGTTGGGAAAAGGGGAGGAGGCATGTCGGGATCCCGGGATACATGCTGCTCTGAGGGGGAAGAGGCCGAGGTGGCCGCGTCCTCCCCGAGGGGAGCACTTTCATAGCCCATAGGAGGGGTGAGGAGATGGGTAAAAGAGATCCAACAATACCGTCGGCGGAATGAGATGCCCCCCGGGCGTTAGCGCCACCGGGCCTGGGGATGTCAGGAAGAACGGTATAAACATAACCAGATTGAGCGTAGATCAGGTCATATTTTAAAGCTATTTGGAGGGCGGCTTCTTCAGATTGAGGAAAGTGAGAGGCGATATCTTTGCCGATGGGAGACAGGAGGGTGCGAAGGAACCAGTCCATGTAAACCCGATCTTCAAAGGGAGGGGCTCGACATAAGCTCCGTCTTCGTCGCCATTCCTGAACATGGGCAGAAAGGCGTGTGGAAGAGGATTTCTTAAATGAAGTCAAGAGCTCTGTACCAGTGTCGTATCGGAGAGGGAGCTGGAAGTACGACAAGAAGGCTTGGGCAAGAGTCTCGAACGTGGTATGGGAGGAAGTGGCCTGCTCGACATACCATTTAGAAGCTTCGCCGGTAAGCGTGCGTTGGAACAAACGAAGACGGATGGAGTCATCGGTAATGGAATTGGAGGAACACCACATGTGGAAAGACCTGACGTGATTGGTTGGATCTTCTCCATTAAGGCCCTCGAACTTAGGGATATCAGAGGGCAGCTTGGTGGGCATAGCGGGCCAGGTAGCATTGTGGTGAATGGGGTCATTAATCAACTGATGGAAATTGGGGAGGCTGAGGCCTGCAATGTACGGCAGCACAGGGGTGGCCGGGGTAGTGGTTGTGACGGTTCCGCTAGAAGTAGGGCCGGCATTGGGGCCGGGAGAACCGCTAGCATTAGGCCCTGATCCGGACATGGTGAAGGTAAAAGGGGGAGAACCGGAAGGAGAAGGGGGACCCGATGAATCAGGAGAGGAGTCGGAGTGTGGACTCGAAGGTGGACTGGCTCGACGACGGCGGTGCGGAGCAGGTCGATCAACCGAAAACTGAGGGTGAAGGCCAAGAAGTCTCCGGGAACGGCGCCTTGGGGGCGCAATGATGACAGGAAGAAGGAAACCGACAAGGGCAGAAAGGGACAGAATCAAGGAAGGTCAAGGGAAGATAAGGTGCAGTGACAATTGGTGCAGTGACAATTGATTTTAGAGTCTTTGCCAGGCGGTGTTAACCAGGCGCTTCTTCACTTAGGGTCAGTGTGTGGCGTGCGTTAATTTTAATTTTTAAACCCTTTCCGTTGTTGAGAGCAAGAAAAAGTGTGCTGCGTAGCTGAAAATAAACCTACAGAGAACATAATATAATGCTGAAATAACAGAAAAATAACAGCTACGTATGCATCTATTTAACCCAAGAAGGTGATTCTCTCACAACTATGCTGAAAAGAAAGGGAAAAACTATGTAAAACACACATAAAGGGAGCTCAACAGATCTAGGGTCAAAAGGGACAGAGATCTGGAGGATAAAGCTGCAGGCAAGAGGAGCAGATCACAGCCAAGAGACAGAGGCAAGGGTGCACGGGAAAAGGGAAATCGCCAAAAACCGGAAGGGGCACAGGCCTTCGTGAGGAGGTCCAAACAAAACGACAAGAGGTGATTTGAAAGGAAAAAGAGTTGATTTCAATGGATCCAAAGAAATCAAACAAGACCGGGAAAAGAGGAGCCGAGGCTCAAAACCGACTACCAAACAATTAAAACTCTTCCACAAAAAGTGGAGGGTACTAAAGCCCTAAGGGGTCGGGTTCCACTTAGATGAGTAAAAAACAGACGTATCTTGGTCAAGGCGCCGAGACAGAGGCCGGAAGACCCCGGCGCAGGCCGGAAGAAACCCGTGTACCCGTAAAAATGTCGGAAAGGTGTGTCGCAACACTCGATCTGGAAAGGTGTCGCAGAAACAGCCGGTGTAAGCACGACATGGAGGTCTGTGTCGCAGTGTTTAGGGCCAAAAAGTACGACTCCCGTTCCTGGTTGTCTTGGCGGCAGATTAGTGTTGCCGGCCTCGCCATGGGGCTGGTGTCGCTTACCTGCGCAATAGGGCCAGAAACACACGGAAGTTAAAAATTTTAATGTTTTAGGGTTTTATGTGAGAAAAAAAACATAAAAATAGGAAAAATAAATAGCTGAAAAGAAACCCTAGGGTCTGAAGTAGCTGGATATGCAGGAATATGAAAAACGACAGCGATCGTAATTTAAAACCCGTGTGGAGTCGCCATTTGTTAGTATGAATTCTTCGTCGAAGTGTACGAAAAAGAACCACTTTAGCTACGCATAACTAATAGCCCTAACAACAATAGAGGCTGCCAAACATCTTCAGATCTACGATTAGTAGTTAAAATGCTACAACAAACAGATCTATAAATGGAAATACATTAAGCAGTAAAGTAAAGAGTTTGCTCCATGCATCCAACAGACAAGACAAGAACACGATTTTTGAATGAATTTTTATATTACAGGGCACCCGGGAGGAAACAAGAAGGTGTATCCAGATCTCCTCAATGGGATGGGTTCTTTATAGTCCTCAGCACTTCAGATCTAAGCTTTCTCTCTCTTGTAGATGTAGAAAACCCAATGTAGAAGATAGAGCTCAATGGGAGCAAAATGGTAGAAATGAGACCAAGTGTATAGATCCAGAGTGATCTAATAGGCAAGAAAAGGTGAAGAATGATGGGGAAAACCCTCCTATTTATAACAAAATATTGGGTCATTCTAGATCTTGGTGCATGATTAAAATAATGTTAATCAAATCTAGATCCACCTCTATGGAATATTTTATTATTATTTGTTTGAGGGAAAGGGTGTTTGACTTGGGTCAAATCCCTTGATTAGTGAAAAATAAATAAATAAATGATTTATTTATCTTTTTAAGGAAGTGGTTGGGATATAATCAAATAAATAATGATTTATTTAATTAATGGTGGTAGATTTGGTCATATTTAACAAGGAATATTATTTAAATAATTATTCCTAGAAAATAATAAGATAACTATGGGTTTATCTCATTAATTTCTTTGTTTTTGGGTTAAACATGACTGGGAATAATAATTAAATTATGGTTTAATTAATTATTCCTTTTGGGGTCTCCTAATTAACATAGTGAAAGCAGTTTTACTTGGGGTAAAACTGGTCTTACATGGTGTACTTGGGTCCATCTAATGATGAAAGGTTAGATGACCAAAAAATGGTGTAACAAAAGTGGTTCCACTGGGGATGTTGCACCCCTATGGTGCATTAAAGAACCAACAACTCCAGTGCCATACTTGAAAACTGGAAATTATGCACTTTATGAAATCTTCTTCAAGATTTTATGGCCTTCTCCTCGGGCTCAAACTTGATGATAATATCACCTTTATTTGCAAGAAAAATAAAATATAATGGACTATATGCAATGATGTGTATTTCAGCATAATGAATTAGGAATAATAGTGTTTAAGAAAACTTCCATTGATAGGTCCTCCTTCACACAATTGCCCATTAATTTCTTGAAGTAAGAATGTGTTGTTACCATGATATGATGCTATCATAAAGGGTGATTTCCAGATATTTTCAAATTTTCCATGTTTCCCTTTGCCTTCAAGCCTGACCTCCCACTTCAAAACCACATCTTGAACCTTAAATTTTCCTCCTTTTTCTTCATGTCAAAATTATTTTTGACTTTATTTTGTGACTGCTGATGATTAGTGTACACTTCCTCCCATTTTTCCTGCAAATAAATGAGCTAATTTATCCTTCTTTGGATTGCATTTGGTTCTTCTTCGAACCCTTACAGTAATTTCATCACTGGAAATTCAAGGGAGTTTGGAAATATTGCTCCGGTTCCATATACCATATCATAAGGATATGTACCTATAGACATCTTGGTACAAATTATGTCAGCCCATAAGGAAAATTTTAACTTCAAATGCCATGACCTTTTGTTTTCTCACAAAACCTTCTTGATAATTCTGATTATGATTTTGTTTGATGACTCAGCCAAAACATTACCTTGAGGGTAATATGTTGTGGAGTGACCAAGAGTAATATGGTATTGGTTACAAAAACTAATGACTTTTTTAGACTTGAAATCCTGAGCATTGTTAGTAATAATTTTCATGGGATAGGAAAAACTTGTAAAAATATTGTTTTCCAGAAAATGAATAATGACTTTGTCTGTAGCTTGCCATGTAGGGAAAACTTCAATCCACTTTGTCAATAATCATTGTATGTTAAGATCCACCTATGTTGGCTTGAGGATGTAGGGTGTATCTCGCCAATAAAATCCAATCCCCATTGCTGGAAAGGAGCTTCTACAAATATGGGTTTCATAGGTAATGGCATTAGCTTTTTTTTTCCATCCAAAATTTGACACTCATGACAGACAACAATATTTTTGTAGATTTCTTTAAACATAAAAGGCCAATAGTATCATGCTCTAAGTATCTTGTTTGTTTTTTCCTTCCAGTAATGATGACCTCCACAATCACCCTTATGAAATTCATCAATTACCCTCTCAGCTTCATCTTCTAACAAGCAGTTTAAGAGTATCCCATCGGTATCCCTCCAATATAAATTCTTATTTAAAATGAAATACCTTATATCTCCATCTTTAAAAATCTTGTTTTGGACTTGGTTAATTCGAGAGGAGCCCTATGATGTTGCAAAACAAAAATTACATACCTATACCACTCAGACATAATGATTTTTTCTTCTACATGGATCAATTCCTCTTCTTCAACCACTTCTGAAAATTCTACAATAAAATTCATATCTAGGCAATCAAAATTTGATTTTGTCTTAAAATTTTCTAGCCCTTGGCCTTTTACCAACGTTGGAGGCCTAATCTCCATATCATAATCCAAAAAATTGGCAATCCACTTACCTCTTTTTCCATCTAGATCAACTTGAGTCAGTATGTATTTGACCACAACATTAGGCACAAAAGCCACAATTTGAGAATGTACAATATAGATTTTGAAATCCTTAAGTGCCTTCACTATAGCATAGGATTGTTTCTCCATAATTTTCTACTTTAGTTCAGAATTTCCAAGTTTCATAATGAATAAATAAATGTTTTGTTCATTACCTTGCTGCCTCTTTTGCATAACACTCACACAATTATATGTTCAGAAGAAAACGTAAAACCATAAAATCTTTAGAAAAATCAGGAGTTATGAGCATCAGAGCTTGGGTAAGGGCCTTTTTTATCTCTTCAAAAGACTGTTTTTCCTCTGCTTTCCATTTAATATCAAAATCCTTCCTAAGCATCTTAGTAATATGCTTAACAATTTCTGCAAATTTAGGAATGAATCTTAGTAACAAAATCTACCTTGCCTAGAAAGGATTCAATCTCATTTATGTTTCTAGTAAAATATATCTTCTGAATGGCAGTGACCCTACTTGGATCAATCCTTATTCATTATTTTGATATTATATGACTTGATAATTTTCCAGTTGTCAAAGAAAAAACGTTCTTACTAGGATTGAGAGAAATACAAAATTTTCTGCATTTTTGGAGAATTTTCTCCAAGTCCTTGAGATGCTCTTCTTCCTCCTTTGAAAAAACAGTGATATCATCCAAGTAAACCACCGCTGACTTGTCCTTTTCTTCAGAAAATGAAATTTCCATCACCCTTTGGAAATTTTCTCCTGCATTCATGAGACCAAAAGGCATTTTGGCATACATAAATGTCCCCCATGGCATAGTGAAAGTGATTTTCTCTTGGTCATTCAGATGCACTAGTATATTATTATAGCCTGAGAAACCATCTGACATAAAATCCTTTGGGAACCAACAATGTTTTGCAATATTTGGTCTGTTTTTGAAAGAGGATAATTGTCTTGAAGGGATTCCTTATTCAAATTTCTGAAATCAATGCATATCCTAATATCGCCATTTTTCTTTCTCACAGGTACCAAGTTAGCAAGCCACTTAGAAAATCTCAATGGAATAATTATTTTTGCATCAAACAACTTCTTAATTTATTTTTCAATCAATTGCATAAGAAATGGATTGATTCTCCTCAATTTTTTCTTAAAGGGATTTTCATTTTCTTTGATTGGTATTGTGTGTTGAATGATGCTAGGATCATTCCTATTTAAGTTTTCATAACTCCATGCAAAAACATCAATGTACCTTTTCATCAAATCAACATACCTTTGTCTCACCTCTGAAGAAATACGTTTGGACAACTTGACCAAACTGGAATTTTATGCAGTGCCAAGCTTACAAATTTCAACCTCTTCATCATTAGCTTTCATATTTGGATGCTTAAAAACATCATTCTGATCAAACAATTTTTTAAGGGGGATTAAGCCTTTAGGAATGAAATAATTTTTCAGCTGGAGGACCTCTGGGTTAGCTTTGGTTTCAACAAACATGTTCTTCTCATCTACTTGAATGCTTTCAAATTCTTATTTTAACTCAAGAAATTTTCTAACCTGATGACCACTATCAAACACTTTCCAATTGACTATATTATCAGGGATACTTGGTCTATGCCTGACTTCCACTTCATAGCTCTTGTTGGGATGAGTAGGGATGATAAATAAGCTGGCTAAGACTACCAAGGAATCAACAACAAAATTATGGTTACTAACTTTGATAGTGAAACTATATTCTTTGAAATTTTCAAGCATTTCAAGGATAAAATTTCTATAAGCCCTCATTTTGGCATCTTTAGTTTGATAAGATCCTTCTACTTACTAGAATAACCACAAACTAAAATATTTTAGTGCCTAAACCTTTCGAGGCATCTAAACCCCAAAAAAAAGCCTCATATTTAGCCATGTTGTTTGTACAGTCAAAATTCAATTTGTAAGAATAAAATTTACTCTCATTCCTAGGGTTGGTAATCCACATACCTGCGCCAATTTCTTCTCTTCCAGCAGCGCAATCAAAGTGCATATGCCACCAAAATTCTTATTTTACCTCCTCAATTTGCTGAATTTATGCTTGTTGAATTTTTTCGAATTTCTGATTTTTTGTCTCATTAGTGATCTCATTGAACAAAATGGAAGACCCCAACTCAGTTTCTACTGCATAGATTGGGAATTTTTTTGGTTTACCTTTAGTGCTAAACATATAGGCCATCTAGATTCTATGTACAACCTTGTTTCCTCACCAAATATTGGAATAGTGGCATAAGTCATGTCCATATGCATAGTTGCTTTAATTTTAGTAGCCCAAGATCTAGATAGAAGCATACCAAACTTTGGAGGGATGTTAGCGAGAACGATATCCATTAACATTGTTTTAGCAGGCACTTGAGCGAAACCAACAACCACATCGTTAGTAAGACCAATACACTGAACTCTTTTGGAATCAAAGGAAAAAAAGTCTTTGTAAGGTTTGGTTATGTCTAAACTCATTCTCTCCATGATCACCTTAGGCATTAAGTTATGGGAAGCCCCTGGATCTAACATATCATTATGTAAATTCATTTCATGGATGTTTAGACTCACATATAAAGATGGAACTTCTTCATTTTTCTCATCTTCCACTCTTAGTCCTAGGAAAATAGTAAGATGGTCTTCTTCCAAATTTAGAATGTTAGAAGGTCCATGTTGAGTGTTAATAATTTGTACAATTTGGCTCCTATACTCAGTGACCTTAATGATATCACCAAAAGGGAAAACAATTTTGATCTTTCAAATCTCATTTTATAGATTGAAAACTAGCCATATTTTTTTAATCTCTTTACCAAGGGGTGTGTCTTCTTCTGTTCAACTAGCTTTAGAGCATCTTTATTTTGCTGACTTTTATTGGATGTAATAGGAACATTTATATTCCTCAAGTTATATTTTTTTTTCATCTAAAAAATAGCATGCTGGTAGTCTTTCAAATAATCAAATTGTTTTTCATCTTCATCATTCCCTATGTCATGGCTAGATTCATCATGTTCTTCTTTGGTTAAGAACATCCCTACTACATATTCATCCAAACAGTGGATGATATTTTCTTGAAATTCACATTGTGTTTCTTCCTCATCCAATATGTTTTCTTGAAAAGGAGGATTAATTTGTTGATCATGTTGATTTCTATTATCCCTTTGCATATGCTGATTTTTAGGCCTTCTAAAATGAGAATTCCTAATTTTTGTTTATTTTTTTACAGCAAGTTGGGGATTATTACCAAGAGAAAGCCTATCCATAAGCCTTTCCATAGTTTTCATCATGGTATCAAATTTTACATCCAAAGATGTAAAAGGTTTTTATTCTTCTTTAAATCTTTCTTTTCCCATTTTGGACTCTTGGAACAGGGTCCCAAGAGGAGGAGGAGGTAAGGGGATTTGGGGCGGGTCAAAGCCCCATCATGAGTTGTAATTTGGTTTATAGGTAAACTAGGGGTCTCAAACCACAGTTCTAGGACCATAGTATGAGCACAGGCGAAAGGTATAAATAGAAGTCTAGATTGAGTCAGACAAGTAATTTTGTATCGAAGTTAATAGATGAATAATTGATGATAAATCTCTGAAGTGAATATTTTGTAAGAATTTGTGTTTGAAAGGCTCCTGCTAGCTGTGTGTGCGAATACCTTAGTCTGGTTGTGTGCGGACCCCGCTGGTTGTGTCCACAGGTATATTTGAAGAATTGTAAGGGTTTTTGTGAATTGTAAAAGGTGTCTGTGAAAGACTGATGAATAAAGATCTATTTTGGTAATTCTGTGTTCTGAATGCATTTGTGATTCGCTTCTGTGTTCTGTTTCTGTGTATGATTTATGTTTCCTGCATATGATTTATATTATCTTTGATTAGATCAGGTTGCATACCTATTTTTACTTTTGATGCGAATGATAATTACATAGATCTAAAGTTGTAAAGGCTGAATATTACATTGTTAGAACATTTAAAGGGATTGCAAATCTATTTTTTGTGTTCATGTGTAGGTTTAACCTATGCTAATCAACCTAGGGTTTTCGGTTAGGGTTTCTAGTGTGCAAGAGAGTCGATTTAATAAGATAGATCTGTGGATGCCCACTTCATTTAATTCACTCTTAAGGTGTGGAAACTTGGTTCAAACACCCCCCCCCCCCCCCATACTACTTTGGGTGAGACTTTGGCCTATGTAGGTAGGTAATTGCTGAAAGGGCTAGTAGTAAGAGGGTTTTGTTGGCTACATGCTAACTCTAAACCTGGGTTAGGACCCCTCAAGCCAAAAAATGGTTGCGTTGTTGGGACCAAGATCATTTCAAGAGAGATTAGATCTTGTGGAAGCCATCAAGGACTGAACTAGAAGACTGGTTTGAGAAAAATATATGAGCACTCCCATCAAGAAGAGCAAAGTTAATAAGTTATATGCTGAAGCGTGGGAACAGAGGTACATTTTCACAGAGGTCCACAAAATATTTTTTGTGACCTTTTCACATGAATTACAGAAGTGGTTATTAAGGTTAGCTTAGTTTCAAACCTGCTGGAAGGATGATAAAATCACTCAGTGGACACCTTAGTTGATCGAAAAATTGGAAAGGACCGAAAATAGTTTTACTCGCACTGTAGACCAGTGGGATGACAACATTCTGGGTGGATTTGTGACAAAGTTTTCAGTTGATTAGTTTGTGTCATATTTTGAAGCAGCAAGGAGGTTCTTCAAAGGATTGAGAGGTAAGTTAATATGCTCTCTGCCTTTGCTGATTAAGATTTTATTGTGTGAAAAGGGTGTTCTATGCAGTCACATCGAGTGAATGACCCCAAACAATGTTGAAAGCACTATGTGTAACAGAAATTACTTTTGAGTTAACCAGAGAGGAGATAGATCAACATATAGTCCTCTGAGAAACCCGCCTAATAGTGATATAGAGAATGGTGAAGCTACACGTGTAGGATGCAACCCTCCATCCACCCCACAGTCAAAATCACGTAGGGATAGGTCATCTCCTACTCCACCCCCACCACCACTAGGAGGCCATATGGCTGCACATATGAAGCTACCCACCTTCAATGGTGCAGGAGATGAAGACATGGATAGATTTTGGTTTGTTGCAAATGCAATATGGACTGCGTAAAACGTTAACACCAATGTTGTTAAGAGGGCACAAATAGCTACGAAATTTGAGGTTCGTCCATTGGATTGGTTTATGGGATAGCTGGCTCAGGATGCTAACCCTAATGTCAATGAGATCAAGAAAAGTTTGAAGTAGCAATTCAGAAAACCAAAGTCCTAATCGCAATGTGTAATAGAGCTAAAATAAATATGACAAGAGCCAAATGAATATGTCTGGGAGGCAAATCATCAATTGAAGAGCACTATCTGTGACAGAGTATTTGTCTATGACAATAAGTAGCATAAAGAATGGTTTATTTCCATGCTCCTGCCACATCTGTGTCACCCCCTGAATCAATAGAAATTGATTCTTAGGATGAATCTTTTGAAGTTGCCATGAACCTGGAAGTTGTGCCCATAACTGATGACCAATTTGGAACTCTACAAATATATAATTATTTAGAAGTGATGCATTTGGAAATTCAAAACCTATGTAGGGATAGGAGGAAAGAAGCTTGTGCAGAGGTATGGTGTATACGTTGTAAAGATTTTGATGACACCAAAGATCAGTGACCCATACTTCAAGATTACATGCAAGCATGAGGGCCAAATCCATTATGACCCAGGGATGCTATAGAACTGAGTGGTACACCTACGCTGTAGTGCACTGACTGTCAACTAGTTTGACAAAATGACACAAACCATTGCCCTCAATTAGGAATTTATGTACCAAAACTAAAGCAGAAATTCTGTAGGTTTTTCTCTTCGGTTGGCCACGATGAGCACCACTACCACATTAAATATGATGATAAGCAATTCCAACCTCTATAGATTGCAATCCAGCCTATATTTTCCAACATCCCCTTATAGGCATGGTGGATCTCCATCCAAAGGAAGGGAAGGAGGAAGAGGTGGAGGTGCCGTGGAGGAGGCCAACTGATTTGCTACAACTTTTGAGATGTTGGGCACTTTTCACGCAACTGTATTAAGCCTGAGCGACAGTCTTATAGGTATTGTAGATAGTTTGAGCATGTTATTTAAGATTGTCTTGTTTTTATTGCTAGAATACAGGAGAAGAAACAATATACACCTACACAAAATATAAAAATGGATAGATATAAACTACGGGAAGATAATCCGAGTGTAAACATAATGACACGACGTGGTGCTACCAATGGAGAAGATGAGGGAAATAAGGCTGATGCAGAGCCCTAGATCAGGAAGGCTTCTAAAAATAAGGAAGGATTCAACCTACAGAGGGAGAAGGAGACTTTGTAGAAGCTAGAAGGGATTTTGTTGTTGCAGGTGCTTCAACATCCAAGTCAATCACAGAAGTAAGGATCAATGACAGAGTCAAACGTTTCTTGCAAGAATGTATCAAGATGTTATGTAACCAGAAAACAATAGACAACCTTCAATCTCTGATAGATAGCTACGCAAATAAGGATTTTCCTTAAACTAAGAGTAAGGCTATAAAAAATATCTACAAGAATAAGAAGAGAACTGGTCAAGATATGCGCATTACCATGAAAACTAGGGAATATGAGATGGATCAGACCATTTTGGACTTGGGATATAATGCAAATGTCATACCTAAGAAGACCTGGCAGAAGATGGGCAAACCAAAGATGTACTGGTCCACCATTCAGCTATGCATGGAAAATCAACAGAAGATTATTCCATTAGGGAGACTCCCCCAGGTTCTAGTAAATATTGCTGGAGTAAAGGTATGTGTACACTTTAAAGTAATACAAACTTTTGATGATACATACCCCTACCCTACGCTACTAGGACTGGATTGGGCTATTGATATCGGGGGCATCATCAAATTTAAGCGCATGAGTGTGATCTTTGAATGCAATGGTACTCAGGTCATAGTACATTTGGATCCTGTGGAAGGGGAGAGATATACAGAACCAGTGAGTGTAGAAGACGATGTTGACCACATATACAAATTGAACGCACAAGATGAGGATTGGATCAACCCAAATACTGATGGGATATTGAACTTGGAAAAGGATATCTCATGCTTCTCTGATTCATACGGGGAAATGGAAAACTGGTAGAATCACCTGCACGATGTTTCTACACTGCGTTGCCTCAGAGTCACTAAAAATTTAAGATGAATCTCCTCAGAGGTACGATAATCGCCCTATTTTGATGGTTTTGGTAATGTTATTTTATTTTTAGAAGAAATGGGAAAGGCTATCCCTGCATATCGAAGGTTCTAGGCACTCTATATTTCCATGTGCACAAATCCAACACATTGGTGGGATATGCACACAGGAAACTTTGAGGATTGGGAGGAATGCACCAGAATGATGTGGATGCACTCTGAGAGACACACTGCCCAACTGACTGAGGTTTTTTTGTGGCTAGGGTGACCCATGCAAACACCTCGCTACGTGGACGGAGGTTTGGGATAAGAAGCCCAGGGCCGAATGGGTTCACATGTTTATCCATACGTTGGTACCAATCCCTATTTCTTGGTATTTGGAGATAGAGTTGCATTGATGGAATCCTAATTGGGTTACAATCAGTGAAAGATTTTTGTTAACCTTCAGCATGGCCAGTGGATGAGAGGGACTGGATGAAGCCTTGCAGGATATAGAGGCAATTGTCTTTGATGATTCCTGAACTCAGATAGAATTTGTTGCACAAGCATGGGAGGAAAAAATGTAGGATATTTTCAACTGCAGAAATCTGTCAGTGGAAGATAACGATCAAGATCCAATAAATATCAATATCCTAGAATCTGAGGGGGGGCGTGCATTTGAAGGCCCTTTTTTAGGAATGATGGATGTGACTAAGCCCTTAAAAATTAATCAAGTCAAAATTGTGATGGAGGAACAACCCAAGTTGGCCAAAATAGGAGAATATTGGGATGATGAGACAATGGGAAAGGTTATGGAGATTTTGACAGAATATCAGGACCTGTTTCCCACAAAGTTTTCTAAGCTAAAAGGAATTGCAGGAGATTCGCGCCACATCAATCAGTGACCATATCGGTTAAATCCAAAATATAAGCAGAAAATGAAGGAAGAATTGGAGAAAATGGTTGTTGTGAGAATCATTGAGCCTATGGAAGAATCTGATTGGATAAGCCCGATGGTTGTTCAGGAAAATATGACTAAGGGAGAAATAAGGATTTGTGTGGACCTGCACAAACTGAACGATCTGTGTGTACATGATCCCTTCCCTACCTCATTTTCAGATGAGATATTGGGCAATGTTGGAGGAAAATAAGCCTACTCTTTCACTGATGGATTTTCAACATATCATCAGATCAATATTGCGCTAGAAGACTAAAGTAAGAACACTTTTGAAACAGAATGGGGATCCTTCCAATACACAGTCATTCCATTTGGATTGAAGAATGCACCTACTATATTCTCACGTGTAGTAGTAGTTGTATTCAAGGAGTTCATGCACACGTTTCTGGAGGTGTAATTTGATGATTGGACTGTGTTTGGACTGTTGAAGAAGCATGTTTCCAACCTACACATGATGCTTGATATCTACAGGAAGCATCATATATACCTTAACTTGAATAAGTGTATATTTTGTGTTCCTTTTGGGATATTGTTGAGGCATATTGTTTGTCAGCAAGGGTTGATGGTAGATCAAACCAAGATTGCAGTTATTGTCAATTTGGAGGCTCCTACCAATATAAAACACTTTCACTCTATTCTGGGACAGAGGATATTATAGAAAATTCATTTAGGGCTACGCTCTGATCACTGCACCCACTGAAAAATTGTTGAAGAAAGATGTGTCCTTTTTTTGGGATGATTAATTACAAGTGATATTTGAGGTCCTGAAGGAAAATACGGTTATTGCACCTATTTTAGTATTCCCTGACTGGTCCAAGGTCTTCCATGTGCATGTTGATGCATCCAACATTGCACTTGGAGTTGTATTAGTTCCAAGAGGACGAGATATTGATCACCCCTCAGGTAGAAATTTCACTTGGAGCTGCCTTTTCAAGTAGAAATATCTCCACTACAGAGAACAACTATTTGACCATAAAAAGGGAAGGTTTGGCTATGGTTTATGCTCTCAGAAATATAGCCTTTATCGGCTAGCAGGAAATTCAAGATGTTCACTGACCACTCTGCTTTGAAGTATCTGGTCAACAGGCTTGTGTTTGGGGGGAATATTTTTAGATGGTTGTTGCTCTTTGAAGAATATGATTTTGAAATCATTCTTAAGCTTGGTAGATTGAATGCTAGACCTGATCACTTATCACACATTGAGAATGGGGAAGAACCGACCAGTCTGTAGGAAGGATTACCTGATTCTGAGCTCTTTTCCATTAAAGTGGTCGATGAAAACTTTGTAGATATCATTCACTTTCTGACTACTATTAGTGCACATGTTGAATATTTGGTGCAACAAAAGAAGGAGTTGGTTTCGCGCGCAATCGACTTTACATTGATTGCTCGTCAACTGTACAAGTTGAGAGTGGATGAAGTTTTAAGAAGGTATGTCTTAGAACATGAAAGACAAGATATCTTGGTTGAAGCTCATGGGGGAGTGGAAGGAGGCCACTATGCAGGGAAATATACTACATAGAAGGTGTTGCGTGCTAGTGTAATATTCCTAAATTAGCACACAACTAATTGGAATATTAATTTTTTATTTTGATTCTTAGTTTGAATAATAAGAGGTTATTTAGACCCATAAATCTCCTTAGTAGGAATAAAATTCACTCCTAATGTGAAAGGGGGTCATCTAAACGCTGGATTGAGGAACCCTATTTGTGAAAAGGGGTTGGAGCATGAAGACTGGGTCAACCTTGACCAAATCAAACAACGTTGTTATGGAAGGAGTGGCATATATTGAGGGGCATCACAGTTTTGGAGGGAGATTCTATGCATGGAAGTAGTGGCCTTAATGAGTAGGGTCCAAGGTGAGGAAGCTCACCAAGAATACAAGGAAGAGGATGGAAACCATTGTGGGCATGATTGGATTATTATTTTCTTGATGGTTTGTATAGACTTGTTGCTCTCTTCAGTTTTTTAGCTAAGATTGCAGTGATGTTTAGCATAGGGTGTTCCCAAATGGGAATCCCACCTCTTTCCTTGAGGAGCCTCTAGGAAGAGTATTTCACTACATTTCCAAATTCTGACATCAAGCCAAGCTCTATCTTACTTCTACAATGCAGTTTTTGTTGAGAGGTGTGCTGAGTTGCGGGGTGTAGTAGTGGAGGGTTGAGAAACACAACTTATGAGCTTGTTTTCCAGTGGAGGGAGCATCCATTCATCTGTGAGGCTTGCAAGGGAGATTCTTGAGCTTCATTTCATCATTCAACATTAGGCTAAGGTACTACTATAATTTACAACAAATTTTCCTGAAGGTACATCAATGAAAGCTGACTGAAGCCATATAGGGATAAAATTGTTCCTAAAAAATGAATATATGGCCATAGAAAAGGAATCCACTTGTCTGCACGCTGTGTGTAGGGCATACATAGGAAGGTGCGACATCAGTGCGGAGGTTGTGTGTGGTGGGAAAAACTAGTCATTGGAACAGTGACTGTGGGTGAAAAATCGATTTTACCATTGGATGGAGCGGATTTTATAAAATTAATGAGGATATATTACGTGATTTTTGACCATTTTTATGGGGATAAGGTGCCATTAATGAATTTCTGACCATTTTTACCATGGATCACCCATAAAGATGAGGAAGCAGATCATATTCAGTTCTTTTTTTGTTCGAGTGATTTTTCTCTGAGGCTATTAGTGTGTGATGTATGTCTACCCATGAGACTCTCGAACCTAAAGTAATCATTCCTGAGTTTATATTCAAGCCCGAGATGATGACCACCAACCTTGCTTCCGAGAGTTTGCAGTCTGAGGAGGAATCTGTGATGATTACGATGTCTACCGACCGAGGATTTGAAGACATTAATGAGGTTATCCCTGAACTGCATGAAGTCAGATCAAAACATGCCAAGGGAAAGGGTAAGGTGATCAAGGGGTCGTCGGTGAAGTCACAGATGTCCCCTAGGCAGATTACATCCCCACGCCAGGCATCAAATGACACATCCGCTATGGGTTACCCAATAAAGAAACCTATGAAAATGACTGATGAGGCTCCCCAAGTATGTGAATTAATTCAAACCTTCTATTAAAGCCCCAAATGATGTGGATACCTTGTGCAACTACCTTCAAATTCCTTTGATCCCTAAGGTGGTAAAATTGGAGGGAGAGATGATTAGGAAGATCCCATTGGTGAATTTTGATGATTGTGATCTGGCCAATGAGAAGACCTGCCCAAAATTGGCGTCAGAGTACTAGCTTGAATGTGTTATGTATGGTGGAGTCGTGAAAGTAGAGCCCATGCCTTGGGCGCATGGGTTAAGCAATGCCAAAATTCTCAGCTTGTTGAGGATTCCTCACTTTGGAAGGTACCCCATCACGGATGTATGTGTGCGCCAATTGCTGGTGTTGGTGCATAATGGGTGTATATGGATTAAAAAATGAATTCCAATTGATGCTACGTTGATCCACTGGATCACTAGCCTGCTAACGAAGGGACCTAACCCTATGGTGAACTATGGAAAGAGTCAGGATAAATTCACCACGAAGGTGAAGAATGACTATAAGGTAGGGTGCAATACTAGGGGATTCCTGGTGTAGTAGATTTTAGATCCAGAGGTGAGCCTTGGGACCTTAGTGCTGGGCTGCAAAATGTTGCACAAATTCAGGCCTAAGGTGGTCCCCGCACATGTCATCGCACTAAAAGGGCAGTGTGAGAAGGGCGCGAGCTTTAACTAGTCCTAGTACCTATGCACTGAGTTCCTAGAAAACAGGTGCAAGGCGCAAGACGAGGGGAAATTTTTTTACTATTCATGGTCGCTCCTGTTCATTTCTATGGTTGCGTGGGAAACACCGTAGAGTGCAGTCCTCCTAGATGTGGAGCTTGGTGTATTTGAAGGGGCCCGCTACACCAAATTGTGGGATTATAAAGATCCTAAGCGTGTGATGGAAAATAATATCTTTTGGGTCTTACTCGAAGGAGCATTAGATGCAACAATCCACTTGCGCCCTCGGATGTCCCCAGATACATATGAAAAATATAAGGTCATTGCAGATTTTTGGGTGTCTATGCATAATGCCTAGATATGCACGTGAAAGGATAGGGTATGATACAACATGCCCTACATGGTGACAAAGTCCAAGATTGACCAGGTCATTGCAACTTGGCCAGCTACATGGAAGAACGGGCTAGGCTCTGCCAAGCCTTTCATAGCCTTGACATCTGGAAAAGAAACAACATATACTACCAAAGAGAAAGAAGCAGAGAAAGAAGCTAAGAAAGAAGCAGAGGAAGAAGCAGAGAAGGAACCTAAGGTGGAGCCTAAGGTTGATCTTGGTGGTGTATATGGAAAGAATGGTACCAAATTTGAGTCCCTCGGAGGTACCAAGCGAGGAGCTGAAACTCCCAAGGGTGCGTGCAAGAAAAGAAAATGATATAAGATAGGAGGTGTGGTTGATGTCACCCTCACAGAGGGCGATCTTGATAAAATTGTAGATGCGATCACCTCTGCATTTGAGGACTGATGTGCTGCGGTGGAGGCAATGCAGGAAAACCTGCAGGTGCTTCAACTGAAGACAGACATCATCCAAGAAAGTGTTTCTCAGGCGATGCCTGATCAATCAAGTGCAAGTACCAACATTGTGATCATAACAACAGATAGCCGGATCTACCCAATTTTCTGGAGTTGCAGTCACTCTAGAGCAACTCAACTTGTGCGCATAGGTGCATACGTGCTCTGAGGTCGGTATCAACTTATCCATGCTTCCTAGGGGTAATTTTCACACAATACAGACTATAATTATAGATGAGTTGCAGTGTCGAGAGGCACACATGCACCAAAAACTTACAGAGGTAGAACAGAAAGTTGCAATGCAAACAAAAGAGTCTCTATAGGCTTAGAAAACTCAACAAGTAGTGGTGGCCCAATGCACATAATTAGATAGCCTAATTGATCACCTCTATGGTGACCTTCGCAAGGTTGCCATCCCTTCCTTTGCTGCACCCTAGGA
The DNA here is from genome assembly GCA_034641835.2 of Pinus albicaulis. NCBI lineage: Eukaryota > Viridiplantae > Streptophyta > Pinopsida > Pinales > Pinaceae > Pinus > Pinus albicaulis. The sequence goes on from CM076577.1 coordinate 3,584,045, forward strand.
AAAGGTCGAAGGATTAGTGGCCACCTTGAAGGCCTCCGGCACAGAAGTCTAAGCGGTCAAGGAAAACTTTGAACAATAGATTGTGGAGTTACAAGCAAAGCTCCAACCAGAGACTCCGCCTGAAGTACGAGCCCAGCACACTGCTCTGGTAAAGGAGGTATCAACCATAATTGCAGCAACAATTGAAAAAGGCACAAAAATCCTGGATGTGGCCATGGGATTATGGAATTCAGTGTATAAATAAAACCTCGTCAGAAATATCTCACAAGATTTGCTCGAAAAAAAATAGAGCTTTGATGAGATTCAGGAGGCGCTACCCATGCTTGTGTTTGCACAGAGAATGGCTCGTTTTCAGAAAAGGGGGATGTTGCATGATGAAATCGAAGATCTACATTGTAAGAAGCACATCCTCACCACAAATATGAAGTCGTGGGTTGATGATGCAATGAATTTGTCTCAGGATATCGATGTTATCGTGAAGAACCTAGGCCAGACACATCGGAGCATCAGTCTCACAGTGGATGAATTACATTGCAGAAGTTGGTGGACGAGTCTCAGAGTGCTATTGATCAGAGCACGAGCGTCCTTGCATCCTTCACTACTGCCATTGAAGATCTGAAGATGAATATGAATATCCTAGCTCCTCTATGACTCGAGACGAGTCACAATATTGTGTTGGGGGACTGTTGGAGCAGGGTCCTTTAGGACCTCAATTTTGGGTTAAATAATAGTATCTGTGTTAGTTGTGAGTCGTGCGTGCTAAGAAAATAGGATTCAAGGGGCTTTGGGGTGGGTCAAAGCCCATTCATGAGTTCTAATTGGGTTAATGGGTAAACTAGGGGTCTCAAACCAAACTTTGAGGACCATAGTATGAGCACAGGAGAAAGGTATAAATAGAAGTCTAGATCGAGTTGGATAAGTAGGTTTTTATCAAATTTAATAACTGAATAATTGATGATAGAGCTATGAAGTGAATCTGTTGTAAGTGTTTTTGTATGAAGGGCTCCTACTGGATGTGTGCACAGAGGCCTTAGTCCGGATGTGTGCGGAACCTGCTGGCCATGTGCGCGGGTAGATCTGAAGAATTGTAAGGGTTTATGTGAATTGTAAAAGGTTTCTATGAAATACTGATGAATAAAGATATTTTCGATAATTCTGTGTAGCGAATTCATCTGTGATTCACTTCTATGTTCTATTTATGTGTATGGCTTATGTTTCCTACATATGATTTATATTATTTGTGGTCAAATAAGGTTGTGTACCTAATTTACTGTTGATTTGAATGATAATTGCATAGATCTATTGCTATAAAGGTTGAAAATTACATTTTTATAATAATTAAAGGGATTTCAAATCTACTTTCTATGTGTGTGTGCAGGGTTAACCTGTACTAATCAACCTAGGGTTTCTAGTTCACAAGACAATCTGTTTAATAAGATATATATATGGACACCCACTTCATTCAATTTTCTCTCAGGGCGTGGAAACTTGGTTCTATCACCCCCCCCCCCCCATACTGCTTTGAGTGAGACTTTGGCCTGCGCAAGTAGGTCATTTCCGAAAGGGCCAGTAGTAAGAGGGTTTTGTTGGTTAAGAGCTAACTCTAAACCTGAGTCAAGACCCCTCAAGCCAACAAGAACCTCTTTGTTGCAACAATATTTACCTCAACCTTTACAACATCACTTTGCATATCAACCAAAGTGACAGATTCTCTCTCCCTTTTTAAAATAGAGAAATCATAGTCAAAGGGTTTAGGCTAATGAAATTTGGAAACTCCTGGGGGAGGTTTAATGTGAGCAGGGATAGAATTGTAAACCTTATTCAATCTTCTAGAAAAATCTTGAACTGGCTCATCTGTGGCTTTTCTCAAATTATTATATTCAGTCAAGGCTTGAACATGGTTCACTTTATTTCCCCATTTTGTCAAGAAGTTGTCTTCTAATTGGTCCCAATTATGTAAACTCCCTGGGCTAAGGATTTGAACCACTTTCTCACCTCACTTATAAAATTTTCCACAAACAGTCTCATTTTGACCTCTTCATCATCCACCTCTTCTGAATCAATAAAATCATTAAACTGGTCAACATGCTGCTCAACAATGATATCTTCTTCACCCCCAAAATTTTGTATTCTAGAGAAATACCCTGTTATCACTCATAATTTTTAACATTTTCATTGATAGTGTCTTACATATCATTCACCTAGGTTCCATGTTGTTTTCATAGTCAAATTCATTAAATTAAAAAAAAAAATGCACATGTGATAAGGTTTACCCTAAGTCTAAACCTACCATGATTCTTGTTATATCAGTCAAATCCATTCCATATAATTTAGCTTTCACACCCATGCCTTAATATTAAAAAAAAGAGCCACTTGTCTATTTTTCACCTTTCATAGCGAATACAAAGGCAAAACAATGGATTTCACTACCAAACTACCTGGAAATTCCATAGCGGATCTATCAGAAATTTAAATCTTTTCGTTACGAAACTGTTTTTTTCTACAAAAAAGATAGAGGAGTGTGAGGCACCAATTTTTCGATGGCCAAAGATAGAGGTGAGGTTAGCAAATTTGTTATCATGATCACTAATCATGCAAGATCATATTTTCTCTAATCATTGCTCTTTGTAGTCACATGTGTCATCATTTTCCTTTAAGTTGTCAAATTACATTTTAAATATTGCCCCTAAGATTCTCTCTATCATTCATCATTCAAAATCTTGCATGTAAAGCATCTTAGTGTCATATTTGGAGAGCTCGTTCACCATGTAAAATAGGTTGTTGTCTAGGTTTTTTAATCTGAAGGTGTCATAGCTAGGAGGTAGCGAGAGTATAAAAGAGCAAAGGCAGCAAAGAAGAAAGTAAATAAAGGGGGTTACTGTATGAGGTACGAGCCTATGGATTTGAAACTGTTGAATGAAGATCCCAGTGTTATGGATTCTTTCAAAAAGGTTGGTTTTCTACATTTCTGTCAGAAGCTACAAGGTTTTAATCCTTAGATATCCAAAGACTTCGTAGAAAATTTCATAGGGACAACCTTAAAGGTTGGGGTATAAAATTTCACAGTATCACCTGATATTATATCTCAAACTACAGAAATACCCAAAGGAGGTGAGGAATGGTTCAAAGGTAAAAAATTTAGAATGAAAAGCTGTGAATAATTGATCAAATAGGAGCATATAGGGGCTGACATGACAAGTGGCATCCCCAGGGGTTATATGAAAGAAAATTATTCAAATCTTTTGTTTGTGGTCCAAAATTATTTTAGCTGGGAAGGGAGGTTTCACATTGCCTACACTAATCACTTCAAACTCTTTCTGCATTTCATTGGCAAGAAACCACTTGATTTATCTTTATTTTTATTTATAAGTTTGGGGAAAATGTCATATAAGGTCCAAGCCAGGGCTAAGGGTAGTGAAACATCAATTTTTCACCATGGCTTGATCAAATTGTTAGTACTAGAGGAGTTAAAAAGGTTAAGCAACTATTGGGCATCTTTTCTCTTCCTGAGTGGATATGAAGTACACTCAGTGACACCTAAAAAGATTTCAAAACCAAAGAGCACTGCATATCCAACTGTGATATAATAAATTAATAAAGAAGGAGGACAACCTACTGTGGAACCAATGGATATTGAAGTTGAACCTCTGCCAGAGACTGATATCCCACAACCATCACCTGCAATACAAAAACATAGAATTAGTAAGCATAGCAGAAGAAGGGTAAACATGAGCCAAACCCTTGCCAAGGGATATATTGAAGACATCCTATAGAAAATAGACATTGAAGAATCTCCAATTTTCCAGGAAGAAGACATTGAAGGGGATAGAAGGAAAATGCAGAAAGGTAAGACTATCAAAAAATTGGATTTTTCAGGAGAAGATGTTGGTTTCATTTTCCAGCCAAGGAAGCTAATGACCATATCAAAACTTGCAAAGGGTGCCATAGAGAGAAAGAGAGTAGAGAATATTATTGAAGTGAAGTAGCCAGAGAACATCATAGACCTATCTCCAACAGTAGAAGAGGTATTTGTACAAAGGAAAGGAAAATAGTAGATTGAGGAAAATAATGAAGTGAAATTTTTACAGGAGCAATTAAGAGAGGCCAGGGAAGAAGTAATTGAAGTCAAATTGGAATTAAAAGAGGCCAAGATGGATAGAAAACTAATGGTATAATTTGAGAAAGAAATGAAGGATCATCTGGATAACTATGACAAAACTTTGTCAAAAGCCAAGAAGATGTTGAAGATAAGTCTTCCTCTGAGGAAGGTGGTGAAAAATACAAGGAAGATAAATCTATGGTTGCAGTCTGAGAGAAAAAAGCTCAAAGGGCAGGTTTAAGAGTTGGAAGACCAAATGGATATGATCCAAGAAGAACTAAAGAAAAGAGGGTTGAAGATTAGATTGGTAGATGAACTTGAAGAGGTAAAACCTGTTGTTGCTAAAGATGAAATACCCAAAGTTTGAGGGGTTGATTTAAAATATTTTTGATTAAGTTTATAGCTTGCAGGAAAATTTTTTTTTGCTTTAGAAACTGAATTTTTGAAGAAAAGTGACAAATCTACATTTTCAGTCAAGTCAGGCAGTTTCGTAGCAAGGTCTATGCTTGAGGGCCAAAATTCGCCACGAAATTTATGTAGGATGTTTTTTATTTAAAAAATCGGTTTTGATGGAGATCCAAGGAGGTAAATTGATGGTATTTAGCTCATATGACCTGAAAAACACATATTGATTACTAGAGAAGGCAAAAAATGAGGTTGAATGGCAGAAGTAAACATGCTACTAAATTTTGCTACGAAACTGCCCAAGGTCACTCTGTTTTTCCAGTGAACTATTTTTAATGAGTTTTGAAGGTTTGAAGAGCATTTTGAAAGAAAAACAGGCACCTAGAGACATCCAAGCTGGAAATGGGCCATCCCATCATAGATTCACTACTCGGAAAATGTGTCACTTATCCACTTCAGCATGAAGACAACGATTAAAATACTGTTTATCTTTTCCTAAAAAATAGGACAGTTTTTTCCTAAATCTAGGGGTACATTAATGTCTTAGTGATGGAGAATGCCCATCTCATCGTTATCCATGTAATTGTACCAATACTGGAGAAGTGAATGAAATAAATGTAAAATAGAGTCCTATTAGAAGTATAAGTCTTTACAAACTAGGTGTCTTTTTCAGTTCCAAAAATGTAGCTTTTAGTTATGATTAGGTGTCAAAGTTATGGTTCAATGATCTAGCCAGCTGGGCAGATCTTATGTAATCAAAAGAGGTCTATTTATAGACAAGAAATCAAATTAGAAAGGGTTGGAGAATTCTTTTGACACTACCACTATTGTAAATCTTTTAAATAAGTAATAGACAATGACTATGTTTTTGTTTCACCTGGAATTCTTGATATGTTTCAATGAGTTTATGTCTTATGTTTCCTTTTATCTTGCTTCCGGTATCTTGTTGTTAAATTACTCAGAATTCATGTTATTCATGCTCTAACTTCCTTTTAGCATTGAGCTATTGATTATTTCTGTGTTAGTGTTTCCCTTTCATTGGAACAGGAAAAGCCTCAATTTCCATAAGAAGATACACTTTTCATTGAATTCCTTATTACTGACTCCATGAGCCCAATGGTAGTGAAATATATTCCATTTTTCACTTGAAATCAAATATAATAATACACTCATGGAGTTAGCCATATATTTTAAAACCTAATTGATTGAATCATTAGATAAATTGAGAGAACCCTCTCAGGCTGAAGAGGCTAATCTTCAATCAAATGTTGGTTTGAAAGAGTTACTATAAGTTGTTTGATGGAGCAGCCCATCAGGACCAATTTAGAGATAACATGCCCTTCTAGAAGGTCATGGAGTATGGCAAGTAGGAAAACACAAGCATATGTAGCTGGACCTGTGGGAGGAGGAACTCCAACCATAATGGCAGTTACAATACTAATTAAAAAAGAAATAAAAGGAGTAATATTTTAACTAGGAGAAGTAGCAGTGAATGAGGATGTGATGTCAGGAAATTTTGAGGTGGGAATTTGCAATTTAGAGACAAAAGAGCTCCACTCAGGTAAAGGGACACCAGACCTCCTTCTTAACAAGAAATCAAAAGGATCAAGTTCTTTAAATTTTTCAAATGACTCTTGTTCCAATGACAATTCTCATGTCACAGTTTCCCAAACCATTCCTTTTCTTCTTTTGACACAAGATATGATGTATCAATTCCTAATATTTGTAGATCTAATAGTATTTTAGTCAATTCATTCCCATATTTAGATCTAAAAAGAACTTCTTCTATATTTTCATCAAAAAATTTGTCTTCAAAACTTTGAACAACCTCAGAGGTAAAAGATGAAACTCTTGTAAGATATAGATTACTTGATTTTGATGAGCTTCCAATACCTTTGATAATTTTTTCTAGATTATCAACTATCTCAGGTGGATAAGGGTCTAGATTACTCCTTTTATGAATCTTCTTAGAAGCCACCTTTAAGTTTAGAATCTCAGTGGAGTCACCAAGGTAGAATGCATCCTCGAATATTTATGATATCCTACTACCTTTGAGAGTTCATTTTCTTTGATTAGACACAAAATTTTGGGAAAATGTAGCTTTAGTCTCCCGACAAAAGCACCAAAATATTATCAATTAACTAGGACTAATTGGGTTGTTCAACAATCAATTTGATGTAACTATTTCAAACCACTTGGGGTTGGAATTTATCCCTTGCACCTAGAGAGGGCTCTCTCAAGAAAAGCTAATATATTCAATAAACAGGCTTATAATGAAGATGGCTAACTCTTATATGTCTTTTAGATGATTTTTGCAGGTGGAAGAGGAGTGAGGGCTACCATTGGGCATGGAGTCAACATGGAATTTCAATTACAAATAAGTGTCATTAATGGAAACATAGGCACATGAGCTTTTACAAAGTAACTATGACAACAAACATAATACATAAAGGAAGTTGGAGCATAAAGTTTTATGAATTCCAGGTAATTACGTATGAGAAAGATGAATCAAAATTCAAAAGATAAAAAGAAACAAACACATAAAATCTCAATCAGAATCTCATGTCTAAACAAAACACTTCTACAACTGTGTATTAACTTAATGAAAACAAATTACATAGTAGCTTTGGTGATTACATTGATCAGCCCCCTCTAACTCTAAAAATCTACTATTTATAGAGTGAAATCCATTTTACATTGGTTTTCCACTTGGGCTAGACTCTCAAACCTGATCTAGAGATCTAATCCAAAAAGGATTCCATTACATTTAGAAAATAGTGATAATCAGATTGAAAGAGTTTGTAGTAAAAAATGACTCTATCACGATTAACTACATCAACAAGAACTTTTAATAACCCATTAAAATGATGGCTACCTCACCAAAAAACTTTGCTTCGGTGGAAAACAACCATTTTTAGGTGGCAAACTGTCATGCTGGATTTCAAGTCGTGATATACCGAATTTGATGATGAGATGTCCATTGGTGAGGTGGAAAAGTGATGTTTTGTCAGCCATGTCAATCCTATGAAGTGTATTTCTGAGTTTTCTTCATCAATAGATGTCTTGATGACACTTCACAATCTCTTTTGATGACTCATCTCCTTCCTAAAATGCATTGAATGCCTCAAAAATACCAAAATTTTAGAACTCTAGAAAAAAGAGAGTATTTGGGCAAGTTTGTAGCGTAGTTTTTGTAGCATTCATAACACCACATTCTGCAACATTTTTGAATCTTCTGTCTATGAGAGGATCTTCATTAGGTATAATAAGCTAAACACATGCCTTCATTTACCCCTGACATGATATTTTTTGGGAATTTTTGCTTCAAAAAATTATACAACGAGTTCGTAGCGAAAACTCAACTTCAAGCCTTGAGCTTGCTACGAACTTGCTAATTTCACCAAATTTTGAAATTTTTATTCTTAACTCCAAAAAAATATTTGCAGCCTTGTAAATGACTTGATATGATATCCTAAGAAACAAATTGGCCAAAAAAATTTTGTCTTACCATCTTTCAAGGAGCAGCAGGGTCATCTTCCATCACAATCACCTTTTTTCTTCAACTCTACTTGCACCATCTCCATTTGTATTTTGAATCCTCTGACTTGGCTTTGTAACTTCCTTATTTCTAATTGCAATCACATGTTCCTCCTGAAGATATGTTTCAACAAATTGTGCAGAGGTAGTTTCCTCTTCAACATCTTCCTTGACCCCTCTCCAACCTCATCATAAAAATCTATTTTTTTTCTCACTTCTCTTTCAAAGTTTGTTAGCTCTTGCCTCTCTTGTTTGAAGTCTACTAACTCCAGCTTAGTTTCCAAAATATCTTCTCTAGCTTCCTTAAGCTGTTAGTTTAAAATATCCATTCCATATTTTTCTTGAACTTTTTCCTTGCCTTTCTCACCTCTTCCTTTGTTGGAGATAACTCTATTATTTCTTCCCTTGTTGGTTTTTTCTCCTTTTATCATTCCTTATGTAGGTTCTCATGTTTTTCTCCCTTTGATAAATATGACCTAGTGAGTGGCTCCCTATGTTTAAAAAAAAAACCGGAGTCTTCTTTGGAAAAGTCTAGTTTCTTAGCTTTAAGACTCTTCTTCCTAGTTTTTCTCCTTTAGCTTCTACACACTTCACAACAATAGATTCCTCAATGTGAATTGCCTACAAGATATCTTCTAGCTTGAATCCCCCCTCTATCAGACTTCTAGTGATCCATATATGAGTTCTTATATCAGTTTGGACTTTACTGCTGGTAGGGGATTGTTGAGGCACCAATGTATCCTGTAATTGATCAATTTCTACCTCCATTGGCTCCACCATGGGTTGCACCTCTGTCTGCACCTCCAACTCATTTTAAACTTCTATTTCATCCCTAGATTCTTTATCTTTCTTTAGAGTATTTTCCTTTGATCTAGGTGTCTTTCTAGGATTGAGGACATCCACCTCATACCCACTCAAGAAAATAAAAGTTCACCACTCCCTGTTTAAATTCTTTAACTCCTCCATAACTAAAAATTTTATCAAACCATGATGAAAATAGAAGTTTCACTGCTTTCAGGTTTAGCTTGAGCCTTATCAGCCATTTTTCCTAAACTCCTAAACAGAAAAAATGGTAAATCCAAAGTTTGTTTACCTATGAAATGAAGCAACAATATGAAGTGTTATTGATAGATCATGTGAAATATATCTTCACAAGTAAAGTATGTTTGAATCACCATAAGCAATTTTGAATAATTTTCCTTGAGGCAAGTCCTAGAGATTCCTGAGCTCATGCCTATGGCTATGTTCTCCTCCTTTAGAAACTCATCATGGTTTTTAAACTTAAACTTTTTTTCTTTAAACCACTCCTCTCCAGACCTTAGAATCTCGGTTTCTTTTGCAATTGTGTGAGACATAGTAAAATTAAGGACACCCACCTTCTAAATTGTACCAATGAATTTTATAGAAAAATATTTAGACACATGTGCATGATACCCTTGCAGTTTCTGGCAGAACTGCATGCAACCTGCATTTGCAAAAGCGTATGAGAAGATGGGGTCTTCTGAAATTAGCCTCATATCAGACCATAGTGCCAACATTGTTTGTATTTTTATGTGAAGCCATAATTTCATACACAACGTTGATAAAATTCTTCTTTCACACTTGTAGAATTGTTTTGAGACAACAAGCACCTCTCTTGACACAGGTAACACCTATCCTAAGATAGCTACTGGAAAAAAATCAAGACTCTAGACTGCTAGCAAAAGTGTTCAAACAACTTACAAGGATGAAGGTAAGGTTCTTCTTTTCGAATTAGGGATCAACCTAAATTAGGAAAGAGGAAATGAGTGGGAAAAATGAAATGATGTGAGGAATAATGATTACCACGCATGCACATTACATATGATGAAAAATAACTGAATATTACCATGATGACCAAGTGTGCACTAACCACTGACATTATGACAAGACATAACTTATCCCACCGTTAGCATAAAAAACAAAATTCGTAGCTTTTCTAGTACTTGGGAGGGAAAATTCGCTACAGAACTATAAGACATGTCGGTAGCAAAATCAGAGTGTTTTACATTGACTTGTTAGCCTCTCTCAAATAAAAATAATAAATCCAAAATAATAAATTAATTAATTAAATATTCCAAGTTAGGAATATGTGCCTAACTCTTGGGTTGCTCCTCAAATATTGGAGTTTGTTTAGTAACTCCTATCTTGGTGGGTTTTTGGTGAGAAATTATCTCAACCAAAGGAGTCTAAGATAGCACAGACTATCTTAGACATTTCTCTCATCTATTTAAATTGTAAACTAAATTATTTTAATAAGAGAGAATGATGAGAATTCCACGAGGCTGAAGCCTCTTTTCCGCCATTGTTTTTTCTGGTTTTGTATCTGTGTTTTCTGCAATCTGTTTTTGAGTTAATTATTTTTTCTACATGTGGTATCAGAGATAGGTTCCACGCTACTGATTCTACAATTTTTGCTTAGTCCTTGAATGTAAACGTTAAAAAGGAAAATCTGAAAAGTTGCATGACCTTGCTGGGATTTGGCTGCAGCGTTGAGTTTCTAGATACAGAATCAATCCACTATTTGATATGATTGTGCGTGGAGCTGGTGGAGAGAGCCGAGCATCATCGGTATGAGTGTGGATATGTGTAGGAGTGACAACCCTATTGGAGATCAGAGTGAAAGGGATCTGAAAAAGGCTAGAGGCCGAAAACCCCTCATCTAGAATTTGATTAAAAGGACGTGATTGCATCTAGAACTATGACTAAGTTTCATTAAATATTTGAAGCAGAGACATCTACAGAAGGGTCGAAACCCATTGATAGATTCATAAGCCATTTCTTCAATTTTGGTTTGCCTGAGTTTTTATTTTTTATTTTTTAAAAAGTTTTGGAAGATCTTGTTATGTGTGAAGTTTTTTGTGCGCGATCACTTGTTGTGTTTCCTTTCATATCTAACAAATTTGGGAATGATTTTTTATATGTTGCTGTAAATCACTAGCACTGGCTAGAGGCGTCTTTGCGAAGTCTGGCAAGTTCTCTTTAGGACAAAAAGTATTATGCTAATTTTGGTGAGAGTCAAAAGGACTTTGAGCGGATACTGAGATAAATTATTGAAGATTTTCAAGTAGAGGACGAGTAAGTTATTGGGGGGAATTTGTACGCTAAATCTCACTGGCAGAAAATAAGATTTTGAGGCCTTTGGGCAGAATAATGAAATATTGATCCAAGGATGAAGTTAAAGTGATGTTTTTTCATCATAAATGCAAGAATTTGGTCCTAAAATCCTAATATCTACGCGTTATATCTAAAATTTTAAATACTTGGAACAATGTTTTCACCAAAAAAAATAAATTAAAAGGATCCATGGTCTGTTTTTATGAAGAGCCACCAAGTTTGGGTCTATTTGCGGCCGGACAGGGGAAGATTAATCTCCGAATGTGATTTAATCCCTCCAGCATTTCTTCCTTAAAATTAAATCTTGATTCTTTAGCAGTAGCCTCAAGCTCCATGTTGTGGTAAATTTGATGATCTAAAGGTATGCTTGTAAAATATTCAGTATATGATTCTTTTACCAAGGCTAGATTGAATGAAGAGCTGTTAAAATTAGAGGTTATGAGCAATTTAAAATAGGTTGAACTTCAAGAGAATAAACTGAAACATTTTCTGTTGCTCAATCTCTGTCCTTTTCGTGCCCTTAGATCCAGAAACCGGGATGGTATTTCTCTGCCATAAGACATCCTCTTGTACTGCTGAAGAGATGGTATTTGATAATCCTTCGTAAGAAAGGTTGTTGAAGAAGAAATGGACTGTTGCATCTTGTCCAAGAAAACTGCGTCAGAGGCAACATTTCATCCCATTTGTTCTGCATGGAAATTCTAGTGTTGTATTTATGCTCCAAATATATGCCATTAGAACCTTAAGCTGAGAGGGACTCTTGGTAGTGTCCCAGGGGAACACCATTATTGGCAGGAAAACATACAGAAATATGCCTGATAACAGTGGCTGAGTATTTGGTCTGGAAGGAAGATCGACAAAGACCCTCTCACAGAGTATTCATTCACTAGACGTGAAGACATTCATTGCCACTTTTAAAATTTACATTCAGTTTGATATCTCAATCTCTAGAAGCTCCCATTGAATCCTTTGCACATCCTTTCGAACATCAATTCGGGCCTGCCTAGGATTATTCACATTGATGATCACACTGCCTCGGAGCATCTAGTCCAAGGTAACTTTCATAGAATATGACGAGGTTTTCTTCGAATCGCTGCTCCCACATTCCAGTAAGGCCACAACACCAGCATTCCCACTCCTAGACATTGCAAACATAGGTTGGGCGTTCAAAACTCGGGGAGAATTTTTCGGAGAAATATATTTCTCATAGAAATGTCTTGAATCTTCAACTTACGATTGCTGAGCAAAGAGAAGATTGAGAAATTGAGATCCGGCTTCCGCTATTGTAGATTTGAAGCCTGCAAACGACTACATGACTTTTGAAATTCCCACAATTTTTTTAAGGTGTGCTTTACATAATCCAAAAAAGTGTGCTTTAAGTGTGCTTTAAATCTGAAACAACCATTTTTTTTTTTTAAAGTGATTTCATACATGTTTTTAAAACAATTTGAAAAAGGGGAGTATGTAAAGGTGGATTATAAAGGTTTGTTTTTTTGGCATAATAAGGAGTATTTGTAATTTTTTTTTGGAGTAATAAGTTTGATGTTTCAAAGTTTTGTAATTTGGAGAGATAAGTTTGTTTTTAAACAACAAAAACAAAAAAAATGGAGTGAGAGTTTTTTTTTTAAGTGAAATTATTTTTGTAATTTTGGGAGTAATAAGGTGGATATTTTGTAAATTTGGAGTGATAAGGGAAAGCCATTGTTGTAATTCAAAGTATTGTTTTACTTTGAGAGAGATTGAGTCGGTGAATATCCAGATTTTGAAGACAAATTGCTTCCAAGGGTTGTGAGTTTGGCATATTCATTACTTGAAGGTGGAGATTTTCTATGTACTCAATACTTAATAAAGATATCATTTTTTTGTGATTGTGTCCTAGATCCGCTCGAAATTGAATAAGGGGATCTTAGGTACACCATGTGTGTTTCTGATGGCACATGTTTTTTTATGGCTTCATGTTGTTGCTTTTTTATTTGTGTCTAGTTGTGACACATCAATGATTTCATTTAATATCGCATACATAAAGTTCAATATTAGCAAGCACAACACATGTAACGAAATAGCTGCAAGGAAATAAAATTAAGCTCAACACATGCAACTACAACACATAATCAAAGATTGTCAACATTGACATTCTACTTCAACAAGCAAATTTACTCACTTTCATGAATCTGGACACTCCAGTGTTTCAAAGCAAAGTCTACATCAACATTCTTGCAAATCCATTTAAGAACTTGTAATAAAATTCATTGTTTTAAGTGAATCATTAAAAATTCATTGTTAATGAATTTTTAAGAGCACAAGTGAATCATTAAAATCATTGTAAGCTTTCTTGGGTGCATTGTCGACAGTGTTCGACACCCTTCCTTTACGCAAAATCAAGTGAGTGCACGAGTTTTTAAAGCAAACAAACAACAAGTTCACATCTCCTACAAACGAGCGTGATTAGTCATTCAAGCAATTTGCGTCAAGACACTACAAAGTTCAAACTTTCAAGCGAGCCAGAGTGAAGTTCATCAAAGCAACCAAACAAGTTCAACTCTAACACCAATTAAGCAAGTTGGGATCGACATCAAGCGAGCGTGGATATTCATTCAAGTGAGTGTGAAGTCATCAAGTAAGTCAAGTGAGAGCTTAAACAAACGCGATCGTCATCAAGTGAGCGTGAATTCCAGAGTTTAAGCGAGAAAATTCTACAATTCTAGCAAGTGTTCCAATCAAACGCAGTAAGCAACAAATCAAGCAAGCATGCCATTCAAGCCACATTCAAGTGAGCCTGTCATTCAAGTGAAACAATTAAAAGTACAACATCTACAACAAGAGAGCTTGATTTCAAGTGCGCAAGTTTAGATGGCACAACATATTCAGTTGTTAAACATTTTTCATAGTTTGATCATCTCCAGTGATGAAGACATGGTGCAAGTCAACAAAGAAACTCTTGTTGATCTTTCATGGAATCTACACCAAACACATGAAACTATTGAGTTTCTTCAACTCGAGTCTCAACTTCAAAGGATTGAATTGCAAGAAAATCGTGATACTTTCAAGTTTTTGAACCATCTAGATGATAAGTCATTCATTCAAACAACTTCAAATGTCGAAGTTGTTCCAGTTCCAATTTCTTCCAAGCCCATCATCAAGCCATGGGAAGAAATTCAAAATAACAGGAATCGACGTGGCTTAGGATATGTCAATGATGACACCACCTTACATATCCCAGATTATTCCAAGCCAATTAAATTCGTCAATGCAGGATTTCTTGCACAACTCACCTCAGCATATTCTGAGAAAGTTGCAGACAACCAGCAATGCACATAACCCAAAGTTGCAAACAAACAGAATTGCACGCAACCTAAAGTTGAAGTCCAACAGAAATGTTCTCATTGTCAAAGAACCGGTCATATGGAAGATCAGTGTTTTGATCTCCATCCTTGTCACCATTGTGGCAAAAAAAATCATTCTTCAGAAAAATTTTGCAACCAACAAAAATTAGCCAGATTGAAGATACATTATGAATGGATCGACCCTTGGAAATGGTCATCCACGGTCAAAATATTGTCTCATTTATACAACCGAATAAAATCACACATAGTGTAGCCAACAGTGAAAAGGAGATTTTACTCTCATCCAGTTGAACGGGGGAGTACTACACCAGTGTAAAACTCCTACACCTAAAGGGGGGAGTTTAGAAATACTTTCCAAGAGAAGTGTCTCTCCTTTCAGATGCCAAAGGGGGGAAAATGTCAGTGAAATTGACAATGGTTGTCAGATTGAAAGTCTCAACAAAACTAGCAAAAGTAGCCAGTGGGCATCAAAAAATTTGCCAGTGGGCATCAACAAATTTTCCAGTGGGCAGTCGACAGCAAAGAAGCAGTGAACAATTTTCAGCACAACAAAAGCAACAGTGAGTTGTTTTTGACATCATCAACCAGTGGGCTTTGAACAAATTTTGTCAGTGGACAAAGGATGCTGATTTCATGGAAAGGACAGATGGATCCTTTTGCAAATTGGCACTTGATGTAGTTTTCAAGTGAAATTCAGAGATGAATCAGAAATATAGTTGTCTCGTGGTCTCTTTAGATTGCAGTTTTTCAGCATCCAGCTTTGGCGGTTTTTCAGGCAATGTTTTTTGAGGATCAACATGAGAACCTGGAAGATGGTTCCTCGTTCTTATTTTGGATTTTTCATTGAAGGGGAGAATTTTAGCCTCTCTCAAATAACAATAATAAATCCAAAATAATAAATAAATTAATTAAATATTCCAAGTTAGGAATATGTGCCTAACTCTTGGGTTGTTCCTCAAATATTGGAGTTTTTTTAGTAACTCCTATCTTGGTGGGTTTTTGGTGAGAAATTATCTCAACCAAAGGAGTCTAAGATAGCACGAACTATATTAGACATTTTTTCTCATCTATTTAAATTGTAAACTAAATTCTTTTAATAAGAGATAATGCTGAGAATGCCACGAGGCTGAAGCCTCTTTTCCGCCATTGTTTTGTCTGGTTTTGTATCTGTGTTTTCTACAATATGTTTCTGAGTTAATTATTTTTTCTACAAGACTATGCTGAGGAATCCATAAAAAGTTTCCAAGTGTCACAGAATGACCTTTATTACCCATGCAATCAGATTTTTATTGTTAAATTTATCTTGATAAGACCTTTATTGCATGACCAATGACTATTCATACCCCTTAAACTATGTACATTTTTTTAAATTTAATGAACTTCATGACCTTATTTCATCCAAATTACCCAACCTAACTTACCTAAGATCAACCTAGACAAACCTAGACAAACCTAGTCGTTATCAAGGATAACATTGTGATTGATGAAACATGCTTAAATCCCAAAAGGGTAACAACAATAGAAGAGGATGATGATGATGAATGATTTCCCACATCAAATCACAATGATATAGAAGAAGAAATTAATGAAGCAACAAAAGAAGATAAATCAGATCAAGAAAAGGTTCCATCCACGTGTGTTCAAAAGAATCATCCAAAAACTCAAATTCTAGGTGAAAAGGAATCCAGGGTATAATCAAGAAGTAACCTTGTAGGATGTCCTAGCTATATATCTTTATTATTCACCAATGAACTCAAAAATTTGAATCAAGCTAGTAAAGATTAATTTTGTGTTAAGGCCATGGATGGATAACTTGATCAAATTGAAAATAATAATACTTAGGAATTGGTTCCAAGGCCTCGTGATAAAAATGTTATTGGGAGAAAATGGATATTCAAAAATAAGTTGATTGAAAATGGAGAAGTCATTAGAAACATAGATAGAATTGTTTTTAAAGGTTATGATCAACAAGAAGGTATAGAGTTTGAAGAAAAAATTAAACTAGTAGCCAGACTTGAAGCCATAACAATGTTTCTTGCATTTTCAAGTTTTCAACGTTTCAAATTTTATCAAATGGATGTGAAATATGTCTCCTTAATGGAGATCTAGAAGAAAAAGTATATATTGAAAAACCAGGTGGATTCATTTTGGGTAATGATGAAAACTTGTATGAAAAATCAAAATGGATTTATATGGGCTAAAACAAGCTCCACATGCATGGTATTATCATCTTGACAAGTATCTTCAACAGCAATGTTTCACAAAAGGTTCCATGGACAACAACTTGTACACAAAAATTGAAGATGATAAACTGAAAATTATTGTTTTTTATGTTGATGACATCATCTTTGGGATTAATGAAGAATCAATGAGTAAAAAATTTTCTTCTGTTATGAAACAAGAATTTGAAATGTCTTTACTTGGGGAACTAACATATTTTCTTGGTTTACAATTGAAACAGGCAAAAGATGGCATTTTTCTCTCACAAAAAAATATCTCAAGCATATTCTGAAGAAGTATGGGATGAAATACTTCAATCCTTTATGTACTCCAATGATGATAGTATGTAACCTTATGTATCTAACAAGTACTAGACCAGATATCATGCATGCAGTTGGGATTGTTGGACGTTTCCAGGCCAATCCAAAGGAATCACATCTTCAATATGTAAAGAGAATATTTAAATATCTCCAAGGAACTCAAGAATATGGTCTATGGTATCCTAAAAATGTCGATCTTACTCTTCATGCTTACACAGATGCGAATTGAGCTGGAAATGTTGATGACCTGAAAAGAACTAGTGGAGGTGCATTTATATGTGGCCTCGATTAGTATCTTGGTTCAACAAGAAATAAATTTCCAGTGCCTTATCTACAACAGAAGAAGAATATATGGTTGTTGCATCTTATTGCATGCAACTTCTCTGGATGATGCAAACATTACAATATATTCAAATGAAATGTTCACCACCCATCTCCATCCTATGTGATAATACAATCACTATTATTATTTTGAAAAATCATGTTATGCACTCCAAAACCAAGCATTTGAATATCTTAGACAGAAATTGGGAGTTGTCTCTGCCTCACTTTGCTGTTAATCTAGTCTGCTTAGTCTACAGGTGAAAATTTAGAAGGTTTCTTGATTTACGCGGGTTTCATTAAGTATAGTCGTATATATACATAAGTTTCTTTGCAGACAGTTGTGTATGTTTTTCTCTAATAGAAAAATAATGGGACAGACTCGAGAACAAAATCTGACATGCTGCTCATAGTTATGATTTGATTGGTATGTTGTTGATGGGTACAATCTACTGATATGGTATTGAGTTATGATTTTTCATTGATATTTATTTATGAATATTCTTTGATGAATTGTTGAAAATGAACAAATAGCACAGGTTCAGGGGGAGCATTAGCCTTACAGAGTATAATGCATTGTTGTCATTATGGTTGTTGAATTATGTTCAATGATCTCTTACTATTAAGGTATTCCGGTCTTGCTTATAAAAGTCATATATATAATTTAATGTAAAGGTCATTTTTAGACCTATGATGTAAATATTGTCACTTTCAGCCATATATGGACTTTCAAGTTCATGTCAAATATGTAATCCCACTTGGTTGGGCGGTTGTTTTAAATATGTAAACCCACTTGGTTGGGTGGTTGAGTCAAATATGTAACCCCACTTGGTTGGGTGACTGATGTATGTATGAGTCCTTGGTGATAGGAAAGGTCATACTCTCATGAGTTATAAAGTCATGTAATTCATTGAAAATTTAAATGTTTCAGCATTTGCTTAGGGGGAGCATGGTCAGTATAGTGCAGATCAGATCTATAGAGATCTTGTATCTACGAGGAAAGAAAAACCTTGTTTCAAGATTGGTCTGCACTTTACCCTTGATATCAAAGGGGGAGAGTAACTTGGTGTTTGAATATTGCTTATATTTATGTGTCTAACAGGTATCTATATATTGTGGTGATCAAACACGAACATGGTTTCCATCAAGCCCAAAGGGGGAGATTGTTGGAATTATGATGCATGTGTTGTCCTTGATGGAAACCCACTTGTAATAAAGTGCACAGATCAGTTCAGAGGTGATAGAGTCATGGAAAAAAATTACAAAATGATGGGATAGAGGTTTGCAGATTAGAATTAGAATTTTATTAAAGTTAATATTTGAACATCTATACGTGTTTTCGTCAATTCAAAGTCGTGTATACATGCAGGCACAAAGAAGGAAAGTCGTGTATATGTTGGCGCACTAATTTAAAAATACCAGGGGTCCTTTCCATGGTATTAGCCCACAATATTGAGTACAATAACAAATATTTGATCCCATCCAAGAGTACCATCGACACTCATGTGTTTTTGGTTCATGGTATTGGCTGAGGCTATAACTATATGAGGAGGTGAAGATCAAAGTGGTAAGGGTGCATGAGTAAGGATAATGAATGAATACTTCAATCTAAAGTATATTTGTATGGTATGGTTTATACTCGATTGATATATTTGAAATAAAGATGCAGCCATGAATACAATGATGGATCAGGATCTCGAGACCTGAAATGACTATGTATTTTCATGATCTGTTTATGAGATTTTTATATCTATGGCATGGCACATGTTTTTTGCAGTGAAGGGTATGATCTTAGTAAGTTTGAAGTTCTGAAGTATTGTGTAGTTTTTAATTAGTTACAAATATATACGTGGGTTTGACACAAGGAAGGTGTGTATACATATTCAAACATTCACTTTAATAAAATTTTGATTCTGATATGAAAACCTTTGTCCTGTCATTCTGTCATTATGTTCCATCACTCTATCATTCTGTTCCATCACTATGTCACGTCTGAATTGATCGGTGCACTTTGGTACAAGTGGGTTGCCATCAAGGACAACAAATGCATCGTAATGCCAACATAGTAGGGAATTCAAGATAAGATTAGTCTTAAAGGACCTATATAATTCGAGGAATGGAAATCCAAGATAAGAATAGTCCTGGAAGGACATACCCTATGAACATCCCGGTGGGGTATGCTCCCTAAGAAACAATGATGATGGTGTCTATAAATCATGGTTTTTTCCAGCATTGTGCTATGATCTTGTAGAGAGATAGAGTTTTTATTCAAGTCCTTGCTATGTGACAATGATGGATGAAATGATGTTATACAGATAGTTTACCAATCCAACTCTTCTTATGGGAATTTTTTAGATTGAAAGTTTCCAGGTACCTTGTATGGATTATGAATACCTACCTAGTTAAGAGGGAGTGTTGAAACTTGTAACTAGGTTCAGTCTTCATAATGACATATGGAATCATGATTTTATGTATTTAATGTAATGAGAAAAATCAATTTATTATGGTGATCTTGAGGCATGGGTCTCATGCTCAAGGAAATTTGTTTTTAGGTCAATATCCCATTGTGAGCTCTTAGGGTTTGTCATTAATTCATTAAGTTCATTGCCATGTATGAAAGACCCATTTGGGAAAGTTACATTATGTAAAAGAAAATTATTTGAGTCAAGAAACTCTCCAAGATAAAGTTGAAATGCATAGAACATGTCATCCTTCCAAACATGTCAAGTCGGCCTAGAAGCTAGAACAAGTCGGCCTATTTTCAAGGACTATAGGGCTATATAACGAAGGTTGGTTGACCTCCTTAAGAGGACAAATTACACACAATAATCTCGACCAATATTTCTGAATTTAGCGAAGGAAGAAGAAGAAGAAATTTTGAAAATACACCTTTCTAAGATTATTTTTGGGTAATATATCTCATACGTGCCGGTTTAAGATAGGGCATCCACTACGGGACCTAAGACCGAATTACAGTCATCTCAAGAAGTTGAATCTTAGTGCCAAAATTTCCTAACTTGAAGTCTGAATTATTGAAGAGAAGGATTCAAGTCAAGCGATTGAGGAAAAGGGCCAAGATTTACCTCATCACCTCACAGGTGCGAAGTTACAGGAAATTTCAGAAGGCTGAGAATTTCAAGAAGAGTAGTAGTCTAATGTTGTAAGACCAAAGTTAGAAAGGAAGGAGAAATTGCAGCAGTTCTAACTTAAGTTTGACCTTGTTTTACTTAACAAGAAGAATAGGATATTTTTACTTGATATTGGAGGAGTTTTAGTCAAGGTTCTAGGTCTTGGAATTCATCAGTTGAAGATTCTATAAGAAGAATAATTATGTGGGTTTTCCTCTCAATATTGAAGAGTTTTTCGCCCTAGCTAATCACATATATTGTGTGATTTTTATTGTTTTTCTTTATGTTTTGGTATGTGTTTGATGAAGAGAACACAATATTAATAAATCTAAAGAATAAAATAATTAAGAAAAGTAAAAAGTGTTCACAGGCACTTATCATTATAGGAGAAATCACTAATATGTGTTGCCCCTAGATTTATCAACAGATTAAAGGTTCAAATTCCAACCACATGCATAGTTGGTCAACTAGTGAGACTTAATTTCATGACTTCATGGCTATTATTATTTGATGATAAAGCTATTAGTTAGACTATTTAATGCACTTGAATTATTTTATATCATGATTGAAAACATGGTCATATTTTATATGTTAGTAATGAACACTAAGAAATTCTCTATTCAATGGATATATATGTATATAATTCACTTGAATTATTTTATGTAATGATTGAAAACGTGGTCATATTTTATCTATTAGTAATGAACACTAAGAAATCCTCTATCATATATATATATATGAAAATAGGCAACAATACGAATTGAAAACACTAAACAAGAGTGCAAACATCTCCTTTATGCAAAGTCACAAAAATTCGATCTTTAATCAACTTAATACTTGATCACATTTTCAATGGTGCAAGGAATGGATAATTCTCCTTTTGGGATGGTACATGGAACATATATCCATGGAAGTTTTTTAAGAAAAATCAACTGAAATAGTAGGAAAATTGTCGTCTTTATTAAAAATTTATTTAATGAATAGGGACCTCACGATAGCAATCCTTCCATCCTATATATATAAGTTTGAAACTATAATTCGGAATGATTTTTTTAATTCAATTAAGATGGAATTCAAATCCAATTGTTCAGATATGTAACACTTTAGAATATGAACTTGATATTATTAGGAAAAATCTTGTAACATTTAAAAAATTAAATTATCCTAAATTGTACTCAATTAAACTCTCATAGGAAAAAAATAAACTTAGTATATAATGAAATGAATCATAGGATAGAGGAAAATAAAATTTGATAGAAACTTAAAAGATAAAATTATTATATAATTAATTGTAAGTATCATAAGAGATCACAATGGAAAGATAGTTTCATGATAGCTTAGAGTTTTTAATATTACAATGAATAATCAAGTTGAAAGATAAAATATGATTGATATTATAATAGAAGATTTAAGATTAAAAGTAATTAAGGTGATGGTAGATGGTGAGTCCAAGTTATATATAGTTTTGATTAATATAAATAATAAGAATATTTTTGGTAATTATACATAAGAAATTTGTGTAAAATTTTCATTTTGAAGTTTAATTAAATTAAATTCTTTTATGTTTGTGAGTTAGATTGACGATTGAGTCGAAAATATGACAAAAAAATCTATTAAAAAAACTTGAAAATAATATAATTTGATAATAATATAACTATGAAAGTGATAACAAAAGTGCTAAAAGTTACCTTGAAAGAATGAGATGGACAAGA
Organism: Pinus albicaulis; assembly: GCA_034641835.2. Classification (NCBI taxonomy): domain Eukaryota; kingdom Viridiplantae; phylum Streptophyta; class Pinopsida; order Pinales; family Pinaceae; genus Pinus; species Pinus albicaulis. The sequence goes on from CM076577.1 coordinate 3,606,266, forward strand.
ACTCCCCCCAGATATTCATGCCATCAAGAAAAAGGGGAATCACAACTTAATACCTTAAAATTCTGGCATACCCTAATTACTTATTCCTTAGGTCAAATCATTTAACTTATATGTAATCTATTTATCCTTCGAAATATACCATTTAAAAGAGAAATAATATGAATCTCGTAATATATAATAGTATTATTAGTAAGGTAATCATTAAGTTATTTTGGTAAATAAAGTAATATAAATAATTGTAGTATGGTGTCATCACTTACATGCTACATGGAGGTGAAAACGAAATGAATATGATTTGTTATACTTTCAATAGTAGATGTATTAGTAGATCGTAATATGGAAATAGAGAGACATATGTGATCCACCTCTCAATATCTATTGATGCAATATTAGTTTCATCACAAAGTAACAAAATATGGATGATCCCTTCCATCATTTGAATGATGATGAATGTAAGACATCTAATTTAAGTCTTAAACATGACTTTAAACCTAGTTTCAACCTTGACGTAATGACATGGAGGATAACTCCCCAAAGATATTCATGCCATCAAGGAAAATGGGAATCACAACTTAGTACCTTAAAATTGTGGCATACCCTAATTACTTATGGATTAGGTCAAATCATTTCAATTATATGTAATCTATTTATCCTTTGAAATATACCAAGTGAAAGAGAAATAATATGAATCTTATAATCTATAATATTATTATATGTAGGATAGTCATTAAATTATTTTGGTAGATCAAGTAATATAAATAATTGTAGGATAGTGTCATCACTTACATGCTATATGGAGGTGAAAATGAAATTAATATAATTTATTGTACTTTCAATAATAGATGTATTAGTAGATTGTGATATGGAATTAGAGAGACATATATGGTCCACCTCTCGATATCTATTGATGCAATACTAGTTTCATCACAAAGTAACAAAACTTGGATGATCCATTCCATCATTTGAATGGTGATGAATGTAGCACATCTATTTTAAGTCTTAGACATGAGTTTCAACCTAGATTCATCCCTGAAAAATCATTAAAACCTTTTCATCATTCAAAGTATTATTATAATATTTTAGTAACTTCTAATATGAAAGATGTAGTAAATTTATGTTTTATTATTTTAATTTCAAATTATTTATAATTTGATGACAAAAATGTCCTCAGACACATCAATTATATAAATCTAGTAAAACAAATTACATAAATAATGTAAGTACTTATAATGTTAACAGTATTTTCACAAGATGAGGTAAGAGCTCAAATAAGCTCGTATTACTAGTTTTTTAAACTAATTTTTTTATGGAAATATTATCATGTAATCATATGAGTATGACACGTGTTCATGTCTGATAAAAAAAGGTTCTAACATTTTCTAATTATTGATTGTAAGAAACAATTCTTTTCTATATTGAATATCATTAGAGTAGATGATACATCTAGAAAAAAATCATTTATTAGAATCAATAACTAAGCAACTGTTAGAATATTCATTTATTGTACATGGACACATGCCATACTCATGTGACTATGTGATAATATGTCTATAACAAAACTAGTTTATAAAATCAGTAAGATGTGTGTATTTAATCTTTCATCTTCCCATTTAAGAGTATAGTAAAATTTTAAGATATTGCATTATTTATGTAATTTATTTGACATGATTTATATAATTTGTGTGTCTATGGACACTTCCTCCATCATTGCAGTATCAAAGCAGTGACACATTTGGTGTCAGACGAGATTCAAAGCACATAGGACATTGCAAAATTCCATCATATTGGATATTGATTCAATGGAATAATGACTATTCAATTTTTTAAAGGAAAAGAAAAATGAAAACTTAAGCTTCAATTTTTGTTAAAGATTTGTTGTTGAACTTAACTTTTATATTTGTGAGTTTATAATTAAGTTGGAATTTTAATTGAATCTATGTAAGGTCTTAGCATGTAACAATAAATTGCTATGAAAATTTGTATCTATTCACTTTTAGAAGCATCAAGATTCATCCTATTTCAAATTTTAATTCTCTATATCCAAGTGAGAACTAGATCTGATTATACTTATTTCACACTACAATAAAATAGTAAGTCATTTTTTGAAATTGAGTTATTGAATGGTGCAAACACATATATTTCCACTGTAGTTTTATCATCATCATCCTCTATGTGTCTTAAGGCTCTTGTAATTTTCCTATCACACTCATTAATATTCCTTTTAATAACATCTTCCATCTCTCAAATATAGTCCCAAGTCTTCTACTTTAATCCATTGTTGGATCCAAATCAATACTTACTTGAAAGAAAAAATCTTGCTAAATTCAAAATTCATTTCATGCTCGTATAAACCTTCTTATAAGAACCACTGTGAATAAACTCACATTTCTTTCATCTAATAATAATAGAACATTAACTTTTATTATTCATTTTATAAATAGATCTATCTCTAAAAAAAATCTCAAACTTAAATTCAACCCCAACACAAAACATCCATTTTTATCCTCAAATATCTTAAAGACTAATGAAATCCTAAGAGATTCATATCCATCTGGCATATCTGAGGAGTGTCCTCTCAACACTTCATAAAACCCTACTTTGATCATGCCTAGATGATACGAATTGTGCCGAATCCATGATTTAGAATCTAGTTTGGACCCAATCCATGATACGAATTGTCTCGAGATCTTTGATGGAACTAGTTTGGACCCAATCATAGCATTCAAATAATTATTTAAGAATTTTCAATTATATTATACTGAAGAAACATTGGTGTGTGTGGATTTTGCATGATCAAATATGAAGGTTTGAAGCTCAAGTGCTAATTCCAGTATTTATGATTTGTAACCATCATCCAGAAATTATGAATCTCAAAACAAAATAGCGAATTAGCCATGGTTATTTCTTAATTAAGTGCTTTAGTAGTTCAATAATTAAAAGGTGTGGGAGTCAAATGCGGGAGACAATGCTTAAGATTCTGAAAAGTTGTTAATAGTGGAATGATTTATGATATCGACACTTGTAATATATGGTAGTTTCCACTACATAGATTTCTCCTTTAATATTATCCAAAGTACAATCAACTTTTTTGGAGTTATACCTATTCGTTTTATTGAGCATGATTTGATAAAATCCTATGAGTGGGGCCTCAAAATTAAGTAAAAGCTTTGGTTTCAAGAGAAAATATTTTAAACCCTATGACGAGGAATCAGATAGAAAATATTATTAAACCATAGTAAAATTCATTCAAGCCAAAAAAAACTCAAGGGAAATATATATCCATTACTAATTATGAACCGAAACTGAGACATGACATGCATGCAAATGAGCCTCTGTGATAGAAAATAATTCGTCATTCATTCTAATTTGATTATAATTTGCATTGAGATTTGATTTCATTATAATTTTCTCAGGATTTGTGGAGGGGCATTGTGGCTCTCCTCATTACTCTAATTTTGTTTCTACAAATATCTGGAAAATCTAAATGGTTGATAAATTTTTTTCCAGATATTCATTTCATTTTAAATTATAAGTTTGATAGACTTTGGGGTAAATCGATTGGTGATAGTTGTATAAATGAAGTATTATGTTCTAAGGGATTATGAGTTAAACAACCTCGAGTTTAATGTGTTGGGGTAGTATGGTTCACCTAACGGTATAGTGGTAGTCGTTGAATCGACCCCATGTCACATAATTATGATAACATCCTAGTTTTCACCTCCTTTAATATAAAAGAAAATGATTCTAAATAAATAAAAATCATATTTTAGTTGGCATATTAAGAAGGCGAGAAAGGGAGGAGAGGGAATTATTCTAATTTTTTTATTTTTTTTGGAGAGCGTGGTATTGTATTAATTTTGAATACCTCTTCCAAATAAAAGGAGAAGCTAAATTGATATTTTATTTTTATAATGCTTCTTCGAAAAGGATTTTATTTGAATTAATTTTTTACTTGGGGACTAAGTATCAACAAAATTTGTATTTTTTTTCTTCTCGTGTTCATGAATAAATAAAGTGGCTTCAAAGTTTGAATTTTGAAAATTTAAAAGAACATTGTACCCAATTTTTTCAAGACTTTAATAGAGCCAAGTAAAAATATGTTAGTACTCAAATTGTCCTCACATATGAATGAATCAAATATGCATTCACTGGGGACTCAGAAGCCCTCTCGCTCTAGGTGCTATAGACTCACCACCAGTGCACCATAGGGGGTAACCTTGATGATAATTAAATAATTTCCAATAAGAAAATATAAGAAGGTCAGATGATGACAATTTCTTCCTTGTAGTAGTTTTGTGGAATTAACAGAATAGGAAGTTATATCCAAAACAATCTGTGAAAACTATAATCTAGATGCAAATGATCAACCTTAACAATTAAATTTTAAGAACAGTTTATAAGAAGGCAAAAGAAAGAAAAAAAAAACATAAAGATACAAGATACCGATTAATTTCAAAGATAATCAGAAATCATTGTAGCATGTACAAATGTTCTTCAAACTCCCATTTTAATTCTCCAAATATAACCGTATTCAATATTAAATATTGAAACTTAAGAACTATAAAGACAACAGAGAAAATTCTTGATTTTAAAATCCAAATGATATCATGCACAAAAAAATTACGAAACATAACACTGTAACAATCGTAAATGTAAAATAGAGATCATCGTTAAGTTAAGAAAAAAGCTTCTAAAACTAATGCCAATCAAAATTTTATCATCTAGTCATTCACATAGATAGTATAGATATCGAAACATAAAATAATAAATGAAATAATTACTAAATGAGAACAAGTTTCATATTTAGTTCTGCCATTGTCATACACAGACAAAAAAACACGACAAGATTCATCAAAACACAAGGAGTAGATTCAGCGATGTAATAAAATATTATGTATCATGTGCAAGAAGTTTTCAAAAAATTGAAAAGTAATACTTCTTTCAACAACCTCCCCTTTATGGGAAATAGGGTCTTAAATACTTAGTCTGATAAATAATTGTTTGAGTAACTGTCTTAAATGTAACATATTAAAAATAATGAAACAACTCATAAAATAAAATGTTTAGACCTTATGACGTTTTCGCGGCTTCAAAGTTTGGACTTTCTTCAACGTGCCCATAGAGGAGAAACTATGGGTCCAACACATCCTTACTATCGGTGCTTGAGTAGTGATTAAAGGAATTTCACTCCAGTCTTTTGGTTGCTCTGTTATATATTGCATTGGTGGAACTAGTTGAACTTCTTGAATCGTTGAGGAGACGTGCTCCACAATGAGATTTCATTTTAAATGGTTCCTCAACTTAGCCATTTTATCCCATTATGCAAGTCGACATCCAGGGCACATTTTTATATTTTGTTATCACCACCACCATTCAGGATATAATTTGGTACTGTGTTGTAGGAATGTTCTGTATTATTTTTTTAATCCCGACCAAAATGCTAAAGTTTGCAAAGACCGTTTATGACTGTAGCTAGTGAAACTGCTTTTTTACCTTGTATGGTCAAGAAACTAAGGTCTAATTCTATATTATTTAATTTACCACAATATTCCTCCTGAGATATTACCCAATTATATTTTCCGCAAAACGAGGGTGTGAAAAACCTATTGAGATAATTCCAGTCGGCTCTAAAGTCATCTATTTCCTTAGTATCATTTTTGAATTATTCCCACATTACTTGCATCACAACACACTTTTATTTTAACATAGAAAGTTATAAAATGCATTGATCTATGGGAGGAAAACTAAACTCTCCTAAAGTTTCATCTTCTAAAGTATTGATAAGATCGCTGAGAGAATCTACATCCTTCAATATTTCCTCAAGAGGTGAAACTATACACTTTGCTTCTAAGTTTGCACCCTTAATAATAATTTTTTCACAGTCTGAAAGGATTTCAACATAGGCCCTGACAATAGAAATATTATGTCTAACTTCCCTCCATATCTCTCCTTTGGATTGTATTAATACCTTATTTTCTATCGTGCTACTTCATACGGAGTTGAAATCTCTGACTTTCTTTTCGTTGTAGAGGCTAGAGAGGAAGGGTTTACTGATTATGTGTTGATATCTTGCATCTGCATTTATATACATCTTGGAAAAACTTGATTTTTTCCCTCATCTTCTGTAGGTTTAGGTGATATTTTTGGTACGATATCATCCATTGGTAATATAGCATTAACCACCTTTTCCATTTCAGGCTTTCTCTCATGAATATAGTTTTAAATACCTACCTATTTATTTAATCCTGAGATGAATCCCTAAAGGATCTTAATGCTAGATATTGTCATGTAGAAGTCCAAAAGATAACATTTTCCTTTCCAGGGAGTCTATTTCATTCTTATTTTTAGAAATTAGCGGTGAAATAGCATATGGATGACTAAATAATGCCCCCTTTTTCTTAGAGACAAAATGTAATTCATTCACAACAATATTTTTCCTAATAACTTCAAAAGAAAACAATAATGGTGAAACATACTTTGGTAGCTGAAAGGGTTTCTCTTCAATGCCATATAAATGAATCACAGTAAAGTTAGGGTATAAAAAACAACTCCCTATACTTTTCTCTTCGGTAAGCCTTAATTTTCCTCTTTTTTCTTCTGAGATTATATCTACCTATGCCACTGTTAATTTGACGATTAGAGGATATGAAAATTAACTCATATATTGGGTGTACGAGTGAGGAATAAGCTAAGGATAAATTATATAGTCCATTCGAAAAATTAATTTTCTTTATTGTTGACGTCTATAATGCTCATAAGCTGCTTATTATATAGAAAATAAGGGGGCTAATTGAGTAGGACAAAATGGATTAAATATGTGCAGTGGTGGCAGGAGATAAATGGTACAGTAGTGGACATATATATTGTGAAGGATTGAGTTAGATATTTAGGAAAATTGATGAGCTAGCGGTTTGGTTGAAGAGTGACAAGTCAAATGGCTAAGAATACTGACTCATCCATTTTTGTATTATCTTATAACTTGAAAATAATGGAAAAAAGAGAGGTCAACTTTTGAAAAAAGGGTTTTAGTGATTACACCAGTATGGTAAATTGCAACTTTAGCTTTGGATTGGGAATTTCGAACAAGGTTTTCATAAATTTCAATTTATTATCTTCTGCCCAAGCAATAAAATCTTGGTCTCACCCCTTATCGGTTATATTAATTCCTTGCGAAGGAATCCCTAAAATATTGGTGATTATTTCTTCATCTAATTTCAGGAAACAATTGCAGCTAGAATGAAAGAAGAAGGCTTGTTGTTCGAGCTCATAATGCCCAACAAGAAAAAAAATGGAGTCAAGGTCGAAATGGATAGGGCGAGGGTGGCGTCTAATACTCCAGACTTCAATAGGCACATATTATCATCTAATATGTTGGTGGAAGAGGTTAAAGTCCTTTTAAGAGTCAAAATGTTTGTAAGACAGACCTTAATGTCCTAAACCCTGACTAGCTCATTTACCAGAGCTTCTTTAACTAACGACTCAGACATTATGAATTTCTGCAAATACATTACCAGTCTAGCGAAATCAAGGCAACCGAAAGGAATTTATGAGTTTAATGGAAGCGAATTATGCATATCACACTTGCTTAGAGGTTATCTTCTTCCATTGATGAGCTCCCGGAGTGACATGAAAAAGAAAAGGAAAAACGAATGAATCGGAAAATGTTGGAGGTATTCAGCATGTTACAGGGTAATTTGTCACCATGCTCATTTCCATTCCCTAATTCTAAAATTCCCCATGACAGACTATGTGCAATGTTTCCACCATGAATAAATATGATAAGACATCCCTTGAAGACTTAAAGAAAACTTCCTTGGAAGATTACTGAAGGAACTTGGTCAAAAGCCTAGTTTCCCGGGTCAACACATTTCTTGGTTTCATGCTCGCACTGATGATATAATTATAGTTCTGAATTAGCACTGCCAACACCCTTATTTCTTGGAAAACCATGTTGATCCCTTTCTGGAAATGTTTCCTCAAATGGAGCAGAAGCTTCGACCTCTAGAAGTTCCACGGCGGTGAGTTGGTTGTTAAATGACAACTTTAGAAGTTGAGGCGGTAGATGCAAAATTGAATTATAATATCCTTCTTGAGAACAATTGGACTCAATTCATGGTTTGCATGGTCTCCACCCTTTTTTGTGTCCTCCATTTTCCTCATCAGGGAAAAATAATGACTGTTGATCAGTTAGTTTTATTTTCCTTTGATTCTTCAACAGGAAACAATCCATATGTTGGGAATACCACTACCCCCTATGAGAGCATTGGGTCGAGTATTTTCAAAGACTCAACCCTTATGGGAATTTTTCCACTCCCGCCTCTGAATGTCACCGCTATTAATATGATATCGTCTGGTCACGACCCATGCATTGTTCCCAATCCTGATCACCTTGATAGTTTTGGTGATGTTATGCCTCTCAGCCCTGCTAAACAAATGTATAAGAGTATTCTCATGGTTTCAGAGTGCATCTAAAACCAACGACCATTCATTTTCCTCTCTAGACACTTATGTGTAGTCTCCCTAGTTTGGTTCTTAGGAATCTGATAATCCCTTGAATGAGACTTTCCCCACCATCAAAAGTATCGTGGAGATAATGTATCTTGAAGAAACCCCATGGGATGATGGACATCATCGTTCCTCATTTCTCCCAACCCTAGGTGACATCTCTGCCAGTCTGGAATCCCATGCTTCGTCTGTACTGACTGGCCCATTTCAAAATCTGATCTCAATTCATGAATTGATGTTTGAAGGGAACAAGGGAAATATTACTTCAACCATTCCGATCGACATCTCTGTCAAACCAGAGATTGTCAAGAATGTTCACATAGATGCATCTTGTTCTCTCAATGAGATCAATATCTACAGTGGGATTTTTCAAGAATTATGTGATGTCTTCGCGTGATCATATGAAGACATGCCTCGAATTGATCTGAGTATTGTCGTGCATGAAATTCCTACCTGTCCAGAATTGAAGCCCGTTCGTCAACGAATTCATCTTGTGCACCCGAGAAAGGTTATTGGCATAAAGGGTGAGGCTCAAAAACTTCTCAAAGCTGGTTTTATTTATCCTATACGATTGACAGATTAGGTCTCAAATAGTGTTCCCATTACTAAGAAACAAGGGACAATTTTGGTTTGCACTGATTACCAGGATATAAATCGAGCGTGTCCTAAAGATAATTACCCCACTCCTTTAATCGACCAGATCATTGATGAATGTGCTGGGAGTGAGATTTTTTCCTTCATGGATGGTTTTCTGGGTATAACCAGATTAACATTGATCCAACTGATCAGCACAAAACCACGTTTATTTTCCCATGGGGGACATTTTCCTATAAAAGGCATCCTTTTGGCTTAAAGAATTCCAAGGCCACCTTCTAGTGAGCTATGTCGTATGGTTTTCATGACATCAAGCACATAGTTCAACGATATCTTGAAAACCTTCTTGCTCATTCTACACAATGTCGAGATCACCCAGACCACCTCAAAACCATCTTTCTTTGCTATCGACACTATAGTATCGAGTTGAACCCTCATAATTGTGTCTTTTGCATTGAATCCAGTTGAATCTTGGGTTTCATGTCATCCAAATAAGGCATCCGCATTGATCCTCTTAAAGTCAAGGAAATCATCAATTTTCCTCCTCCCTCTTTTGTTCATTAAATGAAAATTTTGCACGGGAATGCCAATTTCCTTCATTGCTTCGTATTAAATTATGTGGAGCTTGCTAAAGGATTTACTTGATTATTTAAAAATGGAATCTTGTTCATATGGGATGAAATTACCCAAAGCTCTTTCAATGAAGTGAAATGAGCCCTCATCAGTGCTACTCTATTGCATCCTCCCAATAATCACCACGATTACTGCTTGTACTTGGATGCCACTGACAACACTATCAGTATGGTGCTCGTTCAAGATGATGATGATGGTCAAGAGCATGTCATGTATTACTTGAGCCGCAATCTCATTGATACTGAGACATGTTACGCTCATGTAGAAAAATTTGCATTTGATGTTATCCATGATGTTCAACTTTTTCATCACTACATTCTCCTGTGGAAAAATTTGGTGATTTCTGATTGCAACCCCATGAATTACATTCTCACGCATCAGTTTCTTGGGGTAAAGTACTGAAAATGGATTGTAATCCTTCAAGAGTTTGGCTTAGAATTCACTGTTGCTAAGTCTAATAAATCCCTAGTATTTTTTGAGTTGATTTGTGATCTTCCTACCGTAGTTGATCTCACTCCTCTTGATGATTTGATTCTAGATGAATCTCTCTTTCTCATCAGTACTCTTGATCCATGGTATGGAAACATCATGGTTTATCTCCAGAGCTATAATTTTTGGCCAAATCTATTTCAATCTTAGCAACGACAGATTCGCTACCAGTCCTAACCTTACCGTATCGTTGGAGACACTCTATATTGAACTGGTATTGAATCTGTCCTTCTTCGATGTTTGATCCTCCAGGAAGCTGAGAAAGTTCTCAATGATTGCCACTACAGGGCCTGTGGTGCTCACATGTCTGGTTATGCTACCACCGAAAAGATCCTTTGCGCAGGGTATTTTTTGTCGTCTATCTTTAAAGACTGCATTGTTGCGATACAAAAATTCCATGACTGTCAAGTCTACTCTTAGAAAGAGCGCACCCCACCCTCACCCTTGCACCCAGTTATGACCATCGGACCTTTTGTGAAATGGGGCATAGATTTCATGATCTGTAACCCTCACTTGGCCTGGGGGCATGGTTATATTATCATTTATTTCAATTATTTCACTAAATGGGCTTAAGCGATGCCCACACACGATAATGAAGGTCTAACTACAGTGAAATTCCTGTTAAATCATGTCATAGATCAGTTTGGTGTCCGAAAAGCGATTGTTAGTAATCACGGCTCTCATTTTTTCAATCATATGATGACAGTGCTCGCTGCCCAGTTGGGGTTACAACACGATAGCTCCACTCCTTCCTATCCATAGGCCAATGGGAAAGTTAAAGCTGTCAAAAACGTTTTGGTGACCATGCTTCAGCGCACCATTGCGAAGAACAAATAAGATTGGAATCTCATGCTCTTCTTGGCTCTATGGGCTTACCAAACTTTTTCTAAGACTACCACTGGATTCACACCATTCCAATTTGTGTATGGTCTAGAGGCCACACTCCCGATTGAGTGTGAAATTCCTTCTCTGAAGTTAGTTTTCAAACTACTTCATGGTACATCGCCAGAAGAGGAACGTTTGCTTTACCTCAAGTGTCTCAATGAGACCCAAATACTTGCAACTTTATTTATTGAAGAAATAAAAAATATGATTTAAAGCTCAATATGACAAATCCATCAACCCTTGTGTTTTGTCTGAATGTGACATGGTCATGCTTTATGACAGAGCCCACGATAAGTTGGGAGTCAGAAAAATCAAGCCAATGTAGCATGGGACCTATATCATTCAATGAGTATTGGAAAGAGGATCTTATGGGCTAGCAGATTATGAAGGCAACCAATTGGCTGAGCCATGGAATGGGCTCTATCTGAAAAAATATTATGCTTAATCATTAGTGTGGTACTTTGTACATTAGTGTTTTATTAATTAGTGTGCTTTGTTTAGATTTTTTAGTGTGATTTTTTTCTTTGCATACATGTTTCCTCTACTCACGTTGTGTTACACTTGGTTTTTGGATTTCATCGAATCATTATGTCGGTTTTTCTGATGGCGCTTGGCGTAGCACACAAAACCTGTCTTCTACACCATGGGAACTCTTTTCCCCTGGTGGCGAGTTGATTAATTTATAACGTATTTTTTTGGATCGAACAACTAACAATATTTCTGAATATAGTGTGGTTATCAAGATATTATCGAATGCTTTTGATCTCAGAATTAGATATTTGGTTGTTCAAATAGACTCCCAACTCGTTGTGTTACATTTAAATTCCCATTATTTTGTGCGAAATCCTCACATTTTGCGTATGTATTTGCGTGTTCGATTATTGGAAAGGAATTTTGATTTTATTACATATTAACATATTCAAAGACATTTAAACACATTAAAAAATACATAAGCAAATCATGTATTAAAAATACATCTGCACAACATGTAAGAAACCAACACATAATTATGATGCATAAGTAGTCGTAGTATATATATATATATATATATATATATATATATATATATATATATATATATATATATATATATATATATATATATATATATATATATATATATATATATATATATATCGGTCTATTAAAAAGATTAATTAAAAATCTCAAAAAACATGTGTTATGTGAAAAAAAATGGCTCTTTGAGCTTACATCATTACAAAAATGTAAAACTATGGTTGCTATCCACCCACATGGTGCTCGTGATAGCAGGTGACTGCTCGAATCACTTGCTAGAGTAGAAAACACAATCTTCTTAGAACCCCGACCGTATGTCTCTGAAAGCGAAGAAGGATTTCATCAAAGGTAGAATACTATGGGATGCCTCTCATAAGAACTACCAAGTTCCACTCTAACTCAAATAATGGGTCTTCTCCCTCCTCTTAAGGGACATCCTCCACTGATTGGGATACCCTCCTCACAATCGGTGACATACCTGGTGGTCCTAAGGACCCATCTATATATATATAAACATCGTAAGTTTACATCTCAAAATACATAACAAAAAAATTCAAAAAGTAAAAAATTTAAAAAAAATATTTTTTACCTGCATCAGTCCACTATGTGCCTGACAGAATGGGTAGATCTAGAACTCCCCTGAATTCAATGCCTACATATGCAAAGTCCACAACCACGATGATTTGACATTAGGGGAATTTTGAGGTCTAAAATGGGCCTCCTAAGGAAATTATAAAAGAATAGTGGAAATAATAAAATAAGATTTGATGACATCATCAAATTTTAGAGGGAAAAAAGAAAAAACTACTTTTTGAACTCCTATTTTCAACTTATCTCCCAAATTTTTACTCAAATTTCGAGAAAAATTACCCATTGGATGCAAAATTGAATTCCTCATCCAAGGAGTACCCATGTTGCATACTTTCAATGTGCCCACCTACACGAAAAATGAGAAATACATGAAAAACGTGATTGCAATCATGTTTTTTCATGTATTTCTCATTTTTCATGTAGCAAGGTCCATCAAAAGTATGCAAAATGGGTACTCCTTGGATGACGAACTAAATTTTACATCCAATGAGTTCTCCTACTCTAAATTTGAGTAAAAACTTTGGGAGATAAGTTGAAAATACGAGTTGAAAAAGTAGTTTTATTATTTTATTATTTTTTAATATTTTTACCCTTTTACTTAAAAAATGGTGAATCATACCCCATGGTTGACATCATCATATTGAATCCTATTGGTTCTTATAAAGTTTATTTTGGTTGTACATTTCTTAGAAGGCCCATTTTAGACCTCAAAATTCCCCTAATGACGACACAGCCAACTGAAAAATGTTGCAGGGAAATGCATTTGTTGGTCCCCACCCTGACGGGCCATGATATCAGACCACCTCATCAGTCTCAGGTCCCTCGAGGCTGGATCATGGATCTCCAACCACTCATACTATAAAAATGGTACTCTCTCCAATAAAAAGGTCACCAAAATGGAGTTGTACCCAACCGTTTTTAGTCACCTTGTCTTGCACTTGGCCAATTGTCTCTTCATTTTGGAAAATAACCCCTCACACCAGTTGAACATAGTAGGGGCCAGACAATCCACCACATGCTAGAATTGGGATTTCATTGTCTCATGCAACACCTGGGCTCCTACCACTCGAGTCATGCAATGAAGTATTGTACGCAAGGGAAGGAATCTAATAGAGGATATCTCTATCTTCCCACTCTCAGTATTTTGAGCCCTTGGACAATGTATCTGGATGAGCATACTAGTACTCTCAGCCCCTGCGCAAGCTCTAGAAAGTTGGATTATCTCCCCTCTCTTGGATAAGCTTGTGATGAAATAGATGTCCATGACATCTAATTCTAGTTCCTAGTCCCCGATGATGAATATATGTCAATCCACATCCCACAGTCTAATCAAATACTGGAGTAGCTCTAGATGAGCTCTCAGCCCTGATGTCTCAAAGAATTTCATTAATCCAAAATTACACAATGCATTTACGCAATTTTGGTCTTTAATTTATTGGTGGTATTCCACCTTTTGGCCTCGTTCTTTCCATTCGATGACCATCTCTGCTGAAATCACCTACAAAACATGTTCAAAAAGAATTTTAGGAGCTTTCATTGGAGTAGTTTTGGAAATCATCCACTGGAAATGGGTATATTTCTTGTTTCAAAATCTCCTTTGTGACCAATGTGACTGGTCATATTAATTCAGCGCTGGTGGCACGCTGCTCTTGTGGGCTAAACGCTACCATCATGAATCCGATAGCTCGAACCCGCGCTTTCCGCAGGCGATTTTTAGGTTTGAAATCCTTCCTCCATCTCTCTATTTCTAAAGTTAAATGGTAAAATAATGGAATTAAAATGAAGATAAGGCTTTGGGATATTTCCTAGCACTGACGGATCACTGAATGGTTACCTGGAATGGCTGAACCACTGATCTGAAGTTCAAAGGGAAAATGGGTAAAATTCACTTCTCTAATTTACTCAAAATGGAAAGGTGAAAATGAATTTACTTTTTGTCTGTTTATAGAATTTTGAAATATTTTCGCTATTATTTTATTATTTTTCCTCAATATCAATGATTTTTTCCATTTTTGTGCAGTAACAGGACCTTTACACTGTTGGTGGTTATTTATGACACAAACGAGTTATTTATTTATTTTTGGACTCAGTAAACATTTACGAAGAAAGAATCCCCTGGAGTCAACTTTTAGCTCTTTTATGACTCTCGAAAAATGAAAATATTGTCAATTAATTGTCATTTTAAACTCGTTAAAGTGAATGAATTGACATGGTCTCATTATACGTTTACCCATTTTTCGCGCTGAGATTTACTATTTACGAAAAAGGAATACCTTGATCAAACATGGTCAAGAGGCTCTCTCAGATATTGTTTTCTACTTTTTTGGATTCGAGGGATGATTTCCGAAAAGGAACATGATGGAGTTTCCTTTTTGTTTCTTTTCAAACACCTTAAACATGAAAATTTATTGAGTTACCCTTTCGTTGGACTCATTAAATATTAAATGAAAGACTTGTCACCATGAAGAGACCGAGTTCTTCCTTCCTAGGGCTTGTTAAAATTACTAGGATCGATTCATTCAAAGAATTAACTTACATTCTCAACATATGTTATCTTATTCACAATGGCTATAAGAAATAAAGAGGTACTTGTTAGAAATAATGGGGTAATGTTGAAAGTGAACACCATATGTGTATTTTGGGCAGCTTTTTGCTCTTGAACATGAAATTCATATACAGTTTGTGTCGGGTTGGGGACATCCTACATTCATCACTTTGCCTCTGCGGGTTTGAGAAATCCATTTTCCTCCTATTATATCATCATTTTTTGTCATCATGACCTCTAATCCCCTTTGAGTCAAATCCTGCCACACTCGGGAGTCGTATCTCCAATATGTTCAAGAGAAGTCCTTTTTGTAAAAAATCCTTTTCTTATCTGACCTCTTGTGTTACAATCCTGAATCACTCCTATCATCTTGACATAATTTTTTTTTCGTGTCTATGATGTGGGAATCATTATGGCCCTTATTCGATGAATCACTTCTTGTCGACTTTAGCTCATTATCCAAGAAGGCAGTTTAGAAAATTATTTTCAGTGCCTTGGAGCTTGCATTCCTCAATGGAAATTTCTTCATGTTTGACAATAGGTTCTTCATGTGCAGTAACAGGACCTTTACACTGTTGGTGGTTATTTATGACGCAAACAATTTATTTATTTATTTTTGGACTTGGTAAACATTTACGAAAAAATAATCCCCTGGAGTCAACTTTTAGCTCTTTTCTGACTCTCAAAAAATGAAAATATTGTCAATTACTTGTCATTTTAAACTCGTTAAAGTGAGTGAATTGACGTGGTCTCATTATACGTTTACCCATTTTTCGCGCTGAGATTTACTATTTACGAAAAAGGAATACCTTGATCAAACATGGTCAAGAGGCTCTCTCAGATATTGTTTTCTACTTTTTTGGATTCGAGGGTTGATTTCCGAAAAGGGACATGATGGAGTTTCCTTTTTGTTTCTTTTAAAACACCTTGAACATGAAAATTTATTGAGTTACCCTTTCGTTGGACTCATTGAATATTAAATGAAAGACTTGTCACCATGAAGAGACTGAGTTTTTCCTTCTTAGGGCTCGTTAAAATTACTAGGATCGATTCATTCAAAGAATTAACTTACATTCTCAACATATGTTATCTTATTCACAATGGCTATAAGAAATAAAGAGGTACTTGTTAGAAATAATGGGGTAATGTTGAAAGTGAACACCATATGTGTATTTTGGGCAGCTTTTCGCTCTTGAACATGAAATTCATATACAGTTTGTGTCGGGTTGGGGACATCCTACATTCATCACTTTGCCTCTGCGGGTTTGAGAAATCCATTTTCCTCCTATTCTATCATCATTTTTTGTCATCATGACCTCTAATCCCATTTGAGTCAAATCCTGCCACACTCGGGAGTCGTATCTCCAATATGTTCAAGAGACGTCCTTTTTGTAAAAAATCCTTTTCTTATCTGATCTCTTGTGTTACAATCCCGAATCACTCCTATCATCTTGACATAATTTTTTTTTCGTGTCTATGATGTGGGAATCACTATGGACCTTATTTGATGAATCACTTCTTGTTGACTTCAGCTCATTATCCAAGAAGGCGGTTTAGAAAATTATTTTCAGTACCTTGGAGCTTGCATACCTCAATGGAAATTTCTTCATGTTCGATGATAGGTTCACATCACTAGCCTTTGATCGAATGATTCTGAAAGTGTTTGACTTCAACACATTCATTCACATTTGCAGATTGTGATGTTGTGCCTTGAGGTCCATCATCATTATTCCCGGTTTCTCTCGTGCCTGTTAACGGTTTTGTTCATTGAGCGGTAATAAAGTGGTTTGTACCATGTTCGACACCAACACATTTATTCGCATGGCTCGATCCGTACATTGGGTTGATTGATATCGCAATGAAGACCCTAGGTCACATATGATTTTGATCCAGGATGCGTGGAGTTATTGAGTGTTCATGATTGCATACATGATCCTATCTATACGGATGGTTGAGTCCATATCATGGATCCATTTCTATCATCTCTTTAGACAGATGGTTGCGACCATAGCGTAGGTTCATGTGTTATTTTATGCCTAGTGTTGGAGAGGTAAATCCCCTTTACGGACAGAGGCGGTCCCTACTAGCCCAGATCAGGTCTAGCAACAACTTAGTCACGCTAAGACGCAAGTTCATAATTGCAAAAGACCAAGATGCGACAAGAGGCCTACCTTAAGTCCTACACTGTCGTCGTTTGTGGAGAAGATGGCGCTTCCATCCCCTGCTTTGGCAGATCACAATTCTCTTGCTTAATGCGATCGAACACCTACACATACAAGAAGAAACAACAAACACACAAGCATAAAACCTAATACTGCTTGAGTAGTTTGGTCGCTTCCTTTGATTGGAATTGATTTCTGGGATACTGCCTTTCGTCTTATGTGCCTTTCGAGATAATGGTACAGGCCTTTGGTCTGGTCCTACCTAGAACCATTATAGATGAAGGCACATCTGTTAGTGTTCTATCCTTAAATACTTGGCAAGCTTTCGGTTCGCCACCGCTTGTGCCTGTTACACAGAATTTGTTGGCGTTTAACAGAAGAACTAATCAACCGTTAGGGATCCTTCCAAGGTTACATGTTACTTTGGGAGGTAAAACTGTCCATATGGATGTGATGGTTGTTCCAGGCCCCTTGGATTTCAATCTGCTCTTGGGGCATGATTACACGTATGCCATGGGAGCGCTTGTCTCCTCCCTTTTTAGTGTGGTCTATTTTCCACATGAAGGACGGATCGTGATCATTAATCAGCTTTCGTTCTTTGGTCCTGATGTGGCAACTGGCCTGCCATAATCCCTTCCTAGTTTTTATCCACTTGTTGTATCTGCCCCACCACAGGTCAACTATGTGGCTACCTACCCTGTGCTTGTACTCAGTGATGATGCCGTTGTGCATAGTGCGCTGGGGGCATTGGATCCAGACTTCCAAGATGTTTTCCTTCCATTGGACGAGCAACTCTTAGAAGCCTTGAATTCTTATTCATTATGATGAGTTTTCATCAGAGCATGGTTCCTTTCCTGTGTCAAGCTCATTAAAAAATGAAACCAGGTCTGCCGGAGCAGATTTCGTTGTCTTGTGCCAAGCTCCTTAAACCATGAAACAAGGTGTCCTAAGGATAGTTCTTTTAATGTGTCAACCTCGTTAAAATAATGAAACACGTTCTTGTTCAATTCGAGTCTTTGATAAGTTCTCGTAAAATCCCAGTCGAGTATTTCTCTTGGTCTCGTAACTTGAACCTTCACTCCTTCCATTTGTTTACTCGTGCATGGACTCGAAGCTTCAAAGTATGTACCTAACGAGTCACTATACAAAAGGCGTTTAATTTTTCAAGACAGTTTGTTTCTGCTTTCAAGATTGTGTAAAAACAAAACCGGTTTCAAGCATAGTTTATCTTTGTTTCAAGCTTGTGTAAAAATGAAATCAACTTCGGCAAAAGGAATTTTGTTTCCGCTTGTGTAAAAATGAAACCATTCCCATTTTACCTCTTGTGATTTCCATTTTATCAGCCTGTTTTTGCCAGATGAGCCTTGGTTTTCTCACTCCATCGTCACTATCTGCTTGGCCGATCATATGCCTTCACTTGGTTGTTTACCTATTCCTGAGGAACCGCTGTGATGAGTGGTCTTGTTAGCTAGCCTCTTGACCTTTATCTTGTTCTGAGTAGTTCCACCATCACCGGAACTAGTTGCTTCCCTTTATACCACTCGTTCCTCTAGGAGGAGTCACCTTTCAGCTCTTTTCTGATTCTCTAAAATTGAAAATATTGCCGAGTCACTTGTATTTTTGATCTTGTTAAAGTGGCTGCGAAACGAAATCTACCCAGTATATGTTTACCCCTTTTTCGGGCTGGGATAGATTATTTACGAAAAAGGAATACCCTAGCCTATCGTGACTAGGAGGTTTTCTCAGACATAGTTTTCTACCTTTTCGGATCTGAGGAACTATTTATGAAAAGGGACCATCGGAGTTTAATTTTCTGCTATCTTTTCAAACTCTCTAAACATGAAAAGACGCCGAGTTCTCCCTTTGTCAGACTCGTTAAATCCTGATGACATCGGATTTAGTCGCAATGACAATATTCGAGTTCCTCCTTCCTAGGGCTCATTAAATGTATTAGGATGGAATCGTCTGAGGGAAGAACTTATATGAAAATCATATGGTATCCTCTTCAAGCTTGTGTAAATAAGATACTCACCTTAAATGGTGGGGGAAAATGGAACCAGTATCGTTGTCGTGTCGGCAGTATGTCGCTCTTGAACATGGCACTTGTCTACATTCGTGTCGGGTTGGGGACATCTCATCTCGTTTTCCGCTTGCCTCCGTGGGTTTGGGTGATCCCTTTTTGACCTCTCATCTGCTCTTTGCCTCGTCATCATGACCTTAGATCTTTTGATGTCAAATACTGCCAAATCCAGTTTCGTGCCGCCGATATGTTCAAGAGAAGTTGACCTCTGCAAGTTTCAACCTTCCTCTGATTCTCATCTGATCCTAATTCACAAACATTATTTTCCTCTGTCTCGCGTCGATGATGTGGGAAACATTATGGCCCACCTTCGATCAAGGTCACTTCCTGTCGACTTCAGCTCATTATCCAGGAAGTTGATCTGGAGACTCCCTCCTGGTACCTTGGAGCCTGCATGCCTCAATGGTTGGTTCTTCGCATTCGACGCAAGGTTTTCATCATTTGCCTTCGATCGGATGATTTTTCAGGTGTTCGACGCCAACTCACCGTTCACACTCCATGGATTGTACCTATAGTACCTTGAGGGCCATTTTCATTATTGGTGGTTCCTCTTGCGTCTGTTAACAGCTTTCATCATTGGCTGGTAATCAGACGATGTTCTTGCATGTTCGATTTCAGCTCACTTATTCAGATGCTAGGACTTGTACTTTGTTCAGGTCGAGATGGAGTGCAAGACCCTAGATTTTATCTGTTGGAATCTAGTTTGCAGATTTTGTGTATTATCATGATTGGTTACATGACTCATTGATTGGATGGCTGCGACCATACCTGAGTCTATTTATTGATCCTTACTGGATGGCTGCGTCCATGCCTTGGATCTTCATTATTGTATACTCTGTTATGGATGGCTTCACCGATACCACATATATCATGTATTTGAGATATCAGTTGTACTTTTCTACGCAGATTTTCCGACGGTAGTGTTTTCAGTTGGGCGTGTTCTCGTAAAGAATTCCACCCCTCTCTCTCTCTCGGGCCTCATGCTTTAGGGGGCATATGTTACACAGTAATTTGTCACCGTCCCTGCAATTCCAATATTTCCCATTGGAGGGTCATTTATGTGATCAATAAGTAGTGTCATGCCTTGAAAATACCATCATTGCATCCCTTTCCATGAGGACAACATTCCTTATGTTGATCATTTCCTGAGCATACCCCTAAAAACACATGTTTTTTCCTTGGCGCTGGTAGCCCGTTATGTCCTTGCGCCGATGAGGAAAATTAACATTGAGCCTATGCCAGTTGGTGCTCTGTCCCAGTTAAGCACCAACGCCAATCTGATTATAGAATTCTTTTTTAAAAAGGAGGCAAAGTTTCGATTACAACAACTTCGTGGATGAGTCATGAGGAGTGGTTTCGATTGAATAACCACGGCCTTCCTCATTTGGCCTCTTTTTTCCACCTTATGGGGAACCTCCCAAGGGATAAGGCCTCCCTTCCACTATTGTAGGGATCCCAACCTCCTCCTCTCCTCTATAAATATAGCCATCTTCCATTGATGAAGGGGCTGAATGGTTGAGAAAGGTAGTCTTGGTAGCCTGAATAGAGCTGAATCAATCGTAAGGAGATTATCGTCAGACAACTGAAGAGAGAGAGACTTTTCCTTGTCCCGACGAGCTTTATCGAGGCGTACTCCTCTGTTGACCCGCTGAAGGAAGAGCCAGCATCAGAGCTCAGGTTGTATCTTTCTTTGTTCTGATTAATAATAAACGACTTCGATGATGGTTCCATTCATATGTTCATGTCTTATGTTATGAATTGTATCTTCTCTGACTGATACATAATTTCACGTATTAGGTTTTATGCTTGTGTGTTTGTTGTTTCTTCTTATATGTGCAGGTGTTCGATTGCATTGAGCGGGAGAATCGTGATCTGCCAAAGCAGGGGACGGAAGTTCCATCTTCTCCACAAACGACAACAGCGTAGGACTTAAGGTAGGCCTCTTGTCGCATCTTGGTATTTTTCAATTAGGAACTTGTGTCTTAGTGTGACACGGTTGTTGCTAGACCCGATCTAGGCTAGTAGGGATGTACCTCGAATTGAGTCACCATGCTGGGGGCATGCTTACTTTTTCAAGCATAGTTTGTTTCCATTTCAAGCTTGTGTAAAAATGAAACTGGTTTCAAGCATAGTTTATCTTTGTTTCAAGCTTGTGTAAAAATGAAACCAACTTCAAGCAAAGTTTCTTGATTTCAAGCTTGTGTAAAAATGAAACCATTCCCATTTTACCTCTTGTGATTTCCATTTTATCAGCCTGTTTTTGCCAGATGAGCCTTGGTTTTATCACTCCATCGTCACTATCTTCTTGGCCGATCATATGCCTTCACTTGGTTGTTTACCCGTTCCTGAGGAACCGCTGCAATGAGTGGTCTTGTTAGCTAGCCTCTTCACCTTTATCTTGTTCTGAGTAGTTCCACCATCACTGGAACTAGTTGCTGACCTTATACCATTCGTTCCCTAGCGGAGTCGCCAGTTTCTTGGAGAGGTAAATCCCCTCTGCGGACAGATGCCATCCCTACTAGCCCAGATTGGGTCTAGCAACAACCGAGTCACGCTAAGATGCAAGTTCATAATTGAAAAATACCAAGATGCAACAATAGGCCTACCTTAAGTCCTATGCTGCCATTGTTTGTGGAGAAGATGGCACTTCCATCCCCTACTTTGGCAGATCACAATTCTCCCACTCAATGCGATCAAACACCTGCACGTACAAGAAGAAACAATAAACACACAAGCATAAAACCTAATACATGCAATTATGTATCAGTCAGAGAAGATACAATTCATAACATAAGACATGAACATATGAATGGAACCATAATAGAAGTCATTTATTATTAATCATAACAAAGAAAGATACAACCTGAGCTCTGACGTTGGATCTTCCTTCGGCGGGTCGACAGAGGAGTACATCTCGGTAAAGCTCATCGAGACAAGGACAAGTATCTCTCTCTTCAGCTATCTGACGATAATCTTTTTATGATTGATTCAACTCTATTCAGGCTACCAAGACTACCTTGCTCAACCATTCAGCCCCTTCATCAATGGAATATGGCTATATTTATAGAGGAGAGGAGGAGGTTGGGATCCCTACAATAGTGGAAGGGAGGCCTTATCCCTTAGGAGGTTCCCCATAAGGTGGAAACAAGAGGCCAAAGGAGGAAGGCCATGATTATTCAGTCGAAACCACTCCTCATGACTCATCCATGAAATTGTTGTAATCGACACTTCGCCTCCTTGTAAAAAAAAAATTCCATAAGAATATTGGCGTGGGTGCTTAACTAGGACAGAGTGCCAACTGGTGCAAGCTCAGTGTTAATTTTCCTCATTGGTGCAAGGACATAATGGGCTACCAGCACCAAGGCAAAAACAGGTGTTTTTAAGGGCCTGCTCAGGAAATGATCAACAGAAGGAATGTTGTCCTCATGGCAAGGGATGCAATGACGGTATTTGCAAGGCATGACACTGCTTATTGATCACATAAACGACCCTCCAATGGGCAAGATGGGAATTGCAGGGACGGTGAAAAATTACTGTGTAACACCTAGTATAGAGTCATGTGGTTAGGAATATTCATACCAGAGATGTCATATATTTTAAAATGTTTGATTTGGCAGGTTTCTTGGTAGTGATCTGAGTTCTTTGCCTTGGTTCATAAAGAATTTCAGCCATCACTCCTCGTTTTGCCTTCATGCTTTAGGGGGCATATGTTACATAGTAATTTATCACCATGCTAATTTCACTTATCTGATCCTAAAATGCCACGTGACAAACCCTGTGCAATGTTTCCACCCTAAAGAAATATTATAATACATCCCCTGAAGACTCAAAGAAAATTGCCTTGGAAGATTACTAAAGGAACTTGGTCAAAATTATAGTTTCTTGGGTGAGTGTGTTTCCTGGTTTCATGCTCGTGCAGATGTCATACTAAAAATTATATCTTAGCGCTTCCAACACCTTTATTTTTTGGAAAACTGCATTGATCCGTTTCTGGCAGTGTTTCCTCAAATGGAGGAGAAGCTTTGACCTCTAGAAGTTTGAGGGCGACGAGTTGATTGTTAAATGGTGGTGATAGTGTCGAGCTCTTTGATTTTAGAGATTTGATCACATTCATGGGGTTTTATCCCTTAGAAATTGGACCTTCCTCCTCCTTTTATGGGCTCCAAACCTCTTCTCCCTTCCTATAAATTGGTCTCCATCCTTCCACTACTCGTTGGTCATTGTTGGGCTAGTCTGAACTCTCGTTCCCTTTACATTCTTGCACTGTGATAATGCCTAAGTTTTTCGGGAGAAGGAATACTTTAGAGCTTTGGTGAAGGAATCAAATTTTCACCAAAGGGAGGCCTCCAACATCAAGGCCTGATTTGTAAGCTCTTCCTTTCATATTTATCAATAAAACATCTAATGTTTTCTTTCTATATTTGTCTAATCTTTTACAAAAATATTCTATTACTCCTTGATTTGCTAGATAGCTAATGTTTATGATTATTATGTATTGGATTACATTTTTTTTTTCCTCTTGATCATCCAAAGGTATTCATGTGCCACTAGCAGCAATGAGCGAGCCTAAAAGGATCGTGGATCAAGGTCATCATCAACGTGTTCGAACATAGTGTTGGGAAAAGGTACCTCTATCTCTTTTCTTGTTGCATTCTGAATATTAGTTAAGAAAGCTTTGCATTAGAAGGTATCTCAAGTTGCTAGACCCACTCTAGGGATAGAGAGATCGCCTCTGTCCACAGAAGGGATTTATCTTGACAACAAATGTTAACTGGCAGTTACGAGGATAATTAATGCAGTGTAGCAGTTGTTGAGCGGTAACTGGAAGACTTGATGACTGAGAATATGGGTCCCACCCATTGGGTATAGGCACAAGGTTAAACTCTGAGCAGGTAGGAACCTAACAACCATTGATGATCGGGAGATCAAATATCTTAGATACCATCATTTTAGTGGAATATGATATATGTCTTGCATATTCCAACCCGTTGTCAATAGGGGATCGTCAGATCAACTCGGTTTTGATAGTCCCAATCAATAGTGCTTGAGAAATATACATGACTAAAAGTATGCAGAGTTATTTTAGGGATGTAACTCATTTTCTATTTTCATTATATGAATGCAATGATTATTAATTATTGATCTATTTTGTTTTATTTTTCTTATTTTTCTTTATATATATATATATATATATATATATATATATATATATATATATATATATATATATATATATATATATCTAAAAACGTACACAGGTGTAAAACTTCTAAAAAAAAACCTTTAAAAAAAAAATTTAATTTAATTAATTAATTAATTAATTTAATTTAATTTTTAAAAGGAGAACACCATGTAGGTAAGATGGTGTTTCATAAATTGGCCATTTATGGCATGACCAAATTCTTCTCCCTCAAAATTTATAAGGTAAAATGAATTTTCCCCTTCAACTTGATCGATTACGAATGGGCCCAACCATAAGTTATCAAATTTCTCATGCTTGTAAGGCTCCTCGTTCCTTTTATCCCACTTGAGGACCCAATCGTTAGGAATAAAAATCATATATTTGGCACGTTTGTCAAATATTTTCTTAATTTTTTCTTGATGCTTGTTAATTCATTCATATACTAGCTCTCTTTCCTATTGTAGTTGAATCATTTGGTTAATTCATCTTTGAAGGTAATTAGACTCTTCATTGACTTCTTGCAAATCCTTCATAACCTTCGTGTCTAAATAGAGCAGAAAGAAAACATCTAACACATAGACTAATTGAAAGGGTGAGGTTCCAATTGAATTTTTAGTGTTGATTCTATCTTCCCATACGACATATTTCAATGCTACATGCCAATTACGCTTTTTAGAGTGTAAATATTTCTTTAGAAATTTAATAATTTTTTTATTAGTGGATTCAAAAAGCACATTTAACTTAGGGTAATAGGCTATCGAATGACCTAATTTTAGTTTGTAATTGTAAAAGAAATTCTGAAAGGCCGTTGAATAAAATGTTTAACATTATCTACTATAATATTTTTAAGACACCAAAAATGTGAAAAAATATTTTCTGTTAGGAAGTTGATCACTGGTTTATCGTTAATTTTCCTTAAGGGGGTGGCTTCAACCCATTTAGTAAAACAATCAGTGGCAGTGAATATCCAACAGTGTTGATCATTGGAAGGAGGGTGTATTCCTCCAATGAAATCTTAACCCCATTGTTGAAAAGGATCTTCAACTATGATGGGTTTCCAAGGTAAGGAAACCATATTTTTCTTTCCTCGAAAGATCTGACACTGGTGACATGCTCTCACCTTCTTATTTACATCATGAAAGAGAGCAGGACAATAGAGACCACTTCTAAGAATATTATGGGAGGTAGTTCACCATGTGAAATGACTGCCATAAACTCTAATATGATGTTGTGTGATCAAATAATCTAATTTGGAGGGTAACATACAGTTTAAGAGAATACCCATTGGGTATTTCCAATACAACTCACCATTTATGATACAGTAATTTACAACTTTCAATTTTAGAGAACATCGTGCGGGTTTACTCAAGGAGCTCAAAAACTACATGGTATGAAGATAAATTATAAATCTCTATACCATTATAACGAGGAAAAATATGGATGAACGGTGGTATAGGCTGAAATAGGTAATAGAAACCGTGGCTACTTAACCTTTTTTTTCTTCATTTAATTATGTTGAAGTTTCGAGGGCGTATTGATTTATGCCTAACACATAAAATTTGGCTTCGTTTAATAACTTAGCCAATCCTCGACCCTTCAAAATCTTAATAGGTTTCAACTCTAGGTCATATTCCTTGACTTTAGCTATCCACTTCCCAATTATGATGGAGATGTTGGTGAGTTTGGGGAAATGCAAGGAGAGTTCATATAGACCATTTAATATATTGCATTGATTAGATAAACCATAAATAATATGTGGTAGTATAAGGTTATAATTAGTCATCCAATTGTTTTTGAACTAGTCACCTCTCGAAAATGATTCCAAAATAATTTTTGTGCTCAAATCGTCCCCATATATGAATGAATCAAATACACATTCACTGAGGACTCAGAATCTCTCCCGCTCTAGGTGCTGTAGGTTGACCACCAGTGCACCATAGGGGGTAACCCTTATGATAGTTATATAATTTTCAATAAGAAAATATAATAAAGTTAGATGATGATAATTTCTTCGTTGTAGCAGTTTTGTGGCATTAACAAAAGAGGAATTTATATCCAAAACAATATCTTAAAACTATAATCCATATGCAAATGATGAACCTTAACAATTAAATTTCAAGAATATGTTATAAGAAGGAAAAATAAAGGCAATATAAAAACCGACATAAATATATGAGATTCAAAGTCATGTAGAATATAATGGGAGATCATTGTAGCATGTAAAAATGTTCTTCAAGATTCCATTTCAATTATACGAAGATAACCATATTTAATAATAAATATTGAAACTTAAGAACTACAAAGATGATAGAAAAACTTCCCGATTTTAAAAGGAAAATTATATCGTGCACAAACAAATTACAAAAAATAACACTGTAACAATCGTAAATGTAAAACATAGATCTTATTTAAGTTAAGATATAATCTTATAAAACTAACGTCAATCAAAAGTTTATCATCTAGTCATTTAGATCGATAGGATATATATCAGAACATAAAGTATTAAACCAAATAATTACTAAACATGAACAAGTCTCAGATTTAGTTATGTGATTGTCATAAAAACAAAAAAAACAAAAATGGAAAGATACATCAAAACACAAGTAATAGCTTTAGTGATGTAATAAAATATTGTGTATCATGTACAAGCAGTTTTCACAAAATTGAAAATTAATACTTTTGTCAATAATTATAGGAAATTGAAAATTAGGGTCTTACATAGTTAGTCTGATAAATAACTATTTAAGTAAATCTCTTAAATGTAACAGATTAAAAATAATAATAAAAACTCATAAAATAAAATTTTTAGTCGTTATGATGCTTTCGTGGCTTTGAAGTTTTAACTTTCTTCAATGTGCCCATAGAGGAGAAACTATGCACCCCCCACATCCTTACTGTCGGTACTTGAGTAGTGATTAAAGGAATTTCGCTTCAGTCTTCTAGTTGCTTTGTTATATCTTACATTGGTGGAACTGCTTGAATCATTGAGGATACCTGCTCCACAACAATATTTCATTTTAAATGGTTCCTGTTGATGGGAAAATCTGTCTAGCCAACAGGAGGGGATCTCCCCGGTAAAAATTCCCAACTAGACTCTAAACTGTTTGGAATAGGGATCCCGTCCGGGGTGTGGGTCCAGCTACCGCTTAATTATCCTTTCCTTGGGTCTCAGTAGGAATCTATAAACCTGCGGACACACGCTTATTTGGATGATACAAGACACATGATTGTTGAATTAAATGAACATACAACACTATGCGTAGCAAGTTGAATTATAAAGCATGGGGCCAAAGGAAATGCTGTCAACAGCATATAATTAGGGTCATGCTTTTACACTATTCTAACCACAGAAGAAACAATTCTTTATGGCAGAATACCTTTCACTTCCTTAAATGTTTTTGGTGAAAATATAAATGTCAGTAAACAAAGTTATTAACATTCATTGAGAAAGAAAAATAAACTTAGCACCATTAACACATATTTAGAAAACTATAATGCATAAATGATGTAATTGGAGACACAGTTTCCTTAATCAAAAGATGTTAGAAACTGAAAACAGAATACTCATAATGTTCACACATTGACCAACATCCAAAAATGGAGTTAACACATGCTTGTATTCATACTCAAAAATGTGTAGTCCTTCTATACAATGCTCTATATCTCCTTGAGTCCCAAACAAAATGTCCTTTACAATCTCCCGGAGGAGGTATTTATAACACGCAGCTTGCCCTTTGGGCTTCTGAATTTTTTCCTTCTAGTCCATTGGGATGCCTTGCGACTTGGTGGGTTCTGTGACCTGCGACCTGGTCACTGTTGCGACCTACAACCTCAAGAAAATCAGTGACCTGCGACCTTGAGGAAAATCTGCGATTTGCGACCTGCGACCTTGAACAATTTGTGGCTTGTGGCCTTCTTTTGATCTCTGGATTTTATAACAATATCCATTATCCTGCATTCCTTGCTTTGAAAAATGGCTCTCTTGATTGCTGGGAAAAACTCTAGCTCATCGTGCAAACCAACAGCTTCCTCCTGCAGTCACATAGTTTAGGTTACATATCTTCATTGATTGAATAATAATGTTAGGGGCATATGTAATTACTTGCACAAGTAAAAAAAATGATAACTTTAGACCCCTGTGTGGTCAAGCGTTGTGTCATTGAGTCATCAAAGAGAACGGCCTGTGTAGGCTTTCCCTATGCCCCTTTGATCATTGTGCTTTATCCCCAACATTTTCCTTAGACTCCATCAAGTTGAAGCTATGATTGGTGTGAGGAAGCCCCTCGCTCTCCTCATGCTCGGCTGCGTCTAGTTTACTTATGTGTTAAAGCATACCAGGAGATAATGAGGTGCAAACCATGAAAATTTAGCAATGGCCTTGAACGATACTCTTTTGAACAAAGGTGCATGCTCGTCTTCAAGAACCTTGGATCTCTTTGATGGTGCAACAAAAACAAAAATACTCCTCTCCCGACACTGATTACCAAGCAAATTCTATATTGCCATCTAGGAAAAGTAGCACCATTTTCAACTATGGTCTTAAAACCATTGTAATGCTACCATAAATAAACATTGCTACCGTATATTTAAAACCACAATTATAAAATGAAGCCCATAACATTAACATATACTGTTTGACTAACCATAGGCTCCACGTGAATTAATGAAGGTTTCACATGAACTTGAAACACCATTTAAACTGGTTTGGAAGACGATGTATATCATTCTTCATTTATGTAACTAGCCTGTTTCTGCGACCTGGCGACCTGGTTGCATGGTCGGGAGGTCACACCTCGGATGACTTTGCATGCTTTGCGACCTGGCGACTTGGTCGCATAGTCGCATGGTCAGAGGGTCGCCATTCAGATGACTTTTCATGCTTTGTGATCTGGTGACTTGGCCACACAATCGCATGGTCATAGGGTCACCTTTTGGATGACTTTGCAATTTCTGTGACCTGGCGACCTGGTCACATAGTCGCATGGTCGGGGGTCGCGTAAGTGGCATATTCTGTTGGCCATAGTGTTTGCGACATTTGCGACTTGGTGATGGTCACGTAGTCACAAATGATTGGGTCGCAGCCTTCGATGGATAGTAACAAGGCTCCATACAGTTGCAGAACCTCAACTTCACTCCTCTACAAACGTTATTACGACTATCTGCACCCTCATGCATTTGTTTGGTTTTCTAGTGGATTATACAATTTCTGCAAGGCAATTACAATCGCACAGTTTGCAGTGGGGGTACATGCCACGAATGCGAGGAAAATTACTACATTGTCCTTTGGGAATTGGTTTTTGTTTTTTCTTTTGTACTGCTGTTTGTTTTGAGAGCCCTGGGTAGTCACTTTATTTTTAATAGTTATCTGTCTCTTCTTGATTATGGTTCAATCTTTGCTTAGTATAAAATTGATTTACTCCCCTTCGAAGAGCCGAATAGAGTTTGAGACCTTTTGAAGCTAGGTATTTCATCGATGTGCTTTGACTGATATCCATCCAGTTCACTGCTATTTATATCAGCATATTGATCTGAAGAAGTGAGTTCAACTGCGTTATCCCTCAAAATCTCCCTATCTAAATTATCTGATGTAACTATTTTACCACTACACACGTCTTTGTTGGAAGATATGTCCATCGACTTGGCCATTTTGTATGCTCCACTCTCAGATCAAGCTGTGCAAGGTCCTTGACAGTGGATTGAATAATGAATTGTACTCCTCAAATTTCAGAATCATTCCATTTCCTCAGCTGAACGATATAGCCAAGCTGCTCGATAGATCTAATCTGATCGAAGGCTATTTGCTTGGCATTGAGAACAAAAATCTCTAGTTGAACATTCATCTTGGAGTCATCTTGTTCGACTTGAATGTAATGAAGTAGCACAAAATTCTCGTTCTTTTCACTTAGACCTTCAATAGGATAATAAGGGTTTGTGCTAATGCTGCATATTCAACCACCAGTGACCTTCGAACCTCTCTTATGCGTCAATATAAAACTTATTTCAGCCTTTGGTAGTCCGATCTGAAATTGCGTTGATGCACTGGAGTTGTATACGAAAACGCCTCAAGTTTTAGCGGCCATTTCGACTAATTTTCCAATAAAAAAAACCTGCGCCATTTGCTTAGAGAAAAATCGATAACTGGAATAGGCCTCAATTCTAGGTGGTGTCGTGCATGGAGAGGGAAGTCGAGACATTAATATGAGCGGTTAACGAATATCATCAATGCATTCCTGGGGTGTGATGTACGCAATGCTTGGCATTTGAAAATTTCTTCCCTGGGGTGGAAAACGATGGTGTTGTTTCATGTTGGTCAAACATACCCTTTCACACGTGGCGAAGAGCCAAAATTCATGCCCTGGACTACTTCATGCCCGATTTTCTTACACTTTTCATGGTCTTAACTCATCGTTGTAATAGTAAGTATAATGGAGGCAACAAAGGGAGAGTGTCTGTGTGGGACGTAGTTACCATCCTCAAATATACAACAAGAATACTTATTTCGTCCTCCTACGAATGAAGATGAGACACAATAGATGGTGGAGTCATACTCAAACATGTGTTTTACTAATTTTCCCATATGTTTTCTGAAAATTTCAATCATATCTTTGGTGATCTTTGTCATATATATCTTTAAACTTACTGGGGTCCCGCTGAGTGATGCGAAAATGAGAGCCTAGAATGCCAAGAGTTGCTTCCAAAAACCCTGTCGTAGCTACTGTATTGCGAATGAATGCCTGTGGTTGCTTCGAACCACCACCTTCGTCATTGTCACCAGCTTTCAACACTATAAAGACATACTTGAATAAAGGCACTAAAGTTTAATATCCGAAAGGAAAAGGAGAATGCTCCAAGTATCTCTTCACTATTTTTGGAGTGCTGAATGTCTTCAGCACAAGTACTTATGAAGACATAGAGCGGGGAGATACTTAAATTTCCATGGAAAACACCAATAATTTGATATGGCAATGCCATAACACTCTTCCAGGATTCTTATATTCCACAACGAAATGAGTCTAGGTATCCAATGTGCATCAGTGAAGAATTTTGTTGCATCGGTCAACCATGAACAATTATTTCCTTGATCCTCTATCTGAATGAACATATACCACACTATCCTCCATCTAAAAATAATGTTAACTTGCTCCTCCTTCTCACTTGTGGGCATATCCTTGTCATTTGCCTTAACAATGGTCTTCAATGGTAGCTTTAAGTCTCATCCCCACCTGGGCAGGGGCATGTGGATGAAAGTGTCCTGTTTCACAGTTGTGTCCTTGTTGTTGAGCTTAATTTACTGCAGTTGTGGACGACACATGAGTTTATCACTGTGATTGACCAGATCGCTGTACTCTAGATAAATTATATGAGACCAATGAGCTTAAGAGAAGTACTCAAACAACATGCTTAATGACCCATGGCGAGAGGGCTGCTAATGTACATCCTCAATGCACAGAAAATTTCCTATTCGAGTGTGTGCTTGATGATCCCTCCCACACATGGCGTGATTGCAGCAAAAGAATCTGATCGTGATGGTGAGAAAGCTCATGAGGGGTTGGGGGTAGGTCACGGGGATGTCACTGACTACAGGTCAGGTGAAAGACCTTAATGGCTAAGTGAGCAGAGGGGGACCCGAAATTTTGAATATACCCAAAATTTTGGGTGTTGTTGTAGCGACTACAACAATTCCCAAACTTAGCCATTTTATCCTATTTCGTAGTCAGCAACCAAGGCACATTTTTTATATTTTTTTATCACCACCAACATTCAATATCTAATATGGTACCAAGTTGTACAAATTTTTTGTAGTAATCTCAACCAAAATGGAAAAGTATCTATAAAGACCATTTATGATTGTAGCTGGTGAAACTGCTTCTTCACCTTGTATGGCCAAGAAACTGAGATCTTGTTCTGTATTCTTCAATTTATCAAAAAATTCCTCTTGAGATATTACCCAATTACCTTTTCCCCAAAACGAGGGCACGCCAAACCTGTCGAGATAGTTCCTGTCAGCTCTAAAGTCATGTATTTCCTTAGTATCCTTTTCTAATTCTTCCCACATTACTTGCATCGTGGCACACTTTTATTTTAGCCTACAAAGGGAGAAAATACATTGATATTTGGGAGGAAAACTAAGCTCTCCTAAAGTTTCATATTCTAAAGTATTTATAAGATCGATGAGTGAATCAACATACTTCAATATTTCCTCAAGATTTGAATTTGTACTCTTCACTTCTAAGTTTGCACTCTTAATAATACCCTTTTCACTGTCCAAAAGGATTTCAATGTAGACCTTGACAATAGAATTTTTTTTTTTTAATGAAATCCCTCTATATCTCTCCTTTGGCCTATATTAATACCTACTTTCTTGTTGTGCTACTTCAGAAAAAGTTAAAATATATGACTTTATTCTCGTTGTAGAGGCTAGAGAGGCAAGGGTTACTGGTTCCATTTTGATCTCTTGCATCTGCATTTCAGTACAGCTTGGAACAACGTGATTTGTTACCTCGTCTTCTGTAGGTGCAGGTGACCCTGTTGTATGGTATCATACATTGGTAATAGAACATTATCCGCTTTTTCCATTTCATCCCCGCTCTCATGAATATAGGCTGACAACCCTGCATGTTTCTTTAATCCCGAGATTATTCCCAAAGGATCATAATGCCACATATTGTCCTACAAAAGACTAAAAGGCAACATTTCATTTTCCAGGGCATCTATTGCATTCTTATTTTTAGAAATTTGGGGTGAAATGTCATATGGATAGCTAAATAATGCCACCTTTTTCTTAGAGACAAAATTCAATTCATTCATAACAATATTTTACATAAGAACTTCAAAAGAAAACAATAAGGGCGAAACATACTTTGGTAGCTAAAAGGGATGGTTTTCAAAACCATATAAATGAATCACAATAAATTTAGGGTATAAAAACCAACTCCCTATACTTTGCTCTTCGATAAGCCTTAATGTTCATCTCTATTCTCATGATATTTTATTTACGTTTGCCTCTATTAATTTGAATTTTAGTGAATATGCAAAGAAATCCATATGTTGGGCATACGAGTCAGAAATACGCTGAGGATAAATTATGTCAGTCCATATATAAACTTCCTGTTCTTTATTGTTGACACCTTTAATTATCATAAGGAAATTGGTAGATAGAGAATAGGAGGGATAATTGAATATAACTAAATGGATTAAATATGTGCAGTGGCGACAGGAAATAAATGGGACAATAGTCGAGAGATTAGTTATGAGGTCTTGGGTTAGATATTTAGGAAAATTGATCGTCTGGTAGTCTGGTTGAAGAGTGTCAATTCGTATGGCTAAGAAGAGTGATGCATCCATTTTTGTATCATATTCTAGCCTGAAAATAATGGAAAAAATAGAGATCAACGTTTGAAAAAAGGGTTCCAGCGATTGAGTCAGTATGGGAAATTACAACTTTAGCTTTGGATCAGGACTTTCAAACAAGGTTTTGATAAATTTCAATTTATTGTCTTCTACTGAAGTAATAAACTCTTTATCTAACCCCTTATGGGTTATATAAATTCCTTGGGAAGGAGTGCCTAACATCTTGGTGATTATTTATTCATCTAATTTCATAAAAAAATTGTGGCTAGACTGAAAGAAGAAGGTTTACTATTCAAGCTTATAATGCCCGATAAGCAACAAAATGGAGTCGGGGTCAAAATGGATAGGAGGGAGGGTGGTTTCTAAGACTCCAAACTTCAATAGGAAGATATCATCATCTGATACACTAGTAGAATATGTTAAAGTCCTTTTAAGAGTCAAAACATACGTAAGACAGACGTTAGTGTCTTGAACCTCGGCTAGCTCATTTACCAGAGCTTCTTTAACTAAAGACTCAAACATTATGAATTTTTGCAAATAAATTACCAACCTAGTGAAAGAAAAGCAAGAAAAAGGAACTTATCGGTTTAATGTAAGTGAATTCTATATGATGCACTTCCTTAGAGGTTATATTTCTCCATTGACGGGCTCCTAGAGTGGCATGCATAAGAAAAGGAAAAACGAATGAATCAGAAAATATTGGTGGTATTAAGGTTACATGGGGGTTACAAGGATAATTAATGCAACGAAACAATTGTCGAGTGGTTACTATCAGACTCGACAAATGAGAATTTGGACCCCACCTATCAGGTATAGGCATATGGTTAAAATCCGAGCGGGTATTAACACGACAACCATTGATGATTGGGAGATCAGATTTTTGGGATAACATCGGGTTTGTAGAATACACTATATGTCGTGCATGTTCCAATCTGATGTGAATAGGGGATCGTCGGATCAACTCAGTTTCAAGGTCCCGATCCATCGGGGGGAAATTCCTCCCTTAACTTCTACACATGTTTGGGTGCAATGAAGCGGATTGAGAAGGTGATCATGCATCGAATGGTCAAGGCAATGGAGAGTTGACCAGACCTTATGTTCATCGTGAATTTATAATAAATCTAAAACATGGGGATGAATCAATCCAATGGGCCATTTCCACCACTAATTTTGGAAGGTAGCGAATCAGTCGCCCAAATTTGTGAACGTGATACTATCTACCCCAATCACCTTAAATATAAAGGATTTAATTTACTAAGTTCACAATTACGTCTTAAAAATCTTGTAATGGGGTGAATTTTAGTGTACAACAATAACGAAATTAATATTTATTCGTAAGTGACTATATGAGAGTCAAGGCCAAGAATTGATAGTTTCCTATCTTTGCATTGTGTATGGTTTATTTTTTTCCTTTTGGCACATAAATTTCTCTTCAAGTAAAAAAATCACAATTTTCAAACTCTCAAGTGAAACATTCATACTGCCCAATCTTATAAATTTTTTTATCATTAAAAACTAATAAAACCATCAGGTTTGGGGGTTGGTCCACTTTCTAAGGGTGAAAATTAAGGAAGAAAATTGTTTATCATTAATAAAATACTTTATAAATGAAGATATGTTTGTTCATATTGGAAACACCTTATATCCTTGTTCTGCATGGAATATTTTCAAATATCTATTTGATATTCAAACAGACAAAATGGTTTGATCTTCAATTAAAATTTCTTCAACAAAATCTATTTTGAAAGGGGAGATTTATAGAGTATATTTCTACACTTAAAAATATCAAACAAGAAATCATCACCAAAGGGTTTACTTATTTCGATGATAACTTGATGGAAACTTTCCTAATTGAAATATTTCCAACATCATACAAACACTTCTTAGAAACTTTACAATTGATAGGAAAATTGGAGAAAACATCATTTGATTAGCTAAATGACTTATTAACTTAGCGTGATAAAACATTTGGGAAGAAGAAACAAGTTGGAAAATATGATTTATTTACAAGGGTGAAATCTAGTAAATCACCAATTGATATTACATGAGAAAGAGGAGATAAATGAATAATAGAGGAAAAGGTAATCAAAACTAGTGGTATCGTTGAGGAAGAGGTTGTGTGTGTAGTCAAGGAAGAGGAAATAGTAAGTCTCAACAAGGATCAACTAAATTTAGAAGAAGTCATTAAGAGAGACCTCCAAACCATGGTCAATAATATGGAATAGGTCGAGACTTAGGCCAATTTATAGGCAGATGTTGCAACAGGCTTGGTCATTATGCAGAAAATTGTGAAACTCCAAACAATAAGTTGTTCATGTTTAAGAAACACTCAAATTTAACACAATGAAATTTTTTTAATGATTAAGAGGATGATGATTTTGAATATGTATTCACTTCTCTTTAACATTTTGAATTAAGAGATTTAGTGGTCTACAATTGGTCACTTGGGATTGATTATGAATGTGTATGGATATTATATACAAGGGCCACTCAACACATGAATTTTAGAAGAGACTTATTTTGGAAATTTCGTGAATGTAGACTAAATTAAATTTTCTTATATGATTATATGAAACACACTTTGTGGGAAATGTATTGGTACAGTTTTTCTTCC
The DNA here is from genome assembly GCA_034641835.2 of Pinus albicaulis. Classification (NCBI taxonomy): domain Eukaryota; kingdom Viridiplantae; phylum Streptophyta; class Pinopsida; order Pinales; family Pinaceae; genus Pinus; species Pinus albicaulis. The sequence continues at coordinate 3,642,914 of CM076577.1, forward strand.
TAGAAATTCAGAGAGAATGATTTTAAATGTTTGGTATGTACCAACGTTTAAAAAGAATTTTTTGTCCTTCGTGATGGTTTGAAAACTAGGACATCAAATTATAGTTAAGCGTGAGTTAGTTAAAATCAAATCCACAAAAAAAAAATCCAAAAAATCATCACATGATACAAATATGGAAAGCTCGTAGGATGAAAGGAAAGTTGTTTCCTCGAAAGAAAGCTTTTGTAGGAGTAGTGGATTAAAATATTTCACTTATAAGACTATGGAATTAAAAATATGGGAACTAAAAAATTTATTGTATTTTTGAACTTCAAATGAAAGGAATGTTTAAATGTTTTCCAACCTTTAAAAAGGAAAATACAATATGTATAGCATGAATTTATGGAAAACAAAATAGAGTGATGTTTCCTATAGGATCATGGTGAGAAAAGAGATGTTTTCTACTTATTCATAGTGATAATTGTAGTCATATAAATACTTGTATTGGAGGATGTAAATATATTTTACGTTTCACTAATGATTTATTCAAATGAATTGGTTCTACTTTTCCAAAGAAAATTCATAATAGTTTGAAAATTTCAAAATTTTCCATCACTTGGTTGGAAAAGAAGCCAAAGAAAAGATAGGAACATTGAGGACAGATAATGGCAGAAAATTCACTGTAAGTGAATTCGAAAATTATTTCATAGATAAGCACATTTGAGGGAATTCATAAATCTAACACTCCCTCCAAACCCTTTGTACTATTTGTTAGCACTCCGTCAGATTCCCAAGGTTGAAGAAGCAATCCAAACAGAGGTAACCACAAACCAAACTTTTCACTTGGTAGCCAGCCCTACCAAGTAGGAGAGGGCTCTATCCACAAGGTCACAAACAAGAGGGCTGGAGGACTTAGGGTTTTTAGTCTAGATATGAGTGCAAAGGTTGTTTTGATTTGATTTGGTTGGGTTTCATTGGATGAAGATATTAGGTCAAGGGAGCTAGGTTAGGGAAAATGAGATAATACTCATGAGAAGCTAGGAAGAGCATGGGATATGTATTCTTCCGAAACAGAGGAAAATGGACAAATTATGATATCTTTCCCTAAACAAAGCTTGAGCAAGCATGTGTTTTTCCTATCAACTTGAAAGAAATCATACAATAGAGATGAAATGAACATGAAGATAATAAATTATAACATATGAAATTGGAGGGAAAATAATGATAAAAATCATACTGCATGTCTCCCAAAAAAATAGTTGCAACTCTTCTTTATTAACTGGCCAAACTGAGTACATTAGTTCCTTTATCAACAAGCTAACATAAAAACTGATTCAAAGCATTAAAAATGAGTAAAAAATCACATTATATAGGCCTAAAACAACCTCTCCCAACCTCAGGGGTCGAATCCCTAAGTTGAGAAGCTTATCCACAATAATCTGAACTGATACCAGAGTGTAGGGAGGTCCAAGTGAATCCTCCCAAAATATCTATAGGTCAAAGCAAGGGCAAAAATTTAATTTTTAGGTAATTTTTTTACGTTTTCACTTGTCAAATCTGTAAATCAAGGTTGGAAACATGGTTTTCTGGAATGCATATGTCTTTAGGAATCCAATGGTAGTTTTATTTCCCTCAAAAGGTGCTCCAAACATTTGCATAACACCTAGGGCACTGCACAAAAGACCAAATTTATGCTAAATGCCTCTTCAAAAATACTGAGAAAATCCCAGATTTTGCAAAAAAGTTTCAAAATGCCTCAAAATTGGTAGAATGGCTGATGATGATGTGGCTAGGCTTGGAGGGAAGCCTCAAAAAGTATGTCCAATTTTTCTTCTCTTCCATGGTCAAATATTCAATCTTTGCATTGGCTCTTTTGAGCTTGGCCATTGCAATTTTCTCCTTCAAATCATCGTACTTGACTTTCCTCCTCAATAGGTCATTGTCTTTGTTAGCCTTTGCTAGAATCTTCTCCAAGTTATGATTTTCTCTATCAAGCCATGGCTCCCTGTTTTCACTGATCACTATAGAAAGTTTCTCATTTAGGGTTAGTTGATGAACAAGCTCAGCCTCCCTTTGTCTTTCTAGATCTAGAGTTATTTTCAGCCCTCTAGTTCTAGGTATATTTCTTCGTACCTATTCCACTTTTTCATCAAGAGAGCCATAATTTTCAAGTGTTTCATCTAGCATGTCTTTGGCATTTTATTCCTCCCTTTGAACAGTGACATACTTGACCTCATCAATGACATGTTTAGTCTTCAATTTCTCATTCTCCTGCTCAAGGAAGTTTATGACATATTTGGCCCTGTCAAGATTATTTTGGAGCTCCTTAATATTTACATCCTTTCCTTTGATGGTTGCATTAGTTATTTTTTCATTTTCATCCTCATCTAGGTCAACAACCTAAAATTCCTGTTCTTCTTCATGAAGTTCCTCCTCATCATGAATGACTACCTCAATCACCTTTTCTTTATCTTTTTCCACCTTCTTTGTTGTTGTAGAAGCCATGGCCCCTTCCACTATATGTGGAGAAAAAACATGCATGTGACCTCTCTGGTAGGTTTTTAGCAATGGCTCAACCTCAACCATACTATGCCACTTAGGCTCACTTTCCTCAATCCTGCTAGGCATCCCAATGTCATGATGAGATGGAGATGAAGGAGGTAAAGGGGACTGATCTGATGATGATGAATGTGTTATGGGTTGAGATGGAGGGATGGAAGTGGATTGTTGGGATGATGAAGGGAAATTTGTGCATAATAAGTAGATGGATCTTTGAAAACATCATTAGCTATGAAGGTACTCCATTCAATGTTTAGTTAGTTGAGATGATAGAGGACTATGATTTTGATAAGGGAATGATGAAAAAGAATTTTCATTTTTTATTCATACTCCTTTTTCTGGGCATTGTATGCCATCTTCTGAATGCTCTGTAAAAGATAATACGCTATTTTAAGCATCCTTACCCTAGTGAAATTCATTAAGAGTCAGATGTGATAAGAATAAAGCCTTGAAAATATACCTTCACATGAAAAGTATTTCATGATTATCTTCATCATTGGGGCATATCTGTCAAGAAGGTGAGAAAAAGGAAAAAACATCTTTGTCTGATTTTGGTGCCTTGGTTTTAAAAATAAGTCAAAGTCTTGTTTCTTCAAATTACCTTTATTGAACCACTTCTCCCCAAGATTTGTGATCCCGGTGGCGGCTGAAATAATAGCAGTTGATACCATCTAAAGAAACTTGGTTTTCATAGATTCTATATATGAAAAGTCTGGTCAACATGGGATGGTGTTAGGCCCTTTGAATTTTCTCACAGAAATCATAACAACCAACATGTTTGAAGCATGTCACAGTCAATGGAGAGGCCAAGAGTTCCCTAGTGATGGTATGTTCCAAGTTTGAGTGCTCTTCCCCCTTTATGTGGCTTCCTCACCTCTGTTTCCTCTCCTTCACTAAATGATGTGTTTTCTTCCTCTTTTTCCATGGTGTTTTTATCAAAACCCCAGGGAAGTGGATGGTGTGAAATATGTTTTTATCAATGGGGAATGGGAAAGGGAAAATGAAGGAGATGGTGCTACAAATTTATGAAATGGGGGAGGGGAAGGGAATAGTAGTATAATGGGATTTTTAGGATGGGGATTTGGGGATTGGGAGCCTAAGTAAATGTAGCACCTAGGACTTAGGGTTTTGGGAAGAAGGGTCAGTGAAAGGGATTTTTTTAAAACATGTGTTTTGGAATTAAAAAGTGTAATGGGAATACTAGGGTTTTTTTAAACTATTTACCAAATTATACCCTAAACTTCACAATACTCAACACATGCACTTGATGAAAATGATATTTTAATAGCATGATATCTTACTCATTTGCTGGAGGTCAGTGACTGCCTTCGTGAAGCTTTGGAAACGATTTTTTGCCACTTGAACACATTTCTATGGTGTCCTGTTCATTGGCGTCCTCTATTAAGAATTTGTGCCCTCACTAGAGAATTTGTGCCCTCAGCAGAGAATTTGCGCCCTCAATAGAGAATTTGTGCCCTCGCTCAAGAATTTTCCCCCTCAACTCTGTATTTTCACCCTGCCTTCAGGGTTTGCGCCCTCAACTCTGCATTTGCGCCCTCTGCTCATTTTTTTTTACCAATTTCGCCCAGAAAATAAAAAAATTCATCTCTTAGAGTGATTTCTTTGTGTTTCGAGGAGAAAAATGATTTTTAAATGGTGTCAAGGAGTCATAAAAACTTAAGTGAATTTTAATTTACATTGGAAAACCCACTTTTCTAATGTTTCATTTCACCTTTTTGAAAAAATTGATGATTACCCTTTTCCTTTGTTTTTCCTTCTTTCCGGGATGATGTTTCTAGAGTTTGGCACTTTTCACTTTCAGTTTAGCATGTGAAGTTTGAGTTGGAAGCTTGGGACAAAACTTATTACATATATTGAGCATAAAATTACATAAAATAAGTTACATCTCTGCTTTAAATAAAATTACATTTTGGTATGAAAATCATGCTCTGAAATCCAAAATAACAACTTTAAAAATGATATTTACATGCTGATAAATCCTTTGCACATGATTGAGAAATTATTATTTGAGTCACTCTCACACCTTTGCTAACCTTATTGAGATGAAATCACATATTTACGAACCTTGAAAAATGAAACCTAATTTACCTAATGGGACCTTGGATGAATTTGACTTCATGGTTGAATTTGACTTCCATAATGACATAATGAAATGAGCTTTTAAGATTTTTTTATGGGCAACAAGACATGAAGGTGGGTCAGCAAATGTGAAGTTTTGAGGGAGAGTGAGGTTTTATTACTAGGGTTACCATCAGTGAATCTATTTTTTGCATGACCTAATGGAATGATAAAAAATTTCTTTCGTGGGACCCCTCAAGTGAATATAAAAAGAGTGATTTTGATTAGTGATGGAAAAATTCAATTTATGACACTAACATTAGCCTTATTGGGGATTTAAGCTCCTTGGAGGTGTCAAGAACACCGTAGACCAAGTGCCTAACCATTGGGCCAATGCGATAAAAAAACCCAAACTGAAATGCAGGACTAAATAATAACAACTCAATGACACAAACTGACTTTGAAACTGTCTGAAAATAAAAAAATTACTAAACTTATTGATGGCAGCATATAATCGAGACTTGAGGGATTCAAATCCCGATGAAAACCACCTTTGTGTTTGAAAGCATATGTACAATCATGCGATATCAAAATTCTAATGTAACCAATCAAGAAAATGCCTCCTTGATTGATTCTCCTAATCAGATTCTCTGGAAAACAATAAATATTTACAATTTGGCAGCCAAAAACATAGCTAAAAATGATCTCCATCATTACTGAATACTGCAATAATTACCTTCACTGTTGACTAAAATAAAATTTCCAATGGATCTTGAAAAAAATGAAAATTTACCTCTTGCTGATCTAGAAGAAACAAAGTACCTTTTTATCTTGATTTTGATCTCCCTTCATAATGTACCTTAGCAAGAGTGATTTTCTGGTCGTTAAAAACCTCTGAACAAATAGGTGAGAAAATTTCTTCTTGAAATAAAAATTCTAAACATGAAACATGAGAAGAAAAATCTGAATGACACTCCTCAATGCACTGGTCCTCTACAATTTGAATACATTGTTGATCATCTTCATATGACATGGCAACAAGATGGTCATGTTTCTTATCACACTCATTATTCATAAGAGGGAAAAATTCAGATTGTTCATGAAACTCAAAACTTACATTCCTATCATTTACCACATAATCATCCAAAGAAGATTTTTCACTTACTTGAACAAATATCTCATCTTGTTTTTCAGAAAAGGATTGGATTACCTTCTCCAGAAGCTTTGTTCTGATGGGATGAGAACACTTAGGCCAATAAATTTGTTTTCTTCATTCGAGGTGATCTCAAGAATAGAGCTCTCCTTCATGGGATCTGGAACAACATACTCTTCATCATCACAATCTGAATCTAGATCTGGATCAACTAGCTTGATTTTACCACAATTTGAAGTTGGAACTTCATTTTCCTACATACCATCTTCTACAGCAAGTAGATCTGAAATAAGACCTTGCCTTCCATCATTTTAAACTCTACAAATATCTTCAGCATGCAGAAAAATTTCTTGGGCATCTTGATAAGTATCCTCTAAGCTTTCTTTATGCTGCTGAAATGGATTTTCATACAGGGCTTCCATGATCTCATCTTCCATGAATTCATCATCTTCATAAAGTTTCTCAAGATTTTCAATTAAACTATCAACATGTTTACAGCAGCTCTGAACTAATATTAATGATGGACATGGTTCTTTATACCTTTCAAAGAACATGGTATGAAAATAATTTAAACAATAAATACAAGCAGGAAGAAAACTTTCATACCAAGATCGGGCTTCATCTTCTACAGTGACCATGAATATCTTCATCAAGAAGTCTTCAAGAAAATCAATCTTTAATCTATGCACATGCATGTGAAATCTCACCAGATGAAGAGCAGCATCATTACCTTTCACATTTTTGAACTTAGGAAGATATGTCATACAATTAACCCGAGGCATGTTGTTTGGAAAACCTGGTATGTGATCTCGGCTCATGGGAGCATACCTTAAAGCAATTGAATCCATTTTGAAAACATTGAAGTCACCAAGAAGTTATTCAGGCTACCGATTTTTGAGGGGTGGAGTCACCATGAGAATTCTGAATCTAGGGATTTTTTGACACTAGAGTCACCAGGTGAATGCTGCACAACCTTATTATGCTTGATCATTGTTCACCATAAAAAATCAGATCTTATCTTTGTCTTTCTTTCCCAAGGAATATTTGATATTTTGTTCCTTGAAAACGGTGCCAGAATGTTAGCACTCTGCTAGATTCCCAAGGCTGAAGAAGAAATCCCAATAGAGGTAACCACAACCCAAAATTTTGGCTTGGTAACTAGTCCTACCAAGTCAGAGAGGGAACTCTCCATAAGGTCACAAACAAGAGGCTTGAAGGAATTAGGGGATTTAGGCTAGATATGAGTGCAAAGGTTGTTTTAATTTGATTGTGTTGGATTTCACTGGATGAAGATATTAGGTCAAGTGAGCTAGGTCACGACAATTGAGATAGGGTTGTAGAGATTCAATGGAGCAAGGTAGGCATAAGGCTTAACACTTTAAAGATGATTGTGATGAGATGGTTTTAAGACAGATGAGAATATAGGAAGAGCATGGGATATGTATTCTTCCTAAACAGGGGAAAATGGACAAATTTTGATATCTTTCTGTAAACAAAGCATGATCAAGCATGTTTTTTTCCTATCAACTTGAAAGAAATAATACAATAGAGATGAAGTTAACATAAATACAACACATTAGAACATATGAAACTGAAGTAAAAACAATGATAAACATCATACCACATGTATCCCAAAAAAATAGCTGCAACTCTTCTTTATTAACTAGCCAAACTGAGTACAATAGTTCCTTTATCAACAAGATAAAATCCAAGCTGATTCTTAACATTGAAAATGAGTAAAAACTCACATGATATAGGCCTCAAACAACCTCTCCCAACCTCAGTGGTCGAATCCATAAGTTGAGGAGTTGATCCATAATAATCTTAACTAATACCTAGAGTGTAGGGAGGTCCAAGTTACTCCTCCCTAAATTTATTCATACTGATTCATTTGACTTAAGGATAACTTTTACCTAATGAATGTACACCTAGGTAACTTATCCATAGCATAATTACCTTTACCATCATTAATTACATAGGTAGAAACTTGATTTTATGAATAAAATTCAAAATTTCAGAGAAATTTCAAAAATATGAGCAAATATTCATGTGCGCCCTCCTTGTGTCATTTGCGCCCTAGAAGTGTCATTTGCGCTCTCCATGTTCAAGGAAACTTTTGGTTGATTTGAAAGTGTCAAAATCATGCCCAAGATGGCTTGTTGTAAATCCCTTCCAGTCCTCTTTCTGAATATGCCTCCAGCTTCGAAAATGAAGGTCATTTCCCCCCTCAAAATGTCATTCTCCCAAGACTAGTATTTGCGGAGCACCTAGGTCAAAACAAGGGTGGAAAGGTGATTTTTAGGTAATTTTTTGACCTTTTCGCCTTTCAAATTTGCAAATCAATGCTTGAAAAATGGTTTTGTGGAATGAATATGCCTTTAGGAATCCAATGGTAGTTTTTTTTTCGCTAAAAAACGGCTCCAAACATTTGTGTAGCACCTAGGGCACTGTGCAAATGACCAAAATTTCTGCTAAATGCTTGTTCAAAAAAACTCAGAAAATCCCAGATTTTGCAAAAAAATTTCAAAATGCCTAAAAATTAGTATAATTTTTGATGATGATGTGGCTAGGCTTGGTGGGAAGCCTCAACAAGTACGTCCAATTTTTTCTTCTCTTCCATGGTAAAATCTTCAATATTTGCATTGCCTCTTTTGAGCTTGGCCATTGCAATTTTCTCCTTCAGAGCATGGTGTTTGACTTTCCTCCTCAATAGTTCATTGTATTTGCTATCCTTTTCTACAACCTTCTCCAAGTGTTGATTGGACATATCAAGCCATGGCTCCCTATTTTCACTGATCACTATAGAAAGTTACTCATTTAGGGTTAGTTGATCAGCAAGCTCAACCTACCTCTGTCTTTCTAGAGCTAGAACTCTTTTCAACCCTCTAGTTCTAGGTATCTTTCTTAGTACTTGTTCCTCTTTTTCATCAAGCAATACATAATTTTCAAGTGTTTCATCTAGCATGGATTTGGCCTTTTCTGCGTCCCTTTGAGCAGTTACATACTGGAGCTCATCAATGAACTGTTTAGTCTTCAATTGCTCATTCTTCTGCTCAAGGAAGTTTATGACATATTTGGCCCTATCAAGATTATTTTGGAGCTCCTTAATCTTGAAATCCTTTCATTTGATGGTTGCATTAGTTATTTTTCCATTTTCATCCTCATTTAGGTCAACAAGCTGAAATTCTTGTTCTTCTTCATGAAGGTCCTCCTCATGATGAATGACTGCCTCAATTACCTTTTCGTTACCTTTGTTCACCTGCTTTGTTGTTTTAGAAGGCATGGTCCCTTCCACTCTATGTGGATCAAACACATGCCTGTGAACTCTCTGGTAGTTTTTTGGCAATGGATCAACCTCAACCATACTAGCCCACTTAGGCTCACTGTCCTCAATCCTGCTAGGTAACCCAATTTCATGATGAGATGGAGATGAAGGAGGTCAAGGGGAAAAATATGATGATGATGAATGTGCTGTGGGCTGATATGGAGGGATGGAAGTGGGTGTTTGGGATGATGAAGGGACATTTTTTGTATGTTGATTTGATGGCTCTTTGAAAATATCATTAGATATGAAGGTACTCCATGCAATGTTTAGTTGGTTGAGATGATAGAGGACTATGATTTTGATAAGGGAATGATGAAAAATAATTTTCATTTGCTATTCATATTCCTTTTTCTGGGAAATGTATGCCATATTCTCAAACCTTTGAAAAGAATAATAGGATATGATAAGCATCCTTACCCTAGAGAAATGCATTAAGAGATGGATGTGATAGGAATAAATCCTTGAAAATCTAACTTCACATGAAAAATATTTCATGATTATCTTCATAATTGGTGCATGTCTGTCCAGGAGGTGAGAAAAAGGAAAGAACCACTTTGTCTAATTTTGGTGTCTCAGTTTTAAAAAGAAGTCAAAGTCTCGTTTCTTCAAATTACCTTTCTTGAACCACTTTTCACAAACATTTGGGATCCCGGTGGTAGCTAAAATAATAGCAGTTGATAAAGTAAAAGTGACACCAACTAAAGAAACTTGGTTTTCATGGAGTCTAGATATGAAAAGTTCGGTCAACATGGGATGGTGTTGGACCCTCTAAATTTTCTCACATAAATCATAACAACCAACATATTTGAAGCATGTCACAGTCAATGGAGAAGCCAAGAGTTCCCTAGTGCTGGTAGCTTCAAGTCTAAGTTCTCTTCCCCCTTTATGTGGCCTCCTCACCTCTATTTCCTCTCTTTCACTGAATGATGTGTTTTATTCCTCTTTTGCCATGGTGTTTTTATCAAAAGCCCAGGGAAGTGGATGGTGTGAAATATGTTTTTAGGAATGGGGAATGAGAAAGGGAAAATGAAGGATATGATGCTAGGGATGTATGAAATGGGGGATGGGATAGGGAATAGTAGTATCATGGGATTTTTAGGATGGGGATTTGGGGATTGGGAGCCTAGGTAAATGTAGCACCTAAGGCTTAGGGTTTTGGGAAAAAGGGTCAGGGAAAGGGAATTTTGTAAAACAGGGGTTTAGGAATGAGTTTTTGTAATTATAGGAAGGATGCAAAGGTGTAGGAGAGTGAAATTTTGGGACTTCAAAAGTGTAATGGGAATACTAGGGTTTTTTAAACTATTTCAAACATCAAATTCTACCCTAAACTTCAAAATACTCAACATATGCACTTGATGAAAATGATATTTTAATGGCATGAGCTCTTACTCATTTTATGGAGGTAAATGAGTGGGTTCGAGAAGCTTTGGAAATTATTTTTTGCCGCTTGAACATGTTTTTGGGGTGTCCTGGTCATTTGCACCCTCTGTTAAGCATCTGCGCCCTAAATAGAGAATTTGCACCCTCAACAAAGCACTTGCACCCTCACTCAAGAATTTGTGCCCTAAACTCTACATTTTCACCCTCGCTCAAGGATTTGTGCCCTAAACTTTGCATTTGTGCCCTGCCTTCCGCGTTTTCATCCTCAACTTTGCATTTGCGCCCTCTACTAAGTTTTTTTTACCAATTTCGCCAAAAACTCAAAATTTTGGTCTCTTAGAGTGCTTGATTGGTGTTTGGAGGAGAAAAATGAATTTGAAATTATGTCAAGGAGCCATAAATACTTAAGTGAATTTTAAATTATATTGGAAAACCCACTTTTCTAATGTTTCATTTCACCTTTTTGAAAACATTGTTGATTACCCTTTTCCTTTGATTTTTCTTCTTTGGAGGATGATGTTGCTAGAGTTTGGCACTTTTCACTTTTAGTTTGGCATGTGAAGTTTGAGGTGGTAGCTTGGGACAAAACTTATTACATATTATGAGCATAAAATTACATAAAAAAAATTAAAATAAATCACATATATGTTTTAAATAAAATTACATTTTGGTATGAAAATCATACTCTGAAACCAAAATTACAAATTTAAAAATGATATTTACATGCTGATAAATTCTCTGCAGATGATTGAGAAAGTATTATTTGAGTCACTCTCACACCTTTTCTGACCTCATTGATATGAAATGGCATATTTATGAACTTTGAAAAATGAAACCTAATTGAGATAATGGGACCTTGGATGACTTTGAATTCATGGTTGACTTTGACTGACATAATGACATAATGAAATGAGATTTTAAGATTTTTTGATGCTCAATAATACATGAAGCTGAGTCAGCCATGTAGGTGGGTTAGAAAATGTGAAATTTTGAGGGAGAATGAGGTTTTATGACTAGGGCTTCCATCAGAGAATCCATTTTTTGCATGACCTAATGGAATGATAAAAAAATTCTTGCCTGGGACCCCTAAAATGAATATAAAAAGAGTGATTTTGATCACTGGTGGCAGAATGAAAATTCTGACACTAACATTGTTCTTATTGGGGATGTCAGCTCCTTGGAGGTGTAAAGAACACCGTAGACCAAAATGCCTAACCATTGGGCCAATACGGTCAAAAAAATAAAACTGAAATGCAGGACTAAATACTAACAACTTAATGACACAAACTGACTTTGAAACTGACTAAAAATAAAAAAAAACTTACTAAACTTATCGATGGCACCATATCACCGAGACTTGAGGGCTTCAAATCCTGATGACAACCACCTGTCTATTTGAAAGCATATGTACAATAAGGCGATATCAAAATTCCAATGTAACCAATCAAGAAAATGCCTCCTTGACTAATTCTCCCAATCAGATTCGCTGGACAACAATAAATATTTACAATTTGGCATCCAAAAACATAGCTGACAATGATATCCATCATTACTGAATACTGCAATAATTACCTTCACTGCTGAGTACAATAAACTTGCCACTAGATCTTGAAAAACATGAAAATTTACCTCTTGCTGATCTAGAAGAAACAAGGTACATTTTTCTCTTTATTATGATCTCTCTTCATAATGTACCTCAGCAAGACTGTTTTCCTGGTCGTCAAAAAGTTATGAAAAATTATGTGAGAAAATTTCTTCTTGAAATAAAAATTCTAAACATGAAACATGAGAAGAAAAATCTGAATGACACTCCTCAATGCGTTGGTCCTCTGCAGTTTGAATACATGGTTGATCATATTCATATGACATGGAAACAAGATGGTCATGTTTCTTATCACACTCATCATTCATAAGAGGGAAAAATTCAGATTGTTCATGAAACTCAAAACTAACATTCCTATAATTTACCACATAATCATCTGAAGCAGAGTTTTCAATCACTTGAGTAAAGATATCATCTTGTTTTTTAGAAAATTATTGGATTACCTCCTCTTGAAGACTTTGTTCTGATGGGATGAGAACACTTAGTTCAATAAATCTGTTTTCTTCATTCGAGGTGATCTCAACAATAGAGTTCTCCTTGATGGGATCTAGAACAACATACGCTTCATCATCACAATTTGAATCTAGATCTGGATCAAGAAGCTTGACTTTACCACAATCTGAAATTGGAACTTAATTTTCCTGCATACCATCTTCTGTTGCAAGTATATCTGAAATAAGACCTCATCTTCCATCATTTTTAACTGTACAAAGATATTCAACTTGCTGCAAAATTTCTTGAGCATATTGATAAGTATCCTCTAAGATTTATTTATGCTATTTAAATGGATTTTCATACATAGCTTCTATGATCTCATCGTCCATGAATTCATCCTCTTCATAAACTTTCTCAATATTTTCAATAAAACTATCAACATTTTTACAGCAGTTCTGAACTAATATTAAGGATGGAAAATATTATTTATACCTTTCAAATAACATTGTATGAAAATCCTTTAAACAATAAATACAAGCAGGCGGAAAAATTTCATACCAAGATTAGGGTTCACCTTCCAGAGTGGCCATGAATATCTTCATCAATTAGTCTTCAGGAAAATAAATCTTTAATATACGCACATGCATGTGAAATATCACCATATGAAGAGAAACATCATTACCTTACACATTTTTGAACTTTAGAAACTATGTCATCCAATTAACTCGAGGCATGCTGTTCGGAAAACCTGGTATGTGATCTCGGCTCATGGGAGCATATATTCAAGCAATTGAATCCATTTTGACAACAATTAAGTGACCAAGAAGTTCTTTAGGATACCGGTTCTTGAAGAGTGGAGTCTCCAGGTGAATGATGCACAAACTTCTTATGCCTTATCGTTGTTCACCATCAAAAATCAGATCTAAACTTTGTCGTTCTTTCCCAAGGCATATTTGATATTTGTTCCCTGACAACGGTGCCAGGATGTTAGCACTCCACCAGATTCCCAAGGCTGAAGAAGGAATCCCAACAGAGGTAACCATAGACCAAAATTTTGGCTTGATATTTAGCCCTACCAAGTTGGAGAGGGGTCTCTCCACAAGGTCACAACCAAGAGGCTGGAGGAATTAAGGTTTTTAGGCTAGATATTAGTGCAGAGGTTGTTTTGATTACATTGGGTTGGGTTTCACTGGATGAAGATTTTAGGTCAAGGGAGCTAGGTCAGGGAAAATGAGATAGGGTTGCATAGATTCAATGGGGAAACGTAGACATAAGGTTTAAAAATTTAAATATGATTGTGATGATATGGTTTTAAGACTTATGAGAATCTAGGAAGAGCATGGGAGAAGTATTCTTCCTAAACAGAGGAAAATGGACAACCTATGAAATCTTTCCCTAAATAGAGCATGAGCAAGCATGTGTTCTACCTATCAAATAGAAATAAATCATACAATAGAGATGAAATGAACATGAAGAAAACACATTCTAACATATGAAACTAAATGAAAAACAATGATAAACATCATACCACATGTATCCCAAAAAAATAGCTCCAAATCTTCTTTATTAAGTGGCCAAAATGAGTACAATAGTTCCTTGATCAACAAGCTAACATCCAAACTGATTCCAACCTTTGAAAATTAGTGAAAAATAACATGATATAGGCCTCAAACAAACTCTTTCAATCTAAGGGGTCGAATCCATAAGTTGAAGAGTGTTTGGTCAATTTAGTGTGTCCTAAATTGCTGCATTTAATTTGTCAATCCGGGATTCGTAAGCTGATGAAGTGCGGCGCACTATATGTGCAAGATAACCTATTTCTTAACTTTTTGTCATTTTTGGTTTTCTAAGATGAAATGGAAATTCTAAAAATGAAAACAAGTATGGTTATGTTTGTTCAAGGAAATGATATCCTCTATAATGATTTACCAACTTGAAACTTAAAAAGGAATTTGAAAATTACAATGACAAAACTTGAAAGGAAATGAAAATGCGCTGCTGAAATGAAAAGATGATGCTAATCTAATGAATCAAAACAATGAACTAGTGAGCATGAAACCAAACTATTCTTGCTGCTGTCTAAACACAAAATAAATTATGCTGAAAGAAATCCAAAAGTTGCAATAAAGTAAATTTAAATCAATTTACATCAACTTGTCTTCTGATCCCTCATCATTAGTCCAACTATGATTTTCGGAAGTAACCATAAACAACTTGAGTAACTGATATCTAATTTGCAGAAAGTAAACTAATATCAAACCATACATTCATAATTCAATCCCTCACCATCAGTCCAGCTGTGGCTTTCGGAGGTAACTCAAGATGTCATGCACAATTTAATATATCTAAATTTGCAGAAAGGAAACTAATACCAAACTACACATTTCATAATACAATCCCTCACCATCAGTCCAGCTGTGGCTTTCGGAGGCAATTGAAGATGTTATGAGCAGTTTAATATATCTAAATTTGCAGAAAGGAAACTAATACTAAACTACACATTTCATAATACAATCCCTCACCATCAGTCCAGCTGTGGCTTTCGGAGGCAACTGAAGATGTTATGAGCATTTTAATATATCTAAATTTAACTACTGAAGCAAATGAGAAAAACTGAATTAAACAAAGCAGTACTGAAATTAAACAGAAACTAAGAAAAAAAAATTAGCAGCAGAACAATGTTAATCCCATGTCATTAGTCAAAAAGCTATGAAAATGCCCGGGTTGCCTATCTATAACCTGAAACAAGAACACTGATCAGTGATTAACAACATAAAACATGAAAGACAGAAGTGAAATGGAAAGCATGAAAGTTTATAAACATAAATGAAGCATATGTATCATGAAAAATGAAATGTATAAACATGTGAATGAATTATGGTACAATGAGCTTTAAAGAAATGAAATAAGAACTATACACTAATGCACAAAACCTCAGCTGAGCAGGGGCCCTCTACACCAGCCTTGGCAACAATCTTCAAGTACGAATTAAGTCTGAAAACAGAGTCTTCTTATATTAAAATGCAGTCATAACAGTATGGTAGTATTACGGCACTAAGGCAGCGTAATTACATTACAGAGCAGACTAATAAAAGATAACAGAGACTAATCGAGACTAACTCTATATGCGTATGCAAACACGTTATATATAACAAAAGAAATATAACTATCTCCTAAAGTTTATGCTGGTGGAGAACACGTAGACCATTACGTCCACGGATCTAGGATCATGGCCGTATTGCAAAGTAAATCTATGAGGAGTGGATGCTTGAATTCGGCTATGGAGCCATGTACAGATGTCAACTTGTCCTCCGCAAGCTCAGAAACGGCCATATGAACCTTCACGTGACACGAAACAGAGTCCTGTCACCGTGAGACTCCATGGTTGACTTCCATGTGGACGCCTTTGACCGCGGCTTCTTTAGATGAGTTTTCTTGAACCAATAGGACACGAACCATATCCACATCATTTCTGACTTGCCCATGTGGCTCGTTTTTTTTTGTAGACACCTGTAACATAGAGTTTCACAAAATAGCTGCGGAAAGTTGCAGCAGCTGCGGAAAGTGGCAAGATTCCGCAGCTAAATGAACAAAATCTAAATCAAACAGCAGACACAAAAATATAGTTAAAAACCATGTTAGATACTCTTTTTGCAATTAACATACAATGATATTGACAACTTGGGAGGTTCAGGTGAGTGAAAAAGGTATAGAAAAGTGTATGGAAAAGATGCAGAATTGAGACTCAACATACCCCCACTGTGAAGGTGTTGCATGTCCTCATGCAACCAAAATTTTGATATTCCTTCCTCAGTTCATATGCCTTGACACTTCAGCCAGCACGTCTAATCCTCTCCTCCTCTTCCTTGGTGCTTCCAACATTCTGGGTTTCTTCATTAAGCACCTAAATTTGATATTAACCAGTGCTCTGCTCAACTTCTGGCATTTCCTTTTCAATTTCTTGTTCTTCTTCTGCCATATTCCCAGATGTAGCATGGTATTATCATGGATGATTTTTTCCAGTTTGCCTTGTTCTTTCAATGTCTCATTTTCATTTTTGATGTGCCTATTTAAAAGCTCTAGCTCAAAGACTTCCTCTTTAAGTGATTGGACTAAATCATCCTGTACTGTATGAGGCTGAATGGACGAAGTACTGGGACCTGTAGCTGCCTTTTCCAAAGATTCTATATAGTCATATACTTCCTGCTGCTTGGGGTCTATATTAGGTGTCATTTTTATTGGGTTGTCCCCAAAATGCCGTGAAGGAGAGTTATCTTCAAAATCTGGCTGAGAAGGGATCACATCAACATCTTGCTGAGAATGGGATGGAGTATGTTCAATGTCTGACTGAGAATGAAATGAACCAGGTTCACTAACTGACTGAGATGGACTATGGTCAGATGGGGACTGTTCAGATGTCTCCTCTCCCAAATCAATGAAATGAGGACCCTTCATTTGTGTTTTCCTCAATTTCCCCTTAAGTCTGTTGCTTCTTCTCACATGCTGTGGTACACTATCTTTTTGTTTTTGTTTTCTTTTCTCTGTCTTCTTGGCCAAAGATGACTGTTTTTGAAGATAAACTAATCTTTCAGATAACACTTGATGATCTTCTTCTTCAGAAGAAGGGGTTTTATGTATAGCCTCAATAGTTTTTCTCTCTTTTGGTGTTATTGGCTTCTTACCCTTGATTTCTTTCTTCTTCCTCTTTGACAGTCTCTCTTCCCTATCAGTTCTTTCAATTGTAGTAGTAAGAGTATTTTGAATTTCATAAATTGTTCTTTTTCTCCTACTTCTTCTTGCTGTGCTACCTTCAGGAATTTCCTGAGGTTCCTCAAAGAAATTTCTAACCAGAAATTGTTCCCATGTGTCTTTCTTTTCCTTTAACTCCTTTTCAATCAAAATTTTTACAAAGCCGTGGTGATATAGATGGGGTTCTACATCTCCTAAATGTTTCTGAACAGTCACGGACATTTTCTTCAAACTATTGAATAGAAAATATGGGAGATTGAGAGTTTGATTATCTAGAAAATTCATCAGTAACCTGGTATGGTACATATACATGGACCCAAAACGGCCTTCACATGTAATGAATTTCTGAACAACTAGCAACAAAGTAGCCCATTCCTCTTTCAATGCATGAACAGGAATTCCTCTTTTAAAAACAGTTATGTCCATACCTTGGTTTCGTAAGATTGTTCTCCAGGCTTCATCACTGATGCTTTTATTCTTAAACCAACGCTCACCCTCTTGAAGAAGTTCCGTGGCTGTTGCTATAGATGCTTCATTGACCGCAAACTTAAGGTCTCCAATCTCTACTTCCAAGCCATTAAACGACCTTGCGAATGCCTTCGTCACTTCTTTATGATAACCTCTGAATTTCTGGATAAACCGCAACCAATTTGCTTTCTTCAATATATCCCTTACTTGCGGATATCCCTCCATAAACTTAGGTCCTTCCGGTTCTGCTCTTAGC
The DNA here is from genome assembly GCA_034641835.2 of Pinus albicaulis. Lineage (NCBI taxonomy): Eukaryota > Viridiplantae > Streptophyta > Pinopsida > Pinales > Pinaceae > Pinus > Pinus albicaulis. Next base: position 3,660,900 of record CM076577.1, read on the forward strand.
AATTTTCCCATTCTTCTTTTCTGCTCTTCACAAATTTGCCTGCGTGAGGGTTTAATGGAAACAGAACGGTTGAATGCACAGAGATGAGCACAATGACTGTGGGTAAATATCAGAGAATGGGTATACAGATTATAACGTAATAGAGAGTGGAATGGAGTGAACAGAACAGAGAGGGGTTTTCATGAGCACAACAGAGAGCACGACAGAGAGATTAACAGAGTATAACACATCCGGCAACGTTTTGAATTTTGGTGGCTGCACAATAAATATGAGCACGTTTCAACAACGGTTATGGATTTATGCGGCTGTAAGAGTCCGTGGTCAAATCAAATACGTCTCATTGTCACCGGTGGAATATTGGAACATGAGTGAAGATCGGGGTTTTAATGATGGAACCGTTTGAGAATGAATGCGAGAGGATGATATGGAGATCGTGAAAGGTTACGGAATTGTCAATATAATCATTGCACATAATGGATAGAGCTCATGGTTCAGAACTATATAAAAATGTGTTTTTCAATGCTATTTGAAATAAATTTTATTCATACCTTTGGAATCTTTGCCTTTTCCCTTGGTCTTCAACTAATTGCTCTTCATTTGTGTCTTGAATGCTCCGGGTCTTCATTTTTGATCCTCTCATCTGCATTTTATTTCATGATTATGGAAATAAAATTTGGCTGTACATTCTTTTGAAAACAAAGTTGTAGCTGCGGAATCTGCTTCTGGCTGCGGAAACTGGAGTCAGCTGCGGAAACAGATGTCAGCTGCGGAAATTGACACAGCTATTATTTGGATGGATGGAGATGAACAGATGACAAATGACCAGATGGAAATGGTCATGAAAAAGATTTTTATTGATGAAATGGCTGGAATGGAGTGAAATGAAGTGAAATGAAATGGAATAAAGTGGAATGGAATGGAGTGAAATGAAATGGAATGAAGTGGGATGGAATGGAGTGGGTGGTCACAAGACTTGTGAAATGAAAGAGAGATTTTTTTTGGAAAATATAGTGTCAGGTGTTCCTGATTTTCACCCTATATTTTCTGTATAAGATTGCCAATCAGTGATTGGTTTTCAGGCTTATACAATATATATATATATATATATATATATATATATATATATTTTAACTGAAAAGAACAAAAGCTAGGCTCGTGGAGAAGAAGAATTCTTCTGTACCAGCCTGATTGCAGAACTTTCTTGAAACATTTTGACAAAATCCTCTTTTGAGAGTGGCTTATGATAAACTTTCAATCTATGGCCATTCACAATAAGAGGAGTTTGAAACTCATCAATGGTCTTGATTCTTACCACTCCATTGCTAAAGATCTTGTTAATCTCATATGGCCCAAGCCAATGAGTCTGAAATTTTCCTTGGAAATCTTTAAACTTGGAATCAAATAACAATGCCCAATCTCCTTCTTGAAACTTCTTCTCTTTGATGTACTTGTCATGCCATTTAGCTCTTTGATATTGAACTAGATCAGTTCTTAAAATTACTTCTTGTCTGATCTCATCTAGCTCATTCAACTGCTCCATTCTATGCTTTTGGGCTTCTGATAAGTCCATCCCCAACTAAACTGCTATCTTGAAGGTCTTGACTTGGAACTCAATGGGGAGCAAGACTTCTTTCCCATAAACAAGTTCATAGGGAGAATGTCTTGTTGTATTTCTCCATGTAGTTCTGTAGGCCCACAAGGCTTCAGAAAGCCTTTCTGCCCAATCTCTTCTATGTAGATGAATAGTTTTGGTGATGATACTTTCAAGAACTTTATTTGTGGACTCCACTTGATCATTTGCTTGCGGATGGTAAGGAGTAGATCTTCTGTGCTTGATTTTGTATTCTTCCATCAATTTCTCCACCAAATTGGATGTGAATTGGCTCCCCTGATCTGTCACAATTTCTCTTGGAACACCAAAGCGAGTAAAAATATCCTCATAAAGAAAATGAACAACTGAATTTTCAGTAGTAGATACTAATGCTTTGGCTTCTACCCATTTAGTAACATAATCAGTACAAACCAATATATACTTCTTTTGCTTGGATGGTGGATTAATAGGTCCAATGAAATCTAAAGCCCATTTTTCAAAGGGTTCAATGAGTACCTGTGGTTGCAATGGCATTTCACTTGAAAGAGTAGGTTTCCCTACTCTTTGGCAGCTGTCACACCTTTTGACATATTGTTTTGCATCTTTGAAGAGGGAAGGCCAATAATATCCTAAAGAGAGGATTTTATAGGCCGTCCTTTTGTCTGCAAAGTGTCTGCCGCATGGTTCATCATGACATGCTTAATAATATCAGGCATTTCATCTTCCCTGACACATCTTCTGATCAAAAGATATGGCCCTGTTTTAAACAATTCGTTAGAAATCCATGAATATTTTGAACTCTCCTGAATAATTTTTCGTTTTTCACTTGGAAATAAATGTGAAGGTAGTTTCCATGTAACCAAATAGTTAGCAATATCTGCATACCAAGGAGTCTTAATAGTTACTGCAAACAAGTATTCATCAGGAAACTTATCCTCTACAGGAGAATCTTCTTTAGTATTCTGAATCCTAGACAAGAAATCAACTACTGTATTCTGTTTTCCTGGTCTATCCAACACATTAATATTGAATTCTTGCAAAAGTAAAAGCCATCTTGTCACTCTGCCATTAGTAACAGGTTTGTTCATTAAATATCTAATTGCAGAATGATCAGTATGAATAAAAGTTTCATAGCCTGTTATGTAATGTCTAAACTTATTAATTGCATGAACAACTGCTAAGAACTCTTTTTCAGTCACGGTATAGTTCAACTCTGTGGGAGTCAAATTTTTACTGGTGTAATAAATGGCATAAGGAATTAAATCTTTTTGACCCAACACAGCTCCAAGAGCTGTATCTGAAGCATCTGTAGAAATATGGAAAGGAAGTTTCCAATTTGGTCCTCTCAAGATAGGTGCTTCAGATATTCTTGTTTTCAAAGTTTCAAAAGCTGATTGACAATCGGGATCCCATTTAAATTCACAGTCTTTTGTAAGCAACTTGAAGAGTGGAGATGCTATTTTAGTGAAGTTTTCTATAAATCTTCTATAGTAACCAGTAAATCCTAGAAAACTTCTAACATCTCTTTGACAATTTGGAATAGGTAACTTGGAGATGACTTCAACTTTTGATCTATTAACCTTAATCCCATCTCCTGAAATATGATGTCCTAAAACAATCCCTTCAGTAAACATCATAAAGCATTTTTCATGGCTTAATGAAAGGTTTGTTTCTTTACATCTTATAAGAAATTTTTCCAATTTTTCTAATGCCTCTTCAAATGAATTACCATAAACTGTAAAATCATCCATATAAACCTCTACACAATCATGGATTAGATCAGAAAAAATTCCTAGTACTTCTCTTTGGAATGTTGTGGGTGCATTACATAACCCAAAAGGAAGCACTCGATAGGCAAAAATTCCCCATGGACAAGTAAATGTGGTCTTATCTTGATCTTCAGGTGCTACCTGAATTTGATTATAGCCACTAAAACCATCCAAAAATGAAAATTACTTTTTACCTGCTAATGTATCTAATACCTGATCGATAAAAGGAAAAGGAAAGTGATCCTTCAAAGTTGCTTTGTTCAATTCCCTGTAATCAATGCATACCCTCCATTTACCATTCTTTTTAGGTACTATAACCAAAGGAAAAACCCATCGGCTATCTGAAATTGGATAAATGAAGTTTACATTGAGAAGTTTTTGGAGCTCTTCTTTCACTATCTCCCTAAGATTTGGATTCATCCTTGTTTGAGGTTGTCTGATTGGTCTACTGTTTTCCTCAATATAGATATGATGGATGCAAGTCTTAGGATCAATACCCTTCATGTCAGTATACTCCCATGCAAATGTAGTAGAATGTTTTTGCAAGATTTTGGTTAGTTCTTCTTGTTGTGATTCTTCCAAAAGTTTGTTGATATTCAGTGTTTTTCCTGGAAAAATCTCAATGGTAGAACTACCAAACTCTTCCATAGAGTAAAGAGACATTTGTCTTGATGATAAATATTCTATGTCAGATTCCAACTGAAATTGTGTGGGGTCATATTTTGAAGATGTCTCAAAATTTTCTAATGTGTTCAGAATTTGACTATCCTCACTGATTTCAGAAATGGTAAAGACAGGTTGTATAGTGTCCTCATCATCAGCCCATTCATTGTCTCCTACTTCTGTGATTGCTTTTGCTGGAGGATACAAATTGAATTTCTTTGTCGAATTACCATTAGAAATGTACATATCCCCAGATCTACAACTAATGAAAGCATCAGCTGTGGCTAGCCAAGGTCTTCCTAAGATAAGTGGGTGCCCTCATAGATTACTCTTGGGAGTCAAAATCATAAAATCTACTGGATATTCCCAAGAATCTAAGGAGACTGAAATATCTTCTAATACACCATCTGGTTTAATAATGGATCGATCTGCAAGTTGCAGTAAAGTAGGTGTAAAAAGAAGGTTAGGAAGTTTTAGCTGGTCCATAGTCTGTCTACTCATAATGTTGATAGAAGCCCCTAAGTCAATCAATGTGTTTGGAATTTATATCCCATTTATATGTGTCTTGACAATTGGACTTCCTGGATCTACATACTTCTGCATGGTAATTTTTCCCATCATAATATCTGCAATATTTCCTACCAAGTGGATTCTTCTTGTGTCTTTTAGTTTCCTTCCTGGTCTTTTGAAACTCAACTCCTTTATGGTTTTTGCTAGGATAGGAATCTCTCGAATGGCTTGTAGCAAGGGAATCTTGATACAAACATTCTTCAATTCATCTAGAAAGTCATAGTTAGGCAACAAGATTTGTTTTTCCACCCCCTTGTCAATTTGTAGTCTTTCAGGAAAAGGAGGTGTAGATGAAGATGCAGGTTGCTCAACTATAGGAGTTGTGGGTGTTGACTTTCCTTTTTCTTTTTGAATGCTTGAATTTTGAAAAGATTCTTCCTCAGAACCCTTATTGACTTGAAGAGAATCCTCCTCAGAGGTATCTTGCTCTTGAATATCTATAGAAGGTTTTTCTAAAACTCTACCAGATCTGAGTTGTACATCGTTGAGAGGAACAATCATATAGGTAGGAAATTGTTGTCCTTCTACCATGTAAGTATTATGAGGATTCTTATTGTTAGGATTTGGCAATGGCTGAGCTGGAAGTTGATTTGTCTTTTGTTGGTATGGGAGCATGAGTTGAGGATTTGGATTTTGTTGAAAAGGTTGTTGTTGTGGAAATGGCAATGAAAGTTGTGGATTTGGGTTTGGAAGTTGTGGAGCTTGTTGATTTTGAAAAGATGGAGGATATTGATAAAATTGAGTAAATCTCCCATAAGGATTTTGCATCCCTTGTACCCATGGCTGATATGAATTTTGATGTTGAGGCCAAGGTTGTTACCAAGGATTCCAATTTGGTGGGGTTTGAAAATTCATAGGGTTGTTAAACCCTTGAGTTTGTTGTCCCTGCCAAGGTCTCCTTGCGACAAAACAGAGAGATTCTACTGAATTTGGGTCTTCTTGAAAAATAGCTTTGAGTCCAGGAATTGAAGGACAATCCTTGATCTCATGATTCTCTGAGAAAATCATACATGTTTCTACAACTTTTTCATCCAAGGGACATTCCCTTAAAGCATGTTTCTTCCTACATTTTGGACAAAAGATGGCTAAAGCATCTGTTTCTGCTTTCTGCTTGTGTTGGATTTTAAGGGTGTCTAGTTGTTCACTAAGGCTCCCTAAGATATCAGTTTTGAAATCATCAAGCATATTACCAATCTCTGCCCTACTTACTGATCCAGTTGCAGATTTGTTAGCCCTAATAAGAGAAGGATCCCTAGGCCCTGTTCCGGTTTTAGATTTTCCTCTTGAGAGATGGACACATAGTTCTGTTATATCACGAAGTGGGAGTTGAGAAATGTCTCCTTTCCCCATCATGTTTAAAATATCTATCCATTCATCTCTAATGACTTTTAATATGAGGGCTTTCAAGGTTTCATCATCTAAGTTGCTCATCTTTGCTCTTTTCAAGTTGTATTGAAATCTTTCAAGTAAGTCTTCCAAATTTTCATCTTCTTTTTGCATCATTTTGAATACCTCATCCTTGTGATTGGTGGGCATACAATAGTCCAAGTATCTATCCAAAAATGTTTGTTTCATATCATTCCAATTCCTAATAGATTGAGTGGCTAATCCCATGAACCATTTCAAAGCAGATCCATTCAAAGTTGAAGGAAACAGTTTGAGTTTTTGAGAGTCTTCCATATAATCATAGGTTCGGCACACAACTTCAAACTCAAACAGAAATGTTTCAGGATCCTCACTTCGCAATCCATAAAAGTTAGGGAGAACATATGGTGAGATATTCTTCATCGTTACATGAGTTTCCTCATCAACTATAGGGAATCCAAACAAGTTGTTTCCTTCCCTATTTCTACCATTATTTCCTTCACCATTGTTGTCTCCATTGTTTCCTCCTCTTCTACCTCTACCTCTACCTCCATCTATTACTTCCTCTGCCATGATAGTTTCTTTAGAGTCCTTAAAGTCCTCTAGTTCTTCTACCAAGGGAGGATGAGAGAGAGTCTCTTTGTTTTCTAAATGGGACTGAGTAGGTGGTATAGGAGAATCCTCTAATTCAACTGCTCCTTGAGTTCCAAAAATCTTAAGGCTAGGGGTAGATGGTGGTGAATCTGGTCTATGCCTTGAAGAAGATGGAGTTGTGAAGATCGAACTCTTGGCTTTAGCTATAAACCTTCCCCTAGAATCTCTTGCTCTATGCATGTCATTTTTTATTTTTTATTTTTTAAAAAGTTGGGCTAATAATTCTCTTTCTGATCTTCTAGGTCACACTAGGTGCAAGAAGGGAGCATACTTAAGAAATTACTAAACCAATAACTCTCTTTTCTGATCCTCCAGATCACACTAGGTGCAAGAGGAGAGCATACTTCAAGAAGTTATCAATTTTTCCCTTCTTTTATGATTTTGTGTTTTTTTTTTTTTTTTTAAGAAATTGGCTACCTAGTTACACTTCCCCGGCAACGGCGCCAAAATGTTTGTTCAATTTAGTGTGTCCTAAATTGCTGCATTTAATTTGTCAATCCGGGATTCGTAAGCTGATGAAGTGCGGCGCACTATATGTGCAAGATAACCTATTTCTTAACTTTTTGTCATTTTTGGTTTTCTAAGATGAAATGGAAATTCTAAAATGAAAACACGTATGGTTATGTTTGTTCAAGGAAATGATATCCTCTATAATGATTTACCAACTTGAAACTTAAAAAGGAATTTGAAAATTACAATGACAAAACTTGAAAGGAAATGAAAATATGCTGCTGAAATGAAAAGATGTTGCTAGTCTAATGAATCAAAACAGTGAACTAGTGAGCATGAAACCAAACTATTCTTGCTGCTGTCTAAACACAAAATAAATTATGCTGAAATAAATCCAAAAGTTGCAATAAAATAAATTTAAATCAATTTACATCAACTTGTCTTCTGATCCCTCATCATTAGTCCAGCTATGATTTTCGGAAGTAACCATAAACAACTTGAGTAACTGATATCTAACTTGCAGAAAGTAAACTAATATCAAACCATACATTCATAATTCAATCCCTCACCATCAGTCCAGCTGTGGCTTTCGGAGGCAACTGAAGATGTCATGCACAATTTAATATATCTAGATTTGCAGAAAGGAAACTAATACCAAACTACACATTTCATAATACAATCCCTCACCATCAGTCCAGCTGTGGCTTTCGGAGGTAACTGAAGATGTTATGAGTAGTTTAATATATCTAAATTTGCAGAAAGGAAACTAATACCAAAATACACATTTCATAATACAATCCCTCACCATCAGTCCAGCTGTGGCTTTCAGAGGCAACTGAAGATGTTTTGAGCAGTTTAATATATCTAAATTTAACTACTGAAGCAAATGAGCAAAACTGAATTAAACAAAGCAGTACTGAAATTAAACAGAAACTAAGAAAAACAAATTAGCAACAGAACAATGTTAATTCCATGTCATTAGTCAAAAAGCTATGAAAATGCCCGGGCTGCCTATCTATAACCTGAAACAAGAACACTGATCAGTGATTAATAACATAAAACATGAAAGACAGAAGTGAAAGGGAAAGCATGAAAGTTTATAAACAGAAATGAAGCATATGTATCATGAAAAATGCAATGTATAAACATGTGAATGGATTATGGCACAATGAACTTTAAAGAAATAAAACAAGAACTATACACTAATGCACAAAACCTCAGCTGAGCAGGGGCCCTCTACACCATCCTTGGCAACAATCTTCAAGTACGAATTAAGTCTGAAAACAAAGTCTTCTTATATTAAAATGTAGTCATAACAGTAAGGTAGTATTACGGCTCAAAGGCAGCGTAATTACATTACAGAGAAGACTAATAAAAGATAACAGAGACTAATCGAGACTAACTCTATATGCGTATGCAAACGCATTATATATAACAAAAGAAATATAACTGTCTCCTAAAGTTTATGCTGGTGGAGAACACGTAGACCATTACGTCCACGGATCTAGGATCATGGCCATATTGCAAAGTAAATCTATGAGGAGTGGATGCTTGAATTCGGCTATGGAGCCATGTACAGATGTCGACTTGTCCTCCGCAAGCTCAGAAACGGCCATATGAACCTTCACGTGACACGAAACAGAGTCCTGTCACCGTGAAACTCCATGGTTGACTTCCATGTGGACGCCTTTGACCGCGGCTTCTTTAGATGAGTTTGCTCGAACCAATAGGACATGAACCATGTCCACATCATTTCTGACTTGCCCATGTGGCTCGTTTTTCCTGTAGACACCTGTAACATAGAGTTTCACAAAATAGCTGCGGAAATTTGCAGCAGCTGCGGAAAGTGGCAAGATTCCGCAGCTAAATGAACAAAATCTAAATCAAACAGCAGACACAAAAATATAGTTAAAAACCTTTTTAGATACTCTTTTGCAATTAACATACAATGATATTGACAACTTGGGAGGTTCAGGTGAGTGAAAAAGGTATAGAAAAGTGTATGGAAAAGATGCAGAATTGAGACTCAACAAAGAGCTGATCCACAATAATCTAAATTGATACCTAGAGTGTAGGGAGGTCCAAGTGACTCCTCCCTAAATTCATTTAACTTAAGGATAACTTTTACCTAATGAATCTACCCCTAGGTAACTTATCCATAGCATAATTACAATTTCCATCATTAATTACATAGGTAGAAAAATGATTTTCTAAAGAAAAGTCAAAATTTCAGATAAATTTCAAAAATATCAGCAAATGGCCATTTGCACCCTCCTTGTGTCATTTGTGCCCTGGCAGTGTCATTTGCGCCCTCCATGCTTAAGGACACTTTTGGCTAACTTGGAGATGTCTAAATCAGGCCCAAGATGGCTTGCTGGAAATCCCTTCCAGTCCTCTTTTTGAATATGCCTCCATTTTCCAAAATGAAGGTCATTTGCCTTCTGAAAATGTCATTCTTCTAATACTGGTATTTGCGGGGTGCCTAGGTCAAAATAGGAGCAGAAAGGTGATTTTTAGGTAGATTTTTTACCTTCTCACTTGTCAAATCTGCAAATCAAGACTGGAAACATGGTTTTATGGAATGCATATGTCTTTAGGAATCCAATAGTAGTTTTATTTCCCTCAAAAAGTGCTCCAAACATTTGTGTAGTTCATAGGGCGTTGCGCAAATGACCAAATTTCTGCTAAATGCTTGTTCAAAAAAACTTAGAAAATCCCAGATTTTGCAAAAAAAAATCAAAATGCCTCAAAATTGGTAGAATGGCTGATGATCATGTTTCTAGGATTGGAGGGAAGCCTCAACAATTATGTCCATTTTTTTCTTCTCTTCCATGGTCAAATATTCAAACTTTACATTGGATTTTTTGAGCTTGGCCATTGCAATTTTCTCCTTCAGAGCATGGTGTTTGAATTTTCTCCTCAATAGGTCATTGTCTTTTCTAGCCTTTTCTAGAAGCTTCTCTAAGTGTTGATTGGCTCTATCAAGCTATGGCTCCTTGTTTTCATTGATCACTATATCAAGTTGCTCATTTAGGATTAGCTGATTAGCAAGCTCAGCCTCCCATTGTCTTTCTACAACTAGAGCTATTTTCAGCCCTATAGTTCTAGGTCTATTTATTGGTACTTGTTCCTATGTTTCATCACGCAAACCATAATTTTCCAGTGTTTCACCTAGCATGGCTTTGGCCTTTTCTGCCTCCCTTTGAGTAGTGACATACTTGACCTCATCAATGACCTGTTTAGTCTTCAATTTCTCATTTTCTTGCTCAAGGAAGTTTATGACATATTTGGCCCTGTCAATATTAGTTTGGAGCTCCTTAATATTGCATCCTTTCCTTTTATTTTTGCATTAGTGATTTTTTCATTTTCATCCTCATCTAGGTTAACAAATTGAAATTCATGTTCTTCTTCATGAAGGTCCTCCTCATCATGAATGATTGCCTCAATCAACTTTTCCTTACCTTTTTCCACCTAATTTTTTGTTTTAGAAGGCATAAACACATGCCTGTGACCTCTATAGTAGGTTTTTACCTCAACCATACTAGCCCACTTAGGCTCATTGTCCTCAATCCTACTAGGTGTCCAATTTCATTATGAGATGGAGATGAAGGAGGTGAAGGGGATTGATCTGATGATGATGAATGTGCTATGGGCTAAGATGGAGTGATGGAAGTGGTTGGGATGATGAAGAGACATTTTTTTCATGCTAAGTATATGGATCTTTGAAAATATCATTAGATATGAAGGTACTCCATGCAATGTTTTGTTGGTTGAGATGATAGAGGACTATGAATTTGATAAGGGAATGATGAAAAATACTTTTCATTTTCTTTTCATACTCCCTTTTCTGGTAAATGCATACCATCTTCTCAATGCTATGGAAAATATAATACGGTATGTTAAGCATCCTTACACTCATCAAATTCATTAAGAGCCGGATGTGATAGGAATAAAGCCTTGAAAATATAACTACACATGAAAAATATTTCATGATTTTCTTCATCATTGGTTCATATCTTTCTAGGAGGTAAGAAAAAGGAAAGAACCTCTTTGCCTGATTTTGGTCTCTTGGTTTTAAAAAGAATTCAAATTCATGTTTCCTCAAATTACCTTCTTGAAAAACTTCTCCCAAACATTTGTGATCCTGGTGGCAGCTAAAATAATAGCAGTTGGTAGAGTAAAAGTGACACCAGCTAAAGAAACTTGGTTGTCATGGAATCTAGATATGAAATGTTTGGTCAACATGGGATGGTGTTGGACCCTCTAAATGTTCTCATAGAAACCATAACATCCAACATGTTTGAAGCATGTCACAGTCAATGGAGAATCCAAGAGTTCCCTAGGACTAGCAGGTTCAAGTCTCAGTGCTCTTCCCCCTTTATGTGGCCTCCTCACCTTTGTTTCCTCTCCTTCACTGAATTATGTGTTTTCTTCCTCTTCTGCCATGTTGTTTTTATCAAAACCCCAGGGAAGTGGATGGTGTGAAATATTTTTTAGGAATGGGTAATGGGAAAGTGAAAATGAAGGAGATGGTGCTCAGGATTAATGAAATGGGGGAGGGGATAGGGAATAGTAGTATGATGGGATTTTTAGGATGGGGATTTGGGGATTAGGAGCTTAGGTAAATGTAGCACCTAGGGCTTAGGGTTTTTGGAAAAAGGGTCAGGGAAAGGGAATTTTGTAAAACAAGGGTTTAGGAATGATTTTTTGTAATTGTAGGAAGGATGCAAAGGTGTAGGAGAGTGCAATTTTGGGAATTCAAAAGTGTAATGGGAATACTAGGGTTTTTTAAAACTATTTCAAACACCAAATCTACCCTAAACTTCAGAATAATCAATAGATTCACTTGATGAAAAATATATTGTAATGGCATGAACTCTTACCCATTTGCTGGAGATCAATGAGTGGGTTCATGAAGATTTGGAATCGATTTTTCACCACTTGAACATGTTTCTGGGGTGGCCTGGTCATTTGCTCCCTCTGTTAAGAATTTGTGCCCTCACTAGAGTGTTTGCACCCTCAATAGAGAATTTTTCCCTAAACAGAGAATTTGCGCCCTCACTCAAGGATTTTCACCCTCAACTCTACATTTGTGCCCTCTACTTAGTTTTTTATCAATTTCGCCCATAAAATTGAAATTTTGGTGTCTTAGAGTGCTTGCTTGGTGTTTGGAGGAGACAAAATAATTTTAAATGATTTCAAGTAGTCATAAATACTTAAGTGAATTTGAATTTAGATTGGAAAACCCACTTTTTTAATGTTTCATTTCACCTTTTATAACACATTTCTGATTACCCTTTTCCTTTGATTTTTCTTCTTTGCAGGATGATGTTGCTGGAGTTTGGCACTTTTCACTTTCAGTTTGGCATGTGAAGTTTGAGTTGGTAGCCTGGGACATAACTTATTACATATTATGAGCATAAAATTACATTAAAAAAATTAAAATAAGTTACATCTTTGTTTTAAATAAAATTACATTTTGGTATGAAAATCATACTCTGAAACCAAAATTGCAACTTAAAAAATGATATTTACATCTTGATAAATCCTCTGCAGATGACTGAGAAAGTATTATTTGAGTCACTCTCACACCTCTGCTGAAATTATTGAGATGAAATGGCATATTTATGAATGTTGAAAAATGAAACCTAATTGACCTAATGGGACCTTGGATGATTTTGACTTCATGGTTGACTTTGATTGACATAATGACATAATGAAATGAGATTTTAAGATTTTTTTATGCACAACAAGACATTAAGGTGCGTCAGCCATGAAGGTGGGTAAGAAAATGTGAAATTTTGAGGGAGAGTGAGGTTTTATGACTAGGGCTACCATCAATGAATCCATTTTTTTCATGACCTAATGGAATGATAAAAAATTTCTTGTGTGGGACCCCTAAAATGAATATAAAAAGAGTGATTTTGATCACTGATGGCAGAATGAAAATTATGACACTAACATCATCCTTATTGGGGATGGTAGCTCCTTGGAGGTGTTAAGAAAATGGTAGTCCAAGTGCCTAACCATTGTGCCAATACGGTAAAAAAACTCAAACTGAAATTTAGCACGAAATACTGAAAAATCAATAACAGAAACTGACTTTGAAACTAACTGAAAATAAAATAACCTACTAAAATGATTTATGGTAGCATATCACCGAGACTTGAGGGCTTCAAATCCCGATGACAACCACTTGTCTGTTTAAAAGCATATGTACAATCAAGGGATATCAAAATTCCAATGTAACCAATCAAGCATATGCCTCCTTGATTGCTTCTCCTAATCAGATTCTCTGGAGAACAATAAATATTTACAATTTGCTAGCCAAAAACATAACTGACAATTATCTCCATCATTACTGAATAATGCAATAATTATCTTCACTTTTGACTGCAATAAACTTGCCACTGCATCTTGAAAAAAATGAAAATTTACCTCTTGTTGATCTAGAAGAAACAAGGTACCTTTTTCTCTTGATTCTGATATCTCTTCATAATGTACCTCGACAAAAGTGTTTTCCTGGTCGTAAAAAACTTTTGAACAAGTAAGTGAGAAAATTTATTCTTGAAATAAAAATTCTAAACATGAAACATGAGAAGAAAAGTTTGAATGACACTCCTCAATGCGCTGGTCCTCTACAATTTGAATACATTGTTGATCATATTCATATGACATGGCAACCAGATGGTCATGTTTCTTATCAAACTCATCAATAATAAGAGGGAAAACTTCAGATTGTTCATGAAACTCAAAGCTGACATTCCTATCATTTACCACATAATCATCTGAAGTAGATTTTTCACTCACTTGAACAAAGATCTCATCTTGTTTTTTAGAAAAGGACTGGATTACCTCATTCTGAAGACTTTGTTCTGATGGGATGATAAAACATAGGTCAATAACTATGTTTTCTTCATTCAAGGGGATCTCAACCATAGATCTCTCCTTCATGGGATCTGGAACAACATACTCTTCATCATCACAATCTAAATCTAGATCTAGATCAGCCAGCTTGACTTTACCACAATCTAAAATTGGAACTTCATTTTCCCGCATACCATCTTCTGATACAAGTAGATCTGAAATAAGGCCTCGTCTTCCATCATTTTCAACTATACAAAGATATTCAGCCTGCTGTAAAATTTCCTAAGAATCTTGATAAGTATCCTCTAATATTTATTTATGCGACTGAAATAGATTTTCATACAGGGCTTCCATGATCTCATCGTCCATGAATTCATCATCTTCATAAAATTTCTCAATATTTTCAATAAAAATATCAACATGTTTACAACAGTTCTGAACTAATATTAACGATGAACAAGATTCTTTATACCTTTTAAATAACATGGTATCAAAATCATTTAAAAAATAAATACAAGCAGGCGAGAAAGTTTCATACCAAGATCGGGCTTCACCTTCCAGAGTGGCCATGAATATCGTCATCAAGCAGCCTTCAGGAAAATGAATATTTAATCTAAACACATGCATGTAAAATCTCACGAGATGAAGAGCAGCATCATTACGTTTCACTTTTTTGAACTTCGAAAGATATGTCATCCAATTAACCTGAGGAATTCTGTTCGGAAAACTTGGTATGTGATCTCAAAACATGGGATCATACCTTCAAGAAATTGAATCCATTTTGACAACATTGAAGTCACCAAGAAGTTCTTCAAGCTACCAGTTCATGAAGAGTGGAGTCGCCATGAGAATTTTGAATCTTGGGATTTTTTGACACTGGAGTCACCAGGTGAATGATGCATGGCCTTCTTATGATTGATCGTTGTTCACCATCAACAATCAGATCTGATCTTTATCATTCTTTCCCAGGGAGTATTTGATCTTTCATTCCCTGGCAACGATGCCAGAATGTTAGCACTCTGCCAGAATCCCAAGGTTGGAGAAAGAATCCAAACAGAGGTAACCACAAACTATACTTTTGGATTGGCATCTAGCCCTATCAAGTCAGAGAGGGTTGTCTCCACAATGTCACAGCCAAGAGGGATGGAGGAATTAGGGTTTTAGTATAGATATGAGTGCAGAGGTTGTTTTTATTTGATTTGGTTGGGTTTCACTGGATGAAGATATTAGGTGAAAGGAGCTAGGTCAGGGAAAATGAGATAGGGTTGTAGAGATTCAATGGGGAAAGGTAGGCATAAGGCTTAAAATTTTTAAGATGATTATGATGAGATGGTTTTAAGACTGTTGAGAAGCTAGGAAGAGCATGGAAGATGTATTCTTCCTAAACAGAGAAAAATGGAAAAATTATGATATCTTTCCCTAAACAGAGCATGAGCAAGCATGTGTTTTGCCTATCAAATTGAAATAAATCATACAATAGAGATGAAATAAACATGAATACGATTGGCAATATGATTCCTGTGTCTCAATATGTTGTCCTTGATGGAAACACTCTCATAAAAGATGAATTATATGTCTTCAATAGAAGCTCAGTAGTCCATCAGAATAATTGTGTAATGTCCAACAGAAGATTTGGTATTATTCATATTGAAGATTCTATACGCAAGTTTGTTCAGGCCAAGTCGCATATACATGCGGATACAAATGATCCATGTCGCATATGCCTTTTGTGCTCCAAAAAGATAATACCAGGGGGCATTACCATGGTATTAGCCTATAGGATTGAGCGCCATGTTGTCTATTCTATTTCGTCCAAGAATACCATTGGCAGCTGTGTGGTTTTGACTCATGGTATTGGTAAAGGCTAAATCTATATAAGGAGAAGAAGATCATAGTGCAAAGGTGCACATGTGGAAGGGCTATCACTAAATACTTCTCTTTGAAGTATATCTACATTGGATGAACTCTATTTTATTGATAAATCTGAATTTGTGATGCACCCTTGGATAGATTGATGGATCAAGATCTCTAGAAATGAAATGACTATGTTCTTGCATGATCCATTGAAGAGATTATTAGATCTGAGACCTGACACATGTTTGCTAAAGTAATGTGAAGAAATATGGGTAAGTTTTATAGATCTGAAACATTTTGCTGAAATAATATTTACAGATGTATATGCTAGTTCGTCTCACTAAATGCGCGTATATATGCGGGTTTGCTTCAGAAAAGGCGCTTATGGAAGTTAGGGTTTTTTGAAGCTTATTGCAGAGGTTTTTCTCTTATTGCTGTTATTTTTCTGCTATCAGTCAATAAATTCTTCATGTAGATTTGGGTTGCTTGATTGTTGTATATGATGCTAAGATTATTATGTACAAATATAATCCATGAATGAGAAAATATGTGTTATGATGACAAACTGATCTAGGGCTTTGCAATTCTAAAAATATATCTGACTGAATGGCTCAGATCTGGATCTAAGACAAATCATATTGTGAAAAACAGTATTCACAAATCTATAAGTAGGTTGGTGTTAAGGAAAACATGTATACATGCATGTTTAGTGAAGCAAAGTAGTGTATGCTTTTTGAGATAATGAATGTTCAGGGTTGAATTTCATTTTTCATACTGATTCTAAAATATGGTTGTTACAATGTTCTAATTTCAGTGATCTCACTATTCGGTTTGATGTATTGGGTAAAGTTTATTATTGTTGATCTTTGTGAAGGGTTGTGTTGAAGTTGTGCGATCCAGTATGAAAATTGATGAAACATGGTCTGCAGTGATTTTGAGGGAAGTAGAAGCTTCCTTCCAGTCGAAGCTGGTGTTCTGATCAGGGGGTTGAAGCTCCCTTCCAGTAGTGGCTGGTAAACGAGACCAGGGGGGTTGTGGATCCCTTCCAGTTGCAGCTAGAAAATGAGAGAAGGTTGTAGCCTTGTGCAGGTAGATGCCTGCGTACTAATATGAGTCTGCATCAATAGAATATTGTAAGAAGTTTTCCATATAATAAATTTTGAAGACAGAGACAACAACAGTTGTGGTTTTCTCCCGAATTGGGTTTCCACCTTAAATCTTGGTGTTCATGTGTGTTGCTCTTGTGTGTGATGATTTATTCTATTGTTACTACACATAGTTACTATTTAACTAACAGATTCATGACTAATAATCCGAGTTGAAGATTGGATCTGAAAAAGTATTTCTAACAATAAATTTATATCAGTATACACAAGTTTCTTTTGGTATATGCACGTGTATACACGAGTTGGGTTCATCAAATTCACGTATGGAATTGCGCAAAGAAAATTTTTAAATTTATCAGTAAGCTCTAAATAATGATTCACCCCCCCCCCCCCTCAGTATTTTTCCCAAAAAATGGTATGAGAGCAGGTTCTTCTGAAGAAGCTTAATCGCTAGAAGGAAGATCAACTAAGATGAGCAATCAATATGGGACAACATCTATCAGGCCTCCTCTCTTCAACAGAAACAACTTAATCTTCTGGAAGACAAGGACAAGATCCTATCTTCAGTCTCTTAGAGAAAATGTATGGGCTATAGTTGAAGGAGGTTATCAATATCCAACATCCATTCCAAAAGATGCAGCAGTAAGAAAGAATTATGAAACTAATGCAAAGGCGGTCAATGTAGTATTGGGAAGCTTGAATGAATCATAATTTGTCAAAGTCATGCAGTTAAATATAACAAAGAAGATATGGGACAAAATCATTCTAAGCTATGAAGGTGATGCCAAGGTAAAAAGTGCTAAACTCCAAACTCTCATAATTCAATATGAAAAACTCAAAATGCACAATGAAGAAAGCATTGCTAGTTTCTTTTTACATCTAGATGATATTGTAAATCGTATAAGAAATCTAGGTGAAACTATATCTGACACTACTATAGTAGAAAAGGTTTTAATATCTCTAACTCCCAAATTTGAGTCAAAAGTGTTTGCTATTGAATAGAAACAAGATCTACAAACTCTTACTATTGTTCAACTTCATGGGATTCTGACTGCTTGTGAAATGAGAAAAGGAGGTCCATCCAAAGTCAAAGAAGTTGGCTTTAGAGCTGCTGTAAAAGAAAAGGAGGAAGAAGAACAAGAAGGATCAGGATATGTTTCAGAAGAAGATGAGATAAATTTTGTAAAGAAGCTACAACTTGGCACTGGAAGGTTCAGAGGTAATATTCCCTTTAAATGTTTTTCTTATGGAAGAGTTGGTCATTATGCTGCTAAATGTCCCCATAAGGATATTCATGAAAAGGGAAAGGAAGTGGCTAAATGAAATAAGAAATGGTTCATCAATAGAAAAAGATATTATACTGATGAAGATAGTGATGGTCTATCAAATAGTGAGGAAGGAGAATCGGATCAAGATATTAGACTACTCATGGCTTTTGAAAAGGACTCTAGTGATACTTTTTTTGATGCATTAGAATAAAATGACTTTCTTGAAGAAATAAATCATCTCAAAATATGTTTGGAAGTAAAGAAAATTTCCATAGATACTCTAAAATATCTGCTTATAGAAAAGGAGAAGCACAATGGGAAATAGAATGTGAAATAGTAAGTCTAAGAAAGGAAACTGAGAAAGTGAAAACTTTAAATCTTAGATTTTCTAAAGGATCTGAAACCTTAGATGAAATTAGCAAGGTACAATGCTCTCCTCTTATAAAGACAAGTCTTGGATATATTGGATAATCATCTCAGTATTCAGCACCAAGCTATCTAAATGCAGCTAAAGCCAGCCTACAACATTCTGTCTCTCAGCAAAACAATAAAGAAACTACACAGGTAAAGCATGATCACTTTCATACAAGGAAGAATAATAACAGAAATATCAATTAGCATGTAAATACAAATAGAAGGTTTCATTATCACGGAAATTTATTCTTCAATGGACAATGTTTCTCATGTCATAATTTTGGTCATAAGGCTTCTCAATGTGTTGCATACAAAACCATCATGACCAGAGAAGCAAGAAAGCAAAGAAATGAGACTAGAATAAAGAAGAATACTTATAACAAATTTAATCCTCTTCAAAATTAAATTTAATGTGCTTATTGCAATAACTTTGGTCATGAATAATCTGAGCACAGGAGAAAACTACAGCCAAAAGAGCATATACCTCCAAATTCCAAGATTTGGTTAAAGAAGGACTCACAGGTTGAAATTTTTGGCATAACTTTATTTGCAGAAGGGGAAGAGAATCAATGGTACATTGATAGTGGATGCTCAAAACACATGACAGGTGATATAAATAAACTCCCTTCATACAATTCTCTAGAGAAATAAAAGAATGTTACTTTTGGAAATGACTCTCCTGCTATCATCAAAGGAAAAGGTTCTGTTTTTCTAAAAGAAAAGGTGAAAGATAACAATGTTATGTATGTGGATGGATTAAAGCACAACCTATTAAGTGTGAGTCAAATGTGTGATCAAGGGAATGAAGTTGTCTTTATTTCAAAAGAATGTATAGTACGTGAACTTGACTCAAGAAAAACGGTAATAAAAGGAACTAGAACACCAAGCAATCTATATGTATTGAAAGGTGGCCAAGAAAAATGCTACTTGGGTAAAACTTCAGAAAATTGGTTATGGCATAGAAGGTTGGGACACTTGAGCTTCTCTCAAATAAGAAAATACAACATACTCAAAGAAGTTTGTGATCTTCCCAGCATCACTCTACCTGAAAGTACCATATGCAAATCATGCCAGTTTGGTAAGAAAACCAGGCTGAAATTCAATGCTAAAGAAGGATCAGTAAGTAAGCCTCTTGAACTTATACATACTGATCTATGTGGTCTTGTAAGGAAAATTCACCTCATGAAGAAAAATACTATATTTTATTTATTGATGACTTCTCTAGAATGTGTTGGATCGGTTTACTGAAACATAAAGATGAAGCATTTGAAAAATTTAAGATCTTAAAAGCTTTGGTTGAAAATGAATTAGATATAAAAATCAAATGTCCCAGATCTGACCAAGGAGGAGAATATATATCAGATGAATTATTTGATTTATATGAACATCATGGCATAAAAAGACAATTTTCAGTAGCTGGAACCCCACAACAAAATGTGGTGGCAGAAAGGATGAATAGAACAATTCAACAAATGGCTCGGGCTATGGTTGATGAATTTGGAACTCCCTATACCTTTTGGGAAGAAGCAGCACATATTGCGGTAAATATTATGGACAAGGCTCATGTTAGGGTGAATAGTGATAAAACTCCTTATGAAATCTCACATGGCAATCTTCCCACCGTAAAGCATTTTAGAGTTTTTGGAAGGAAATGTTTTATCAAGAACAATGATGAAAAACTTGGCAAGTTTGAACCTAGAGCAGATGAAGGAATATTTCTTGGTTACACTTCTAGAAGTAAAGCATATAAATGTTACAATAAAAGACTTCAGAAGATTGTTGAATGTATTGATGTTGTAATTGATGAGTCTCTCTCAGCTCCTAAAAGGGAAATACCAACAAAAAATGAAGATGATAATGATGTATATCTTCCTGCATCAAATAGAAACAATATAGAAGGTGAACCTAATGAAGCACCAAAAGAAGATCTATCTGAAAAGGCTCCATCTAGGTATGTTCAAAAGAATCATCCAGAATCTCAAATTTTGGGAGAAAAGGGATCAGGTGTCGAAACAAGAAGAACTCTTGTAGGATCTCCTAGCTATCTAGCATTTCTATCCACTATTGAAACACATAATGTCAATCAAGCTAGCAAAGATGAATGTTGGATTCAAGCCATGAATGAATAACATGATCATATTGAAAAGGGTCATACTTTGGAATTGGTTCCAAGACATCATGATAAAAATGTGATCAGAACAAAATGGATATTCAAAAACAAATTAAATGAAAATGGTGATGTTATTAGAAACAAAGCTATACTTGTTTGTAAAGGGTATGCTCAAAAAGAAGGTATAGACTTTGAAGAAACATTTTCTCCTGTAGCTAGAATTGAAGCCATAAGAATGTTTCTTTATTTTTCAAATTTTCAACAAATCAAAGTTTATCAAATGGATGTTAAATATGCCTTTCTTAATGGTGATCTAGAAGAAGAAGTTTATATAGAACAACCAGAAGGATTCATTCTGGGAAATGATGAAAAACTAGTTTGAAAACTTAAAAAGGCTTTATATGGTCTCAAAAAAGCTCCTCGGGCATGGTACTATCATCTTGACAAATTGTTGGATAGATAATCATTCTTGCGGACAAGACAGATCTCCCTAGTATTTTACAATAACTAGAAACAAACCAATAGATGTAAAATACTTTCTATAGATTATATTTGATCTAGAATTATCTATAATGAGGGATTTAGGACTTACCTGTAGTCCATCATTGATCGTAGTCTTCTTTCCTGTCACTTTTGATACGTCTCCTTTAGGGATCTGCAATAAAAAACATGAAAGAATCAGAAGCACCTGCATAATATAGATCAATTCATAAACCATAAACCTATCTTGATGATAAAGGAATTCAAGAAATAAGCCATTTAAATGAAAAACTCATTGAGAAAACATGATCCATTTGTATTATCTTTGATGAAAGAAGGAGCCTTACAATTGTGTTCGCCTTGATGTCGTACAGGTCCTTCCAAGGTCCGGAACAAGCGTTTCCTCTACTTTGACAATCCTTTTCACTCTCTCGACTAACATACACATGAGTATGTAATCATTCCCATATGATAATCAATTAAAAGAGTCTGAGTTTCTCCAGCAATTCTCCTCAAAAAATCTCAGAGCCTAACTCCCTTTGAGGCTGAACTATGGCCTCAATTTATAGAAAAAGAGAAGAGGTTGCAGCTCCAAATAAGAGGGTATAGAATCCTCTTTCAAGGGATTAAGTTCCACATACCAAGGGGTAGGCTCCTTTATTGGAGGGATGAATGTACATGAAAGGAGCGAACTTTCCACTGAATAATTTCTTCCAGAAGCTTCCAAATTCAACCAGCTAGGCTTCCAAATTTTACTTTCACCTTCACTTTAACTTTTACAAGAGTCCACACTTTCAATGAAGAAAACATGCAGTCGGTTCCGCATGTTCTAGAGCAAACAGATGTGGCACAACATGTAATACTAAGAGAAAGTGCGGTACAAGTATTTTTATGACTTTTATAAGCTCTTATCTCAATTTCAAGGCTTGGTTTTAGGAACTTGATGTTTGTAGAATTCTAAGGGAGTGTTGTATGAGTAATGATGAACCCATACAGACAGTAAAATGTTGTGGTGACAATTTTAGTGTAGCAGATTTCCCCCTAAAGTGCGAAGTCTGAGAGTATTCGAAGAGTGATGTGCTTTATCATTTTGAGGATTAGCTTGTGGACACCCTAGTCAAAATACTGTAAAAACATTCAATGCAAAACATATATATAAAAATATCATCACTGAGGTAGGCATTCCCATACTCAGAGAAAAAACTTACTAAATCAAATCTTAACTAAAATGTTCTGGTATAGAAATGATTCTAATATTACATCAATAGTAGACATAGTATGGATGCAACCATCCATTTATGAATAGTCTACTGCACAATGAATAATAAATGTTGGGAAAAATACTGAGAGGGGGGGGGTGAATCAGTATTTAGGGCATACTCAAACTTTTTACTTTTTCTTACTTCTAAAACCCATACGCTACTTTCCTGATACAGACTCGCGTATATACGTGGATACCCTTTATGAAACTCGCGTATACACAGAGATCTATTTATGCCATTAATTATTTACTTATATCATTCCATCATTCATTCATCAGATGTTTAGTAAACATGTGCAGTTGGAACAGAATAAACCATCACACATAAGCATCACACATGAACACCAGGATTTTAGGTGGAAACCCAAGTCGGGAGAAAACCACCGCTGCCGTTGCTCAGCCTTCAATATTTTATTATAAACAAAACATCTTACAACTTATGTACTAGCGCAGACTCATACTAGTACGCAGGCACCCACCTGCGCTCGTTTACCAGTCTCTCCTAGAAGGGAGCACCGACCCCCTTCGCTCGTTTACCAGCCTCTCCTGGAAGGGAGCTACGACCCCCTGCTCTCGTTTACCAGCCTCACCTGGAAGGGAGCTACAACCCCCTGACTGAAGGCTACAACCCTCAACACCACCATGGACCACGTTTCATCAATTTTCAAACTGGATCCAAAGATTCCTTTAGAACACAACTTGCAGGCCACGTTTCATCATATTTTCAGACTGGACCCACTCCATACATTTAAGCACAATCATACATCATCAACAGATAGCAGTAACACAGCAGAATAGACATTTCATACGCCATACTTCAGCAAACCCTAGTTTGCATACGTGCTTTCCTTTCACTAATCCAGCATATATACGCGCCTTCAACCATACAAACCCGCGTATACTTCTGTACATATCACAGAGCTAATTTCTCTACCCATACGCGCTTTCTCTTCATTAAACCAACGTATATACGTGCTTCCTCTGCGGCGAACTAGCGTATGGTTCTTCAGACATTTAGGTCATTGCAATTCTTCAGAACAGATACATCACACAGATTTTACCCTTTACTTCAGACAGATGTTCGCCTCATCTCAGATCTAATCATTCCATAAACAGATCTAGAAAATACATTTCAGATCTAGATACCCTTCTTCATCATTTTCTTCTTTGGTTCATCATCCATTCAGATCTATCATTCAACTGTAACCATTTCCATTCAGATATACTTCAGAGAGAAGTATTCATTCAGACTCAGACATCTTGCACCCACACTTCTTATTTGCACAATGAATTTCTTCTCTTTATATAGGTTTACCCTTTTTCAATACCATGAGCCAAAACTACATTACTTCCGATGGTATTCACGGGCCCCGGGGTCATTTAGACGAATCATTACCCAATATAATGGGTCAATACCATGGTGGTTACCCCTGGTTTTGCACTTTATGAGCGCTTTTTCCCATACGCGACTTGGCACGTTGTTTTCCGCGTGCATACGCGACTTATACTAGACAAATCCGCGTATGCCTTGAGACATACTCTTTTCATCATAGATCTGATACATACTGGATTTCTTTCTTCATTACCTTCTATACTCATTGTAGATATATCATATTTACTTCATCAAGAACATATTCTATCAAGCACAACTTCATCAAGTAAGTTGCCATCATATTCATCAAGTGGGTTGTCATTCAAGAACAATACTCTATCAAAGTGGGTTGCCATCAAGGACAACACTCTGCATCATATTGCCAACAATCTCCCCCTTTGGACTTGATGGCAACCACGATGGTGTTTGATCACCACAACAGATAGATACATTAAGAATAAAATGACACCATGTCACTCTCCCATCATTTTTCCTTTTATTCAAACACCACCATGTCACTCTCCCCCTTTGACATCAAGGGCAAAGGGCAGATCAAAACCAACACACTATCCCCCTTTTCTCCTCATGTAGAAGAAGGGCGTTGTAGATCTAATGTGCACTGAAATTACCATGCTCCTTCTGAGTTCATGCTGAAAGTTCATCCATATGTTTCAATGAAGTACATGAATCTATGATCTTCCTATCACCAAGGACTCATACTTACATCAAAGATCCAACCAAGTGGATTTACATATGAGACTCAAATACCCAGCCAAGTGGGTTTACACATCTCAACTACCCAACCAAGTGGGTTTACAAATTTTGACAAGTCCTTACATGACAGAAAATTACAATTTTACATCATGGATCTCAACATGAATTTTTCATCAAATTACAAATATAGCTTTACATGACCAATACTAGAAAGACCTCAAGAAAGAGATCATTTTTCAGAAACATCATAATGCCAACAATGCATTATATTCAGCAAGGCCAATGCTCCCCCTGAAGCTGTGCATCCAATGCATCTTTTCCATATGGCCAAGGCTCCCTTAGTTGTCCTGTCCCCGAACACTTTCAACCAATCATCAAGGCATATTTAAAACATCAGAGATTGAAACAGTATTATAAGAACTGGAACACCACCAGAGATACCAGAGATACTAAACAACACTGCAGCTGTGCTGAAGAAAGCTGTCCCCAAACAAAAATTTGTCAGCAATCAGACATACACGGTTTTATGTGCATGAACTCGCGTATATACGTGATTGTGTTTCAGGAAATCCGCATATCCAATACCATCTTCTATATTTTAACCAGATCTGATCCTCTGTGAGGAAAAGACAGTGTTCAGCTTCTTTCTGAGATATTTGAGTGCTTCCCTGGAATACAGATAGATAGAACAATGTAGTTGTGTCTTCAAGCGTCATCCAATGGTTGTATCAGCACATTAGTTACCAAGCCTTCAAAATCTTTTGACATAAATATATTCTTTCCCGAGAGAAATTATCATATCATAACAACATTTTTAGCATACGGGTTGTGTCAAAGTCTCATTACATAAAAAAAACCATGTATCAAGCCATCATCATAAGTATCACCGTAACCAAAGAATAAGTAGTCACAGTGCCAAAAATGCAATCATTAGTATTCAAACTGCTGCTCCCCCTAAACCAGTGTTCCTGTTCCTGAGCTGACATATAAATTCTCTTATCATCAATGCATACGCGACTGTGTCTGTTGTAACTCGCGTGTATATGTGGATTTAGTTCATAGAACTCACGTATGGAAAGTGAATTATGGAAAATTTCACATTCCTCCATCTCCCCCTGAAGTTGTACCACCTGTACCTGTCTTCTTCACATCAGATGCACTGTCAGAAATAAATATAACCAGAATCACCAAAATAACCATGAGAATCATCATACATTGCTCCCCCTGTGATGATACATTACTAATCACCAGAATGTATCTCACATCATTCATGCAGTCATTATGAGAAATAAGCTTTAGAAGCGGATGACTGCTGTAGGATCGGTATTTCCTACGTTTCTGATCGGTCCTCCATCTTTTTCCAGATTTGTTTGAACTTTCTATTTGTGTGCTGGAAGTTATCCAATTTCTCATATCTGTTCATCCTGCATTCCTTTTCCACATGACCATACTTATTACAAGCATAACATTTCATGTGACCAGAGAAGTAAGCATAAGGATCATAGTGTATTTCTCTGTTCTTCCTCCTATTGCAATCAGCTGCTTTGTGACCATACTTGTTGCATGAAAAACAATATCCCTTGAAGGAACCAAAGTACCTTTCTGAGTAGAATTGGTTTGTTTGTGGCTGAAATGTTCTGCTCCTGCAATTTTCTGCAACATGCCCATAATTATGACATTTAAAGCATTCAACATTCTTGAATGATTTCCTTTGAGAATTCATGATTGTTGGTTGACCTTTTGTTTCTTTCAACACTTCAGAGTTTGCATTGACTTCCTTTGAATCATTAGCATTTCCTTGTGAACTAGATTCTCCTTTGACCATTTCATGAAAACCAAGACCAAGTTTAATAGAGGGAGACCTTTGATTACTCAGAATATTGTCCAAAATCTTAGTACTATCTTGAAACCTCAAAAGTTTAACCTTTTCTCCTAATTTACCTTTGAGAATGTTTACCTCAACCTCCAAGCCTTGGCATTGCTTCTTCATACTTTCTTCAACCCTTCTTCCTTCTTCTACTTGATCATTCAGTTTCAAGATTT
The DNA here is from genome assembly GCA_034641835.2 of Pinus albicaulis. Classification (NCBI taxonomy): domain Eukaryota; kingdom Viridiplantae; phylum Streptophyta; class Pinopsida; order Pinales; family Pinaceae; genus Pinus; species Pinus albicaulis. Next base: position 3,687,451 of record CM076577.1, read on the forward strand.
CTTCTTTCAACCCATGTTCTTGTTCTTCAAATGCTAGTAGAAGTTCTTCATGCTCCTTCTTCGATGCTTAGAGATTTACTTTCAGAGATATGTTTCTACTTCAAGTCTGCATTCTTCTTATTTGATTTATCCAGGTCTTCCTTGAGGGAGATTATTTCTGCTTCAAGCCCTTCCTTTCAAATGATTGTAGAGGTTCCTCATTCTTCTTACTTGATGCTTCACGATCTGCTTGTAGAGAGATGATTCCAGCTTCAAGACCTTAATTCTTCCTTTTTGACATTTCGAGATCTGCATTTAGATCGTTGATTTCTGCTTCTAGTCTTTTCATTCGATTGGATGCATAAGCATGAAACCTTTGGTACTTGATAATTGTCTATAAATTCCCTTCCTCAACAGATTATTTTGCTGATCTTCAACTTTAATCTTGTGACTTCTTCTATATCCATATTTAGCACTATCTTCATCATTGCATGCACAAGTGAGTGGATTACAAGAACAACAATCAATACCTGTTTCCTCTTCTTCATTTTCTGCTGCACATGTTTTCTGAGATATCTTCTTTTCTTGAGTAGCCTTCTTCTTTTTCTTCTTTTCCATGAGCACTAGCAGATCTTGGTCAGAATCTTCTTCATCTTCACTTGACATTTCATTATTATCTTCATTTGCATAATAACTCTTTCCCTTTTCAAATTGTTTCCCTTTATCATGATTTTCTCTATAAGGACATTTAGTAGCATAGTGACCAACTTTTCCACATTCAAAACATTTGAAGGGAAGCTTACCTTTGAATCTTCCAGTACCTAGTTGGATTTTTCTCACAAAATTCGCTTCTTCTTCTTCGGATATATAGCTGGTTTCTTTGACAACTTCCTTTTCCTTTCCTTTCGCAGACACCTTAAAAGCAACTTCTTTGATTTGAGAAGGACCTCCTTGTCTCATTTCATAAGCAGTCAGAATACCATGTAGTTGAACAATAGTAAGAGTTTGCATATCTTGCCTTTCTTCAATAGCTGATACTTTTGACTCAAAATTTGAAGTTAAAGATCTTAAGAATTTTTCCACCAGAGTAGTATCAGTTATGGTTTCACCCAAACTTCTCATACGATTTATAATATCATCAAGACGTAAAAAGAAACTGGCAATACTATTATCGCTATGCATCCTTAAATTTTCATATTCAATTCTGAGAGTTTCGAGTTTTGCACCTTTTACCTTTGTATCTCCTTCATAGCTCAGAATGATTTTGTCCCATATTTCTTTTGTTGAATTTAGCTGCATCACTTTAGCAAATTCTGGTTTAGACATGCTTCCTAATAAGACATTGACAGCTTTGGCATTGATTTCATATTTCTTTCTTTCTGCTGCATCAGTAGGAATACATGCTGGATACTGATAAACTTCTTCCACGCTTGCCCATACTTCTGCACCAAGACTTTGCGGATATGCTTTTGTTCGTACCTTCCAGAAAATCAGATTGCTTCCATTGAATAGTGGTGGCTTTAGAGACATTACTCCTTCATGAATTCCCATTGCGATGGATCTCCTTCAAGCGATCAAGCTTCTGCAGAAGAACCTCCTTTGATACCAATTGTTGGGAAAAATACTGAGAGGGGGGGGGTGAATCAATATTTAGGGCATACTCAAACTTTTTACTTTTTTCTTACTTCTAAAACCCATACGCTACTTTCCTGATACAGACTCGCGTATATACGCGGATACCCTTTATGAAACTCGCGTATACACATAAATCTAATTATGCCATTAACTCTTTACTTATATCATTTCTTCATTCATTCATTAGATGTTCAATAAACAGTAAACATGTGCAGTAAGAACAGAATAAACCATCACACATAAGCATCACACATGAACACCAGGATTTTAGGTGGAAACCCAAGTCAGGAGAAAACCACCGCTGCCGTTGTCTCAGCCTTCAATATTTTATTATAGAGAAAACATCTTACAACAATGTCTTGGTGCAAACTCATGTACCGATGCAACGGTACCCACACAACGCTCGTTTACTAGTCTCCACGGAGGGAGCACCGACCCCTTGTACTCGTTTACCGACCTCTCTGAAGGGAGCACAAACCCCACAACTCTCGTTTCGACCTCACACCGAAGGAGCACAACCCTCGAAGCACCACCATGGACCACGTTTCATCAATTTTCAGCCCCGGATCCAAAGCTTCCTTTAGAACACAACTTGTAGGCCACGTTTAATCATATTTTCAGACTGGACCCACTCCATACATTTAAGCAAAATCATATATCATCAACAGATAGCAGTAACAAAGCAGAACAGATCAGACATTTCATACTTCATACTTCAGCAAACCCTAATCTTCATACGCGCTTTCCTTTCACTAATCCTGTGTATATACGCGTCTTCGTCCATAAAAATCCGCGTATACTTCTGCACATATTACAAAACTAATTTCATTGCGCATACGCGCTTTCTCTTCAGCGAAGCCGCATATATACGCGCTTCCTCTACGACAAACTAGCGTATGGATCTTTAACCATTACAGAGCTGCATACTTCTTCAGATCAGATATTCAGTTCAGATTCAACCCTTTACTTCAGACAGATGTTTGCCTCATCACAGATCTAATCACTCCATAAACAGATCTAGTAGATACAAATACATTTCGGATCTAGATATCCCGCTTCATCATTTCTTCATAGGTGCATCATAGATTCAGATCTATCATCAAACCTTTACCCTTTCCATTCAGATATACTTCAGAGAGAAGTATTCATTCAGACTCAGACATCTTGCACCCACACTTCTTATTTGCACAATGAATTTCTTCTCTTTATATAGGTTTACCCTTTTTCAATACCATGAGCCAAAAATACATTACTTCCGATGGTATTCCTGGACGGGGTCACATAGACGAATCATTACTCAATACAATGGGTCAATACCATGGTGGTTACCCTTGGTTTTGCACTTTATGAGCGCTTTTTCCCATACGCGACTTGGCACGTTATTTCCCACGTGCATACGTGACTTATCCTAGACAAATCCGCGTATGCCTTGAGACATACTCTTTTCATCATAGATCTAGCACATACTGAATTCATTTCTTCATTACCTTCTGTACTCACTGTAGATACATCAGATTTACATCATTTAACAAGTTCATCAAGACATATTCTATCAAGCACAACTTCATCAAGTAAGTTGCCATCATCTTCATCAAGTGGGTTGCCATTCAAGGACAACACTCTATCAAGTGGGTTGCCATCAAGTTGGACAACACTCTCTGCATCATATTACCAACAATAAAACCCCTTATGACCTGGATGGTGGAAACTAGATCCAGGGTCTTTATTTCCGCTACCCGAACTAGTACGATTCTATCTATGCGATTGATTGTGTCGAAGTCGAACATGGTAGAAACCACTTGATTACCAGTCAATGATGTGAACTATTAACATGTGTGAGAGAAACCACCAATAATGACAATGGTTCTCAAAGTACTTAGTACAATCCATGAAATGTGAATAAATGATTTGAAGTCGAACATTTCACGGAATCGTTCGATCGAAGGTCAATGATGCAACCTGTCCTCGAAGGCGAGAAACCCACCATTAAGGCATGCAGATTCCAAGGTACTAAAGGATTCTAGATCAACTTCCTAGATGATGAGTTGTCGTCGATAGAAAGTGATCCGTCGTAGGAAAGCCTACGACACGAAACCATTAGATCAAGTTTTGTAGAAATATTTTGCAAGGATTGACTAAGGGATGGTCAACGCGAATGGAGACATATGTTTGCAAATGAATGGTTTATTTGAACTCTCCTCTTGAACACATAACGACACTGCAGATGGTTTGGTGACAATTGACCTAAGATAATACCCAAAAACCGACTGAAGACTTTCAATATGGTTTGATTAACTGATAGGCAAAGGATTTTCCCAACCCAAGTAGAAGTGTGATAAAAAGTGTCGTGTTCAAGAGTAGTAAACTGCTTTTTAAACAAAGTGTGACAAACGGATTCGTTTTCTCTCTTTTCCCCCACCATTTCTGGTAAGTACCTCTTTATTTTTTACAAGCTTGAGGAGGATAACATTTGCTTGTTATATAAGCTCATCCTTCGGATGAGTCCAACTTAGTTTAAAATCGAACCCTAAGAAGGGTGGTCCGTTCCTATTTGTAATTGACAGGTCCTTTATTGTTAAATTTTAACGAGTCCAATATAGGAGAAACTCTATGTTTTTCAATTTTAGGGAGTCAGAAGAAAAAATTAAGGAAACTCCGTGGGTGTACTTTTTTGTAAATTTAGTCTCTCAGGCCCGAAAAAGGATAAAACAGTACAGGAGAGAACTCTAGTGACCATGATTAGTCAACGTATACCTTTTTCGTAAATAGTCCATTTTAGTCCGAAAAAGGGGTAAAATTATACTGAAGGGACGACTGTTCATTTCCTTTAACGAGTTCGAATAGTCAAGTACTTGGCAATCTTTTAATATTTAGAGAGTTTGAAAAGGGCTTAAAAGAGAACTCCAAGATTTCGCTTTTTCATAATTTTTAAGAGTCCGAAAAAGTGATAAAAGTGTACTCAGTAGTTTCGCTTTTTCTGTAAGTTTTAACGAGTTCGAAAAAGTGATAAAAATGTACTCATTCAATTTTTCATAATTTTTACCGAGTTCAAAAAAGTGATAAAAAGTATACTCCTTTGTCAAAATGACCATTTCACCCAAAAAATCCTGTATTCTGCACAAAAACTCAAAAATTAAAAATACATGTTTATGATTAATAAAAATAATTTGGAAAACCACTTTTCAAAGTAAAAAATAAACAAAATAATATTTTATTTATTCAAAAAATCTTAGAAAAAGGAGTTTTTGTAAATCATTTTTACCATTTGACTTCAGACTGAAAATTGAGAGCTTTTGGTAAAAAATGTTTCAGAGGAGATTGCGGAAGATTCGCCCGTCAGAATTGAAAACCGTCAGTTCCAGGTAATCCACATCATCTTTACCTTCATTTTTGTATGTTTACTTTCTTAGTTTGAATTGGTTTTTAGGGAGGAAAATAGGTTCAAAAATTCGCTCACGGGGGTCCGCAGGTAAGACACATGAAACCTGCGGACCTCGACAATTGTCGTGGTCCCGCACCTTACGCATAAGATATGTGCGGATCCACGCACTATTTTTATGTGAAAAGTGTGGAGGCACCGTAAGGAAAAATAAAATGAACAAATCTCCCAATTTAAACCAAAATTTCCCATTCAAATTGTTTTTAACCTTTAAATTTGTCCATTGTAGGATATTTACAATGCTTGAGTGGCGAGAACGTGAGCATGAAGAAGTTGATGATGCGGCCATGTTACATCCGCCTACATTACGCATTTTAAGAGAATGCGGTTTGTAAAAATTTTGGGCCATTCAAGGTATGAGGGCTCAGGTAGATTTGCTTACCTGGCTAGTCAACAAATGGGATGTACAAGAACAATGCTTTATCATTGGAGGTCACCGGCTCGAAATTGAGCTGGAAGATATATAATTCTTCACTGGTTTATCAAAGAGGGGTGAGCCACTCTTGTTATTTGGGGCTAGGGTAGGTGGCCAGTCCGTCGCTAGCCTTCAGGAAGAATTTTGCAATGAAGAAGAAGACCCCAAGGATAAACGTATTGACATAAAAACCATTATTCGTCCTGAGCTTAAAGTGGTTGCATTTACGGTAACCGGATTGTGTGGAAGCGCAACTCCACATGTCACTACAAGATCCCAAATGAAAAATGTCGTTGACTGCTTTAGAGGCACCATTTTCAACTGGTGTGAGGCAGTGTTGGCCAATGTCAAAGGCCAACTGACTAGAGGAAAAAATGCGAAGTTGAAAAACTTCGGATATGGAGCGATCGTGGTTACATTTTCTCTAGAGAGGATTCCTTTACTGGTCCCACAAATTATTGCAGTTGATCATGGTAGAGTCAAAGAGCCTCGAATGGTTCGATGGGTTTCATTTATGGCCTATCACAGTGAAGGAGACGATGTTGTTCGTTTTACTCGATCCTATTTCCATTGGTTGGAGAATCAAGTCTTCGTGATAGAAGATTTTCCTTATGTTGGGATAGATTTCTGCAGCGACCGAGAGATGTCTGCTCCTCCAGGGACACATTGGGATGAGTCAGGTAAAAATCATTTTGACATGTTCTAAATTCTAATTTTTATTTGTTTTTTGAATCGTCCAAAACTGATGACAAAAATTTCAAATACAGATGTGGGTCCACGTCAACCAGCCACTCTCTGTCCTTTTGACAGGAAAGCAGCTGCAGCAGCACCACCACCACAGGATCAGATAGCAGAGGTCCTTACCGATCTGGAGAACCATCTAGAGCGATTGACCTTAGATATTCTAGAGACTACCATAGATGACATTCCGCTCCACTTACAGAGATATGTTATCGAGGTTCTCAGACCGTTCAAGAGATTTCTGAGCAAGGTGGCACAGGCTGTAGTGTTTTATCTTGATCATCACCACGGATAGTGGATGATTGATATTGTAGACTTGTATCATTTTTTGTATCACTTTTTTCCGATCATAAGGCGTTTTGGACCTATGATCGAGGACGATGAAATATTTTTTGAAAACACTACACTTATGCTATGATATTACTACTATTTCCAGTTATCTGTCTTAACATGTTATTGAATGTTATTTTGATCTATTGCTTTAATGATTGAAAATGTCTGTTTATAACACTAGAAGCTACTGCATCAGCTAATGTGTTTAAATTTCTTGGAATATTTTGATACTCAATATAATCAAATTCTCGTTCCAAGAGACGAAATTTCAAAAATAATCTTAATAACACTGGGTTTTTAATTGCATATACTCTATTTAATTGTAATACAGCGAGTTCAGAATCTAACCTAACGATCAAAATTTGAATTCCAAATGAAATGGATTCAGAAAATAACGCAATAACTGTGCTATACTCTGCAATATTGTTCATCGTTTGACCGAGGCTTACCCCATGCATAGATACTAACTCATCAGTGGGTGAATAAATAACCCAAGCTGCGGAAGAAATGTTCCGTGTACTATGACAAGCACCATCAGCAAAACCAATGTATGTTTGAAGGGACGTTGACATCTGCAAAATCAAGAGTGATCCAGATAAGCAGGGATAGTGGTAAAAACACACTTTAAACTAGGCACGCTCTCTAATCTATAATACACCGGTTTAAGATCCTTTAGGTTGCCTAAAGAGACCCCGTCAAAGTCAATCAGTTCATAGGCCCCTTTTTCAAGCTGTCGCTTGACAATATAAAGACCATGCCACATGGGTTCAAATTTCCCAACCCCTAGCTTGTCGTTAGCTTGATCTTAAACCAAAAGTAGGTCTCCTTCTGAGAAAATGCGAGGTGTAACACTTCTATCATACTGAGTTTTCATTTGTTTCACATGATTTTCGGTAGCTAATGCAGCGGTGCGCCGATTCTTATCTAATTGAGCTAAGTACAAAAATCGTTTCTCTTCTTCAGAAGTGGTTGGTAGTAACTCTATGGCTAGTTGGAGTGACGGTATCTCGCATTCAATCGGTAATACCGCTTCTAAACCGTAAACCAGTTGAAAAGGGGTGAAACCTGTCGATGTTTTTGCTGAGGTTTGAGATGCCCAAAGTATCGAAAAAAGCATGGTATGCCAATTCGATTTATGAATTTTGATGATTTTTTTGATCATGGTGACTAAAAATTTATTGATAGCTTCAACCAGACCATTAGCCTACAGATAATATGGTGTAGAACTGTCATGGCGCAGGCCAAGTTGGTCAGTTAGTTCGGTCATCATGATGTTTCGAAAATGACTCCCATGGTCAGTAATTATTGCTTGGGGTACATCGAAACGAGCAATCACATGATTGAACACGAAAGTAGTTGCAGTTTTTCCATCTGTCGTAAATGTAGGTATCGCCTTGGCCCATTTGGTAAAATAATCTACTGCGAGAATAATATACCCATGCCCCCCGATCGAGAAGTCAATGCCCCATTTTGCAAAAGGACCAACATCAATTATAGGGTGAAGAGGAGCAGTTGGTGCACGCATCTTGCGATCAAATATTTGACAGTTGTGGCATTTTTGGATAGCATAAATACAATCTTTAAATAAGGACGACCAAAAATTGCCAGCGCACAATATCTTTTGGGCTGTGGCATACCCAGACATATGACCGCCACATGCTCCAGAGTGACAATCATTTAAAACCTTTTCAGCTTCGTCAAGAGTTAGACAATGTCGAAAAACAGAGTTCGCACCACGACGGTATAGTGTGTCACCAATAATATGATATCGCTGAAACTGGAAACGAATTTTTCGTCATTGTGACCATGAAAGTTCGGGCCGAAAAGTTTGGGTTTGGAGATAAATGATGATATCTCCATACCAAGGATCGATGGTACTGATAAGAAACAAAGATTCATCCATGATCAGATGTTCTGCCATAGTTTTTATGTCAGTACTTGGGAATTCACACATAAGTTCAGCGAAGACCAATGGTTTCTTTGATTTGGATTTTTCAAATTCCAAATCAAACTCATGCAGGATAACAATCCATTTGGAGTATTTGCCCCCTAGCACTTGTTTGGTCAAAATATACATCATAGGGTTACAATCATAAATCACTGTTGTTTTGCATAACAGTATGTAATGACGAAATCGTTGGAAAGCTTGAACTGCTGCCAAGGCCAAATTTCTCCACATGTGAGTACTTGATTTCGGTCGGATGCAGATTGCGACTGAGATAATAAATCACATGTTCGTTGTGGAATTCATCTTCCTAAACTAAGACCATACCAATTGTAGAATTGGAGGTTGCGAGGTATAAAAAGTAATCCTGATTGTAATTGGGAGGATGCAATAACAGTGCATGGGTCAACGCGTGTTTAAGAGAATCAAAAGATTGATAAGCAATATCGTCCCAAAAGAAAGGAATATTCTATTTTAACAACCTAGTAAAACCTTTGGTTAACTTAGCATAGTTAGGAATGAATTGAAAGTTCACTTTCCCTTGCAAACTTTGGAGTTGGCGAAGAGTAGAAGGAGGAGGTAATTTGATGATAGCCTCAACCTTTGATGGGTTGACACGAATGCCTTCCTTTGAGACAACAAATCCCAACAATCGTCCAGATTCAACACAAAAGAAACATTTGTGAGGATTCAGATGAATCCTATAATGCCTACATCTCATAAAGATAGCTCGTAGATGAGTAAGATGATATGTTCTGCGCGAGGAATGAGCAGGTAAATCATCGAGATAGGGTTGCAAAATGTGTTTAATGTCATGAAATGCATAATACATTTCCCTCTGAAAAGTTGCACCAGCGTTCTTAAGTCCAAAAGGTAATTTGCAGTAAGCAAAATTCCCCCACAGATAAATGAACGCTATTTTGGGTTGATCAGCAGGGAGTATGTTGATTCGATTGTAGCCTGAAAATCCATCCATAAACGAAAACATTTAAATTCTGGCACAATCGTCAATAATTTGATCAATATAAGGGGTTGGATAATTGTCTTTGGGACAAGCTCAATTTATATCCCTACAATCGATACATACTCGTATTGTCCCTTGTTTTTTATTAACAAGAACAATATTAGATACCCAATTTGTTAAAGGAATTGGATAAATAAAACCTACATGAAGTAATTTCTCAACTTCTGCTTTAATAGCGGCAACTTTTCGTGGATGTATTTGACGTAATATTTGTCGGATAGTTTTAGCATCCGGGTATGTTTTAATTTCATGAACAACAATTGACGGATCGATTCCTGACATTTCTTCATAGGACCAGGAAAAAATGTCACGAAATTCCTAAAATAGGGCTTTATATGCTTGGATTTCATCTGGTGTATAAGAAGCACCTATATGAATGTTTTCAACAATTCCGGGTTTCACTGAGATGTCAATAGGAACTGTCATAGAAATGTTTGCTAAGTTCAATTCAGAGTCGGAATTTGTGAGAGGATTCCGGGGTTCTTTGACATAATCAGCGGTAAAAATGGAGGAAAAATCAGTTTCAAAATGATCGAGATCAGGTAAAAACGAAGATCGATGATGTAGATATTCCCATGGTAATTCTTCTGTAGAAAAAAATTCACGAATATGCTCATCAATATTGAATACTTGTTAAACAGGATCCAGAATTGATGGTGAAACTCGGCTCGATATCGAAAGTGATTCCTCATTGACCACATTCAATAGATCAGGTTTAGTTGAAGGAATATTAGAAAATGACTGTACTGCCTGATATGCTAACTCAAAAGGACTCAAAGGCATCGCGCCATCGAAAGAATCCAGTTCTGAGTCTGAAGGTACTATCCAAGGATCATCAAAGGAAATAGTACTTGATGTAATCATATTGATGTTAGAAATAGAAGGTGGTACGTTGGGAGTAGGGAGGGAAAAAGTTCCCAGTAAAGCAGAATCTTTAAGAAAACCCACTCCGACATCTTTATAAGGGATAGTCAATTTGATGACATGTTGGATGCTATCAGTAGTGGTTGGGTCAGATGAATAATATGAGGGCTGATCTATTTTAACAATCTTTCCTTTATGAGGAAACATGATGAGATGAAAGACTGATGATACAACAACAGTCATGGCATAATACTAATTGGAACCTAGGAGAAGGTTGTAATCTAGAGGGGCACTTCCACATCTAGATTAACAGTTTTTCCTTCAACCTCTATTCGTAGATCCTGTAAAATACCATACGGATGGAAACCTCTTCCATCAAAAGCTTTGAGGATAGTCAGCGATTGGTTAATTGTAGGGGAACCAAGTGATTTCCAAAATTTTAACGACATAATACACGTAGAAGCCCCTTCATCAAAAACAGTACGAAAGAAACATTTGTTTTTGACTATTACCGGAATCTGAAAAGCCATTTGATGGGGTAGGCCGGGTGTAAAATTCTCTAAATCAAAGATCATTAGGTTCAAATCCTGAAGGTCTATGGCTCCTATAGCTGACAATAGTAATTTTCTTTGAGTTGAACATGATTGCAGCACTTCCAAAGTCAACATTGCTGAAGGGGAAATCGCCAAGTCTTCAACAATATTGTAGTTATGAGCAGCTCTCGCATGTGGATTGAAATCTGATTTACGAAGTACACCTTTAGCAGGCAGTTTAATTACTAATTCAGGATTTGGTTTATCAATCTGGAGTGGATGAGAAACTGAGGGAGATTTAGTTGATGCTGAATTATAATTTTTTGCTTCTTTACCACCAACAGGATTTTTACTACCATAATCTTGCGATCGCGTCGCAACCATTAAGATATATTCTAGCGTATTTGAGGAAAATCCAATCATGTTACTATCTTGAATAGGAAAGGGATCCTTCAGGAAAGTAGGTATGGGTGAACCCTTAAAGAATTTCGATACCTTGGCTCTATGCGGGCACTCTTTAGTAAAATTATCCTCATCACAGATAAGATAAGGATAACGAGGTTTTCGTTTATCGTCAGTTGGTTCAGTTTTATTGTTTTTATCTTTTGAAGATGATTTTTTTATTTATTCTTACCTTTCTTCTTACCACCAGTTTTAGGTATGGTTGTAGATGATTCTACAACATGAATATCGGCGGAAGTTTCAACGGAAGAATCTCCTTTGGGTGAATCGGGTAAAGTTATAATAGGAGAAGTCATCTTGGAAGATTTCTTCTTACCCTTGCCAATGTTAACAGAACCAATTACACCATCAGCGGCATGAGAGCCTAAAGGAGTTGTAGTTAATTGACCAGGTCTTGGTAAATCGGGGATTTTGTCATAAAAAGTACCTGACTATGTATATACAAGGTCAAGGTACTGAGCTTGAGCAATGACTTGCTCTTCTGTAACAACGCCTCCTTTGGCCACATCTTCAGTGATTTTGGGCAATAATGATTTGATAAACCATTCAGCCAAAATTTGATCCGGAATAAATACTTTCACTAAATGTCTCCTACGTCTCCATTCATGAATGTGATCAGATATGTACGTAGACGTATATTGTTTTAATGAGGTCAAAAATTCTGTACCATTGTCGTATCTGACAGGTAACTGAAAATGGGTTAAGAAAGCAGTAGCTAGTGCATTAAAATTATTAAATGAGCCTCATGGTAACTCAATGTACCATTTGGCAGCTAGACCAATGAGAGTTCTCTGAAAAAGAAGTAATCGAATCGAATCGTCGATTAGTGAATTGGATAGTGATAAGTCATAACATGATTAGATGGATATTCTCCTGACTTACCTTCAAACTTTGGAATATCATTGGGCAACTTATTAGGCATCGATGGCCAATATGGAAGATAAAATATCGGATCATTCATAAGGTGCGATAAATCAGGTAAATCTAAAGTTGCTATAAATGGTAATCGACGGCTAGGGTCTTGATAACCTTATGTGATGAAACCAGTTCCAGGAGGAGGATATCCAGGATATCTTGGAATTGGATTTGATTTGGGAATTGTGAAACCTCCTGGATAACTAGGATTAACCAGACCATACTGGCGTTGTTGAGGTACTTGATAAGTATACCCAGGATACGGCTGATACTGATACGTTGGATTTTGTGTAGCATGTCCAAATTGATACTGCCCCTGGTACGGTTGATAAGTAAATTGTGGTTGACTAGTGAGAACCATACTCGTACCAGATTGTCCTATAGGTATCTGGGCCGTAGTATGAATTGTAGGTCCTGACTGTGGCACAGATACTTGAGGAATTTGCACTGATACAGGGGTAGTAGAAACAGGAGCTGCAAATACTCCAGAAATAGGTGTGGTAGGTTGAATAGAAGTTGCAGCAGTAGCAGAAGTTTGAGGTGGAGTTTTAGGTGTACTAGGCCCAGGCTGTTGAACAGAACCAGGTGCAGAGACTTGAATGGTAGGCTGGACAGGTAGTTGGGTTGGAATAGAACCTATGGGTTGTCCAGTTTGATTAGGTAACTGCACATTGGGTTGTAAAGTCTGTTGAATTTGAGATGGATCCCACACCATATTAATTCCGGGATATTGACCCATAGAAGGTTGTGCATATGAAGGACCATAACCAAGTTGAACGTAAGTTTGATAATTAACTGGAAAATTTCCAGCTCCTTGTAATAATGGTTGACCTGAAGGAGGTTGAAAACCTTGAGCTGGGTATTGACCCTGAGGTTGATATTGACTCTGAGGCATGTACGAAATCTGGGGTTGATATTGACCCTGAGGTATGTACTGTCCTTGAGGTTGATATTGACCTTGAGGTATGTACTGTCCTTGAGGTTGCTCCCTAGGCAGGAAATATTGTCCTATAGTTTGACCTCCAGGTGGTAAAAAATTACCCTGAGGTTGTCCTCCGGGTGGTAATTGACTACCTTGAGGTTGCCCCCCAGGCAGTAACTGACTTCCTTGAGGTTTCCCCCCAGGTGGTAACTAACTTCCTTGAGGTTGAGGATTTGCAATATTTCCAGACATCATAAAAATATGTTTTGTGTTCAACGTGCCAGTGTTTGTTCCATTTGTACCAGATGATAACACTTGTTCGGTTGTTTTGAGGGCTTGCTCTGAGAAGCTACCGGAAAGTGTCACAATCCGGAGGAACAAACGAACCACCTTATAAAAATGTTTACGGGAGATTACATTATATTTTTCTCATCACCTGGATGACTCACTCGACATAGTTAATGAAGGTCGATAATGTTAGCCACCTATAAAATTTGTCATATCAAATGGTGGCTAAATCATTTTTGAAGCCTTCAAGAAACATTTTATTGAAAAATTGTTAGTTCTTGAATTCTTATGAAGACATCTTGTTCTTTGATTAATTTTCACTTTTGTTTCCCTCTCAATTATGAAAATCTATTTTTTTCATGATGAAAAGACTGCTGCAAAAAACCCCAATTTTCCCTCATTTTACCCCTCCTTTCACTTCAAAATTGACCTCCATTTTATCCCCTTTTTCCTCATAAAATTCCTCTGTTTTTCCTTTATTCCCTTCTTCCCTTCAAAAAATCCCCTTTAATAAGGTTTAAAACTCGTTTTTAAACCTTACCGAAACCCCCAAATCCATTGAAAATCCTTGAAATTTTCATAAAAAATAGTATTTTTAACTATGGGCCTAAGCCCCTTTGGGCTAAGCCCTAAACCACTTCCCCACCATAAACCCACGCCCTGGAACCAAGCACTAATAGTCCCGAGCACTTATCTCATCGGAACAATCGGCGGGCACGTTTCTTTGTTTTAGTAAAAGCTCCCGATGCAATTGGCCCTTTTATATAAACCCCCGATCCCTTTGCCGCTTCATATAACCCAAGAGCCCGCAATCAGGTGCTTAAACTTATGAATAAACCCTTCCCAATCATATTTTCCCTTTTTAAATTCATAAAAACCCACTTTTCCTATGTTTGTATTAAAACCTGTCGGTTCAATATTTTTAATGAAAAGGACCGTTGATCTTTTCCCCAATCGACGGTCAATATAGTCTCGCATAAGAGCTTTTCGTTGGGCGCATTTGAAAGGCCCTCACCTTTGTTCTGATTCCGATTGGCTCTTTTCAATATAAACCCCCGATCCTTTCATCCTTTCACATATACCCTGAGGCCCCACAATCGGGCACTAAACCTTATATATAACCCCTCCCCGACATAAAAATCCTTTGTATTTTATAAAATTTCAATTGTCCTATGTTATAAAGGGTTCTGCCTGTTCATTGGTTAGACCCATTCCTGCTCGTTGATCATAAACCAATCAAACGGTATACGCCATATCGCATCGGAAGATCTCATTGGGCGCGTTTTATATTTTATTCACCCACTCTCGATTGGTGGCCTCTCGATGTAATATCAGTCGTTGATCTCCTCCCCACCTTCCCAGATCTGACAGCCCTTATCGCTCCATCCCAAATCCCTTTCCCCCACCATGACCTCCTCCAACTCAATATCCACGATTGATCTGGCCCTTAGATCAATGGTCCACAGCTAATCGCATCGACGTCCATTCTGTTTTTCCCTTGCCAATCGCAAACCTCCGATTGCATCTGGGCCGTCCATGTGTCAAGATCCGACGGTCTAGATTGAAGCCCAGAACCTTTGTTAAATTTATGAAGCCCCGCTTTACAATGTTTTTCGGGGAAATCTTAGCCGTTGATCTCTGCAAATCACCGGCCCATACTGACCCATTCTCCGCTTCGTATTTTATTTCATTCAACCTCGAGATTTGATCTGGATTGTTCATTCCTTGATCCAACGGTCCAGATGCATCCCAGCAGGACCAAATCCTTTGGGTCCTACCATATCCCAAATCAAATATCCGCCATCGATTCCCTGATTGGATGGTCCTGAATAAAACCACCCCACTTACTTCCGCCCACGCATCTTATCAATATCGCGCTCTCTCCACGACCGTCAGATCTAAGACCCCTGATTTGACGGTTAACACGCGTTTTCGTGCAGATTGAAGCACGAAGGTTAATTCTCCAAGAGCTACGCGATATAAGTGGTTTTGAAAGGCCACGTGTCGGACGGGAACACATATCGCGTTTGAAAAGTTAAAACCACCTATCCGCCCTTTTGCTGCGTGAAACCCGTGGTTTTCTCCTCCGAAACCGCATTCCCCTATTTTCACTACTTTCCATCGCGCTCAATTTCCATCGTTGATCTTTGCAGATCAACAGCTAGGATTCAATCAAACCATTGAACTATTGCCCTCCGCTTTTCTTCCAAGGGATATTAGGATCAATCTCCACCATTGATCTCCTGGGATGGTCTGATCCGACGGCCCAGATTCATTTGAGAAACCCAAAATTACCTCTTTTCATTTTCCATTGTCAATTAAGGTTTTAAGCCATTTCTTCGCGTTTTCATCCATTTCTTTATAAAGTGGCCCTTATCCATTATATTTCCCCGTTCTCTCCTGACCATTGATCTTTGTGAGATCGAGTGATTTGACTTAATTTTCCCCACCGTTTGTTCAAAACCACCTCTCATCTAACTCCGTGATCAATCTCCACCGTTGGATGCTTTCATCCAACAGCCGCAACCTAACCGTAAGTCTCCAAAGCAGTCTGACCCAAATACGTAGGATTTTCTTAATATTTTTTTTTGTGCAGGTTTAAAAGGTTTTTCAAGTGTTTTAAAAGAAAAATAAAAGTCGAGGATGACGATCCTCCAGGCTTTCATTTATCAAAGAGTATCCATCCACAGGGTTCAACATCATGTTTTATCAGTGCCTCATGAGCACTGATACCGTTATAAGAACCCTGTAACATATCCACTTCAACAAGACACAGCAAAATTAAAACAAATAAAGTGTATCAGTGTTGAAGACCCAACCACAGCAAAGATGAAGAATTAAATATTGATTACACAGTTTGGGGTGGATTACAACTAAGATCGACAATCAAAAGCCTAATCCACTAAATTAAACACAGTTCAAGAACAGAAGACAGAGGATTAGGTCTATTTATTCCTAACACACAGATCATAAGAAAATTAGTCCTATTTTAGGTAAAAACAAAAATATCTACCAGACTGAGAAAGCCTCCACTGCCACATCAGAGGCTAATTGAATCCTCTCAGCTACCAGAATGCCACCTGTAGCCTCAAAGCATTCAACAGAGGGCCGATTAATGACCAAAATAGAAGATATTTGCCCCAATACAACTCAACAGTTATTTTGAACCAGAGACTTATTGCAAAAATATTAGCAGAGTTATTACAACGATGACACGGAGCCTTAAAGTCAACAAAGCTTCCCAGCAAGCTTAATATTCAATGTAAATCAATTAATACAGAAAAATATCTGTAATCTTCTCCATTGAGCCCCTCAAAGGCTGAGAAGCATTAAATCTGTATTAATGGAACCCGTAGATCTTTTCTCTCATTCGACCTCCTCATTTCCCTATAAAATCTTCTTGAGGAGCTCATTGTAGAGGGTTGGCTACAGAACTTTGAAATATACTTGTGCTTGAAAATTCTACATGTAAATAGTGTTCAAAGGCTCTTGAAGCTCTGTTTGCGATCTAATAAGTTAGGTTGATAAGTGAAGATGATTGCTGAACTGAAACATTAGACTTGAAGAATGTAACTGGATTGACATCAATATACAAGCTATTTCTTGGGATCCTGGTCTATATCATTTGGTCTACATGTAAATAGTGTTCAAAGGCTCTTGAAGCTACATTTTGCGATCTAATAAGTTAGGTTGATAAGTGAAGATGATTCTTTGACTGAAACATTAGACTTGAAGAATGCTTGTTATGACATCAATACTGAAATTTTCTTGGGATCCTGGTCTATATCACTGCTAAAGTGCTTCTTTCTGTGTTATTGTATTTTCCTTTCATGTATGTCATATTTTCCATTATTATCTCATAAAGAAAAACAAGCATAGAGTTAGGATTTACTGTTTACAGTACCCTTCTATGACTAATAAGCTTTATCTCAATGTTTTCCTCCTAATTGTGTATTTAAGAATGATTCAATACAGTTCAAGCAGTTAGGAATGCTGGCATTCCCTCATCCTACAGTTTACTTTAAACATCGTTCTTGAATGTTATTTTCATTATTTTCTTAGTAAAGTTAGAATAGAAAATTGATGGTGTGCCCTGTTTTCTAGCTTCTTTCTCCAAAGGTAATTCTAAAAGTTTCCCTTAGTGCATGCTGAAAGCAGTTTAGATTTAAAAGTATCTTTCCTGATCTTAGGCTGCATTTCGTTTCTCTTATGTGTTTTCATCCCTTCTGAAATGAATTATGTGGATTACTAGATTGTTTGTCTATTGAGTTAGCTTTAATATGAACTTGTCCAAGAAGTCTATGGTTATCCCTATCCTTGGTTGGTTTTAAACAGTTACCTTAAAAGGCTTTTCTTGTTTGGACAGACTGACAAATCCTAGTTGAAATTTTTTTCTGTTTCCACCTCTTCAACACTTTTATTGCTTCTATTCCATCATTTAATATCAATAATCTTGTGATATATATGACTTTCCCCTTGGACCACTCTTGAAATTGTTGCGCAATTAAACCCTTTTATGACTCCATAGCCCAATGGACTAAAAACCAACGTTATATCTATCTTATCAGCCAAACCTTGTTCGGATTGCTTGCAACTTCACACCTTTGAAACTCTTTCATTTTAGGACTTTCCACTCAACTAAAATCATGCTCAACCATCTAAAACAAACAAAAACCCTTGCTCTTAATAACTAGCCTAATATCATACCCAAGAACCTTTAAAGATAAATCAATATTTTACACTTATTGGAGAGATCCCTCTCTGGATTCAGGAGGGCTAGATCCTATAATCCCAAAGTGGTTCAAGTGTTCTCTCTACAGTTTGTATTTTCCAATCTTGCAAATTATAGGGAGCTAATAGATAACCTCCTGGTGTAGGGTAAAAAGGAATTCGGGGTGGTGAATAAGTAAGACCTGCGTTTTGTAAAAAAACTGTCAATGATAAATAACAAGCGTCAGTTCTAAAAGGATTGTAGAATATTGATTCACGCTCTCTAAGATTTAAAGTTTCTTGGGTTTTGGGAAGAACTACGTCTTCGTCTGGACCAAAAAGTTCTTCAATACATATGAGATCAGAAGGAAGGTTTTCGGTAATGCGATGTCTTACTCTAGGTGAATCAGGATCAATAGAAGTTGGAGTAACAAATCCTGAAGATGATTCTAACACAGCAGGTTCAGTTTCTGGCTCAGAAATTTCAGGTTCTTTAGCTAATTCATTGGTTTTAGAAGCAATGTCAGTGATTTCGGAAATTGAAATTGGCTCTTGAATATATTATGTTGTTTCGTTGATCTAATTTTACTGGTAGTATGTGGTACCAGAGCTTTCAGTCCTTCAAGTTGGCTTGGTGTATACTCAGGGGGTTTCCCCTGAAGTCTACGTGATTGTCTTGGTAATTTAGCCACGATTAAAAATTATTAATCACACGCAATGAAATAAAATTTCAATCAAAAATCCTGAAGTAGTAAAGTCACTAAGGAGACAATCAAATGATCAAACTCTTATAAAATCTAGGAGATCAAACCACACATAAACAGTAAATTTCCACACTAAAAACACTAGTTGGTGATGAAATCCAACATCGTAGTATTTAATGTAGAAATGGTGGTTGGAAAAGTTACCCCGACAACCTGCTTAATGAAACAGATCGGTGCAATTTTCTCAACTTAAACCATCTCGAGTGAAGATAACCCTCCAGAGAGTCCACATGAGTCTAGTCGACATCTGCTCCAGGTACAGTGAGATATTTCCTCCACCGTCACCTTAGGAAAAAATATTAAAGTTTATAGCCACTAAGGTCACCAACAGGGACAAATATACCTGGGGGAATAGTCTACGATCCAATATACGCACAAGGGAAAAGTAACAAAGCTCAATCTCCTTAAAGGCTCCTTGAAATAATCCAAGGTATAACGACAAGTGACCCCAGGCTCCTCGACAATGGTCAATCTGAGGTTTACCATTGTTAATACGCGCACATCTTCTATCATTCCCAATGAGACGGAATTGATCACCTCACTAGTTCAGATATGATCTCATGCTTGACTCCTTTAGGAGGAGCTTCCCAGAGCATACAAGCTACTATTGGATTTTTCCTACCATAAGATCGACTACTTGTTTGTTTTAATTGTCTCGGAGAGTTAATTACTTCCTACTCCAAGACACTAGCCTAAGCTATGTTGGTGAAAAGAGTCCTAGAAATATAAAAATTACTAGATTGATTTTAATTTAAGCGTTTCTTTTAATAGGCTGTTTCTTAAGACAATAGGTGCGAAAGTGAAACTTTGATGATATGTAGTGACCCAACTCAAAACACACTAAAATTGCATCTACTATGACAAACAATTCATTTCCTTTCGATGAATTCTATCTAAAAGAAAGAGTTGAGAAATGCAATCTTTTAAAACAATTCTTTCCTTCAAAACAAGAACATACGAAAAGAAATATTATCTTATGAGAACTCAAAATGATCAATTACTCAAAAAAAAAAATCCATTTATTCTTCAAGATCAAATCTACAATCAAACATTATCCAAAAGAAAACTACAATTTCTAGAAATAACACTCAAAACTAAAAACACTAATATCGAGATCTAAAAATTCTAAGAATTAAATCTGAAATCAAAACTTTAAATATTTTGAGGACGTTTTGCTGTGTAATCTAACTAAGAAATTCTTTTTTGAAATGAGCAAAAACTAAAAAATATCCAATTATTGTTTTTTAAGTGAAATTCAAAACTTAATGAAAAAGTTTTTAAATATTTGCAAATGAGAAAATGGGATCTAATTCTCATAAAGCAATTTCTGCTATGAAGTCATAGACTCAGCAAGAAAACAATGAAATACCAGTGATCTACGATATACAGAGGTTTCTGATATTTGAGTGACACAAAGACAAAGAAAAAATCACTTATAACATGCAGATCTTGTAGAAAATCATTCAAAACTAAAAAAGTTGAAAAAAACTCTCACACAAAGATTTCTGACAGAAAATACAAGTCTGGGTATATACTGAGAATCTTGAAAGCTGATCCTAGAAAGAGAATTTTGAGTTTTTCAAAACTTTTCTTAGGGTCCGCAGGTTTTAGTGTAGACAGGTGCGGTACCGCACTGTGGATACAGAAAAATAGCGGAGATGATCGCACTGTGCCTAAGGACAAAGTGCGGAGACCAGAAAACTTAAAGAAAAATAAAAAATTCTAAAGCACTTTTCAGGGATTCTACAGGAATAAATTACCCAAGCCAGTATCAATCAATCAAAACCAAAAAAATAATTCCACAAGTCAAAAAATAAAAGAAAACAAAGTTCAAGATCCATTCCCAAGTAGAGTCGCCATTTTGTTGGACGGATAGATCGTTCTTGCAGACAAGACAAATCTCCCTAGTATCCTACGATAACTAGCAACAAACAGACAGATGTAAACTACTTTCTCTAGATTATATTTGAACTAGAATTATATATAATGAAGGATTTAGGACTTACCTGTAGTCCAGCGCTAATCGTAGTCTTATTTCCTGTCACTTTGAATACATCTCCTTTTGAGATTTGCAATCAAAAACATGAAAGAATCAGAAGCACCTGCAAAATATAGATTAATTCATAAACCATAAACCTATCTTGATGATCAAGGAATTCAAGAAATAAGCCATTTAAATAAACAAATCATTGAGAAAACATGATCCATTTGTATTATCTTTGATGAAAGAAGGAGCCTTACAACCGTGCTCGCCTTGATGTCGTACAGGTCCTTCCGGGGTCTGGAACAAGTGTTTCCTCTACTTTGACAAGCCTTTGCACTCTCTCTACCAACATACACATGAGTGTGTAATCATTCCCATATGGTAATAAGTTAAGAGAGTCTGAGTTTTTCCAGCAATTCTCCTCAAGAAATCTCCCTTTGAGGCTGAACTATGACCTCAATTTATAGCAAAAGGGAAGAGGTTGCAGCTCCAAATAAGAGGGGATAAAATCCTCTTTCAAGGGATTAAGTTCCACATACCAAGGGGTAGGCTCCTTTAATGGAGGGATGAATGTACATGAAAGGAGTGAACTTTCCGTGAATAATTGCTTCCGAAGCTTCCGATTCAACTAGGCGGAAGCTGATTTTCTTACCTCCATTTTTACCTTTTACAAGAGTCCACATTTTTAATGATGAAAAAGTGTGTCCTGAAGGACATGTTCTAGAGCAAGCAGATGAGGCACCGCGAGGTAATACTAAGAAAGTGCGGTACAAGTATTTTTCGACTTTTATAAGCTTTCTCTCAATTCTTGAGAACTTGGTTTTAGGAAATTGATGTTTGTAGACTTCTAAGAGAGTGTTGTATGAGTAATGATGAACCCATTCATACATTAAAATGTCATGGTGACAATTTTAGTGTAACACAAATATCTTCATCAAGAAGGTTTTACAAATGGATATGCTGATAGTAACTTATACACAAAACTAGAGAATGATAAACTGTTGATTGTAGTTGTATATGTTGATGACATAATTTTTGGAAGTAATGAAGAGTCCATGAGTCAGAAATTTTCTTCTGTTATGCAGCAAGAATTTGAAATGTATTTACTTGTGGAACTAACATTCTTTCTTGGCTTACGAGTACAACAAGAAACAGATGACATATTTTTATCACAAGAAAAATATCTTAAGCAAATTTTGAAGAAGTATGGGATGAAAGACTGCAAACCTGTGAGTACATCAATGGTAATTGGATGCAACCTCATTTCTAATGATTGTTCTCCCATGGTGAATCAACCAGAATATAGATCCATGATTGGAAGTCTGCTTTATCTAACCGGGACAAGACCAGACATCATGCATGCAGTTGGGATTGTTGGACGATTCCAAGCTAATCTAAAAGATTCACATCTTCAGGCTATAAAAATAATATTCAGATATCTACAAGGGACTCAAGACTTTGGTCTATGGTATCCAAAAAATGTTGATCTCACTCTTCATGTTTACACAGATGCAGATTGGGCTAGAAATGCTGATGATAGAAAAAGCACTAGTGGAGGTGCATTCTATATGGGGTCCTGATTAGTATCTTGGTTCAGCAAGAAAAAAAGTTCTATTGCCTTATATACAACAGAAGAAGAATATGTGGCTGCCACATCTTCTTGCACACAACTTCTTTGGATGATGAAGACTCTACAAGACATTCAAATCAAATTTCGACCTCCCATGTCCATTCTATGTGACAATACAAGTGTTATTAGTATCTCAAAGAATCTTGTTATGCATTCCAATACTAAGCACATTCCTATAAAGTATCGCTTCCTACGTGAACAAGTGCTTGAACAAAAGGTTAAATTGGAGTACATTCCCTCTAAAGAACAAGTTGATGATATATTTACTAAACCTCTTCCCAGGGAAGCATTCGAATATCTCAGACAGAAGCTGCGAGTTGTCTCTACCTCTCTAATGAAATCTACTTAATTTTATAAGTTTAAATTCGATATGCGGGTTTCTTAAAGAACAATCGCGTATATACGCAAGTTTTTGTGCATAAAACTGTGTATGTGTTTTGCTGACAAAATTCTCTGGTCAGCGCTCAAAACAGTTGTTGTGTTGTTGGGTAATCTCTGTTGTTGTTCCAGTATTCATAATTTTGTATCATTCTCTGATGAAGATGCTTTTATGAATTGGTTGTTGAAGATGTTCAGGATGCATCAGCTTAGGGGGAGCACCTATCTTGCTGAAAATGATGCATTGTTGGCATTCTAATTGGTACTTGATATATGATCTTTCTCTTGAGATATTTTGGTCCTGTTTATGACATGTCATTTCTGAAATTTGATGAAAAGGGATTTTTATCCCTCATGATGTAAATTTTTCTATTCAATCATGTAAGGACTTGTTATAATTTGTAAACCCACTTGGTTGGGTAGTTGATTCAAATATGTAATTCCACTTGGTTGTATCATTGATGTAAGTATGATTCCTTGGTGATAGGAAAGGTCATACTTGGTTGAGCCATAGAGTGATGTACTTCATAGAAAAATATGTCTGAAGATTCAACATGAAGTCAGGGGGAGTATGGTCTAAATATTTCCCTTTGCTCTTGATGTCAAAGGGGGAGAAGATTTTGGGGGTTTGATTAATGGTTATGTTTAATGTATCCTTGTTGTGTTGCTCAAACACCATCATGGTTGCCATCAAGTCCAAAGGGGGATATTGTTGGCAATATGATTCCTATGTCTTAATATGTTGTCCTTGATGGAAACTCTCTGATAAAAGATGAAGTATATGTCTTCAATAGAAGCTCAAGAGCCCATCAGAAGAATTGTGTAATTTCCATAAGAAGATTTGGTATTATTCACATTGAAGATTCTATACGTGGGTTTTTTCAGGCCAAGTCGTGTATACACGCAGATACGAATGATCCATGTTGCGTAATAACAGGGGGCATTATCATGGTATTAGCCCATAGGATTGAGCACCATGTCGTCTATTTTATTTCGTCCGAGAATACAATCGGCAGTTGTGTGGTTTTTACTTATGGTATTGGTAAAGGCTAAATCTATATAAGGAGAAGAAGATCATAGTGCAAAGGTGTGCATGTGGAAGGGCTATCACTAAATACTTCTCCCTGAAGTATATCTACATTGTATGAACTTTGTTTTATTGATGAATCTGAATTTGTGACACACCCTTGGATAGATTGATGGATCAATATCTCTAGACCTGAAATGGCTATGTTCTTGCATGATCCATTGAAGAGATGATTATATTTGAGACCTGACACATGTTTGCTAAAGTAAAGTAAAGAAATATGGGTAAGTTTTATAGATCTGAAACATTCTGCTGAAATAATATTTATAGATCTATACGCTAGTTCATCTCAGTAAAAGCGCGTATATACGCGGGTTTTCTTCAGAAAAGGTGCGTATGGAAGTTAGGGTTTTATGAAGCTTATTGCACGGGTTTTTCTATTATTGCTGCTATTTTGCTGCTTTCATTCAATGAATTATTCATGTCGATTTGGGTTGCTTGATTGCTGTATATGATGCTAAGATGATTATGTACAAATCTGATCAATGAATGAAAAAATATGTGTTATTATGACTGACTGATCTAGGATTCTGCAATTATGAAAATATATCTGACTGAATGACTCAGATCTGGATCTGAGACAGATCATATTCTGAAAAAAAGTATTCATAGATGTATACATAGGTTGGTGTTAAGGAAAGTGCGTATCCACGCGAGTTCAGTGAAGAAAAGTAGCATATGTTTTTTTAGATAATGAATGTTCAGGGTTGAATTTAATTCTGCATACTTCTTCTGAAATCTAGTTGTTACAGTGTTCTGATTACAGTGATCTCACTGTTCAGTTTGATGTATTGGGTGAATTTTATTATTGTTGATATTTGTGAAGGGTTGTGCTGAATTTGTGTGATCTAGTATGAAAATTGGTGAAACGTGGTCTGCAGTGATTCTAAGGGAAGTAGAAGCTTCCTTCCAATAGAAGCTGGTGTTCTGATCAGGGGGTTGAAGCTCCCTTCCAGTAGTGTATGATAAACGAGATCAGGGGGTTGTAGCTCCCTTCCAGTTGCAGTTGGAAAATGAGAGAAGGTTGTAGCCTTCTGCAGGTAGATTCCTGCGTACTGATATGAGTCTGCATCAGTACAATATTGTAAAAAGTTTTCCATATAATAAATATTGAAGATAGAGACGACAACAGCTGTGTTTTTCTCCCGAATTGGGTTTCCACCTTAAATCTTGGTGTTAATGTGTGTTTCTCTTGTGTGTGATGATTTATTCTGCTGTTACTACACATACTTATTGTTTAACTAATAGATGATTAACTAATAATCTAAGTTGAATATTGGATCTGAAAAAGTCTTTCTAACAATAAATTTGTATCAGTATACGCAATTTTCTTTTGGTATATGCACATGTATACACGAGTTGGGTTCATCAAAGTCATATATGGAATTCAACAAAGAAAAAATTTAAATTTGTTACTAAGCTCTAAATACTGATTCACAACCCCCCCCCCCACCCCCCCTTTTAGTATTTTTCCCAAAAAAGACAACACATTATAACATATTAAACTGAAGGAAAAACCATGATAATCATCATACCACATGTATCCCAAAAAACATGCTACAACTCTTCTTTATTAATTGGACAAACTGAGTACAATAATTCCTTGATCAACAAGCTAACATCCAAATTGGCTCGAACCTTTGAAAATAATTCAAAAATCACATGATATAGGCCTCAAAAAACCTCTCCCAACCTCAGGGGTCAAATCCCTAAGTTGAGAAGCTGATCCACAATAATCTGAAATGATACCTAGAGTGTAGGGAGGTCCAAGTGATTCCTCCCTAAATTAATTCAAACTGATTCATTTGAGTTAAGGATAAATTTTACCTAATGAATCTACCCCTAGGTAACTTATCCATAGCATAATTACATTTAACATCATTAATTACATATTTAGAAACATGATTTTATAAAAAAAAGTCAAAATTTCAGAGAAATTTCAAAAATATCAGCAAATGGTCATTTGCACCCTCCTTGTGTAATTTGCGCCCTCCGTGTTCAAGGCCACTTTTGGCTGACTTGCGGGTGTCCAAATTAGGCCCAGGATGGCTTGTTGGAAAGCCCTTATAGGCCAATTTCTGAAGATGCCTCCAGTTTCCAAAATAAAGGTCATTTTCCCCTCAAAATGTCATTCTCCCAAGACTGGTATTTGTACAGTGCTTATGTCAAAATAGGGGCAGAAAGGTGTTTTTTAGGTAGTTTTTGACCTTTTCATGTGTCAAATATGCAAATAAAGGTTGGAAACATGGTTTTATAGAATGCATATGTCTTTAGGAATCCAATGGTAGTTTTCTTTCCCTCAAAAAGTGCTCCAAACATTTGTGTAGTGCCCAGGGCATTGTGCAAATGATCAAATTTCTGCTAAATTCCTATTCAAAAAAAATTTGAAAATCCCATATTTTGCAAAAAAAAATCAAAATGCCTCAAAATTGGTAGAATTGTTGATGATGATGTGGCTTAGCTTGGAGGGAAGCCTCAACAAGTATGTCCAATTTTTTCTTCTCTTCCATGGTCAAATCTTCAATCTTTTCATTGGCTCTTTTGAGCTTGCCCATTGCAATTTTCTTCTTCAGAGCATGGTGTTTGAATTTCCTCCTCAATAGGTCATTG
The DNA here is from genome assembly GCA_034641835.2 of Pinus albicaulis. Taxonomy (NCBI): domain Eukaryota; kingdom Viridiplantae; phylum Streptophyta; class Pinopsida; order Pinales; family Pinaceae; genus Pinus; species Pinus albicaulis. The sequence goes on from CM076577.1 coordinate 3,714,109, forward strand.
TCTTTGTTAGCCTTTGCTACAAGATTCTCCAAGTGTTTATTGTCTCTATCAATCCATTTCTCCCTTTTTTCATTGATCAATATAGAAAGTTGCTCATTTAGGGTTAGTTGATCAGCAAGCTCAACCTCCCTTTATCTATCTAGAGCTAGAGCTCTTTTTAGCCCTCTAGTTCTACATCTCTTTCTTGGTACTTGTTCCTATTTTTAATCAAGAAAGCCATACTTTTCAAGTGTTTCATCTAGCATGGCCTTGGCCTTTTCTGCCTCCCTTTGAGTAGTGACATACTTGACCTCATCAATGACCTATTTAGTATTAAATTTCTCATTCTCCTGCTCAAGGAAGTTTATGACATATTTGGCCCTGTCAAGATTAGTTTGGAGCTCCTTAATCTTGAAATCCTTTCCTTTGATGGATGCATTAGTGATTTTTTCATTTTCATCCTCATTTAGGTCAACAAGCTGAAATTCATCTTCTTCTTCATGAAGGTCCTCCTCATCATGAATGACTACCTCAATCACCTTTTATTTACCTTTGTCCAGCTGCTTTGTTTTTGTAGAAGGCATGGGCCCTTCCACTCTATGTGGAGAAATCACATGCATGTGACCTCTCTCTTAGGTTTTTGGCAATGGCTCAACCTCAACCATACTAGCCCACTTAGGCTCATTGTCCTCAATCCTGCTAGGTGACCCAATGTCATGATGAGATGGAGATGAAGGAGGTGAAGGGGATTGATCTGATGATGATGAATGTGTTATGGGCTGAGATGGAGGGATGGAAGTGGATGGTTCAGATGATGAAGGGACATTTTATGCATGTTGAGTAGATGGCTCTTTGAAAATATCAATAGATATGAAGGTACTCCATGAAATTTTTAGTTGGTTGAGATGATAGAGGACTATGAATTTGATAAGGGAATGATGAAAAAGACTTTTCATTTGCTGTTCATAATCATTTTTTTTGGAAATGTATGCCATTTTATCAATGCTCCAAAAATTATAATAGGGTATGTTAAGCATCCTTACCCTAGTGAAATGCATTAAGAGTCAGATGTGATAGGAATAAAGCCTTGAAAATCTACCTTCACATGAAAATTATTTCATGATTATCTTCATCATTGGTGCATATCTGTCCAGGAGGTGAGAAAAAGGAAAGAACTTCTTTTTCTGATTTTGGTGTCTTGGTTTTAAAAACCATTCAATGTCATGTTTCTTCAAATTACCTTTCTTGAACCACTTCTCCCAAACATTTGGGATCATGGTGGTAGCATAAATAATAACAGCTGATAGAGTAAAAGTGACACCAGCTAAAGAAACTTAATTGCCATGGAGTCTATATATGAAAAGTCTGATCAACATGGGATGGTGTTGGACCCTCTGAATTTTCTCATAGAAATCATAAAAACCAACATTTTTTAGGCATGTCGCATTCAATGGAGAATCCAAGAGTTCCCTAGTACTGGTAGGTTCAAACCTTGAGTTCTCTTCCCCCCTTTATGTGGCATCCTCACCTTTGTTTCCTCTCCTTTATTGAATTATTTTTTTCCTTCCTCTTTTTATATGGTGTTTTTATGAAAACACTAGGGAAGTGGATGGTGTGAAATATTTTTTTAGGAATGGGGAATGGGAAAGGGAAAATGAAGGAGATGGTGCTAGGGATGTATGTAATGGGGGAGGGGATAGGGAATAGTAGGATGATGGGATTTTTAGGATGGGGATTTGGGGATTGGGAGCCATGGTAAATGTAGCACCTAGGGCTTATGGTTTTGGGAAAAAGGGTTAGGGAAAGGAAATGTTGTAAAAAAGGGGTTTAGGAATGAGTTTTTGTAATTGTAGGAAGGATGTAAAGGTGTAGGAGAGTGCAATTTTGGGAATTAAAAAGTGTAATGGGAATACTAGGGTTTTTTAAAACTATTTGAAACACAAAATTCTACCCTAAAATTCAAAATACTCAACATATGCACTTGATGAAAATGATGTCTTAATAGCATGAGCTCTTACTCATTTTCTGGAGGTTAATGAGTGGGTTCATGAAGCTTTGGAAATGATTTTTTGCCACTTAAACACGTTTCTGGGGTGTCCTGGTCATTTGTGCCCTCCGTTAAGCATTTGCGCCCTCACTAGAGCGTTTGTGCCCTCAATAGAGAATTTGAACCGTCAACGGAGAATTTTCACCCTCGCTCAATTATTTGCACCCTCAACTCTGCATTTGGGCCCTACCTTCAGCGTTTGCACCCTGAATTCTTCATTTGCGCCCTCTGCTAAGTTTTTTTTACCAATTTCGTGCAGAAACTTGAAATTTTGGTCTCTTAGAGTGCTTTCTTGGTGTTTGGAGGAGACAAATGAATTTGAAATGATGTGAATGAGTCATAAATACTTAAGTGAATTTGAATTTAGATTGGAAAACCCACTTTTCTAATGTTTCATTTCACCTTTCTGAAAACAATGATTACTACCCTTTTCCTTTGATTTTTCTTCTTTGCTGGAGTTTGGCACTTTTCACTTTCAATTTGGCATGTGAAGTTTGAGTTGGAAGCTTGGGACAAAAGTTATTACATATTATGAGCATAAAATTACATTTAAAAAAAAAAAATATGTTACATCTCCGTTTTAAATAAAATTACAGTTTGGTATGAAAATCATACTCTGAAACGAAAATTACAACTTTAAAAATGATATTTACATGCTGATAAATCCTCTGCATATTATTGAGAAAGTATTATTTGAGTCACTCTCACACCTTTTCTGACCTTATTGAGATGAAATGGGACATTTATGAACCTTGAAAAATGAAATCTAATTGATCTAATGGGACCTTGGATGACTTTGACTTCATGGTTGACTTTGACTGACATAATGACATAATGAAATGAGATTTTAAGATTGTTTTATGCTCAACAAGACATGAAGGTGGGTCATCCATGAAGGTGGGTCAACAAATGTGAAATTTTGAGGGAGAGTGAGGTTTTATGACTAGGGCTACCATCAGTGAATGAATTTTTTGCATGACCTAATGGAATGATAAAACATTTATTGTGTGGGACCCAAAAAATGAATATAAAAAGAGTGATTTTGATCACTGATGGAAGAATGAAAATTCTGGCACTAACACTATCTCAGGTTTTGGGAGGTGTTACCTATGAATTAACCTGAACTCCAAAGTTTGTCTTAAATATGGTGTTACAAAAGTATCTCTTTTCCAATGGTTGCAAAATTATATTTGATATCACCATTATAATTATCTCGTCAAGATTTTTTGACGATATAAATTTCATCTCAATCCAACTCCCAGATTTAAATTTAGGCCCGATTAAAGTTAGAGAAATTACATAATTCCATGTGGCATCCACATGTAGGCCACATGGCCCAGCCATGTCTTCGATGGTGGTTCTACATCATGCCACATCACCTTGGGTGAGGTTCCACAATGATACCACTAATCAAATATGGGTAGTTTTTAATTCTAGGAAGTATCTAGTTTCAGAACCCCACCCCTCATTAACTCCTAGTAGACCAGGGAGGATTTGGCATGAACAGGGACTTTTGATAAGATTATGAAATCTTCACACCATCTTGATGCAATGGCCAATTTAAATAGGGGCTCACCGTAGGAGTTTTTACAATAGAGACACCACACCCATTTAAACCACAATATACCAAAGGGGCCTAGGATGTATATGGGTCACTAATCAATCCACAATGATGACTAAAAATTTAAGATGAAGTATACTGATACTAGGGGTAGATCTACTAGTGGTGGGGAAATCATTTCACTTAACAACCCCTATAGAAGAAGAATATTTCCATCAATTTCTAGTTCATTTGTTGCCACCACCCAATTATAAAAATCAACATAGTCAATTGGGTGGTCTAGCCAATTGGCAGGTTGACAAATGGGAATATTATCCTATCATTCCTATTTGTTTAATCCAAATATAGGGCTTGATGACCAAAATAACCAGGAGCTAAGTAGTACTACCTAATTACACATCATCTCAATGTTGGGTTCCATTAACTCCACTCTCTACTAAATCCATCTAGGAGCTGGACAGCCTGAAGGTATGATGGGGCCACAATTCTTAGTTTCTAATGGGAAAGGTTCCTCCCTAATCCTTATATGATGGGTCCTTTAGCTGAGGGGTGTTCAAAAAACAACGAGGGTGCCCACCCAACACCAAATCTTCTTGTATATGGAGGAACATGACTTTGAGGTCTTGAAATTTGAAATAAGTTGAAAAAAGGTGACAACAAGGGTGACTTCTCTGAGCTATGTTTCTATACCAACACAAGAACTAAATTCCCAAAAAAATATTCTTTGCATGATAAACAACAACTAAGAGTAGGTGATTCCCAACACATACATTCCTTAAACAAGGGATGAGGCCTCAAATCCAATACACACACAAGCTACAATATGGTGCAGAGGAAAATTTTCCAGTCTATCACATTTTGATGACCTCTTGTAGGCTAATTAGATATGTTCATCAAAATGATATTATTAATAAAATGGGTACCAACATACAAGATCTAATTTTAATACAAGAGGGTGTGAAAAACATCTATTAAATACAATAATTTCTCTAAACAATTAAACTATTACATTCATAAACCATAATAGTCAAATGAATAAGAATAACATTGAACTTCACATTTTAAGCATTCATTCACTTTTAAAAGTACATAAGATTTTACACCATTATTAAATATATCAATGCACATCACAATCCATAACTCAACCATATAAACACAACAGTCTCATATGAACATGTTAAGATGGATGGAAAATGAAGGAGGGACTTCCACTCTCCACCCAACCATAGGAAAAATTCAACCTATAACACCCCTAGAATATGCCCATAATATTTGTAATGTGTAAATATATAAATAAAATTTAATTTTTGGATATAACTAATGGAAAAATGGACACAAATCCACAATTTGAGGGTAGGGTGGAGTGGGGTTGGGCTAGTATAACATCCCACACACGTCACCCAATAGATGAAAAAATATTCCAAACTAACTCCCATGTTTCCCATGTATGAAAAAAAGAGATTGTTTGGGAATATGAACAGTCCCTTGATGGAAAAGGGGATGCAAGAAAAAGGAGAAGGAATGGAATTTGAAGAGGGATTTGATGATCAAATGACAAGAGACCAAAGAGCACAATGTAGGAGAAAATGTTGGAGGAATGAATTTAAAGAGCACATGTTGAGGGCTAGAGAAGCCTATTGAGGCTGATGGAATGGAATTCTATGTGTGAAAGATGTGAAGCTATTCACTATGTATTTCTTGTCTCAACTAAATCACTGGAAAGCTTAGAGGAGGACCATGGATGAAGGTACTAGTTGTGTGGATGATAAACCACTAAGATCTTGTTAAGATAACTGATAAACTCCTTATTTATTAGCAACAAGGCTGAGAAACCACTAGTCAGGGGAGCATCCATAATGTTCTTGATGAAAGGACAGATAAACCTATGAATTGTTTCTAGGAAGGGTTGATAAACCACTCAGATATTGTCAAGTAAGTTGATAAACCACCCAGAATTGTGAGCTACAGGTGACCTATAGTTCTTTCCTTGAGGAGTGAGAATTGATAAACCACCTGATAAATGATCACATTCTCCTATAGATGAGCATGAATTCTAGTTGCGACTGACTGAAAATTATCTTGGATCGTGGATTTTTTATCAGATTTGACAACTAAAAGAAATATTGGACACAAATTATCTAAGGTTGGGTGGAGAGTTGAATTACCATCTTTAGATCCCAACCTATGCTATCCATTTAAATAAGTTTCATGGTTGCATGTATGGACCTGGGTTTAATACCTTATTTGATATGTAATGAATTCATGACTGGTTTTGAGTTATCTTTTTTTATCATTGTATTAATCATTGCATGTCATGGTTGGATATTATGATTATGTAGCTATGTTTGGATACTATGTGGCCTAATTCTTGCATTGGTGTGGATGTTTTAATTAATGTCTTGGTTAGTGTGCACTGGTGACTGTTTCCTTGAGATATGTAGTTATATATCTTACTGGTTGGCTTATTGATGATTTAGAATACCCATGACCCTGATCAAAATTTTATTGAAATTTTGTTTATGATCCAAAACTATTGTTTTCACACTTTTGAAGTTATTTTTCCTAGACGGTTAAGTGACGTTTCACATTGCAGTGGGAGCATTTTCAGGCTTCGAGGCTGGGAAGGCCAATAAATATAACATTGGGAGGTTTCATTAAGGAATTATCTATGGAATTTTCACAATGGGAAAATAACCACTCATTGTTATCATGTAAAAGAGACCTAGTGATGACTTGAAGAGTTCTGACCCAGGTTCAGAGTTAAGGTTAACCAACAAAACCCTCTTACTATTGGCCCTTTCGGTAGTGACCTGCTTGCGCAAGTCAAAGTCTCACCCAAAGGAGTATGGGGGGGTGCTGGGACCAGGTTTACACGCCTTGAGAGATAATTAAATGATGTTGGTGTCCTTAGATCTAAAACAACTGTGATCAGGCCTTCGCAACATAAAGCCCTAACTAGAGAACAATTACACAGAATAAATTGTAAGTGCACTAAAACAAACTCTGAAATCCTTGTAATAGTCCTTGACACATATTATTAAAGCTCGAAAGTAATAGATCCATTCATTTACCATTCATCTGAAGTAGCAAACATTTTTGCAATCAATATGAATACATATAACATAGTAACCGGAAATACCAGGCGGAAGAAGATCATAAAGAAAATAATAGATGCATTTTATACTTAGATATCATTCAAAACATTCCTTTGTTCATTCAAAGTCAGATCTTCCTTACAAAACCTTCATTCTACCCGTGCACATAGCTAGTGGGGTACACACACAATAGGACTAAGGTCTCCACACACAGAGCCAACAAGAACATTCTAACCCAGAAAATTTTGCTCAAAACATGAAAACATATTCAGATCGACATTAACATGTCCTCTATCGACTCGATCTAGAATTCTATTTATAATTTTAGCGTACGCTCAACTAAGGTCCATCCGTAAACTGTGGTTTGCGACCCATAGTTCTACCCTTTGAACCATTATAACTCATGAGTGGCTTTGACCCACCCCAAAGACCCTTGACATGTGTTGCGCACCACTGAAATTACAAAATTTACAAAAAATTCCAAAAATATATTAAAATTTGGTCCTAAGGGACCCCACTCCAACAGGTCCCCAACACAATCTTGTGACTTGTCCTGAGTCACAACGATGTTGGGTTCTTCATCTTGTTCTACAATTCTTCAATGGCAGCAGCAAAGGGAGCCAAGACACCCACACTCTGATCTTTTGCACTCTGTGCGTATCTACTAGATTATGCGATGTCAGCCCATCTGCGGCTAGATTGATATTTTGCAGGGTCTGATTAAGGTTGTTAACAATTGTATCTAGGTCCTGAGACAACTTCATTGCCTTTTTTTCCCATGGCTTCATATGCTCGGTCACGATCTGCTTCTTCCTATAGAGCTCCTTGACTTCATTGCACAAAAATTCACTTTTCTGCAAGCGGTCCATGCGCTGAGCAGGGAAAAAAGTGGGCAAGGCCTCTCGGATGTCGTAAAATGCCTGCTACTATTGGAAATACCTAGAGGGGGAATGAATAAATATTCGTTTCAATTTGTATTATTATTAATCTTTCAGAGCATTATTTAATCCTCAATTATTATCAGTGTCTGTACAATGATAGAAATAAATAAAATGAACACAAATGCACATAGTTTTTAAGGTGGAAACCCCCTCCATGAAAAAACCCACCTAAATTCTTTTCTAATAATTCTTTAATCTTCAACTCCAATTGAAAAGAAAGCTCCAACTTCCTAGAATCTAGAAAATCATTATTCTCCAGCTCCCACTGGATGGATGCTCCAACGCTCGAGATTATTGAGTATTCAAGTCAATGGATGCCCCAACACCCAATGAGCTACAACTCACCCTAGCACCACCCTACCACCCTGAAGTTTTCACAGGCTTGAACCTGTTTGTGACTCCATGAACTAGCCTAACACCACCCTACCACCCTATATAAGAATAAAAGAAGAATGGACTCCCGTACAAGGGAAAATGGTCCACTTTACCATGATATAGAATGATGTAGAAGGAGAAGGCACACTCGGCCATAACCCTAACTATGACACAACCACCTAATGATGATCCTAGACCTACCGAAAGTTCCTCTTCAACTCTTCACAGATAGACACTTGTACAAATTTTACAATGATGCCTTTACAATGACTCAATACAATGATACCTTTACCATTAGGGGAATTTTGAGGTCTAAAATGGGCCTCCTAAGGAAATTATAAAATAATAGTGAAAATAATAAAATAAGATTTGATTACATCATCAAATTTTTTAGGGAAAAAATGAAAAACTACTTTTTCAACTCGTATTTTGAACTTATCTCCCTAAGGTTTTACTCAAATTTCGAGCAGGACTACTTGTTGGATGCAAAATTTAATTCCCTATCCAAGGAGTACCCATGTTGCATACTTTTGATGGACTCTACTACACGAAAAATGATAAATACATGAAAAACATGATTGCAATCACATTCTTTCATGTATTTATAATTTTTCATGTAGCAGGTTCCATAAAAAGTATGCAACATGGTTACTCCTTGGATGAGGAATTAATTTTTTCATCCAACGAGTCCTCCCACTAGAAATTTTTGTAAATAGTTAGGGAGATAAGTTGAAAATACGAGTTGAAAAAATAGTTTTATTATTTTATTATTTTTTAATATTTTTACTTTTTTACTCCACAAATGGTGAATCATCCCCCATGGTTGACATCATCATCTTGAATCTTATTGGTTCTCATAAAGTTTATTTTGGTTGTACATTTTTCTTAGTGGGCCCATTTTAGACCTCAAAATTCCCCTAATGAATGATTGTATGCAATGCTACCCACTTGAAGACTTCGTGTTGTGAACTTCTTGCTATTGTTATGCACCTTGATTGTTGTTCTTGTCATGCTACCCTTTCTTACTCTTCAGAACATTCGATCATGCATTGATTCTTATCTTGATAAATATATAATACCTGCAAAAAGTCTTCAAGGAAATACCCATGACATGAATATAGCAAAACTTACCTCATCCTGTAGACCATATGTTAGTGCTAAACAAAAAAACAAATTAGAATACAAACAACCTAATGCAATTAAGAGATGAACATGAATATATAGAAGATACTTACCTGGAACTTACATTTGCTGCATCATTTTTCTGCACCTTTCTTTTCTTTTATTCCCTAGAAAGTCCGATCCTTTGTAGCCCATGACAACACATGATCTAGATTTTTCTTTCCTTCTAGGAGCTCCATATTAAATCTGATGTATCTCTATGATTTCAGATCCCCAATATGTGATCTTCGGTCTTGTAGTAGCCCTCTAAGTCATCTTTCCAATTCCACAGGTCTGAACCAATTTGGATTCTTCAAGGAAATGTTATGTGCAATCTCTCACAATAACCTAATTATTGACTAGTTCAGTAGAGTGAACTTGTACAGTGTTCCACATGTCAATGTTTCCTCCTTTGTCTCTAGAATTGATACATAGAAAAATATAGTTCGTGCACTATCTGCCACTTATTACAGAATTCCAATCCACTTCTCAAAGGGATAGTTATTACGATTTTCCCAAGGTCACCTGTTTGAGATGAAATTTAGAATCCTACAAAAACCCTAACTTCCACAGATCTTATCTTTGAAAATATAGCAAACCAAGATCTGAAATTTAGATACAACCTTCATCGGGATTTAGACCAAGTGGGTTTTTTGCTTTTGCATCTGAATCTTAGCAGAAAAATATTTATAGTGAACTTTCCATGATGACCCATTTTTAGTAGAAAAATCCTTACATGAGGAGGATATGAGAGTCATAATTTATATAAATTATTAGGTTGAGAGGGTCTTCAACAAGTGGATGTTGGAGGGATTTTATGAGCTCAAAATTTTATTAATTATTGAATATTCAATGACCACAACCAATGATTAGTGTCATGCGACAACCCCATGGGGTTTTATCCCACTAATTGGGGTTACTAACTTCAAACATGACTATATCTCAAACCGTGAAGTACGTGGCATGCCATATATCAACGGAAACATATCGAAAAGTAGAAACCATATCAAATATCCTTGAATTGGAATAGGGTAAGTTTTCAAGTCAAAATTCCCATGCAAGATCAGGGTATCCCCTAGTGCTGCTTGGGTTAACATCAACGACAACCATTGATCAAAAAATCCTTTACGAGCAACTCCTGAGTGATCCTTTTGAGTAGTTGCTCTGTTTGCACAGAGGTCCAGAGTCCCATTGCAGTCTCAAGAAGTGTGGATCCCTTTTCAAAATTAGTTGAGATGCTTATTGATGCTTCTTTCACCAAGGCTACCTGTTGCGCGTGCACCTCTGGGGGAGTCTGGGGTTGCAGCTTAGCCTGAAATGCTACAATATATTGTTCAAATTATTCTTTCACCTTCTACACTTCTGTCTAGGAAGCCTTTAGCATGGAAACCAAGCTTTCAATTTTCACCTTCTGTGCAAAGGATGCAGGAATAACTAGTTCAAGATGATCATCGCACATCCTGTCGATCAAGTGTTCCAACTCTATACGTTGAGCCACAGTCGCCAGCTGCGCTGTCTATGCCTGGAGTGATTCTTTAGTGTTGCAACCATTTTTTCTATTTCGTTCAACTACTACTGCACACACGTCTCCCTGCATTGTAGCTCATTAGATATGATAGTTTGGCTAGCATGTATCTTTGCACTTGGAAATTTGGATAGATCAATTTTGACCTCTGGGCAGGTCTAAACCTGAGATCGCAACTCTGATTGCTCCACTGTAACTGCTGCGCCAAGGAAGGGGTAGATTCTACTATCTTTCATGGCGATGACCATTGTTGTAGGAAGGCTCGCTTGATTCATGCTCACTTGTAAGTTGTTAGCCTTCAGCTGGAGTACCCGTAAACCAGATTGCAATGCATCTGCCGAAACCTTGTATTGATCTTCCATGGCAGTCCACCTGTGTTTAGAGGCAGATCCAACTACATATGTGATTTTTTCTAGGTCATCTTTAGTTAAAGTGACCTCTTATATTCCTCCAACATTGGAGCCTTTTCTCTTCTTTCGCGGTCCCTTGGGACCTTCTACGCCTCGCTTTGTACTGTATGGAGACACCACACCATCACCATCTACACCATCGAGGTCTCTAAGGTTGAGACTGGCTCCTCCGGCCAGATCTGGCTCTGTGTCCTTTTCTACTTCAACATCCTCTTCTGCACTTGTTTGTCCATATTTGTTGGCACTTGTCTCGACATATTTCTCTATGTGTTGCTTTGCTTCCTTTTCCTTGTATCCTGGTGTGGTATCTTTGCTCGAAGTGGACACTGTGATGGGCTAGGTGGAACCCAGCCAAAATTTCCATTATGCCGGCCAAGTCGCAATGACCTGATATACTTCTCCTTTAGTGACCATGAAGGGTAGGTTATACCATGTGGGAACATTGCGCACCCAGATTTGCACATGGTGCATGGTAACCTAAAACGCGACGATGATTTTGTACTTCTCATATACTGTTGGTGATAGTCTCAGTCACAGTTGGATTACAGTGGCCAGCGCGCCCTCAAATACCACCCAAAAAATATTTTTTTCCTTCACCCAGCTAAGGTCGGAGGAATCCCATAGATTTGCATAGAACCCCCCCTCGCATACGCCAAGCTATAATTCCGGGAGTACTGCATCCACTGGAGTCTCCCATGGTATCAATGCAATGAGTAACAACAACCAGGAGTAGCAAAATATTTTCCCTTACTATTGCACTTCACACACATTCTCCAGGAATTCCTCACAGAGGTATTAGGACTAGTTATAGCTGACCCCCTTCTGACATTGTACTACCAACACAATTACGTGTGGAAGGACCACCTTTGATCGACACTTCTACATGAATTTGTAGCCTAGGAATAAGGTTTTAGGCACACACCCAGGTGTTAGTATGAATCTTAATTACAAGTGTATGAAAAAATACCACTTTAAATGTGCATAAAAAACAGCCCTAATAGCAAAGATGGCTGCCAATATCTTCAGATCTACAATTAGTTGATCAAGATAAATGCTACAAAAATCTAGATATATGAATCAAAAGACATTAAGCAGTAAATAAAACGAGATTTACTCCATGCATCCAATAGACAAGACAAGAATATGTTGAATGAATTTTATATTAAGGGTACTTGGGAGGAAAACATAGAAGGATGTTACTAGTTCTCCTTAATGGGATGGGTTCTTCTAAGTCCTCATCACTTCAGACCTAAAACTCCTCTCTCTTGATGGTGTAGAAAACCCAGACAAAAATGGAACTCAAAGGGAGCTCACAAGCAAAATAATAGAAAAATATGACAATGTTGGTGGATCAAAGTCAGACCAAAAGTAGAGATCCAGAGTGATCTTAGGCAAAAAAAGGTGATGAATGAATGGAAAATCCATTCTATTTATAACGAAATATTGAGTTAGTCTAGATATTGGTGCATAGTTAAAATATTATTAACGAAATCAAGATCCAACTTTTAGGGAATATTTTATTATTTTTGTTGGAGGGAAAAGGAATTTGACTTGGGTCAAATCCCTTTATTTGTAAATAATAAATAAATAAATTATTTATTTATCATTTTAAGGATGTGGTTGAGTAATAATTAAATAAATAATGATTTATTTAACTATTTATGAGTGATTTAGTCAAATTTAACAAGGAATATTATTTAAATAAGGTTTAAATAATTATTCCTGGAAAATAATAAGATAACTAATAATTTATCTAATTAATTTTCTTGTTTTGGGTTAAATATGACCAGAAATATTAATTAAACTGTTGTTTAACTAATTATTCCTTGAGGAAAATCAAACAATTGTGGATTTATTTAATATTTCCTCATGGGGTTTCCTGTTTAGACCATAAACAACTGAATAAAGGTGTTTTACTAAGTTATTTTTCATAATGAAAGAAATTTTACTTAGGGTAAAATTGGTCTTACATGGTGTACTTAGGTCCATCTAATAGTAATAGGTTAGATGACCAAAAAAGGGTTAAACAAATCCCCCCCCAGCATGCCAGCATTAGGAGCTAATCGTATGACCGAAGTACATTGTAAGAACTCAATCACTAGACACCAAAGGGGAAGTCAAAGAGGGAGAAATGTAAGTTAAACCGAAGCGCTAAAGGACTAGACCCTGAGGAGGCAAGAATTATAGGTGCGACAAGTATATTTTATGAGTGAGTACCTGTGCTATAGGTGGTGGGGGAGGCATACCTATGCCTTCCGAGACAAAGTAAAAAGAATAATGCATCTAGTAAACAAGGGACTGAACAATATAGTACATGTTGGCATAAACATGAGCAAGGTAAAACATGATAATGAATCCCACATACATACTATGCCTGGGATAACATCCAGGACTTATACAGTAATATTTGAGTACATGAGATACAAATACAACCCAAATGCCCCTGTAAATAGGAAAGGGCTCTGAAAATATGATAGATATATGCAAACAAAAAGGCGTTGCAAGCGGCTGAGGTCGACATCATCAAATATATGGAGCTACATCAAAGGCTGTAATGAAGAGGTCATCCAGGCATGTGGGGGTCTACCTATAGGGCCACCCCCTCATGAGGTCTGAAACATCTCACACACACTCGGGAATCACCGATATCATCTGCTGCATCATTAAACCATCAAGTATACAGATCTTGATCATGCTGAATGGAGATGGAGCTGAGAAACAATCAAGTCAAAGGGAAATAAGGAGTCCCTTTGCCTGATTCGAGGTGCCAAACAAGAGTGGAAGCTGGAACCAAGGTAAAATTCCCTCTAGACCTAGCTTCTGGAATGAATGAGCTGATGTCGAAAGAAGGAGGTCCGCCATAGGTGAGGCAATAAGGGATCCTCAACTAAGGCACGAGAGAAAATAGTAGAGAAACTGACAGAATGACACTAGGGATGATGACGAAATGGGGGGTACTGAGTAGCAGATAGAAGACTTCCCTTGTTAGAGCATAAAGGGTATGGATGACCTAGCAGCGATTGAAGGCCATAATGTGTGACATGAGAGAGGAACCAAACAATGAAGGATGGAGGACTATAGCGAGATACAAAGGGACTCAGGATAGACTCCATGAATGTGATGATGATTCAACTCGGATGCTATAAACAAGGGCAACTCGGTGGTGCTGCCACACAGTAAAGGTCCAATGGGGACCATAAAAGCATGAGTACATGATGGTTACTCATGATGAAAATCAACACGTGCATGGACAAGTATGAAGGCAAAGTGGTGCCCCAAGTACAAGTGTTTCAAGTGAAGAAATTCAATTTTGGGGAGTGGTGAAGTGACGCTTTGGGGACAAAATGTGTCCTGGTGAAGTATCAAATCACAAAAAACTAACAGATACCCTTTTGAGGGCTCGGTGAGAGCTTTCCAATGGTATAGACAGTTTTTCAAACTGAGCTACGATTTGGCCGTAGCGGGAAAAATAAAAATCAGGGGTTCCTCTTTTAATAAGGCATTTTCCCTCCAAATTCACTCATTTGCATGTGGAGCTATGGTGAATGTAGAGAGGAGGGAAGGCCCTAAATCTTGCGACGATCATAGCGGACAAACTGACCGTTGGAATTGAGATCCGTTAGTTGTAGGTAAGAGGCCTAACCATAATATTTCAATTTATGGGATTAAAGTTTCAAATTAGGCACCCATAGCTCATGAACAGACCAGGTCGCACTTTTTGGGGTCTGTTTTGAGACCTGGGTAGCAAGTACTAGGCATAAAACTGCGACCTGTCCCAGGAAATGACTTGAAAAGTGCGACCTATCAGAGAAAAGGGGTTTCAGTGTTGTTTTTGGCTGAGATCTAGGATTTTTTATGGTTGAGGGGCATAGGTGCCCCCAAGCATGTTATGGTCATGCTAAAATGTATGTAGAAAAGGGGAATCTAAACACATTTAAATGATGTGGTTCACCATTTGTTTTCGTTATGGTTATGCAGTTTGAGAAATGGAATGGAGGATTACCAATCTCTTTTGGTACTACATATATGAAACAAATGGACTAAGTTTCTGGGTTGGCATACATGGTGTCACTATCCCAAAGAGTGGATTTGGAGATAGTGAACTGGTGCTCTCCTAGAAATCGCACAGGTTGGTCAACAACAATGTCAAAGGGACTGGGTTGTTGATGTAAGATGAAGGGATGATGAGGGATATCATAACTAGAGTGATCTGAAGTGATATGAGACTCTGGAGGTTCTTTTAAACAGGGAAGAATGATGGTACTAGAGTCGACATGACCAGATGCAATAGGAGAGTTGTGGAGAATTGATTCTCCTGACCTCTCAAATATGGGTGCCCCCTTACCCAAACATTGGGTGTCAATGTAATGGACACAAGGTGTATGAGGTTTGAATGCATGGGTTCGATGTAAGGGGGGATAGATAAAGTCAGGGGTGGTGACTACTTCCATAATGTCATCATTGTAATAGAATATGGGGTGACTGGCGGAAGAAATAATACTTGACGCGACGAAGCTACCTGACTCATCATCATGAGAAGAGAGGTTCACATGCGCATCGTCACAATGGGTGACAGAAGAGTAAGCAGATAAAGGATATATCGATGTTGAGCCGAGGGTAATCGCTAAAGGGAGGTCAGGTGAAACATCAGGGGAAGTCTCCAAGGGGACTTCCACCGATGGTCTCATGGATGATGATAGGTAGAAAATGGTGGACGAAGGATCCGTCATCTCGACATCAAGAGGGGGATTGTCAATGGGAGCATTCGTGTCCTATGGTTTTGCCGAAGAAAAAAGTGCAAATAAGGGAGCGGTGGACTTGTTGCGCTTAGCCTCGAATTGGTGAACTACCACTAGAGAGGTGCAGAAGTCCTTAAGGCGGGGACAAAGGTGGGTATAATGGCCATGGAGATCACACAAAGTACAGGGGTGGTTGGTGTGAAAGTCTTAGGGTTACTAGCTGCAGTCGAGGAAGGACTAGAGGTTTCTGGGACCATAGAATCAGGGAACACGACATTAACCTTGGGCTTGAGATGAGGAAACTCTAGAAAAGTATGGGTGGCATGACCGAAAACGTCACACAAATCACCCTGGATGGTATGCTTTAGAGGCCAAGGAGGGGCAGGGTTTGTCAGGGAAACCTTGTCTTTTGATGCCCTCTTTCGAGCTTTGCCTTTCTTACCCGAAGCAATCGCAACAGGAGGTGGTTCCTATTGATGTGGCTGAAGAACTGGAGTCACAAGAGAAGTCATGGGGACCGGTTGAACCGGGGTCAAAACAAGATACGGTTTGGGTTGACCAGGCAGGGTAGCGGCTGGAGGATCAAGGTTTTAGACAAGAATCCCAAGGGTCAAGTTAGGGAGAGAGAGGGTAGCCATGACAGGTACCGTGTACACTCCTAAGGGGGAGATAGGAATGGTATCTGACCAGAGGGGTAATGGCCAGGCGGGATGGCTCCTAAATGGTTAAGTCCTGGAGGAACCATTCCAGGAGGGTAAAGAGGCTCATGGATACCAGCTATAGGTGAAGGTCCAGGAGAAGGAGGTCCAGAAGGCTGAATCGAAGGGCTAGGAGTAGGCTATGGAGGGCGAGGAGGCTGTTGACTAGCCGAAGCAGGATGCTTAAGGGTAGCCAGAGACAATTGCATCATGCAAACATTCAATGAGCTGGGATCAAAGACAGGAGGAGGAAGACCAGGGAATGTACCAAGCAATGAAAAATCTTTGTATACTCTAATGAGACACTGGTCAAAGGATCGATAGTTTTCTTATTGGTCATTGAAGAGATGATGGACTCAGGGGAGGTCTGAGACTTTGGTTCGTAATATGTCAATTGGTCAATGGTGACTATCTTTCCATTATGAGGGAAGGACATCTTGCGGTGAACCCTAGATGGGATAGCAGACATTGCATAGGTGTAGCTATGACCCAATAGAATGTTGTAATCTAAGGGGGCATCTATGACTTCTACATCAATGCAAATAGTCTTGCCCGCAAGAGTAATAGGACAGTTGCAGAATAGGCCGGTGGGCTGGGAGACGTGGCCATCCCACGCTCAGAGAGTGATCATAGAAGGAGCCAACTCAGGTGATCTGATTTTATTCCAAACTTAAGTGTACATCACATAAGTGGATTCCCCCTCATCAATAATGCACTGGGAAACGTTGGCGTTTCAAATTTTGACTGGGATTTGGAAGGCGACGAAAGTAGGGAGAGGAGGATGTTCGCATCAAAGACAATCAATCAATCATCGGAAGGATCTATAGTTCCCAAGGCAGATAGTAGAGCTTTTTGTTGTGAAGGGAAAGACTGGAGGAGTTCCAACGTTGAAATGGTAGTAGGAGATTGCGCCAAACCATCTACTATGATATACGAATGGGCAGATTTGCCAGAAGTAGCATTTTAACGTAGTGGTCCCTTAGGGATCTTGGTATGAACCTCTGCCTTAGGCTGAGGGATCATTAAGGGACCATTAGGTGTCGAAAGAGGCTCTGTAGAGATCGAAGGAGGTGGCTTGGGGATAGACGTAGTGGGAGGCTTGTTGTACTAATGGGACCAAGTCTGAAGATTGATGTCTACGGTTAGAGGTTGATCAGAGTTCATCATGAGAATCTGGTAATTGGAGGTACCAAATGGAAGAGGTTGAGTGGCCACTTGACCTTCAGGTGGTTGGGTAGCCACAAATCCTTGCTAAGGGAAAGGATTAGTAAGCATAGCCGGCTGACTAGGTGCAACACTAGGAGGGAAGGAAGGGGAGGCTTGCTGTCCTTGCAATGTTGCTTGAGACTCCGACATCTGCTTCATTTGTGGTAAAAGAGGACAATCATGTGTGTAATGACCATAAACACCACAAAGAGAACAAGGCTTGTTCATGCGAACATGCTTGTCCTACTTGGGCTGAGTGCCCTGTTGCTGGTTAGTAGTGGTAGGAGCATTATTTTTAGGATTAGGTCTAGGATTATTGGGAGAAGATTGATTTTGAGTGCCTTTCCTCTTCTTTTTGGAGGGAGGAGGATTAGTCGCGCCCTGCTGTGCATACACCTACCCCTGAGGGGGTGGTGGCTACTGTTATGGGGGTTGAGAAGGCAAGGGAGGAGGAGGTGCTAATGTTGGAGGAGCTGGAGCACCAGGCTGTGGATACGAGTAATAAGGAGGTTGGGTAACAGTGGGGTAAATAGCAGGTTGGGAAAAAGGAGGAGGCATGTCGTATCCTGGATACATGCTACCAGGAGGGGAAAAAGTGCAGGAGGTGTTGGCCCCCCCCTGAGGAAAACCATAACCCATGGGAGGCTGAGTGTATGGATGAGAGAGATCTCCAACGATACTGTCGGTGGAATGAGATTCCCCCACTCCCTTGGCACCACTGGGTCTAGGAAGATAATGTAGAACAATATAAATATAACCCGACTGAGCGTAGATAAGGTCATATTTTCATGCAATTTGGAGAGCGGATTCTTCATTAGGGGAATTTTGAGGTCTAAAATGGGCCTCCTAAGGAAATTATAAAATAATAGTGGAAAAAATCTAATAAGATTTGATGACATCATCAAATTTTAGAGGGAAATGAAAACTATTTATCTCCTGTTTTTCTTACTCAAATTGTTTTATAATTTTGGATGCGGAATTTAATTCCCCATCCAAGGAGTACCCATGTTGCATACTTTTGATGGGTCCTACTACACGAAAAATGAGAAATACATAAAAAAAAACGTGATTACAATCACGTTTTTTATGTATTTCTCATTTTCGTGTAGAAGAGTTCATCGAAAGTATGCAACATGGGTACTCCTTGGATGAGGAATTAAATTCCGCATCCAACGAGTACTCCCGCTCTAAATTTGAGTAAAAATTTTGGGAGATAAGTTTAAAATACGAGTTGAAATGTAGTTTTATTATTTTATTATTTTTTAATATTTTTACTTTTTTACTCCAAAAATGGTGAATCATCCATTATGGATGACATCATCATCTTGAATCCTATTGGTTGTTATAAAGTTTATTTCTGTTGTACATTTTTCTTATGAGGCCCATTTTAGACCTCAAAATTCCCCTAATGTGGTTTGAGGGAAATGCGATGCAGGATCTTTGCTGATAGGGGGCAAGAGAGATCTAAAGAACCAGTCCATGTAGACACGGTCTTCAAAGGTATGGGTTCAACATAGGCTCTTTCTTCTCCGCCATTCTTTTACATGATCAGATAGGTGGGTCATAGACGATTGACGGAAATAAGTCAAAAGTTCAATACCAGTTTCATAACAAAGAGGAAGCTAGAAATAAGACAAAAGCCCGAGCAAGAGTCGCAAAGGTGGTATGAGAGGATGAGGCTTGATCAACATACCACTTAGAAGCTTCACCTGTAAGCGTACGTTGGAACAACCGAAGACAGACAATCATCGGTAATGGAGTTAGACAAACACCACATGTGGAAAGACTGAACATGATTTATAGGATCTTCTCCAGCAAGGCCTTCAAACTTAGGGATGTCGGAAGGGAGCTTAGTTGGCATAGCAGGCCAACTAACGTCATGGTGTATAGGGTCATTTATCAATTGGTAAAAATCGGGAATACTGAGGCCTGCCATATAGGGGAGCAAGGGAGCAACCAGGATAGTTCCTCTTATGGTCCCACTAGTAGAGTTCCCAACATTAGGGTCGGGGCTACCACCAACGTTAGGTCCTAAACCAAACATGGTGACAGGAAGAGAACCGGGGGCGGAAGGAGAACCCAATGAACCAGAATAAGAGTCAGATTGTGGACTCGGAGGAGGACTAACTGGAATCTTACAAAGAGGAGTAAGTATTCCTATCGGAAACTGAGGATGAAGGCCAAGAAGTCTCCGGGATAAATGCCTTGGTGGCGTAATGATGATGACACAAACACGACATAAAGGAAAAAGAGACCGACAAGGGCAAGGAGGCACAGGATCAACTGACTACAATGACGAAACAGGGGCAAAGAGGTGCAGTATCAATCGAATTCAATGTTTTAGAGTCTTTTCTTGGCGGTGTTAACCAAGCCCTTTTTTGCTTAGGGTGTTTGTGCAAAGTGTGTAAATTTTAATTTTTTAAACCTAGACGTTTGTAGAGAAAAAAAAAGTGTGTTGTATAACTATAAATAAACCTGCAGATAACAGTATATGAAACTGAAACAATAGTAAGTAAACAGCTAATAACGCGATAATATAAACCCAAGGAGGCAAGCCTCTCAACAAGTAGTTTGTAGGTGGGCAAAAAAAACTAGTCAAAACACACAAAAATAGCCAATATATCTAAGGTCAGGAGGGACAGGGATCTAAAGGTCAAAATCTGCTGGAAAGTGGTGCAGAAAACAACAAAAAATCAAAGGAAATATTGTTGTAAATGAGGTGGCGAAAGGCTATCTCCTGGAGGGAAACAAAGTGAACCCTAGAGGAAAACCCCACAAAAACTAAATGAGGTGATTTGGATGGATAAATAGCCAATCTGAAGTGGATTTGAAGGTGAGGTATCAGATCTAAAAAATGGCTAAACACTCTGAAAATTTCAAACAACTTGTAGCTAAAACTCTTCCACAAAGTGTGGAGGGTACTGAAGCCCTAGGGGGCCAGGTTCCCACTTAGTTGAGTAAAATATAATAAGTACAGGTCAAAAATAGGCGGAGACGAAGGTCAGACAACCCTGAACAGAGGCCCAAACAAACCCAGAAAAATTTCATAAAAATTCTCACCAAACGTCCAGGTCACAGTTTCTGACTTTTTTTCTGCAGAGGTCATAGTTTTTGGGCTACAAAGTGTGCCCTGAAGCTCTAGGTTGTAGGTTTAGGGCCAAAAAGTGTGACCTGCACTTCTAGCACTCTCAACGGCAGATTTTAGTAGAATGTGTTGTCTCAGCTGCGGCTGATGTCTGTCACCTGCGCAATAGGTCCGAAAACACACATAAGTTAGAAATTTTACTGTTTTAAGGTTTTATAGCTTAAAAAAAACATCAAGGAAATAAAAAACAAGAGGCTAAAGAGAAATCCTAGGGTTTGAAGCAGCTGGATATGCAAGGATCAGAAAAAAGATAGTGGTCGTAATCGTAAACCCGTGTGGAGTCGCCAGTTGTTAGTATGAATATTAATTGCAAGTGAACGAAAAAAGACCACTTTAGTTGTGCATAAAAAATAGCCCTAACAACAAAGATGGCTACCAATATCTTCAGATCTGCAATTAGTTCATCAAGACAAATGCTGCAAAAATATAGATCTATGCATCAAAAGACATTAAGCAGTAAATAAAACGAGATTTACTCCATGCATCCAATAGAAAAGACAAGAATATGTTGAATGAATTTTATATTAAGGGCACCTGGGAGGAAAACATAGAAGGATGTTACTAGTTCACCTCAATTGGATGGGTTCTTGTAAGTCCTCAATACTTCAGACCTAAAATTCCTCTCTCTTGATGGTGTAGAAAACCCAGACAAAAATGGAACTCAAAGGGAGATCACAAGCAAAAGGATAGAAAAATATGACAATGATGGTGGATCAAATTCAGACCAAAAGTATAGATCGAGAGTAATCTTAGGCAACAAAAGGTGATGCATGAATGGAAAAACCCTTCTATTTATAACAAAATATTGAGTTACTCTATATAGTGGTGCATAATTAAAATATTATTAACTGAATCAAGATCCAACTTTTATGAAATATTTTATTATTTTTATTGGAGGGAAAAGGAATTTGACTTGGGTCAAATCCCTTTATTTGTAAATAATAAATAAATAAATGATTTATTTATCATTTTAAGGATGTGGTTGAGTAATAATTAAATAAATAATGATTTATTTAACTATTTATGAGTGATTTAGTCAAATTTAACAAGGAATATTATTTAAATAAGATTTAAATAATTATTCTTAGAAAATAATAAGATAAATAATATTTTTTCTAATTAGTTTTCCTGTTTTGGGTTAAATATGACCAGGAATATTAATTAAACTATTGTTTAACTAATTATTCCTTGAGGAAAATCAAACAAATGTGGGTTTATTTAATATTTCCTCATGGGGTTTCCTATTTAGACCATAAATAACTTAATAAAGGTGTTTTACTAAGTTATTTTTCATAGTGAAAGACAATTTACATAGGGTAAAAATGGTCTTACATGGTGTACTTAGGTCCATCAAATAGTAACAGGTTAGATGACCAAAAAATGATGTAACACCGGGTCTCGAATTATTTGCACTAGGAATCCCTTTTTGTCTCATTCAACCTTGTAATATTTCTTTACTTTTTCCGCAACCTTGAGCTCATTTATTTTTCCAAAACCTACCATTGGATGAGGCCCCTTCTTGGGAAAGCTGGTGATCAGGTGGATCAGCACGATGTAATTGGAATGCGTCCCTGGATCCACAGACATCAGTCATGTACTAACGCCATAAGCTGGTGCACACAGATAGTGGTGATAGGGTACCTCCAAAAATACGAAATCCTCAACAAATTTAGGATCCTGACATTGCCTAGCCCACGCGCCCACAACATCGAATCCACCTTCAGCACATCATTATAGAGCACACACTCCAAGTAGTATTCCAGAGCTATATCGGGGAACTTCCCCTCATTTGCCAAATCATGGTCTTCGAACTTGATGCTCGGTGTCTTTATAAACACATCATTGCCAAGGGGAACATCCTGTGGGACCAGAGGCTTCTAAAGGTAGTCTTGCACTAAGCCAACATTCTTTGGCATGTGCACAGAGGGTCTGCACAGCTTGACATATGGTGGCATCCATGAGATGGGCTCGACTTACACAACCTTCTCAATGGTGCCCATTGGTATCTTCGAAGGGTCACTGATAGGCGACCTATCCTTAGTGGTCTGACGTGGGGATGTCAAATTCCTCAGAGAGGTCCATGGATTTGAGGAGGACCACTTCGATATCTTTCCTTTTCCCTTATCTGGCATAGACATGAATTCTTAAACCTTAGGTATCACTTCATGGACATTATCCGACCTTGACTCAGTCGATGCTGTGAGGGGCACATAGTGCTCCTCAGTAGGTGCGCTCTCCGGATTTGTGGTTGTCATTCTTGGGTGAAAGATGATTTCTAGATTGCTCATGTTAGTGGGGTCTCTTGGTGAGACATACAGTTCTCAAAGACAAATTTACATCATGAATTATGGACAATCTCAGGGT
Organism: Pinus albicaulis; assembly: GCA_034641835.2. Classification (NCBI taxonomy): domain Eukaryota; kingdom Viridiplantae; phylum Streptophyta; class Pinopsida; order Pinales; family Pinaceae; genus Pinus; species Pinus albicaulis. The sequence goes on from CM076577.1 coordinate 3,737,355, forward strand.
GCAATGTACTCAGAAAATAAAGGAATCGACTACGACCCATGCCCTTCCTTTTATAATCAATCCAAGGTGTATAATATTCATAAAAGGAAATTTGCCTTCATGAAAATGGTAAAAAATCCCAGAATATCACCTCATTAAATGCGTAAAACCCACTCCATTCAATGGTAAAATCACATTTTCACCCTGTTTCACTGTTCCAAAAGCTAGTTTCCTTTCCTACGCATCACCCTTGCGCTCCTGTCGCACCTTCTACACCTTTCCTCTGTGTGGCACGTAGAACAATGGATTCTTATGATCTGGTCATATAGTCATTTGGTCAGCACAAGATTGTTCCTATATGGCATTAGACGACTTCCATTGAAATACCTGGGAAGATTCTCACCGTGCAGCATGGCCAAGTGCACCACACCTCCATCTGTGATTTCCTTCACAATTTATGGCCCCAACCAATTCTTCCTAAACTTCCATGGGTGGCGCGCAAACTAAATTTCATATAAAAAGACCAAGTCTTCTTCCTTGAACACCTTTTGTATGATTTGCCTATGATGTTAGACATTTTTGCGCGCCTTTTGTACTTGCTGATGGAATTTAGCAATGAAATGATGCTCTTCTAAGGCAACCAATTGTGCCATATTTTCCTCCATGATGTTAGGCTCAACCATATTAGTGAATGCTACAATGCCCAGGCTTGGGACAATATGGTCCATTGGCATGATTGCTTCTTGCCCATAGACCATCCTGAAAGGTGTTTTTGTAGTCAAATTACTGCATGTGGTTCTATAAGCCCATAATGATGCACATGTCCCAATCATTATCGTTGGAATTACAGATCTTTGTGAGCACATTCTCCAAAACATTTTTGAAAGCTTCTACTGTGCCATTTTATTGTGTGTGATAAGGGGTACTCTTCTGGTGCTGGATCTGAAATTCCTCCATCAGAACTTCAATGGTTTCATTAACGAAATGCGTACCTCTATCACTAACCAATATCTTTGGGAATCCAAATCTGGTCAAAATATTTTCAAAAAAGATGTGTGCAGTGGTATTTGTAGTACAATCCTAAACTTTCATAGCTTTTGCCCATCTGGTTAAATAATCTATGGCAGTGATGATATAACGCACTCCAGTCTTCTTCCCTGGAGGATTGATAGGTCCAAAAAAATCTATAGCCCATTTATGAATGCTTTGCAGGGGCATTTCATCTCTGTGCAAGGGCTTTCCCATTCTATGACATGCGTCAACGGCTCGGCAGTACGCATGTGCATCACTGTGTAGTGTGGGCCACCATAACCCAACACACAACACCTTCTGCATAGTAGCCTTCCTAGCATAGTGGCTGTTGGGGTTCCCATGTTTTGGCCAGGTTGATAAGACCAAAAGATGAGACAACATAGAACCACTTTCAGACCTTAGGATCTAGCCCTCCTAGGTCCAGAGAGGGATCTCTCTATGATTGTCAAAGGTGTTTGTATTTTAAGCTCACAATAAGGTATTAGGCTAATTCTATGCGCAGGGTTTGTTTTTTTAATTGAGAGTTTGGTTGCTGGGAATCAGGAAGGAAGAGTTCATCATGAGACAGGACTGGGCAAGGAATAATTTAGGCAAAGGAGAGATAATCCAGAGAAAACCAAGTCCATTGGGTAATGGAGTCAAGAAATGATTTACTTGCTATCAATATGCAAGCTTTCAGTTGGGCTAGTCATCTAAAGCCTTGGATCCTAAAGTGATAGGGTTGTATGGGACATTAAGGACCGAGAGTGAAGGGGGGAGAACCAACTAATCCCATCTATAGATTAGGTCAGAGGTCATTTAAATCCAGACCTGCTTGGACAAAATCAGAGGCAGCACAAGGGAACTTGGAAAGGCTTAATCAGAACGGAATGATCCTAGCGAGGCAGATACAGGGTTCTATACCTCCCAGTGTTCTCAACACATTCCATTAAATCCTAACAAGAACATCTAAAATAGATTCCGTTAATTCATACATCAGCTAGTAGACAACAACATCCACTACACTGGTTAAATCAATTGAAATCAATCTTTAGATAAACACATGAAGCAGAAAACATAAAGGGCTGGGAGAGCAGCAACATAAGGCACCTAACAAGGGTGAATCTTATGCCAAATTGATGCGAGCTAGACGAAATGAAATGAAATGGAAATAAACACAGAGGTAGAAAAACATCATCGCAACTTTAGATCAGGATCCAATGAAATGTGCTTATTATATTAAACATCAAAACCAATAAGGTACAACATAGCCAATAGCTGGGTCATTCAGTCTGAATACATCTTCCTCAGCCTATCTTACAACTATACACATAGAACTTATCTCAAGAGAAACTGCTTGCACCTCTCTGCTATCTCATCAAGAACATTACAACAATTTTCTCATAGTTTTTATAGCTGAAAAGAGGAGAGGAAGTAGGTAGAACACTAAATATAACATTAAACTCAGAAAATAAGGAGAGGGCCAAAGCCCATTCTGTTTTAAACTCTGAGCATTAATTCTTGGTACTCTTTTGAGAAAAGAATGGTCTTCGTCAGGCTTCATTAATTCCAGATATGTCTCTGATGCATTCTGGTTCACTGTACTTTGTGGTACCTTTGGTGAATAAACAAAATGGAAATGAAAAATGGAATGGTCTGCCATACTTGAGCAACAAATGCTCTGATATCCTTGGAATGCGTTCTGAGTGGAGATCTCCTCTGGAGCACGACATATAATCAAACAGTATGGGCAATCCATCCTTCTTCGGAAGAAGACATTCTGCTGGTGTGGAAACCCTCCCCTCATTAAATTCCTTGCCTCTGTCAGTGGAAAAATTACTGCTGCATCTATACTGTGTAGTTATGGCGGCGTTTCAACTCTTGTACTCTGCAGAAACTCACAACTATGTGTAGACAATCAATGCATTGGAAGACTGGTGGAGCGAAGGGCGAAAAATATGATAGCACGACGGCATAAAGGTGGCTTTCACTAAACAATGGTGACATAATGTAATGAGCTGGTGAAGACTTACGAATAATAGGGTTTGATGGTAGAATGCAGCGCAGACCGTTAGATCGTGGCCTGGAAGTGAAGATCAACGGCAAGGATCGAGCAGCGGAATGATATATGAAAGTGGGCGGAACAACTGTGAAACATAAGACTTTAGACTTCGAACAAAATACAAAGAAATGTGCAGGGAATGCAGTGAAATGAGATGAGGTGGAACCCAGCCGGAGGCAGATGGTAATCAAATCTCAACCGTTAGATCTTAGACCCAATGGATGGTTAAGGCTTAGTTGGAGAATCGCAATCGCGATGGACGAGAGGGACGCACACTTATAGCTTCCGATTGCGATCGAGGAAGGGGAAGCGATTGGGAAGTGCGAGGCGACTGGCGGGGTGCGATGAAGCGCCAACCGTCTGATTTGGAGGCAGATCGATGGTGGAGGAGCAATTGGGAGATGCGAAGGGTCGCGCGTCTGGGAATTTTGATTGCAAATGGGTGGGGGGCGCGATTAAGGGCTGGCCATTGGATCTGGGGACCAGATCAATGGCTCACACCAAATCGGAGAGGGTAAGCGATGGACGCAAGTTCGATGGAGGATTTGCGATGCGATCAGATCACATCGCAAATATTTGTGATGGATCGATCGAACGAACAATTGAAAATGTGATCATGCGATGAGTGCGATCTGCGATGGGCGGAAAGTGCGATGGCGCGATCAGATCACATCGCAAATATTTGCGATGGATCGATCGAACGAACAAGTGAAAATGCGATGTGTGCTTTGCGATGAAAACAACGGCGGGTTACATATTATATAACATAAACTTTAAAATAGAGTTTATTTGTAATACATGGCGGGGTATGGAAAGGGGAAGTGGTTATAAAGGATTTGGAAATAAATTAAAGGGGATTTTTTTGGGGATTTTAGAGGATTGACAGGAGAAATAGAGGGGAGCGGAGGCACTTTGACAGAAGGAGGAGAAAGGGGAAAAAGTGACATTTTGCAGGGGTACAAGGGGTAAATGCATGCCTTAGGGAAAGGAACCAGCAGAGGGGACTTCCATAAGGAAAAGCACAGAGAGACCTCAAGGCTGATGTGTCTACAGGGGATATGCATTCCTTGAAGGTCTCCAAAATGACATAGCCCCCTGCTTGCTTGTCAAGAATTTCATAGGGGGGGCTAACAGTGGCTCCACATGGGGATGGCTTCTTCTTGAAGGGGGCAAGAAACCATAAACGATCTTTGGAGTAGGCCAGTTGCCTGCTTCTTGGCACATCCCTTTCTTTGATCAGCTGCCACAATATGAATATGTTACATTAGCAGAAACATTTTTCCCAATAAAACTACCTACCCAAACTACAGTCCTATCATTTTTCTTCTTTAGGGTGCATTTGAGCTAACAGACCCTTTTCATCATTTTATTTTACAATAGAAAATAAACCTATTCTACATCTACCCTTGTTACTCCATGAGACCAGATTAGACTGTTGGTCTCATATGATTCTCTACCTATTCTAATATCTGTTGGGATTAGACTGTCCAACAGATTTCTTTTCTATATTCTGCGACAGAAATTGAAAAACATTCAAGCCAGGATTAAACTGTCTGACTTGTTGTGGATCCAAGGCATAAAAACAGTTGCACATGGATAGAATCTTGCAGAAAACAAAACTGTGAAGGCTTAAACTATGAAACTTGCAACATCCTTCTTCTTTTTGTGACTTAAATTTTGAGCTTGTAAGAGTCACTTCTTTTGCCTTTCAGCTCTGGTTTTAGGCATGTTAGAGCTGATTATTCTTTTTCCTTTGTTGGTCCAGGTTTTGAGCGTGTTTGAAACTCTCCTTTTCACTTGTTTTTGAAACATCTTTTTTTTTTTTTTTGAAGGTAAAACTGCAATGGTATGTACAATGGAAATGGAACTGGAAATGAAAATTAGTAGAAGTAGTGTTTGAGCATCCTGCCATTGACGAGGCCCCCAAATAGCTCTGTACCATCAAGTTCTTGTAATAAAAATTCATTAGGACCCACAGTGGCCTGGATGATGTATGGACCTTGCCACAAGCTGTCAAACTTTCCATGTTTACCTTTGTCCTCTCTTCTTGAGTCCCACTTCAGAACCTTGTCACCAATTTTGAAATTTGCAGCTTTGGTTCTTTTGTAAAATAGCTTTTTAATGTTTTCCTGAACCCTGACAGCCCTGTTATATACCTCCTCAATTGTTTGCTGAAGATGGATTGTCTGATTTATCCTTCTTATCATGCTGTCTTCCTTTGATTGGATCTCCTGGACAAGTTTGATTACTGGAACTCCAGGGCTAGTAGGAAAAATTGCTTCTGTTCCATAAACCAGCTGGAATGGTGACATGCCAATAGACTTCTTCGTGGTGAGCCTGTCAGCCCACAAAGCATGTACCAACTTTTTATTCCATGACTTTTTGTTCTCTTCTAGCAGCTTCTTGATGATCGTAACCAGGCTTTTATTTGATGATTCAGCGAAGCCATTACCCTAGGGGTAATAGGAAGTTGAATGACCAAGTGCTATTTCGTACCTGTGACAGAAATAAACCATTCTCTTGGATCCGAAAGCAGCAGCATTGTCAGTGATTATTTTCCTTGGACAGCCAAACCGAGATAGGATGAAGTCTTCTAGGAACCTAATGATGACAAAATCAGTGGCATTCCTAGTGGGTATGGCTTCTATCCATTTAGTGAAGTAATATGTAGTAGTTAGGATCCATTTGTGTTGTCCAGAGGAAGCGGGATGAATTTCTCCTATAAAGTCTAGGCCCCATTGTATGAAGGGACCTTCTACCGTGATGGGTTGTAACGGGAGGGGGAGAAAATTTCTTCTACCTTCAAAGATATAGCATTTGTGGCAGGCAAGAATCATTTTATGGACATCATTGAAGAGTGTAGGCCAATAGTAACTAGCCCTGAGTATCTTATTTGCAGTGGCTTTCCAACCCAGCTGGCCTCCACACTCCCCGGCATGAAATTATTGTTTGATTCCTTCAGCTTCAGTTTCAGACACACATTTCAACAATAGGCCATTTGGATTTTTCCAATATAGGTTTTCATCCAAAATGCAGTAGTTTCTAGCTTTCAGTTCTATGAATCTGGCCTTAGTTTTTGACAGTTCAGGAGGGGCATTGAGATTGGTGAGCACATAAAGGATATCAGAATACCAAGGAGAGCTCTGAAACTTCTCCTCCATAGTGGGGTCAGGAAATCCTTCTTGCTCATCTAAGGAATTTATCATGTTAATGTCAAGGGCCTGCAGATTAGATTCAGCCATTAATTGGGCCAGGCCTTGACCTCTGATCAGTTTGGTGGGCTTTATCTCAAGGTCATCCTCTAAGATAGTAGCAATCCATTTGCCCCTTTTCCCATCAGGGTTTTGGGGCAAGATATCTTTAACCACTGTATTTGGAACATAGGCTATGGTGTGAGAATGCAAAATGTATACCCTAAAGTCTTTTAAGGCCTTTACCAGGGCATAGGCATGCTTTTCCATAATTTTGTACTTCAAGGGTGCATCCCTTAAGGCTTTGCTGAAGAAGGAAATTGGCTGTTCCATTCCCTTTATGTTTTTCTGCAGTAAGACAGCGACTATTGTGTGTTCAGAGGCAAATGAAAAGATTAGAAAATCCTTTGAGAAATATGGACTGATCAGGATAGGGGCTTGAGTGAGCGCCAGTTTTACCAACTCAAAATATTTCTTGGCCTCAACAGTCCACTTAATTCCAGCACCTTTCTTCAGCATGTTGGTCATTTTCCTAAGGTGCTCAGCTAGGTTGGGAATGAATCTCCTAAGGAAATTGATCTTCCCAATGAAGGACTATAACTCCTCGATGTTTCTTGGGTGTGTGATTTGAAGTATTCCCTCAACTCGCTGTGGGTCTATCCTAATCCCTTTCTCAGATATAATGTGACCAAGAAGTTTTCCTTCTTGCAGCCCAAACACAGTTTTCTTAGGATTTAAGGACAGACCGTACCTTCTACATTTTTCAAAACAATTTCTCAGATGTTTCAGGTGTTCTTCTTCAGTTTTAGAAAAGACAGTCAAGTCATCCAAGTAGATAACTATGAAGTGTCCTATCTCATCTGAGAAAGATATATCCATTTATCTTTGGAAGGTGGCTCTAGCGTTCATCAATCCAAAAGGAATTTTCACATAAATGAAGGTGCCCCATGGAGTGGTAAAAGTTGTTTTGAGTTGATCTTCTGGGAGTACCAACACTTGGTTATAACCCGAAAAGCCATCTAACAGGGAAATCCTTTTAGAGCCCACTACCCTCTGTAGGATATGCTCCATTCTTGGCAAAGGGTAGTTGTCTTTGAGGGAGGCTCTGTTAAGGTTTCTAAAGTCTATACATAATCTGATCTCCCCTGTTTTGTTTCTCACAGCCACTAAGTTTGATACCCAGTCAGAAAACCTTACAAGGACTATTATGCCTGCATCGTACATCTTCTTGATCTCTTTCTCTACTGCAGGCAATTGTTTTGGGTTTATTCTATGGAGTTTTTGTCTAAAATGCTTCTGATTTTATTTCAGGGGTATTTTGTGCTGAATGATATTTGTGTCATAGGCCTTTAAGTCTTCATATCTCCAAGAAAACACATCAATAAATTCTTTTAATAGGTCAATGTATTTCTTCTTCATGTTCGCAGGCAAAGACTTAGCCAGTTTGATCATTTTTGGTTTATCTTCAGTGCCTATGTTGCATTCTTCCACATCAGAGTCTGCATGTTCTATAGTGGGCTTTTTGGCTACATCATCAAAGTCAAAAAGGTCCTCTAAGGGTGCTAGGCCTCTGGGTATATTCTTGTCTTTGGCCTGTAACACCTCCATTTCTTCACTATCTGCGTTTTCACATTTTGTGGTTGAATTTCCAGTTTCTTCAGAAAAGGAATTTATTTCTATGTTACAAGGTGGGGGTTCTTCGTTAGAGGATTCCTCACCAAGGCAGGCGTCTTTGTCTCTAGAGTCTGAATTGGAAAATTCAAACTCATTCCTGCCTATCAGGAAGTCCTCAATCTGTTTGTCTCCTTCAAAGACCTACCAATATTTTTCGTTGTCTGGCACTGCAGGTCTGAACTTGGTCTGAATGATAATTTTTTGGTCAGGGGGAGCCTTAGGATATGAACTAGCCAGGCAGGCCAATCCGTTAGCAATAGTGTTTTGACCCCTAGGAATGAACACTAATTCATATTCAACAAATGTTTTCAATAAATCTAGAGTGTCATTCCGGTATGCTCTTTACCTGGGGTGTTTTTCCATGTATTCACCATTCACCTGTTTTATGACTAACTCAGAGTCTCCTCTTACAACTATCCTATGGGCTCCTAACTTTCTCAGCAGGTTCAAACCTAGGATAAGAGCCTCGTATTCTGCAATATTATTAGTACATTTAAAGTGCATATTTACAGCATGGCTCTCTGCGTGGTCACTCTCTGTGTTACGTATCCACACCCCTGCTCCGACAACTTTCCTAGTACAGGGTCCATCGAAATTCATTTCCCACAGGGGTTCGCCATTACACTGCGTTATGGGGTCTGTACTAGGCTGCATGTTGTTTTGTTCTTCTTGACATGTGTGGAGTTCAGAGAGTTGGCTATCTTGCTGTTTACATTTTTTTTCTGTTTCTGGTTCACTCAGAGTTTCGTTTTCAGTATCCTGCCCAAGGTTTTCTTCATCGTATTCTTCTAGGGTAGCCATTACGTTAAAGTCCATGGGCTCTATGTTATTGTTTGTATTTCTATTTTCTGACGCTGGCTCTCCTAAGGATGGGTCGTTATAAAGAATGAAATAATCCAGGTCTGTGTGTACAGAGTATAATGGTGAATTTTCAGGTTTCTCGGGGCTACTAACAAGGAATTTCATCTGGGACTCTCTATACAGTCTTCTAAGTTGGCCGAATAGAGGGATAGTGGCATATGAGCCATTCATCTGCATTGTCCCTTGCAGTTTGGCTCCCCATGATCTCGATAATAACATGCCATACTTGGGTGGTGCAACTGCCACCACGACATCCATGACCATACATTTAGCTGGGATCTGGGTCAAGCTCACACACAAGTCTTTGATTAGACCTAGTAATTTTACCCTGCTAGAGTCAAACGAATACAAATCTTTGTAAGGATGGTTTATCTCTAGGCCTAGCTTTTCCATCACTACCTTAGGCGTTAAGTTGTGAGATGCTCCATAATCATGCATGGCATTGTGGAGTATTTTGTCATGAATGTTGAGACTGATATAAAAAGGTGGAACTACCCATTCCTGAAACTTTCCCTCAATCTTTGGACCAAACAGAAGAGTAGGTTGGTCATCACTCAGATTCACAGTATCATTTTTTTCCCCTAGATTCAATGCTTTCAAAATTTGGCCTTTATACACATCCTGAGTGGCCAGCTCAGATAATGGTACAGGGATTTTGATTTTTGCAATCTCACTCTCTAAATTGAAAGTGGACTGGGTCTTTGGAATGCTTAATTCTGTTTTATTAGCCACCTTGGTGACCAAATCAGTTTGTAAATTCTCATTGTGTATAGGTTTAGGAACAATTGTTTCAAGAGTAATAACTGAAGCGCTAGTACTGCTAGAGGGCTCACCTTGTTTTTCATTCTTCTGGTTGTCTTTCTCTTTGTTTTTCCCAGAACTTTCAGCTGCTGATTTGCTATTTACAGCAGATTCTTTAGAAGTTCTGTCAGGCCTCTTCTTGATGGTGATCTCAGGAGCTTTGGTTTTGGAAGTATCTTGGCTCTTTTTTCTCCTAAGTTCATATTGTTCTCTGACCTGTAACATGGAATTTTCAAATCCTAGTCTGTAATCTTCAGCTTCTAACCGTTCCTCATCCCAGTATGAAGGTGAGGGTTGATCTTCCCTTGAATCACAGTTAAGGACCGAGTCTTCTGTTTCAAACATGTTTATCACATTCCCTTCAGACTCCTCTATGATTCCCTCATCTTCATCTAATTTTTTTTGGAAAGGGGGAATGATTTGTTGATCTGATTTTTTCTCTCTGTTGGGAACATTGTTGTTCCTTCTAAAGCTCTAGTTCTGGTTTTTTTTTTGGTTACTAATTGTGACAAACATTTTCTCCATCATTTTCTGTAGTCTTTCCATGTTTTTAGATAGTCTATCATAATTAGGGTCTGAAGTGGAAGCTACAATGTCATCCCTATATGTTACCCTCTTCTCATATCTCAGTCTTGCTCTCTTTTCAATCAGGTTTGCCTCTATGTTCACTGCTCCTTTCTGCATGTCCTCCAGTGTGGTGTACTCTTTATCCCTAAGCTGATAGGCCATGTCAGCATCAAACCCATTGGGGTATTTGGCCAGGGCCATACCTTGTGGAGGTTTCATGTGTGGAGGAAGAGCATTGTAAATGCTATTGAATCTAGTGGTGTAATCATGGACACTCTCTCCTACATTCCTTTTAAGGCTCATGTATTCTGCTAGAAGTTGGCGAGGGTTCGCCCTAGTTTCCCATTTGTTTATGAAGGTCTGATATAATGCAGGGAGATCTTGGATACTTCCAGGAGTTCAGCTTTTAAACCAATTCTTTACATCACCCCCTAAGCTTTGGGCAAAGATTCTCATTTTGATTGTTTCATCATCAATTTCCATGTAGTCAAAAGAATCCTCCATCTTATCTACATGTTGCTGGGTTGTGATGGATTCTTTAGCAGTGAAGTGTGGGATTTTTTACTGATAATCATTGGGTAAGGGTAACAAGGGCTGAGGTAAAACCAAAGGTGCATACTAGGCTACCATGATAATGTGTTGATGAGGTATAGGGTTGGCTTGAGCAGCTGGTATGTGGATGACAGGAATATTAGGACCAACAGAAGTTTGTTGAGTAGATTTAGGGTGGGAGAGCCCCAATTTTTGAATGAAGTGTTTATCAGGTGGTGTATATGGAGGGGTTCCTCTGTCCCTAGTGTGCTAACCACTGTGAGATGGTGAACTGTGAAACTCAAGGTCTGGTTGGTCTAGATGATTGAATGACCTAGTACTTGGTAAGATGTTTGGAGGATCTAGGTCAAGGAATGGGTTCAATAGAGCTGTAAGATATTCTGGTGAAGAATTAGCTCTATGAATGTGACTGGAAATAGCTAGTCTTTTAGGTGTAGGAGCTCCCCTAAGGATACTCTCCGGATTGTCAACTATTTCAGGTGGGTCTAGGTTGGGATAAGCTCTCATGTGAATGGTTCTAAAAGCTAGAATGTTGTTTCCCAGACAAGCAGCTTAATCCTACTTGTCACTTCTTCTGTGGTTGATGTTGTCTCAGAGGCTGGTCTCCCAGTGGAGTCTATTGTGAAACCAAGTTAATCAGCAGGCCTACTGTTCACCAGTGGAGTCTCTTCGTTTAGGGACAATGGAGCTGCCAGGTGGAGGGTATATCTAAGGGGTTACACTATCCACCACAGTGCTCAGGCACTATCACCTTTCAGGAATCTCCTCAAAAACAACAAACTCCCACCAGAGATCGACTGGGAGGGCATTTACCAGATATGTCACCTCTGAAGAGGGTGAGATCCGGAGGCTACCTGGCCCTTTCCAGGCTCTGTCTGAGAGTATGATGGACACTCGACAATGGAGGTCGATTCAAGAAAGGAGTGACTTACTGCCAACCTAACCATATTTCTAAGTCTCTAAGTCTTTAAAAATGTTTAAGGTGAAATGCACTCAGATTTTTACCCAGCGGAGTCGCCATTATGTTGGGGTTCCCATGTTTTGGCCAGGTTGACAAGACCAAAATATGAGACAACATAGAACCACTTTCAGACCTTAGGATCTAGCCCTCCTAGGTCCAGAGAGGGATCTCTCTATGATTGTCAAAGGTGTTTGTCTTTGAAGCTCACAATAAGGTATTAGGCTAGTTCTATGCGTAGGTTTTGTTTGTTTAATTGAGAGTTTGGTTGCTGGGAATTAGGAAGGAAGAGTTCATCATGAGACAGGACTGGGCAAGGAATAATTTAGGCAAAGGAGAGATAATCTAGAGAAAACCAAGTCCATTGGGTAATGGAGTCAAGAAAGAATTTACTTGCTATCAATATGCAAGCTTTTAGTTGGGCTAGTCATCTAAAGCCTTGGATCCTAAAGTGATAGGGTGGTATGGGACATTAAGGACTGAGAGTGAAGGGGGGAGAACCAACTAATCCCATCTATAGATCAGGTCAGAGGTCATTTAACTCCAGACCTGCTTGGACAAAATCAGAGGCATTACAAGGGAACTTGGAAAGGCTTAATCAGAACGGAAAGATCCTAGTGAAGCAGATACATGGTTCTATACCTCCCAGTGTTCTCAACACATTCCATTAAATCCTAACAAGAACATCTAAAATAGATTCCGTTAATTCATACATCAGCTAGTAGGCAACAACATCCACTACACTAGTTAAATCAATTGAAATCAATCTTTAGATAAACACATGAAGCAGAAAACATAAAGGGCTGGGAGAGCAGCAACATAAGGAACCTAACAAGGGTGAATCTTATGCCAAATTTCTGATGCGAGCCAGACGAAATGAAATGAAATGGAAATAAACACAGAGGTAGAAGAACATCACCGCAACTTTAGATCAGGATCCAATGAAATGTGCTTATTATATTAAACATAAACACCAATCAGGTACAACATAGCCAATAGCTGGTTCATTCAGTCTGAATACATCTTCCTCAGCCTATCTTACAACTATACACATAGAACTTATCTCAAGAGAAACTGCTTGCACCTCTCTGCTATCTCATCAACAACATTACAACAATTTTCTCATAGTTTTTATAGCTGAAAAAGAGCAGAGGAAGTAGGTAGAACACTAAATATAACATTAAACTCAGAAAATAAGGAGAGGGCCGAAGCCCATTCTATTTTAAACTCTGAGCATTAATTCTTGGTACTCTTTGGAGAAAAGAATGGTCTTCGTCAGGCTTCATTAATTCCAGATATGTCTTTGATGCATTCTGGTTCGCTGTACTTTGTGGTACCTTTGGTGAATAAACAAAATGGTAATGAAAAATGAAATGGTCTGCCATACTTGAGAAAAAAATGCTCTGATATCCTTGGAATGCGTTCCGAGAGGAGATCTCCTCTGGAGCATGGCATATAATCAAACAGTATGGGCAATCCGTCCTTCTTTGGAAGAAGACATTCTGCTGGTGTGGAAACCCGCCCTTCATTAAATTCCTTGCCTTTGTCAATGGAAAACTAACTATTGCATCTATACTATGTAGTTATGGTGGCATTTCAACTCTTGTACTCTGCAGAAACTCACAACTATGTGTAGACAATCAATGCATTGGAAGACTGGTGGAGCGAAGGGCGAAAAATATGATAGCGCGGCGGCAGAAAGGTGGCTTTCACTAAACAATGGTGACATAATGTAATGAGCTGGTGAAGACTTACGAATAATAGGGTTTGATGGTAGAATGCAGCGCAGACCATTAGATCGCGGCCTGGAAGTGAAGATCAACGACGAGGATCGAGCAGCGGAATGATATATGAAAGTGGGCGGAACAACTGTTAAACATAAGACTTTAGACTTCGAACAAAATACAAAGAAATGTGCAGGGAATGCAGTGAAATGTGATGAGGTGGGACCCAGCCGAAGGCGGATGGCGATCAAATCTCAACCATTAGATCTTAGACCCAATGGATGGTCAAGGCTTAGTCAGAGAATCGCAATCGCGATGGACGAGAGGGACGCACACTTATAGCTTCCGATTGCGATCAAGGAAGGGGAAGCGATTGGGAAGTGCGAGGTGACTGGCGGGGTGCGATGAATCGCCTACCGTCTGATTTGGAGGCAGACCGATGGCGGAGGAGAAATCGGGAGATACGAAGGGTCGCGCTTCTGGGAATTGCGAGTGGGTGGGGGGCGCGATTGAGTGCTGGCCGTTGGATCTGGGGACTAGATCAATGGCTCACACCAAATCAGAGAGGGAAAGTGATGGCCGCAAGTGCGATGGAGGATTTGCGACGTGATCAGATCGCATCGCAAATATTTGCGATGGATCGATCGAACGAACAAGTGAAAATGCGATGTTCCCTTTGCGATGAAAACAACGGCGGGTTACATATTATATAACATAAACTTTACAATAGAGTTTATTTGTAATACATGGCGGGGTATGGAAAGGGGAAGTGGTTATAAAGGATTTGAAAAGAAATTAAAGGGGATTTTTTTGGGGATTTTAGAGGATTGACAGTAGAAATAGAGGGGAGCGGAGCCACTTTGACAAAAGGAGGAAAAAGGGGAAAAAGTGACATTTTGCAGGGGTACAAGGGGTAAATGCATGCCTTAGGGAAAGGAACCAGCAGAGGGGACTTGCATAAGGCAAAGCACAGAGAGACCTCAAGGATGATGTGTCTACAGGGGAGATGCATTCCTTAAAGGTCTCCAAAATGACATAGCCCCCAGCTTGCTTGTCAAGAATTTCATAGGGAGGGGCTAATAGTGGCCTCTTGCCACACATCCATGAGCCTCATCTAAGATATCCTATCTCTCATGCTCCAACACATATCTTCTCAATACTTCATCTGCTCCCATATTATAAAAATAACCCACAATCAGGGTAAAATGAGCTGCGCGCTCAACCATCTCCTACTTTCGTTGTACTGAATATTCAATAGGCGTGCTTCTAGTGTTTAGAAAGTGAATAATATCAACAAAGTGCTCATCAACCACCTTGATGGAAAAGAGTTGTGCATCTGGTAACCCCTCCTGCAGACTGGTTGGTTCTTCCCCATTTTTGAATTGTGTCAAATGATTAGGTCCAAAATTTAATATTCCAGGCTTCACAATTATTTCATAGTCATACTCCTAAAATATCAACAACCATCTGAAAATATCCCCCCCTCCCCGAACACAACCTTATTGACCAGGTATTTCAAAGAAGAATCGTTAGTGAACATTTTGAAGTGTCCTTCTAGCAGGTAGTGCCTATATTTTTGCAGAGCATAGGCCATGGCCAATCCTTACTCTCTCTGTGGTTGAGTAATTACGTTCTGCACTGGGGATCTTCCTACTAGAAAAAGCAACTGGGTGATCAATGTCTCCTTCTCCTAGCTACGCTAGAACAACCCCAAGTGCTATACCAGATGCATCAACCTGTACATGCAAAACATTAGACCATTCTGGAAATATCAGAATAGGTGCAGTAACCATTTTCTCCTTTAACAGCTCAAAGCTCTTTTGACATTCCTCATCCCAGAACAATGACACATCCTTCTTTATAAGCTTCTCCATTGGCACAGTGATCAGAGCATATCCCTTAATAAACTTCCTATAATATCCAGTGTGTCCTAGGACGGAGCTCAACTGTTTCTCATTAGTGGGAACTTCTAGGTTGATGATAACTACTATCTTGGTTGGGTCTACCATCAATCCTTGTTCACACACTATATTCCCCAAAAAAAATTCAGAAGGCATACAAAATATACATTTCTTCAAGTTAAGAGAAATCTAGTGCTTTCTACAAGTGTCAAGCATCATGCAAAGGTGTGTTAGTGTGTTTGGCGCACGAATGTACCAAATCACACTTGATTTAGATGGGTGGTTTTTCCCTCTTAATTTATTGGTCACAAGCAGAAAATAGATGGAGTCAAGCAAGTTAGTGGAACATGCCAAAACATAAACATATTAGATAGAGAAATAACATGCATATTAAAACATAAAAAATTAACTAAAACTAAAACAAATAAAACAAAAGCTCGAAATAGAGTCAAACAACTTCAATATCCAAACAACGAGGCTTACATCCCCTCTTATTGAGTGCTAGTAGGAAATGAGGATGAAAATTTAACCCACTTTCCAAGGGGCCCTTGGAACTATGGAGCTCCAAGTCCCGATGCAAGGTTGTCTTTACTTCCGATCTGCCTTGACGCAAAGTCTCCCTCTCTCTACTATGGTGGACTAGAGTTTTTGGATGGCCAAAACCTGAGTCCCCTCTATCTCTACTCCAGATCAAACAATGTTGGTATTGCTTGGGGAAATTCTAGCCAGCATAAAAATGTGTTCTCATATTGTTCATCTCTTTTTGGCCTTTTATAGGAAAATTAAAATCCTCCTTCCCTCTCTTGGTACATTGTGAATGGTCACCCAAGAGAGGAGGGTGATTCCATTGTGTGCCACATTTATTCCATTGTGTGCTCCCTTGAGGTCCTAAGGAGGCTTGGGCAGTTGTCCTTAGGTGACCTCAAGTGTGGGATCAATGTTCTGGAGTGTGCCTCGTGGTCCCGGAAAGTGACTTCCTCCACTCTTAGGAGCATGTGGATTTTTCAGGAAAAGCCACGGAAAGGCATGCTTATTGAATAATTATGCGTGCAAAATTGCATTTAACGTGTTCCTTATGTGCGCAATTTGATTTTTCCTTTTAGACCTTTGAGATTTTTAAATACTTCATATTATCTAATGTCTCTCAGTCCTGTAAATCCTTCTACCTGACATTAAATAATGTCATCTTTTCTTGTCCGATTTTCCAGTGATAACAGTTGCATGCTAATGTGTGAGGTCTAGGAAGAATTGTATAGCTGAAATACATTATAGTTTCTTCTCTGTGTACTGTGCGGAGAGAGAGAGAGACCTGCGTGTAGCTCGAAGTTGGTGACACCCTTCACCGGGTCAAAGAGCGCCCATGTCCCGTGGGATCCCTGCAAGTAATGGTACAATATAATATATAAAAATTTTCTACGAGGCGGGCATGTCCCATGCTCGTGATGCTTTGGCTAGTTAAAAAAATATATTTGACAGATATAGATTATGTCTGTGTCAATAGTATGGTAGTGATATGTTGGTTGATGAATACAACTGCTGACGCCCTCAAGGGATTTTTTCTTTGAAGATAGGTGGAATGCGGTACCCATACACGTGAAATTGGTATGGCATATAAATGCACATTTTATGCATAGGTGCTGGCTGGGACCTTCCTGTGTAAGCATTGCTAAAGGAGATGCTTATAAAGGCATGGGTCTTCAGTGAATTTGATAAAAGTGAAATGGTTGTAAGGTACGATACCATCTTGACATGAAATCTTGTGTTGTAGTCGAATGTCAATAGGATCGATGACATATTTGGTCAATGATGTCTCCCATATTGCCACTTGAGGATGTCATTTTTATGGAGAGAGGTAATCCGAGGTACCACTTCCTTTTTGGAAAATAGGTGTTGATGTTGATAAAAAGGAAGCCTCAACCGAACAAGGGGGTCAATGATACAGAGGATCAGGATCTTGGATGTCATGGGTTTAACATAGGCACGATGTTGAGGGGTGACTGAAAACTGATGATGTTTAACATAGGTACATGTGTGAATGTAATGTAGTCAAATTTTTTGTTTAATAATTTTGTACGTACGTATTTTCTAAATACATGTGAATCTTGCGTCTAAAATTTTTGTTTTAATTGTGACACTACTAACTAGGAATCAAGGTAGATGTGTATATGGTGTATGCCCTGGTTTAGGGCGTCACACATAATTCCGATGAAGGTGTCATATTTTGCCTGATTTTTTTTTATTGAACCGATACACACACCATTGGTCCAGAGTGTTGATCGGTCAGGGTGATAGATAACCTAGGTGGCTGTTGCTAAAATTTGAGACCATCTTAATGCTCCATCAGCAAATCTGAAGTAAGGGTCATATTGGTAATCCATTGTGACACTCGAGCACATTTTGTAACAAGTATTTTGGTAAAAAATTTAAAGTGGTTGGGTTTGTGTATGTTGACTCTAGGGTAGGGCCTTCTTGGCCCTTATGGGTAATATTTCTTGAGGTAAAGGCCGTTGATGGGGTTGTTGAGGCATGTTATATCCACTTCAGTCAAGATGTATGCCCCCTTTAGGAGGAAATGTTTCATGATGTAGGGTCCTTTCCACAAGGTTTCAAACTTTCCTGGCCCTAGGGTTATTTTTTGACATCATAGCGGAGGACTAGCTCTCCCTCAGTGAATGAGCGAGGGCTGATGTGGTGGTCGAACGATACTTTTACTCGTTTCTTGTGGGCCACATTGTGTTGTAGTGACTGTCATCGAATTTTGTTGACAAGCTCTAGTTGTATTAGGTGCTGTTCTAGAGGCTGGGTATCATCGAGGAGTTCAATGGCGGCATGTAAATTCAGGATTTCACGGAAATCGATGCAAAAGAATAAGGTACCCTGGTTTTTTACAACAGGAACAAGGTTGAAAACCTGAGACGTGGGGGAGGCTTCAGTCCTAGTTTCAATATATGCTGATACAAGTCATATATGGTGTATTGTGTCATTGACGTTTGGTGGGGGGAGAATCTCCATGATGGGAGCTTGCGTGAGCTCAAGGTTGGGTCCCCTATTACGATGGCCAGTCTCCTTTCGGTCGAAATTGTTCCTGGTGCAGAGGTGCCTGAATGTTTCCATTAGCAGGCATGCCTTTGGTTCGTGGTTATGGCTAGTGAAAATGGTGCATGGTACCACTATGCCAACTAAGTAGATCGTGTGGGAATTAGCACTACTATTTGTCCTAGATGTGGATGCTTCGAAGGGATCTGTGGTAGAAGACGAGAGCTTATGCTTGCATTTACGAGTTTTTTACGTGTGTGTGTCTAGATATTTTGGGGAGTTTAGAATCAACGCTGCTCTTGCCGCTCTAAGATTAGGGAGATGTTCACATTTAATTGTATGATGAAAATGTGAACAAATCTGGAAATAAGTATGCGTGATTTTGTCTTGGTTAGAGGGATGTCTTTGTGGGAGAGAAGAGACTGTGCGAAAACTGTTTGCTAGGTGCTTCATTTCTTTGCACTGATTCACTCGGTGGCAAATCAGGTCGCATAGTCCACATGTTATCCTAGGTTGGACCTAGGTCATGCTTGGTTGGTGCTCCATCCCATTTTTCTCGTTATGCCAATGCTGGTATGGGGTTGCTGGCTTGGGGGTGATATACATTCTATACCACTTGAGGAGATCGTCACATTTCTTTTCTAATGTATGTATCATATCAATTAGAGGATGAACTGTTTAGATATAGGTACAACATTGTTCATGGTGATTTCCCTAACATACTAGGAAAAATAGCCTAGATATTGGGTCCCTGTCTTGCTCATTTGGTGGCGTGATTGGGTACCAGCGGTGTAGTGCTTCTAAGTTAGGGCAAGTGGCGACCACATGATTGGGCATTTTACATAACACACATGTTGGTATGTTAAGAAAAAATACTGAGACAGGGGGTGAATCAATATTTAGATCTGACAGAAAAATTTTTTATCAGAGATATTATTTTTATTCTTTACTTATATTATTGCATCATTCATTCATAAGCAGTAAGCATGTGCAGTAATAATAGAATTAGCCATCACACATAAGAAAAAAACATGAACACTAGTATTTAAGGTGGAAACCCAATTTGGGAGAAAACCACCGCTGTTGTCATCTCTATCTTCAATATTTATTATAAAGAAAACTTCTTACAATTTTTGTGCTGGTGCAGACTTATACCAGCACACAAGCACCCACCTACAGAAGGCTACAACCTTCTCTCGTTCTCCAGTCACTACTGGAAGGGAGCTCCAACCCCCTGACTTTAAAACTAGCTTGTACTGGCAGAAAGCTTCCACTTTCATGTTGAAGACTTCAACCCTCAGATCCACCAAATTTCTTCATCAGACTTGCGTCAAGTCTTCATGATTTGTTTGTAGATCTTCCTGGAGATTCATCATTTCTAGATCTAGAGATTTTTAACCTTCATCAACTCCATAGGTGCATTATAGATTCAGATTTATCAGAAAACAGAGTGCAATCATGTAGATATCTCTTAAAGATATTTATTCATTAACAACCCCTCTACATGTACAAATCGTACTATAATCCTCTTCTCCTTATATAGTTTTATCCTTTATTAATACCATGAGTCAAAACAACCCAACCATTGATGGTATTCCTGGACGGGATCAATTAGATAATCTAGCAGGGTATACTCAAGCCCCAAACAATTTCTCATTGATCTATTTTCTTGGTTTTGGCAATTAGATAATTAATCTAAGGCTTATTAATATCTCAATCTGAGATTGAGATATTAATCCAACTTTCTTCTTTAGTAAAGACCTTCCTAAGGCATACAAAAATTCTCTTTTAATATCAACCCACGTATTAAAAAAAATAATCCAAATTGGAACCCCAACCTACGTTCTTCCATATACACTAATGCATATTCATAACACGAATTGACCCAAAGGTAATTTTTTATTTCCGCCGTATAATGTTATAGCCAAGGTTAATAAACATTTGACTCCAGGCCCCACGTATATGATTAATAGTCCAATAAAATTCCCGCGTCGTACTTTGGTTAACCTATGCGCATCTTCTTCATATGACTGCTATCCGATGGCTTCCCTCCAGATTGACGGTGCTCATTAATATCGTGCGGCCTCCTTGGTCGATCGTTAATGTGCGATGGCACGCAGTGATGGCGGTTTTGGAACTTCGCCCGACGCCACGTGTCGACTGTTCTATGGAATAGCTCCCGATTCTCAAATACCACTTTTGCTGCAAAGGTGGTGCGATAGAAACCACTTCCAACCTTAAACCGCGTTCACTGTTCATTCGCAAGATTTTTCCCCTCTACTCCAGGTTCCATCTGCGTACTTTCGCCAATTCGATTCTTCACATTATTAGATCATACAACAACAATATTGTTATATAGATCCGATGAAATCCTTACGAACTGTTCGACTCGGTTCTCTGCGTGCATTCGATCCACCATTCAGAACATAGATAAACACCTTACTCCATAATACAGAGGGTTATCACGCGATGGTTTATTGTCTACTAGTCGGGATACACAGTCGACCGTATTAGCATCGGTTCCTCTAACTACATATAGAGCACCATTAATCCCCTCACAGGGTTTCTTACTTATCACAGATTTCAATTAACCTCCATCACGATGCATACATATGTTCACACATGAATTAAATCCACAGGGACTCAAATTTCCTTCCTACTGAATTCAATTGTCTATGCTTCTTGACTGATACTGCTCTCTGTAAATGCACTCTTCCTCTGTTCTTTTCTGCAGACCTTTGTTCTCTGCTACATTGCTTTTCTCTGTTCCTAGTTACTGTTTCAGATGCTCCTTCTTTGCCAATTCCTGTGCCATCAATGACAACATTTCCAACATGGTCTTCTCTACAAAGAGCAGTTGGGGGTAACTAAGGGTTCCCTGATTGGTCGCTTTTCAGCTGACATAAAGAGGATGGATCTACTTGTCACATCTTCTTGGTTGTCAAGCTCTTCATAGATTCTGAGTCTGAGCCATCTTCTCGGGAGATGTGGACTATAGTGGATTGCATACAAGCTAGCGTTGCCAAAAATCTAGGGATGTATTGACAATGGCATATTGGATGATTGTCATCGCATATCTGACATGAATACTGGGTATTTGGGTCAATGCCATACACTACATGAAAGAAATACCATCGTTGAAACATTTCCAGAGCTGGGAAATCGATGATGAAATGATCGTGCTCATCACAGAGTACACAAAGCTCAATGGGAGGGGGAATGGTTGGGAGTATTTCATGCAATTGGTGTTCCTCCTGCAGGTATAGAATAAGGCGAGGTTCATTTCAAGAATATTGGGTGGAGGGATCCTCTTGATAGGATTGCTCGATGGTGTGTAAGGTGTCCTTATATCGCGGGATCTCTAGGAAATTATGGGTCTAGTGTCCATAATTGCTGCAGATAGCACATGCGTGATTGGTACGCAATGCTTTGCCTTTGCTTTTGGTGGAGGGTTCTTTTTTACGGGAACTTGGAGCTGTGATGCCTAACATAGAGATAAGGAGTGGTTTTAATTCATCTAGCTTTGGGCAGATGTGGGTAGGGTGTCCTACCACATAACATATGGCACAGGGTGGTGATTCTCATTGCGTAGTGGGAGTCTACACCTTATTTCCTCTTCTCTTGGTTTTCTTAGTCGTAATCATCAGTTTTTCAATGGGAATTTCCTTTGCAGGGATGTTTGCAATAGTCTCCTGAACCACTTGGGCCAGTTCAGGATTGATAGGGATTAACCCGGTATAGGTGATGTGCACGATGCCCATTGGAGTGGGTGGGACTAGGTACCAAACTGGTATTACAAGTGATACATTTGGTAGGACCACCGTGGCCATGACCTATTGGGACACAAAACCAACTGGGGGGAAGAGGAAAGGAGTTTGGGAGGCAGCGTAGGCTAGAGAGGCTGTTGTGGCCAAGGACTCAGTGTCATTATTGCTTGTCTTTGTGTCTTGATTGGCTTCGGTGCTTGATGTGGCCATCATGCATACGGGGGCCTTTATGATGCTAGATGATGGCTCTGGGATAACCGAGGGGTCACCTAGGAATGACCCGAGGATGGACGACAGTTTGAACTGGCCAGGGCCATATTCTTGGAACCATGTAAGTGAGTCAATAGATGTGTCTACATAGGGTAGAATGACATCGGTATTTGTTAAGGGCCATTTTTCACTATGTGTCAACTAGTCGACAGTAACGATGCGATCCTCATGGGGGAACATCATAGTCCGCAAGATGAAGGAGGCGATGGCTAACATGGCATACATATAACTTCGACCAAGGAATAGATTGTAGTCCAATTGGGAATCCAAGACTTCAATGTCTATAAGGACCGTATTTCCGGCTAATAAGACCAGGACGTTTTGGTAGAGACTGACGGGAGCTGAAGGGTGACCATCGTATGCTCTAAGCATGATGTCGGATGGCTTTAGTTTGGGAGACCCTAAATTTTTCCAAACTTTCTTTGACTTGATGCATGTGGATGCACCTTCATCAATGATACATCGGTGAATGGTAATGTTTTGGTCCAATACTGGTATCTGAAAGGCGACCATTGAAGGTAGCATAGGCGTGGCTTTGTCTAAATCAAAATCCATCAGGCGCGAATCGACAAGGTCGATGGTGCCTAATGCGGAAAGTAAGGCTTTCTGCTACTTTGGGCATGATTGTAACAACTCCGAAGCTGAGATAGCAATAGGATATTTAGCTAGATCATCCATAATGCTATAGTTATGTGTTTCTTTAGAACAGTTTCCTTCCCACCTAGTTGGTCCCTTAGCCATTTATAGCAAAGGTTAAATAAGCATATTTGATATGGTCAAAGGTGTTGTTGGTGCACTTGTACTAGCCCCTGACACATTGGTGTCTTGTGGGGTGTTTTTATTCCGATTTTGTGTCTTAAAAAAAAAAATTCTTCGCTAGTCATGTAGATTTCGTGGATGTTTTTTCCGAAATCGTCGAGATTTTGTTGCTGTGTGCTAATTGTCCCTTGATGGGGGGAATTCTCCTGAATGATTGTTTTCTGCTAGGAGGATCCCCCCTATCCCCATTTACTTTGTATATTCTTCAGCTCAAGGAGGTCAAGATAGTGGTGAGTGTAATGGACGTACTCACAATAGATCAAAAAAGAGTGGTTCGTTTGAAGAATTTCCCTCTTGCTCTACATTTGGGGGTTGCTTGGCTCCTGGTTTTTATTTTGTTTGGAGTTGCTTTCAGTCTGAGATAGTGGAGGGGATTTTTCATTGTTTCCCCCATGTCCAATATTTCCTTTAGGCTTGTTTTTTCCTTTTTTCTTCACCGCGTTAGGACGATAATTTGTATTCTCCTGGTTATATGGTTGGCGCAGTTGGTTTTGGGAGGGTTGTACAAAATTCACCTATGCATTATTCTGCATGGGTGGGTCTTGTGCTAGAGATTGGAAGTATTGTGGTCGTTGGTTTGTAAATGGATTTTGGGGGGGAGCTCTTCCCTCAACATGTATATCTGTGTACTGGGTCCCCTAAGCTAGAGGATAGGGTCATCCATGTTGATGGTGGTACGATGACGCCCTACTGGTCAAATTTTGTGGAGGCATGTGATGACTTTGGTTGTCGGGTTGTGGTATGTTCCAGGTAGAATCATACGTGTAACTAGGGTATTGAATGTTGCTTCTTAGGTGATTTTAGATCAATGACCCAATTAAACTGTCTGTGGAGTTCAACACGCTTGACAATTATTTGTAAGTTTGTAGGCTCAGGGTGTTTAGTAGGATATTGTAAATATACCCTGACTGCGTATATATCAGCTGGAGCTATTGGGCCTTACTGATGGTGTCCTCTTCAGATATTGGCTTTTGCTCCACTACATACTTTGAAATCTTTGCAGTGAGAGTTTTCAAGAACAGTTCTAACAGGACTCGATCGTCGAGTTTGGATTTGTACAAACTACAACGTCGTTGCCATTCGTGGAGATGGTCTGAGATATGGATGGCGGGGGTTTGCCTCAAGTGGGTCAGTAACTCCATTCTGGAATCGTGGTGGATGGGTAACTGAAAATAGGTTAGGAATGTAGTAGTGAGGGTGCTAAATTTTCCATGTGTAGGAGAGGGTTTCTCCACATACCATTTTGCTGCTACTCCAGTTAGAGTGCATTGAAAAAGTCTTAGTCAAATAGTACCATCAACGATGTTGTTCGATGGACACCATAGATGGAAACTCATAACATGATTTCCAGGGTATTCTGCTTGCTTCCCTTCAAATTTTGGAATGTCTGAAGGGAGCTTTATGGGAATGGGAGGCTATATGGGGTTATGTGCAATGGGGTCATTTTTCAACTTGGTTAAATCTGGTATATTTAACGAAGCTAGAAAAGGTGACTGTGAGTTTGTAGCCATTGCAACTTGCAAAAAACAAATGTTCTGGTTAGGAATAGGGTTTGTACCACTAACATGGATCTTGGGGGGAGGACCACAAGATCTAAAAAATTGAAATAGATCTGACAAGATCTGCAATATTTGAATGCCAGGAAAAAAAAGAGAGAGAACACACAACAAATAAAACCAAAAAGGACCTTGTTTTATTAAAACAGAGAATAACTGTAGAAGCTACATTGTGGGAGAAAATCTATCATTTTACAAAGTGAGGCTTGTTATTCATAACCTTTTTTGAGATACAATACCATAGGTGGATACCATGGGCCAATACCATGGGTAGATACCACTTACAATACCATGGGTAAATCCCATGTGTGGATGAATACCATGGGTGGATACATACCATGGGTCACTTATAATACCATGAGAGAATAAATATCATGGGTGGATGAATACCATGGGTTGATGCCATTTACAATACCATGGGTAAATTCCATGGGTGGATGGATAACATGGGTAGATAAATACCATGGGTTGATGCCATTTTCCATTCGGACCATTCCTCCCTCCTTAAGAAGAAATGGTCCCCATTGCGTAAAGTTCCCTCTTGAGAAGCCTTTGTTGAATATGAAGAGCCACTGAAGAAAATGGTTTTTTTGTAGTTAACCCATAACCATGATGAACGAAGATCCGAGGATAGAGATACCCTGTAATGCTTGTGACCAACAATGATATTGACAATGTGCGGCTTAGAAAATGGACTTCGATGAAGTGTGGGTTTGTGGATGAACCAAAACCATGAAAAAAAAAAATTCCAAGGATAGAGATACCCTGTAATGCTTGTGACCAATTGTGTGACTAACAGTGTGCGACCTAGGAAATGGACTTCGATGAAAATGATTTTGTGCGGTTGACCCATAATCGTGATGTTGATTATTGATGAAGTAGAAGGTGCCTACATAGCTTGGGGTGGGATGGAACATCTCCAAATAACCCAAGCTGAATGCTTCTATGCTGAAACTAATGAATGTGAAGCAGGTGCCTACTAAAGCGGGGTGGGAGGGCACGTCTCTAAAGGGAACCCGCTCCGAATGCTGCTCCAGATTTAAAATGAGCATAACTCGGTCAATATAACTTGGAATATTTATTATAACCTATTTTTGGAAATGGAATGATCATTCTGCATCCTCTGATGAGTTTTAAATTGCTATTTGGAGACTTTAAACTCTCATATTCGCGTTGGAACTGTCTCGCCGTCACAAAATTTCTAAAAAAATAGTTGATTTTAAATCAACGATAACTCCCACATCTGGACTCCGATTCGACTAATTTTTTTTTTGAACTTGGGTGATTTTTCAAGAGGATCTCAGATCTATATCTATTCTTCTGAAATTTTTCATTTAAAATTGTGAAAAATGATAGGAGAGCCGCCGTCCATGAATTGTCGTCAGAAAAATTGCTTCAACATTGTTGATTTTGAATCAACGATATCTCCCTCATCTGAACTCCAATTTGGCCAATTTTTTTTTTGAATTTGAGTGTTTGTTTGCTAGGAATCCAGATATGGTATTTTTTTTTGTAAATTTTTCACCAGAAGTTTCATATCTGATCTAAAAACTCACTGCCCAAAAAAAATTCATGGATTAGTGGTATCAGATTCAGGTTATGCCTCCATGGGAATTAGGGTTTGAAACATATTTCAGTTTCAATGTTTTGCACAACTGTAGAAGCTACATTGTGGGAGAAAATCTATCATTTTACAAAGTGAGGCTTGTTATTTATAACCTTTTTTGAGTTACAATACCATAGGTGGATACTATGGGCCAATACCATGGGTAGATACCACTTGCAATACCATGGGTAAATCCCATGTGTGGATTAATACCATGGGTGGATACATACCATGGGTAACTTATAATACCATGGGCGAATAAATATCATGGGTGGATGAATACCATGGGTCGATGTAATTTACAATACCATGGGTAAATTCCATGGGTGGATGGATAACATGGGTAGATGAATACCATGGGTTGATGCCATTTTCCATTCGGATCAGTTTGTGACATACCCTGCTGTGCATTCACCTGGATTCCTGAATGGGTAGCACTCCTCTTCCTGCTAGGGTTTGTGGGAGGAGTGGTGTGTGGTGACCCTGTGGAGGTGTTCACCAGTGTGGCGTTGGGAGACCGTCTAGGGTTCCCAACTAAATATGCCCCGATAAAGGATGGACCAATAAGGGTGGAAGTGTTTTTTCTTTAACGCCTATATGACGAAAGACCTGGAACCCCTCCTGGTAATGGGGGAGGTCCAAAAGAAATCTAAATCGATGAGGTCTTGTTGGGTCTATTATTGTGTCGACTAGGTATGGTTTTGGAAATTTTTGAGAGGATAGAGATTATAATCAAAGAAAAAATTTGATCGCATACATAAAACAAAGCGAAAATAAAATTAAGTTTTCCCTTCATATTAATCCTATGTGATTAGTCAATAAAAAAATATGGTTTTTTGTTGCTTGCATATGATACTCAAATCTTAGAATACCTAATCATCCTCACACACTCAAATGTAACTAGGCCTTGAGAAGATATATTGCGAATGCTGGCACAACATCCTGAAAGAGTTGGCAACGCCCCCAGTCAACCGAATAAAATCCACCAAGGTAAGGGTAGAGGATCTAGTGCTGCTTGCACCATCACCTATAGGGAAAGGATGCCCTAATTTTGGCCACTAAGTATCGCCATCCCACGTAATCATTTGAGTCTTTGGGTTGATGGTAGTTTAGCTACCAATACCGAGTATCAGACGAGTCAGGTAACCCCAACTGATACCGCACGCACTGGGCCTACGCCCAACCTCCTCTGAATCAGGTCTTTGTTGCACTCGAGTTTTCTTTTCCATGGGCAGATAGGCAGATTTTAAAGTTCCCTTAATAGTTAGATTTCTATGTTTCAAGATGAATACTAACCAAGACAGCTTATTGGATGCCTACCCGCTTGGTCCTAACTTAGACTATAAATTCTTTTGTGGCCCCTCTAGGGAGAATTTAATGAGTTTTGTTAAGTTAGTTTTAGGTGTCTTTGATTTACTTAGGGTGTGGATGTGTGTGAAAAATAGGTGAACAAGCACATACTTTGAATGTGTGGATATGCGATGATCCTTTTTAAACTCTCCTATTTAAACTATGTTTTGTTGTTCCTTGCTAAAAAAGAAAAACATATGTGGATATGGGTCGCTTTCAAATTTTTCTAGTTAATATATATGATCAGCTATAGGGAGATGGTGACTTGTCAATAGAGAGTGTTCATATTCTTGTCTAGGATCACCCAAGGGTGCAAAGACAACAGAGATTACTTGCTCTTGTACCGACAATTCGATCTTGGTCTCGAAATCCTAGTGCAAAAATTGAACTAAACTAATGAATTTTACACTAGAAAGATGAAAGAGAACTAGCTAAGCATGCATGGAATTGGGCCATTTACTTTGGCTAACTAACTAGGAGTTTTGCTACCTAACTTCGCAAAATATAATTTTTTTCGGAATGCAACTTAATTTTCCTCCTACTTAAACTATGTGTTAACTTTGCAAAAATCAACTTGAAATAAAACTAAAACCTAAACTAGTAAGAGTAGCTAAAAGTGAGATTTAACAAGTTGTGGGGCACCTAAAATAGTGCTGGAAGATGTATTATGGTCTGCCAGTCACTTTTTACAAGTAATAAAAAATGGAAATAGTGGAAAAAATCTCACTTATGGTTTCTGCGCAGAAAAATTTGAAATAGGCACAAAGGCCATGCGTAGGTCACCTTTGAATGCATGCACTAGGGCGCGTCTATCAGTAAGAAAGCCACACAGTTTTCCTGAAAAGTAATTTTTTGGAGATCTTCAGCTTCAGGCTGTCACTTGGGATGAACCAGGCAGTGAAGGAGAGAAGGGGGTTGTTCCAGCCAAACTCCACAGCAAAGATGGAGGTCTCCACAAAAAGGCACAACCACATAAACTTGGAAATAAAAGTTAGTGGAGTTGCCAATCTTGTGTTAGTATGTTTGGTGCATGAATGTATCAAATCACACATGCTTAAGAGGGGTGGTTTTTCCCTCTTAAGTTATCGGTAACAGGAAGAAAATAGATGGAGTCAAGCATGTTAGTGGAACATGTTAAAACATAAACATACTAGATATAGAAATAGCATGCATATTCAAACATAAAAACTAAAATAAAACTAAAACAAAATAAAACGAAAGCTCTAAATAGAGTCAAACAACTTCAATAGTCCAAATAGTGGAGCTTACGTCCCCTCTTATTTAGTGCTGGTAGGAAATGAGGATGAAACTTTAACCCATTTTGCAAGGGGCCCTTGGAACTATGGAGCTCAAAGTCTTGATGCAAGAATGTCTTTACTTCCGAGCTGCCTTGGCGCAAAGTCTCCCTCTCTCTACTACGGTGGACTAGAGTTGTTGGATGGCCAAAAAATGAGTCCCCTCTATCTCTTCTCTAGATCACACACTACTGGTATTTCTTGGGGAAATTCTGGCCAACATAACAATGTGTTCTCATATCGTTAATCTCTTGGTGGAATTTTATAGGAGAATTCAAATCCTCCCCTCTCTTGGTACATTGTGGATGGTCACCCAAGAGAGGAGGGTGATTCCATTTTGTGCCAAATTTATTCCATTGTGTGAACCCTTGAGGTCCTAAGGAGGCTTGGGAGGTTTTCCTTAGGCGGCCTCAAGTGTGGGATCAATGTCCTAGATGTTGAACCTCTAATTAAACTGAGAGGGGGGGTGAATCAGTTTAATACATTCCTGATCTTTTAAAACTTTTCATTAAACTTATTTACACCTTCATTTCAAACTCAATTTGATGTGAGAGTAATTTTAGAATGTAATCAGAAAGTATTAGTTTAATAGAGCAGTAGACTTAATATGAGAGCAGCAGGTATTAAGGAAATGATACATATCAGATCAATACATAAATATCATGCACAGAGACACCAGATATAAGTGGAAACCCATAAAGGGAGAAAACCACATCTTATTACTGTTGTGATGCAAAGGCAAGCTCCAACTCCCTCTCACCACTGTTTTTCTGCAGGCACCAACCTACAGGAGGCTCCTACCTCAATTCTGCAAGCTACAACTTGCAAGGAAGCACCAACTCCCTTCAGTTTTCTGCAGGGACCAACCTACAGGAGGCTCCAACCTCAGTCAGCTACAACTGACAGCTATCAAGCTGCAACTTGATAGGGAAGCTCCAACTTCCTCATTTTCTAAAACTGAATGTTTGCTGATTTACCTCAGATATCAGCTCTGTTCTATAGCTTCTCTTAATCTTCTCTGCCTTCTATATTCTGCATTCTCTCTATATATTCTCTCATGTTGAACCTCTAATTAAACTGAGAGGGGGGGTGAATCAGTTTAATACATTCCTGATCTTTTAAAACTTTTCATTAAACTTATTTACACCTTCATTCAAGAACTCAATTTGATGTAGAATGAATTTTAGAGTTTTAGAATGTGTCAGAAAATATTGATTGTAAGACGTGGGCTTACCAATATTCCGCTTGGCAATTATTGAGAGAGTAATTACATATCAGGATCAATACATAAATATCATGCCTGAGGGACACCGAGATATAAGTGGAGAATGATAAAGGAGAAAAACCACATCTTATTATTGTTGTGATGCAAGGCAAGCTCCAACTCCCTCTCACCCCTTTGTTTTTTAAGTCCCAACCTACGAGGCTTCTACATTTCCTCACTTAGATTCTGACGGCAAGAAGCTTCCTTGATTTTACGAACGCAACTACGAGGCTCTGACCTTAGTTAGCTACAGCTACGGCTATCAGGCGCAACTTGATAAGGGAAGCTCCAACTTCCTCATTTTCTAAAAGCGGAATGTTTCTTTGAGCTTCTCAATTCGGCTCTAATGCATGGCTTCTCTTAATCTTCTCTGCCTTCTATATTCTGCATTCTCTCTATATATGCTCTCTCCCTTGCTCTCAAAACCTCACTCTGCATATCAATATGATATTATTTATAGATTTCCTCACATGACTGTTTGTATTCTGCTTGGAATTCGAAATGGAAAGTCATGTCTCTTTGCCTTCTGCCTTCTCACTCCTTTTATCAGCTTACTTAGAAATTATGACTGTAGGTGTCAATTTTAACATTACAGTGGGAGTTTTTTTTCTCTCGGAGACTTGCCAATGCATCACAAACAATAAAAACAATTAAAATATTTACATTCTTATTACAAAGTGAACTCTAGCTCAAATCATTTAGTCTTTTGAATCGATGCACATTTGTATTTTCTTTGGATGTCTTTGTCCTTTTTGTGACTGTGTTTTATCTCCTCTCGGCTCTATTTTCTTTTCTGTCCTCTGTGGGGGTGTAACAGCTGCATACGTGTAACTCTGCCTTTTAAATAAATGAAATGCAATTGCTGACTTTTTAAATCAGGGAAATTTCAACCCTTTTCATGCCACGAGTGTCTTGTTGATGTGGAAGTTCCGCAAGCGGAACGAACATAGATCACATTCGTTGTATATTAATAATCGCCCTCCCATTAAGCTGAGGCCCGAGGGTTCACAACCCATGTGGCATATTGTAATACAACTGCAACCGTGCTTTATATATATCTAACAACAATCCTTTTATATA
Source organism: Pinus albicaulis (assembly GCA_034641835.2). Lineage (NCBI taxonomy): Eukaryota > Viridiplantae > Streptophyta > Pinopsida > Pinales > Pinaceae > Pinus > Pinus albicaulis. The sequence continues at coordinate 3,768,679 of CM076577.1, forward strand.
TAAACAATCGCCCTCCACCTTAAGCCTTTGGTCTTATTTTACAATCCAATGAGTCGAATCACAACCACCAATATATGAAAGGGTCGGGCCCCACATCTCCATCGGCGAATCGGTGGTGTCAAACGAAAACTTGCGATTGCGATTGATCAAACGGACGTGATGACCACATAAAACATGTCTCATAGCGCAATCGGGTCCGAACTTTGAACAAATGCAATCGGGGCGCATAATAGAAAAGTTCCGATTGTGATCAGAACATGGATACGATTTGCACATATTAACTCCCGCATATAACAGGATCGGGTCCGCCACTTCAATCGCAGCATTTTACAAAAGACTTGCGATCAATCGGAAAGTTCCGATTGCGATTAAGATCCCGGACGCGATTGAACCGATTAACTCCATCGTATAACGCCATCGGGTCCGCCACTTGATCGGAGCATATTACAAAAGACTTGCGATCAATCAGAAAGTTCCGATTGCGATTAAGATCCCGGACGCGATTGAACCGATTAACTCCATCGTATAACGCCATCGGGTCCGCCACTTGATCGGAGCATATTACAAAAGACTTGCGATCAATCGGAAAGTTCCGATTGCGATTAAGATCCCGGATGCGATTGAACCAATTAACTCCATCGTATAACGCCATCGGGTCCGCCACTTGATCGGAGCATATTACAAAAGACTTGCGATTGAACCTTTTCTCCGATTGCGATTGGGTGAGGGGTCCCACCTTATAAGCCATTTCATTTTGATAGAACCTTTGGTTATATAGATATAAAGAGCTCTGCTTGTATATAACTGATATATATGTTTATATATATATTTTGCTGCTGGAGTGAAGCGATTCCCGGAATAATGTTTGTGTTGTATTATATGTATAACGCCGGTTGGAGTGTGTGATTCCTGGAATATGGTTCTGTATTATATGCATTGCCTTGCCGCTGGAGTTAAGCGATTCCCGGAATAGGGATTATGTATTATATGTATAACACCGGTTGGAGTGTGTGATTCCCAGAATTTTGTAACGGCTCTCTGCCTCTGTCACTTAGTCTCTGCCTCTGCCTCTGTTGGTTTTGTCGCTCTGCCTCTGTCTCTACCTTTCGATAACAGTTCTTCACTGTGCTTCTATGAATGTTACATTTTGACTTTCTTCTTGCTGCCTCTATTGCTTTCGCTATGCCTCTTTTGCCTTCCTCTGCTTCAGCGCTGCCTCTTTTGCCTGAGTGCTACCTCCTTTGCCTGAGTGCTACCTCCTTTGCCATCAATGAAAATATTTCCAACAGTCTCCCCCTTTGGCATTGATGGCAATCCACTTTCTCTATTTGCTTTCTCTTTCTCTTGTTGCTTGCTCTTCCTGTTTGCCTACTCTTCCTCCTGTTGTTTTTTCTTCCTCCCCCTTTGACATCAATGGCAAAGGACGACGTCTCATCTCTCCATATGAGCTCTGTCGTTGCATTTCCTTTCTCTGAGTTACGTTTAGGTCCTCTTCTGGTGAAATTGTACTATGCTTCTCCAGAGTGATGTATGAAGCTTGTTGAGAGAACACTTTGGTATAGTGAGTCGATATGTGTTTTATAGCTGTGATTCATTTGTAGAGCCTGTAATATGTGCTAGATTGCAGATAGAGATGATGCATTTTATGATTGAAAGGTTCTTGTTGCTTCTGAATGATGATAATATTGATAATGTTGATAATACTGATAATTCTGATCCTGTGGACTTGTTTTATGCTTATCTTGCTGGCTGTTCTCCCCCTGGAATGATATCTTCATTTTGTTCTCCCCATGAGACTGTACTTTCTCTTCATATTAGAGAATAGTATCTACAGATACTACCCCTAGTTTGTCTCTCAAGTATTCGAATGGTTCTCTGGCAAGTGGTTTGGTAAATATATTTGCTATCTGTTCTTTCGTTGATACATAGTCCAGTTTAACTATCTTCTGAGCCACTTGTTCTCGGAGAAAATGATACTTGATTGGTATATGTTTAGTTTTTTAATGAAGCACGGGATTTTTAGATATACTTATAGCACTTGTATTATCACATTTGATTGAGATAGGTTCATTAATGCTTACCTTCATGTCTTGAAGAGTTTGCTTCATCCACATGACTTGTGTACAACATGCTGCTGCTGCTATGTATTCTGCTTCAGCTGTAGACAGAGATATGGATGTTTGTTTCTTGCTTAGCCATGCCACCAGACTTTCTCCTAGATAGAATGCACCTCCACTTGTACTCTTCTTGTCATCCACACAGCTGGCCCAATCTGCATCTGTGTACGCTGTTAAGGTGAAGCTTTTGCCTTTAGGATACCAAAGCCCATATTGTGTTGTTCCTTGTAGATATCTGAGTATTCTTTTTACTGCCAGAAGATGGTTTTGTTTAGGTGTTGCTTGATATCTTGCCACTAGTCCTACTGCTAGCATGATGTCTGGTCTTGAAGCTGTCAAGTACAGCAGGCTTCCTATCATGGATCTGTAGAGTTTTTGATCTACATCTGCAGACCCATCATCAACACACACCTTGCATCCCGTGATCATGGGGGTTGTCACTGGTTTGCAGTCCTCCATTTTGAATTTTTTTAGCATTTATTTTAAGTAATTTTCTTGAGAAATGAATGTGCCTGTGTTCTTTTGCTGAATTTGCAGTCCCAAGTAGAAACTGAGCTCTCCAATCATAGACATTTCAAACTCTATTTTCATCTCATCAGCAAACCCTTTTGCTAGTTCATCTTTGTTGCTTCCAAACATAATGTCATCAACATATACTACAACAATCAGGAGTTCATCTTCATGGGCTTTTATGTATAGATTGTTGTCTACTCCACCTCTCCTAAAGCCCTGTTTTCGCAAATATTTGTCCAATCTTGAGTACCAAGCACGAGGAGCCTGTTTCAGTCCATATAGGGCCTTCTTCAGTCTGCACACATAGTCTTCTTTGTCTGTCAATGAGAAGCCTTACGGTTGTTCCATGTACACTTCTTCTTCTAGATCTCCATTAAGAAAAGCAGACTTTACATCCATTTGATATACCTTGAAGTCTTGGTAGCATGCAAATGCCAGGAACATTCTGATAGCCTCCATTCTGGCTACAGGTGCAAATGTTTCATCATAGTCAAGTCCTTCAATTTGTGAGTATCCTTTGTAGACCAGCCTGGCTTTATTCCTGATTACTTGTCCTTGCTCATTCATTTTGTTTTTGAATACCCATTTTGAACCAATGATATTTTTCTCAATAGGTCTAGGAACTAGCTCCCAGGTATTTTTTTTCTCAATTTGATCCAATTCTTCGTTCATTGCTTTTACCCAATACTTGTCCTTGCTGGCTTCTTCAAACTTCTTTGGCTCTATTTGTGATAACATGGCTATGTATACTTCTTCTGTTTGTTCTGTTAGCTGCCTTCTTGTCTGGACTCCTGCTTTCTTGTCTCCTATGATCTGATCTTCAGGATGATTCTTCTGAGTGTATCTTGAGGGGGTTTTTTGGCTCAGTTCTGCATCTTCTGTTGTCTTGCTCGTTTCATCATCATTCTGATCTTCTTCTTCATGATTATCTGATGGACTGCAATAGTCTGTATTTCTTGTATTGTTTGGAAATTATTCATCAAATCTCACATCAATACTTTCAACTATTTTCCGAAGAGTGTTATTGTAGCACCTATACCCTTTACTTTTGGAAGCATATCTTAGAAAAATCCCTTCATCTTCTCTTGCATCAAATTTCCCAAGGTTTTCATCATTATTCTTTATGTAACACTTGCTACCAAAGACTCTGAAATGTTTTATTGAAGCTGGCTTTCCATGCCATAGTTCATATGGAGTCTTGTCACTGCTTGGCCTTAAGTGTGCTTTATTAAGGATATGTACTGCTGTGTGTACTGCTTCTGCCCAGAAGGTTTGAGCAATATTATTCTCTTGCATCATAGCTCTGGCTATTTGTTGTACAGGCCTGTTTTGCCTCTCTGCTACTCCATTCTGCTGAGGTGTCCCTGCAATAGTAAATTGTTGCTTTATTCCATGTTCATTACATAGGTCTACAAAGTCATAATCTGTGAATTCTCCTCCTCTGTCTGATCTGATACATTTCAGCTTGCATCCAGTTTGGCTTTCTGCTAATGCTTTGAATATCTTAAATTTTTCCAATGCTTCTGATTTATTTTTGAGAAAAGCAACCCATGTCATTCTGGAAAAGTCATCTATTATCAGCATGAAATAGGATTCTCCACTTCGTGTCCTAGTTCTAGCAGGTCCACACAGGTCCATGTGCACAAGCTGGAGTGGTCTTCTTGTTGACAGATCCTCTTTAGAATTAAAGAATGTGCGAGTCTGTTTCCCCAATTGACAAGATTTTCATATAGTACTTGAAGGCCTTTTTATTTCTGGCATATCTCTTACAGCTTTCTTCTTGCTCAGTCTGATGATATGGTCAAAGATGAGATGTCCCAATCTCCTATGCCACAACCATGACTCCTCAAGTTTTCTAAGATGGCAGGCTTCATCTTCCTCTTTCACTATGTATACATTTTTCTCTGTTCGAACACCTTTGAGCAGAGTCTTTCCTGTTGTGCTTGACCTGACTACACAATCTTGTGCTCTAAAAAGAACTTCACAGCCTTTGTCACACATCTGACTGACACTCAGTAAATTTTCTTTCAGTCCATCCACAAATGGTACCTCTTGGGCTTTTCCTCTTCCATTGTCTATGCTGACTGAGCCTTTTCCCTTGATCTTTCCTGATTTATCATTACCAAAAATAACATTGCCAGATTTCTTTTCATCAAGAGTTATAAACTTGCTTCTGTCTCCAGTCATGTGTTTGGAGCAGCCACTGTCCAAGTACCACTGGCTTTTCAGATCTTGAACAGTTAGAGCCAAGTCACACTTATTCTCCTTCTTTTTCCACTGGAGGAATCCTTTTGTTTGATATCTTTTGTGAGGTGATGAATTGCATCCTTTCAGAGGACATTTGGAAGGCATATGTCTAGCTTGATTGCATATAAAGCATTTGATCATAGTTTTTGCAGAATTTTGAGTATGACCAAAATTTCTTTGATTCATGAACCTCCTTGAGGTGTTGAACATCATTCTTTTTCCATACTTTCTACATTCAATAATTTTATGGCCAAATTCCTTACAATAAAAACAATAACCATAGAAATTATTTGCATACCTTATGTAAGATTGTTTTCTCCATTTGTTTGTTTGAGATAGCCTCTTCACTGTTTGCATCTTTTGCAGGTCTGAATTACTCTTCCTTGCATAACAATATGCAGCAATGTGTCCTGGCTTGTGGTAGACATAACAGGTGGCATTCTTCATAGGAGGGAAGAATCTCCTCTGATGACTTCCAAATTTGATATACTCAGGGGCATATGATTCTTTTTCTGTCATCTTAGTATTCATTATATTCCTTGTTACTAGAGATTTATTCTGATCTCTGTCATCCTTATTACATGTTTCTTCTTTTGTATGAATTGTCTGGGCTTCTTCATCAATCTTCTTTGCTTTTACAAAAATTATATTTTTGTTTTATTTTTCTTTGCCTTTACTTGATTCTCCTTCATAGTCTATTCCTGTTTTTATCATTGGGGATCTTTGAGCAACCAAGATATCATTCAACTTGCTAGAGCTTGTTGTTTGAGAAGAGTTTATAACCACTATCCTTTGAGCATTTTCTATTTTCTTCCTAAGACATACCACTTCTTCCTCCAACTTCTCTTGTTCTTGGGTTTTATCCTTGATTTGCTGAAGTAACATATCTTCTATCTTCTTGGCTTCTTCAAGCCTTACCTTCAGCAGCATGAGGACTTCTGAATTTTTTTCTTATTTAACACATTTGAGGAGAATATCTTTTTGTTTTCTGCATTTTAGTTTGAGTCTCTCAATCTCCTCCAGAGCACTTCTTAGCTCCCCCTCAAGGTCGAATTCCCCTTCTTCTTCTTCATCTTCTAGTAGGAGTCCCTCAAGATCTTCTATGGCCATCAATAAAAAATCTGAGGTTCCTTCTTCACTTGAGGGTTCATCTGAATCTTCAGATGTACTGCTGCCTTGTTGAGCATAGAAAGATTTTCTGCTGAACTTCCTTCCCTTCTGCCAGTTCTTTGATTTATTCTTTTCTGACTCTTGAGCCTGATTCCTTGCTTTCTTGTGAGGACACTTAGTAGCATAGTGTCCAACTCTTCCACAGTTAAAGCACTTGAAAGGAAGTTTACCTTTGTATTTACCTGAACTTCTATCCAGTTTCTTGACAAATTTTGCTTCTTCTTCATCTGAGCAAGAGCATATTTCTTCCTCTTCTTCTTTCTTCTTTTCTGTTTTAAAGGTTGCTTCCCTCGAACTTGGTTTCTTCTGTGGGAGCCTCATTTCATAGGTTGTTAGATTTCCAAGTAGCTGGTTCATGGTCAAAGTCTCCCAATCCGCTGTCTCTTCTATTGCAGACACCTTGGGATTAAATTTGGATGGGAGTGATCTCAGAATCTTTTGCACAACTATACCTTCTGGTATGGTTTCTCCAAGAGCTTTCATATTGTTAACAATTTCCGCAACTTTTAAGAAGAAGCTGCCAAGATCTTCATCATCATTCATTGTTAAGTTTTCAAACTGGGCTCTATATATTTGAAGTTTGGCAGTTTTTACTTTCTGGTCTCCCTCATGTATGTCTTCAAGAGTATCCCATATTTTCTTGGCAGTGTCTTTGTGCATTACTTTAATAATCTCTGCTTCACATAATCCATTCAGGATGGCATTCATGGCTTTTGCATTAGCCACAAATCTTGTTTTGAGTCCTTTTCTGAGTCAGTTTCCTTCGGGGCATATCCTAATTGCACAACAGCCCAGACTTCTATTCCTAGAGACATTATGTATGTCTTCATTCTGATTTTCCAGAAAGCATAATTTTCACCAGTGAAGAAAGGGGCTTTATTGGTTGAGCATCCTTCTTTACTATCCATCTTGGGAACCTAGGATCTCCTTTCAGTTGTTAGACTTGTACAAAGGAACTTGGCTCTGATACCAATTGTTGAACCTCTAATTAAACTGAGAGGGGGGGGTGAATCAGTTTAATACATTCCTGATCTTTTAAAACTTTTCATTAAACTTATTTACACCTTCATTTCAAACTCAATTTGATGTGAGAGTAATTTTAGAATGTAATCAGAAAGTATTAGTTTAATAGAGCAGTAGACTTAATATGAGAGTAGTAGGTATTAATCAAATGATACATATCAGATCAATACATAAATATCATGCACAGAGACACCAGATATAAGTGGAAACCCATAAAGGGAGAAAACCACATCTTATTATTGTTGTGATGCAAAGGCAAGATCCAACTCCCTCTCACCACTGTTTTTCTGTAGGCACCAACCTACAAGAGGCTCCTACCTCAATTCTGCAAGTTACAACTTGCAAGGAAGCACCAACTCCCTTCAGTTTTCTGCCGGCACCAACCTACAGGAGGCTCCAACCTCAGTCAGCTACAATTGACAGCTATCAAGCTGCAACTTGATAGGGAAGCTCCAACTTCCTCATTTTCTAAAACTGAAAGTTTGCTGATTTACCTCAGATATCAGCTCTATTCTGTAGCTTCTCTTAATCTTCTCTGCCTTCTATATTCTGCATTCTCTCTATATATGCTCTCTCCCTTTCTCTCAAAACTCACTCTGCATATCAAGATGATATTATTTATAGATTTCCTCACATGACTGTTTGTATTCTGCTTGGAATTCGAAATGGAAAGTCATGTCTCTTTGCCTTCTGCCTTCTCACTCCTTTTATCAGCTTACTCGGAAATTATGACTGTAGGTGTCAATTTTAACATTACAGTGGGAGTTTGTTTTCTCTCGGAGACTTGCCAATGCATCACAAACAATAAAAACAATTAAAATATTTACATTCTTATTACAAAGTGAACTCTAGCTCAACTCATTTAGTCTTTTGAATTGATGCGCATTTGTCTTTTCTTTGGCTGTCTTTGTCCTTTTTGTGACTGTGTTTTATCTCCTCTCGGCTCTATTTGCTTTTCTGTCCTCTGTGGGGGTGTAACAGCTGTATACGTGTAACTCTGCCTTTTAAATAAATGAAATGCAATTGCTAACTTTTTAAATCAGGGAAATTTCAACCCTTTTCATGCCACGAGTGTCTTGTTGATGTGGAAATTCCGCAAGCGGAACGAACATAGATCACAGTCGTTGTATATTAATAATCGCCCTCCCATTAAGTCGAGGCCCGAGGGTTCACAACCCATGTGGCATATTTTAATACAACTGCAACCGTGCTTTATATATATCTAACAACAATCCTTTTATATATAAACAATCGCCCTCCACCTTAAGCCTTTGGTCTTATTTTACAATCCAATGAGTCGAATCACAACCACTAATATATGAAAGGGTCGGGCCCCACATCTCCGTCGGCGAATCAGTGGTGTCAAATGAAAACTTGCGATTGCGATTGATCAAACGGACACGATGACCACATAAAACATGTCTCATAGCGCAATTGGGTCCGAACTTTGAACAAATGCAATCGGGGCGCATAATAGAAAAGTTCCGATTGCGATCAGAACACAGATGCGATTTGCACATTTTAACTCCCACATATAATAGGATCGGGTCCGCCACTTCAATCGCAACATTTTACAAAAGACTTGCGATCAATCGAAAAGTTCTCATTGCGATTAAGATCCCGGACACGATTGAACTGATTAACTCCATCGTATAACGCCATCGGGTCCGCCACTTGATCGAAGCATATTACAAAAGACTTGCGATCAATCGGAAAGTTCTGATTGCGATTAAGATCCCGGACGCGATTGAACCGATTAACTCCATCGTATAACGCCATCGGGTCCGCCACTTGATCGGAGCATATTACAAAAGACTTGCGATCAATCGGAAAGTTCCGATTGCGATTAAGATCCCGGACGCGATTGAACCGATTAACTCCATCGTATAACGCCATCGGGTCCACCACTTGATCGGAGCATATTACAAAAGACTTGCGATTGAACCTTTTCTCCGATTGCGATTGGGTGAGGGGTCCCACCTTATAAGCCATTTCGTTTTGATAGAACCTTTGGTTATATAGATATAAAGCGCTCTACTTGTATATAACTGATATATATGTTTATATATATATTTTTCTGCTGGAGTGAAGCCATTCCCGGAATAATGTTTGTGTTGTATTATATGTATAATGCCGGTTGGAGTGTGCGATTCCCAGAATATGGTTCTGTATTATATGCATTGCCTTGCCGCTGGAGTTAAGAGATTCCCGGAATAGGGATTATGTATTATATGTATAACACCGGTTGGAGTGTGTGATTCCCGGAATTTTGTAACGGCTCTCTGCCTCTGTCACTTAGTCTCTGCCTCTACCTCTGCTGCTTCTGTCGCTCTGCCTCTGTCTCTACCTTTTGATAATGGTTCTTCACTGTGCTTCTATGACTGTTACATTTTGAATTTCTTCTTGCTGCCTCTATTGCTTTCGCTGTGCCTCTTTTTCCTTCCTCTGCTTCAGTGCTGCCTCTTTTTCCTGAGTGCTACCTCCTTTGCCTGAGTGC